>OZ012739.1:521771835-522371835 GCA_963859935.3 Lathyrus sativus
TTAAGTGTTGACAACATCAAAACTGCCAAGGATCATCTACCACTAAGATGATTGTACATGCAAGCACGTAGCACCACGCCATTTTGAATTTAAACTAATGATGTCTCAAATGCTTCAAGCCATTGGCCAATAGTCAAGTGCTACCACTGATGATCCACACTTACAATTAAGTACATTTTTGGAGGTTACTAGGAATTTTGAGATCCCTAGAGTCCATGATGATGCTTTTAGGTTAAGGTTCTTTCCATATTCTCTAAGTAATGTAGCTAAAAGTTGTCTCAATTCTTTAGAACCAAATTATGTTGCCACATTGAATGACTTGACTGAAAAGTTCATAGCTAAATACCTTTCTCCAGTTAAGAATGTTAAGATGATAAATTATATGACCTCATTTAGACAAGGAGATGGTGAGTATTAATTTGATGCTTAGGAGAGATTCAAAGAGCTATTAAGGTGATTTTCACACCACGGGATTCCAATATGTGTTCACCCGGAAATATTTTATAATAACTTAGTTTGATCATCAAGAAATATGTTGGATGCATCATCGTGTGATGCGTTATTGTTTAAATTATACATTGAAGTTTATGACTTGATTGGGAGCATTGTTGCCAACATCTATCAATGACCAATCATAAGAGTTGTAACTACCAATGTTTAAAAGGAGCCAACTGGTCTCCATGAGGTCACTAAGACCACAACTCTTGCCACTCAGGTGGTACAAATCCACCAAATGATGAATACCATGGTAACACCTTCTAACGTGTCAGTTGTCGAGCCACTCAAAGTAGTTACTGATGTTGTTGAGGTTTCATGTGTTTACTGTGGATGAGCTAACTAGTTTGAAAATGCTCAAAAAATCCAATATCTGTTGATTATGTGGAAAACCAAAAGTATAATAACCCATACAACAACACTTACAGCCCAAATTTCCGTAACCACCCATATTTCTCATGGAGTAATAACCAAAATCATTTGAAACCTCAAGCACCATAAGTTCCTCCTAGTTTTTCTACATCAAACATTGTTGTAGCTTCATATAGAAATAATCAGTTAGAATCAATTTTTAAGTCCTTCATACAAAATACAAATAATCAATTCCATGCTCAAAGAGTGAACATAAGAGCTTTAGAAACTCATATGGCACATATTTCACTGCTTTAAGTTCAAGATCCATTAAAGCACTTCCTAGCTCCACTGAATCACATGTATCTTCCTTTGGTACCAAGAGCATTATAACTTGTACATTCATCTCCTAGAGAAGTGGTAAAAAAATATGAAGGACCAAGTAAAAAAAGATCAAGATTAGAATCAATACAGGAAGAACAAGAGGTTCTCTTATGCATTTGGACGGGGGATTATATAGAAGAGAAAGAACATTCCTTGGTTAAGAAAGAAAATGCATAAAGTTTGCAATTTGTGAAAAAAATCTAAAGACATTTGTCATGACATGTGCTAGTGTAAACTTATCCCCTGACATGCCAGAAGTTAGCACAACAAGATGATCAATTCAAGAAAGACCACCACCTCCTTTTCCTCAAAGAATCAGAAAATCCAAAGAAGAATTTTTTGGTAAATCTATATAGATACAAAAGCAGTTTCACATCAACATGCCATTTATTGATGATATACAAAAAAATCCAAAATTACTCTAATTTCATGAAAGATGTGTTGACAAAGAAGGAACAAGTGGGAGAATATGCCATTGTAGCTTAACTTAAGAGTGCATCCAGCTTGTTCAAGGGAAGCTACCTCCAAAGTTAAAAGAATCAGGAGCTCCACCAACCCTTGTAACATTGGAAAAATCTTTTGTGGAAGCGCTTTGTGTGATTTAGGGCAAACATTAACCTTATACCTTCATCAATCTTTTAAAAGATTAGAATTGGAGCAGCAAAACTAAAAACCGTCACACTTCAACTAGCTGTTAGAAGAATATGGTATTGTAAAGAAAGATTAAAGATGTTTTAGTAAGAGTTGATAAATTTGTGTTCATTGTCGATTTTTATAATTATGGATTTTAGGGGTCTGTTTGGATAATTTAAAACTAACATGGCAGAGCGGAATAAAATAAAGTAGAATGGAACATAAACTCCATTCCATTGTTTGGATATTTTACGACAGAGCAGAACTAATATCTCATTCCACTGTTTGGAAATTGGATAGAGCGGAAAGCATTATAATATTTTTATTCCATTTTTACTCTTTACTTCAAAAACATTAATATCGTTACTGAAAGTGAAAATTTGGAGGACAAAATTGTAATTGTATTACTAATTTATTCTATTCCATTGTATACACTCCAATTTGGGTGGAATGAAAAGTGGGCTTATATAATGGTATTGGATGGAATGGGTTCCATCACATTCCATTCATTTTTTGTAAATCCAAACAATGGAACATGATATTATTCCACTCCATTTCATCCCTTTCCATTAATCCAAATATACCCTTAGTATTGATGATGATTCATCCATTTTGTTGGGGAGACCTTTTCTTGTAAGTGGAAGAACACCAATCACTGTTGAAAAAGGAAAACTTACCATGGGACTCAATGTGAAACAAGTAGTATTTAGTGTGTTAAATACTTTGAAATATCCATTAGAGGGTGTTGCTGACTGCTTATTGGGTTCTAGATGGGACTCATTGATTTACAAGTAATTCAATAAGCGCAATGATGAGTTAGGGAAAGAGTTGGGTGAATTAGAGAAGGATAAGTTGAAAAAAGGAATGCATTTTGGTTGGACCACTCCAACCCACTAGAGGATGGGTAAAAAAACTATAAAACTTTGGAATTCATAGCTAATTTGATCAAAGATAATGACCTTCAATAGAGAAACCACTTGGAAAATGTGTAACATTAAGGGGATCGGTCCCATTATTTGCTAAGAACAATATTGAAATCCAAAGAAGATTGAATTATGAAGAAATAGGTCATCAAATGGTTGAATGTTGGGATAATATTCTATATCTGGTAGTGTTTAAGTGAGTCCTATACATCGTGTACCAAAGAAAGGTGGCATGAAAGGTTTGGAGAATAAAAATAATGAGTTAATACCCACTAGAGATGTCATTAGATAGAAAGTATGCATGGATTATAGGAAGCTAAATAATGCAGCTATAAAAGATCATTTTCTATGCCTTTAATTGACCAAATGTGGGACAGGTTTGCTGGAAAAGAGTGTTAATGCTTTCTAGAGGGCTATTTAGGGTATAAGGAAATTGCCAAAGCTCTTGAAGATCAAAAGAAGCAAACTTTTACATGTCATTATGGAACCATTGCTTTTATAAGAATTCCAGTTTGATTATTTAATGTACTTTCCACCTTTCAAAGATGCATGATGGCTATATTTTCATACCTCATTGAATACTCCATGAAAGTCTTAGAAAAATTTGAGCTAGTGATGAAAATATATGAAGAAACTAACTTGGGGTTGAATTGGGAGAAGTATCATTTTATGGTTAAAGAGGACATATTGATTGGTCGTCACATTTAAAATAAAGGATTATAAGTAAATCAAGCCAAAATTGAAGTCATTGAAAATCTGTGACCTCACTCTAATATCAAAGAAATCAAACATTTCCTTGGTCATGTTGCTTTCTGCAGAAGTTTCATTAAATATTTTTAAAAGATCACAGATCTTTGTGTCAAGTACTACACATGATGTGTCATATCTCTTTAGTGAGGAATGTGTGCAAGCTGTCAAGATTTTGGAAAAGCCATTAATTTATGCTTTTGTTGTTAAAGCACAAGACTGGAAAAGGCCATTTGAGTTGATGTGTGATGAAGTGACTTGCTATTGGAGATGTTTTAGTCTAAAGGCGTGATAAAGTGTTCCACATAATTTATTATGAAAGCAAGATATTGAAAGAGGTCCATATCAAATACACCACCATGTATAAAGAATTGTTAGTTATTGTCTTTGCTTTTGACAAATTCAGATCCTACCTGGTGGGCGCCAATATGGTGGTGTACACTAATCATGCTACAATTAAGTAAGTTATTTCTAAAAAAATATGTAAAGCATAAGTTGATTAGATGGCACAAATACTGCAAGAGTTTGATTTGGAGCTAAGAAACAAAAAGGGAATGGAGAATTCGAAGGTGAGCCATCTATCTCATCTTCTTAATGAAGGTTAAAGTCATGAAAGAGAGGACATCAAAGAAGAATTTCCCGATAAGTAGTTGCTCTTGATGATTATTGTCATCACTCTCTAGTATGCTTATATAGTGAACTATTTGATCAACACATATGTGCCCTCTAAATTCAATTCCCAACAAAGGAAAGAGATTTTATCATGTGTCAAAGAGTTATTTTTGGGATGAGGTTATGCTATACAAGAAGTATGCTTTCTAATTAATGGGAAGATGTGTAGATGGCCCAGAGGAAAGCCATATCTTGTCATCTTGTCATAACACACCTTATGAAGGACACTATGGAGGAACTAGAACTGAACCTAAGATTTTGCAATCAGGTTATTTATGGCCTTCCTTATTTAAGGATGCCTGTGAGTTTGTTAAAGCTTGTGATAGATGCCAAAGAATATGAAACATTTCCAGTGAAACAAGAAATGCAACTTTCAAATATTTTAGAAATTGAATTGTTTGAAGTATGGGGTGTAACACCCTAAAAATACCATCTCTTTTATTTGAAAAAAACAATATTATTCTAAAATAAGGTGCTACACATTCATAACATGCATATCCTTCCAAATTAAAACAATTTAACATGCAGCAGAAATTTAACATTTAACAAAAATACTTCAAATTATCTCCTCAAGATGAAATACTTAATTAAATAAACAATTCAAAATCTACAACTCTAAACAGTAACAAAACGACCCGTTCCCAGTGTTACAAATAAAAGCAACTAAAATTTGAATAACAGAAAATGATAAATAAACAAAGAAAAATCGCAATGCCATCTTCCAATCCATGGCAGTTATTGCTCATCCTAAGTATCTGTACCACAACGTACAAAACACTACAAACAAACAAAATATAAGGGTGAGAATACGCTCAAATATATTAGTGGTCCAAGTGAATGCAAGGCTAGCATCAAATAACACAATCATTAAACACACAATTCATTACAACAATAACAACAACCAAATCACAATTCCTTTATGCATGCAATGTGACCCACAACTCAACTAAATACATGTGGTACCAATTTAGACATCAGATGTATATCATTGAACGGTTAATAATGAGGCGGTTACAAATGATTAATGGATACTGAAACTTATTGAAACCACTCCTCTTCAGTATCTAAAGAGAAAAAGGCTAGCAATATAAAAGGTTCTATAAGCCAAACAATAGGAGGAGTTGACTGATGAATAACACAAAAAGGAGAAACGCGTGAAAAACTTGGACCACCAACAATGGTGGTCATGATCCCTTCCTAACATACCTCTTGCCAGACTGGATGATTGTGACCTCACCTGTCTAGCTTTAGGGAGGTTTCTCCAAATGATTTTTAGCAAGAATATTTTTCACCCACCGCAGAGCCTCGGTTAAACGTTCTAAAGCCTCACAAAAATAATACATCTTATCACAACTGCGTAATGTCTGGATCATCTCCTAGCAGGAGTGAAGATCAAAATTCCCCAGACATGGAAAATCTCTGGGCGATTATGAAGAACTTGCACCAGCAGAATGAGTCTCTACAAGAAAATCTTCACATATTAAAATAGTCACAAAGCACGAAAGAAAGAGATGAGGAGGAATAACTCCTTGACCCTCAACCTCTTTTACAAATGATTTGGGGGTGATCAAGTCCTAGAAAACTTCAAACCACCACCTTTTCCATCCTTCAATGGCAAAAGTGATCATCAATAACACATAATATCAATAAACAATCAGATGTCAATAGTCGGGGCTTCCGACTCCTTGAGATGTAACCTAATGGCGGGAACATTCAAAGACGTAGTATTACATTTGTACATGAGTCTGTCGAGACTATCGGTTATCAATCACAAACCTCATTTCTTGTAAAGTGCATTTCTAAAGTGCGTTTCTTGTAAAGCCTTCTAGGCTTACTTATAAAGTATCAATCACAAACCTCATTACTAATGTTCCTTAGAACCGTTGCATTAGAAGTATTTCTGAATATTGACTTTATCTTGTACACATATATGTTTTCTTCCAGAGTGTTGATAACAAAGTTTGATGATGTCACACATCTTCTTATTAGATTCATAATCATTTTGACAAGAGCCACACACTATACATAAACCATATCATACAGAATTGTTCTCTTAGATAACATGTATGGTTATCATCAAAACTCAAAGGCGAGATGTAGAACCAAATCTTGTTCTTACAAGAATGTGCATGAAAATGCACTGATCACCGAGTTATGTTAATAAAACCTTTGACCTATGAAATCGGCCATGTAAATGAGAAATCTTTGGCCTAGTTACGTTAATAAAACCTTTGACCTATGAAATCAGCCATGTAAATGAGAAACCTCTGACCGAGTTAATTTAAGAAAAATTCTAACTTATGAAATCGACTATTAAAGGATAAATCTATGGCCAGGTCATAAAACCTTTGGCCAGGTTGCGACTTAAGTAGTCGACCAAATAAATTAAGAAATATGGACAGAGTATGATAACAAATTACCTGACTAATGAACATATCATAAAAGTCTCTTGTCCGGCTATGAAACTTAAGGGTCAGATCAAAAGCATGAGAGGCCTATAATGGAAGACTTGATTAAATAATTTAATCATAAAGCCTAAATTATTAAAACAATCAAGGTATTAAAGCCAACCTCTGAAACAAGCCAAATAATTTATGGGTTAATAAAATAACATTGTCATAAATCAAAAGGGGCCTTTGAAGGGCTGAAACATGCGTCAGAGAGGTAGACATTGTTCCAAATTCACAAATGGCACATCACCATTGATGGCCAACAACAAGCATAAAACATACTTAAACATCATGATGCTCATCCTCCTGAGCCACGGGGGGTCGAGTCATTAATCACTGCCTCCTTCAAATCCACTGCTTCAGATGAAACTTCTTCCATGACCACGAGTTATCCGTCCACCACAGTCTTAAAAAATTCAATCTTTGACACGTCAAGATCAGGCATGATACATAATGCTTGGGCTTTGGTTGTCCCAAAAGCTTCATCACTGACTGTGAGAAAGTCTACTTAGGGATCCTGCAATGACTTCTTTAATGTCTCATTAAGAGCCCGAATTTGCTCCATTTCTTGGATCAAACCGACATTAGACACTTCAAGCTCCGAGCACTTGGAATTCGCAGTTTCCTTTTGCTTTTTAACTTCCGATAACTAAGACTCTGCATCCTCTTTCTGCTTTTTCATCTTTGATAGTTGTTTGGTTAACTCTTCTGCCTTATCGCTTTAGACTTTTAAATCATCCTTTAGCTAGAATAGGTCTTTGTTGAGACAAATCCCATTCTGCTAATAAGCATCACCAACTTCAAATAAACCCCGAGTCATGACTGCACATTTCATCAATTAGGCCTCAAGGTTTTGGGTCAGATATTCAGGGCCTATGGTCTTTACCTTCTCGAAATTCTCTTTCGCGTTTAAATTATCAAAGAGATACTTCAATCCATCAAAGTTGTTAGACCATAATTTAAATTCATTTGATGGATTAGACTGGTGGCAGCTACCCAAATCCCACATCAGGGTAGTGATTGTCAAGTCGGCCTTACTGACATTATCACTTATCAAGGTCTTCATCCTCTTTGGAGAACACGACTTTGATTCCCTAGAAGGAGGGATGGAAGAAGTCTAGGGCTCTGAGACCATAGGCATTGCTTTGATGGTATCCACCTTCTTCCTTTTGAGAGTACGGGTCTGGATATCTGACAAGTTGATATTAGAAGCGGACTATTCTCCATGTCTCGCTCTAGCTTCACCCATCAGCTTCTTTTGCTCGGACAATTTAAGGTTCATCATGTCAGCTAGAAAGAAAAGAGTACTATTCAGAAACATAGAATAATGAAATGATTAAAGGATAATAAAAGGCATATTTAAGCATTACTCGAGAATTTAGAAATTTTTTCTAGGTCATCAACCATATGTAGCAAGTCTTTAACTTTCACTACTCAGAAAGCATCCAAAACGACCAAAGATCAGATTTCCAAGGCATTCAACTTATCATAATCAAAACTGAAAATTGGCAATGGGTTATCCAACCAATAGATCGGGAAAAGGTAAATTCCGCCCAGAGTATACATCACCTGGTGGTACCTTCTCGCACTTTTCGCTCGAAGGAACTTATCCTTGAAACCTTTATAATTGGTAGTATAAGCTTGAAGGAAGCTCTTCCCAGGAATTCCTCTAAGAGAAACCCAACCACCATTTTCTGCTCCCTTCAGCTCAAAGAAAGAGAAAAGCAAACCTAAGGTAGGGGTTATACCCACCGCCTTATAAAAAGTTTGAAATCTTTAATAAAGCCCCAACCATTTGGGCGTAATTGAGAAGGGGCAATTTTACGGATTTTAAGTGGGTCGGATTCAAAATTACTAAAGGGGATACAAACTTTGAAATCCTCGATTACCCTCATATAAAAATAAAAGTATTCATCAAACACCCCTCTTGGTCGAGTAATATAGACTCTCCCACCAACCACGCAAGGTTCTAACACAACATCCTCCTCATTCCTGGTAAAGGAAACTTGAACCTTAGATTGAAGCTTCGCGATGACGTTGTGGTCATAACTAAGAACCTCTTTGTCAATCAAAGATCTTAGAGCACCTCCAATGGTGCAACCCATTTTTAGGTTCTTTGTGGGACCCACTCTTCTAAAACAACTCATTCAATTTTCACTCCAATGGTGCAACTTCAAAGAACCCATATTGGGTCCCACTACTTTACTTAAATATATTATTTATATTAAATTTATTTTATTTAAAATTATAATTTAAATATTTAAATTTTAATTACTATAAATATAAATTAAACATAAAATTAAAATTAAACATAAAATTGAAAATAATAATTTATGAATAAAATGATGAAATTGTGAGAGAGAAATTTAAAATTAAAGAGTAAATAAAAGTGAGAGAAAATAGGATTGTTATAAATTTTTGCAACAAACTTATATTTATAATAAATAAAAAAAGTTATAAAAAAAAATAAAACCAACAAGTTAAATAATTATTTTAATAATAAAAAAAATGAAGAACCATTGCTTATGCAAGGAACGTTCACCAGCTGGAACAACTTTTTGTTGACAATTTCAATGCCAAGTTGGCAAACCAATTTGAAGAACCACCGTTGGAGATGGTCTTACGTTCTTCATCAAAATATCCATGAAACCTGATGATGAAGACTCTGAGTCAGTTTTTCTACTAAGAGAGGGGGTTTCACCATAAACTTCCATAATAATTTTGTCAAACTTCGCTCGATTCAGATGACCCTCACACTTAATCATGCGTTTATTCCATATTTTACTTTTCTCATTAGCAGTAAGAGAGTCAGAAAAATCTCTCAAATAATCACGATCTCTTATTATAACCCTAATAAAGAATAAGAAAAGGGAAAGGGAAAAGGAAAAATACTTGAGACTTGAGCTTGTAGGAAACATGATTGAATGAGGAAGCAGAAGAAACTCGTTAGCAACACTTGAAAGAGGAATCACTTGCCTTAATAAGAAGCAAATGAAGAAAAGACTCTTTTATTGAAGCAAAAATTACAACAGTCAAGAAGTTGTATAGATCATAAATAATGATGACAAGTGTTAATTCCCATAAAAACGCCATTGTGGTAAGGAGAGACAAAATCAGCTAGCAACAATAACTCACCGAGTAAGTGACCGGTAGGAATTGTAAGGCATTCTTGTCCTAACACTTCAAGCCAAGTATAAGAGTATGAAAGTCGGATATCATGATCCTAAGAAAGTCGGAGCCGGTTAGGGTAAAGTAGTACCACGAAACCATAGCAGGTCAAATCCGGAAGAGGCATAAGTCAGTCTGATCAATACACTTAACCTAAATCTTTGAAGATCTTTTCCAATTGCCTTTTGTTCTTGATAAACAATATTTGGAGGAATCTTCCTCATTTTGTAAGTCTCATTTTATACGTACTTCATCTACAATGGTCCCTTTAAGGATGCCTCTTTATATCCTATGTTAAAGCCATCCTAGGTGACGTCTGTCGTCCTCCATAATTACCGAGTAACGTTTCTCCTATTAATTTTAGTAACTACTATGAAATCATGGAGACATTTTGTAATCGTAAAATTCCATGATTCATCACTTATATCACTCAAACGCTCAAAAAAATATCATTCAAACTTAAGCTAAAATATTTTCAAAGTTAACACATAAAAATCACTGAAGCAGAGCCTTTAAAAGTGTGACTTTTCAAAGGAAGCAGACCTATAATCGATTACATACTTCTTGCAATCAATTAAAAATTAGAAAAATTTGAATATTATTGAATGTTGGAAGCTTTTAATTGATTTTAACATCATGGTAATCGATTGCCACATTTAAAACAACAACTTTTCATGAAACAACATCATTGTAATGCATGACAGTGCTTCATAGAAACTTTTTGAATTTGTGCATCCATTTAAATAAGTTTCTATGAGTGTATATATGGCACTTTACATATGAAAACAATTAAAAAAAATTCACATTCTCTTTTACACAATTAAAAGATCATTTTTAAATATCATTGATTTTCAAAATGGTTCAAACTTTGTAAACTTTCATTAATCATAAAAAGTTTCAAAACTAAAATAGATTATGAGCATTTAAAGGATATACAAGTGAATAGTGATATTGATAAGAATCAACAATCAAAGTATGGATTTGATTATCATATGGCTTACTTTTAAATTCTTCATTTTCTCAACAAATATTTGGGTGCTTATGTTTTTCATCATAGTGCTTAGAGATGGTGAAAAAGGTTCTTTGAGTCGTGGTGATTCAAAATCCACCATAGAGTTTGGTGTTTTTTTAAATAAAAAAGAGATTGGTGTGATTTCTTGGTTGGGTTGTAGGTGTATCTTTAGAATCTATGGTTTGGGACTTGTAAAGAGCATTAGATAAAAGTGTAAAATCCTCTAAGGGAATATAGGGAATAGATTTATCCTTGAGATGATAAGAGAAACTATTATAATTCTTTGTGTTCTTTAATTTATGCACTTTAAATTCTAAACTTTACATTCTTCCTAAGCAGCATTCACATTATTTCTTCCAATAATTTAACAAGTTAAGAGACTTAGCGCAAGAATGATAAAAATCTAGAAATCGTAATTCACCCCCCCCCCCTCCCCCCTCTCTCTCTCTCTTAGATTGAATCTCATAGTTACATGTATCATGAAACTGACATAGATTCTGAAAGACTTTGTCGTGCAACACATCACGGCAACTCATGGGAGAAAGTGTTATTGATCAGCCAAAGGCCCAATAAAGGAAAGCACATTTACCGTTCTAAAGCAGGATCCAATGGTTATTTAATTCATATATATATATATATATATATATATATATATATATATATATATATATATATATATATATATATATATATATATATATATATATATATATATATATATATATATATATATATATATATATATATATATATATATATATATATATATATATATATATATATATATATCCACATGTGTAAGGATTAAGGTACACATTTTTCATACTCCACTCTACCTCTTACTTGGACTCAGTTATTGACTAGGGAATTAGTGTTCTAACTTTACAGGTCGACCCCATGTTCAGCCCTCCTGAAACTTGCAGCACTGCATCAGAAGTCTACCACCTCAATTTTGAAAATAATTATGGTTCCAATACAGAACACCTTGAAAATCTCCAACATACAATAATGAATGTGTGTCATTATTTCATCACCACACCTTACCCGTTACACTCATAATAAAATATACAAACTTACATTCCTCTCAACTTAAATATACCATGTTTTACACCAACGACATTGAACAAACCTCTTACACTACTGTTAATAAAGACCTATATGAGTGTCATCTATGAATATAAATATAGAGGCCTTAAATTTCAATCAGATTTGGGAATTCACACCATTACCATAAGGGCCTACTTCTATAGGTAGTAAGTAGATTTTCAAAATTAAAAGATACAAAGATGGAACAATAGAATTATACAAGGTCGGATTGGTTGCTTGTTAGAGTAGTAACAAAAGTAAGCATTGTTTCTATTGTCGCCACATGAACTAGTGCAATAATCAAAAGTTGTTCAATAATTTCTATGATTCAAAGTAAAGTTTTTTTATTTTTATATTTTTGACTAATAGCAAAAAAAATTCTATTAGTCAAAAATCAAAATTACTTTTATTTTTTACTAATAGAAATAACTTCTTTGATTTTTGACTAATAACCAAATGTTTTTTTACATATATATATATATATATATATATATATATATATATATATATATATATATATATATATATATATATATATATATATATATATATATATATATATATATATATATATATATATATATATATATTAAAAGATAATTTTCTATTATGAAAAACTTGTTAGATCATTTTTAAAAAAATATTGGCTAACAAAATTATAAGGACACTGTTAGCTGGAAGTTTTGACATTAAAGTTTGATTGAGTATGATAAAAAAATAAATATTTTTAAGTTGTTTTGGAATTTGACAGGTGTATCATTGAGGATCTTAGTCGAAGAAGACCCTTTGTGAGAGGGATACACTATAATAAGACTTAGAAATATTTCTGAGTTTAGATTTCTATTTTGACAGAAGGAATACTAAGGTTGTTCGATGATGGTTTTTGAATTTTGAATAAGGATGATAACCGTCTTTTGTCCTTATCTTGTTTTCAAAAGTGACGCATGTAAAGTTGTGGTGAATTGAAGGCAACAAGCGAAATGTG
The DNA here is from genome assembly GCA_963859935.3 of Lathyrus sativus. NCBI lineage: Eukaryota > Viridiplantae > Streptophyta > Magnoliopsida > Fabales > Fabaceae > Lathyrus > Lathyrus sativus. The sequence goes on from OZ012739.1 coordinate 521,784,742, forward strand.
TCATTTTCTGGAGAAGAGACCGTTGATAGCAGTTATTTTCGACGTAGTATAAATAGGAGTCTTAGTGTGTAGGATTTCTGTGTGTTCAATCATTATACAAATACTCACAAATTTCTCAAAGTATCTAAGTGTGTTGAGAAATGATTTCGTTGAGAATGTACGTCTGAAACACCATATTTTCATTTCAATTGAAGTTATTTTCAGTTTTATGAATCAGTTTTTCATTGCAATTTACTTTGAAGTTCTTTAATGCAATTCCTTTACAAATTCTACAATTTACTTTTAAACTTTAAACAACATTTTTCAATCGTGAGTATTGTTGAAGTGTTCATAGACTTTCAAATATAGTTTGACAATAGCACATGTCTTAGGATTCACTAGTTGATCCTGTAAAGTAAACCATTTTCCGAGACCAGCGGTTGTTTACCAATTTTTATGGTAAACAATTTGGCATGCCCAGTGGGACAGTGCTATTGTTTAAACATTTTTCTTTTTAAATTTTTTTTGCATAAGTTCTTCATTTTACTATCTCTCTAACATCGTTATATGAGACTAAGGAGTAGTAAAATACGTAAGGAGGATGGTGAATCAGAATCCACCAAATAATCAAAATTCACCAAATTATAATGGAGAACCACCCCCTTCATTTTCGACAAGGGGAACTACGGTTGTAGCGTCTGTATCTGAACTGGTAACATCCATGGCAACTGCGACACCGTTGTAGTCGATTGCACAAAGTGGACCCATTTTTCTTATGTAGGAACACAGGGTCCATAATGACCCCCCGAGTAATTTATTCAAGCCTCATATGACTGGATTTTCAACGCCTCTAACTAGGCACAAACAACCTTATAACATGTCGATATCAATGATGACATGTTCTCATAATACAACACCAGCATGCCGACAAGGATCTGGTTCAGGAATTAACAATATGGGTCGAATTAGCCAGCCCTTAGGGACAAGATTTCCTACCCAAATGCCCAATCTCACCAATAATTATGTAGAGGTGATAAGGCAACAAATGGACGAAAACAAACACGAAATGGTCCAAATGCTTGCCCAAAAAATTCCCTTTGATCCAAAACACTACCCAAATAAACCAACAATTGGCAGCACAAATGATGCATATTGTTGATTTCTTTGGTGTTCCATAACCCTATTAACATTGCCAAAGGGAATGGATGATAGAAAATCCAGGGGTAGCCTTGGAAAAAGACCCCACAATTAACCAAATCCGACAAAATAAACCACAAGAAAACATGGTAAATCAGGGAGTCGGAGTCGAACCTCCTAGAATTAAACAACAAATCCCAAGGGAAAGGGAACCAAGGGTAGTGATGGTGAATAGGAACCAAAATGCTAAAAAAAAGTCATAAATCAGTTTCAACGTGATGTTATGGCATCAGACAATAACTTTGTAGCCATAGTTGAAAGAATTATGGCACGAAATGAGGTAAATATTGGCCTTCATAGGCCAAATTACACATCACACTGTCTAAGTACATCCTGCAATCAAAATTAACCCCTAGGTGGAAAGTCCCCAAGTTTACTAAATTTTCTGGAGAGACTAGTGAGTCCAATGCCGAACACGTGGCTAGATACCTAATAGAGGTAGGGGAAATTTCAAATAACGAGAACCTAAGGATGAAATACTTTCCAAGTTCCCTTACAAAGAACGCCTTTACATGTTTCACCCTATTACCAACAAATTTGATTCATAATTGGACTTAACTGGAAAGATTGTTCCATGAATAGTTCTACATGGGAAAGTCGAAGATCAGTTTGAAGGAACTGGCCAGCATTAAATGAAAATTCACTGAGCCAATAGATGATTACTTGAATAGATTCTATTTGCTTAAAGCCATATGTTTTACACAAGTGCTTGAGCATGAGTTGGTCGAAATAGCCGCTGGGGGCCTTGACTATTCCATTAGGAAGAAATTGGATACTTAATATCTAAGGGACATGACCCAGTTGGCTGATAGAGTTTGACAGGTAGAATGCCTGAAGGCTGAAAAAGCTAGGGCAAATAAGAATAACAGAAAGGAAAGGGTAGCCTACGTCAAATTTGATGAAGAAAACTAAGAGACGCATAATGATCCTTTAAATTTTGAAGAAAGTGAGGTTGACCTTGATGAACTAAAGCAAGGACCACCTTATTCTTGTAAATTCCTAACACCTTCGAATGGAAAAAAAATCCAGTCGAACTAGAAAAGAGTGATAGGTTCCCTAAGAAAACTACACCTTCGACATCACCAAGTGTGACGAGATTTTTGATTCATTAGTTAAAGATGGCCAGATGATAATGCCTCCGGGGCTAAAACACCTCCTTTTAAACAAAGGAAAAAGAGAGGTTTCTGTAAATATCATAAGTTTTTGGGCCATAAAACTTTGCAATGTTTTCTTTTCAGGGATCTTGTTCAGAACGCTATCAAAGAGGGAAGGCTCAGATTTGGAGACAAATCAAATTCACAAAAGAGGATTGATTCAGATCCTTTCCTAGTGGCGGATGTCCATTATTCTGAGCCATCCATGATCGATATGGTGGAAGTATCTGAAGACAGCGCCAACGAAGTTGTGATGGTCAAAGATACTGAAGGCTTCACCAAAGGAGTCACTGAGGACTTGGACAAGGAAACCACTGAGGGTTTTGTTCAGATCACTTAGGACTTCGACAAGGAAACCACTGAGGGTTTCATTCAAGGAGCTACTAAAGGCTTCACCAAAGTAGTCACTAAAGGCTTTAACCAGGGAATCACTAAGGGTTCGAGTCAAATGATCACAACAAATGAAACTACTGAGGGTTTCATACAGATCAACAAAATAATTGAGGCCACTAAAGGCCTTAGAGTCCAGTTACAGGATTTTGACATCACTGAGGGTGCCAACTTAGGGGTTAACATGGTGGGAATAACCTAGGAGATTGCAATGGAGGTTGATGTACAAAGCCTTAGGCAAAAGAAATATAACAAGATGTCATATCCCAAGCAAGATGAAAGCCTGGTCGAATTCCTTCACAGGTGCCAAAGGAAAACATCTGAAGTGATGATGTGCCTTAAACAAGAGAGAAGTTCCCAAGAAGCAAGAGCAAGGAGGACAAAGACTTCATGGCAACAAGCCAGCCACATTCAAGCCTACTGATGATGTCCCTAGGGGTAAGTGGGTGAAGCCTGTCAAAAGAAGGGAGAAAGGCCAAAAGAAATGACAAAACTTTGAAGTAGAGAGAGGTTCCTCACTGACATATCGTAAGGAATTTCAAGCCTCAAAGCAGTTAGCATATCACTCTGAAAATTACAAGGGTAAGAACCCAATGTCAAGGTCTCAATGGAGGAGACGGTATAGAAGAAGAAAGGATGAGAGAGAAGCTAGAGAAAAGGAAAAGGCTGAATCGAGCAGTAACGTACCCCTTAAGTAGGACAGAAAAAAAGAGAAGAAGCCTATTGAAAGGAAACTATTTTCTTCTCAGAAGGAGGATATGGGAGAGAAGTCTGACTAGGCAGCAGAAGATGACATGCTGACAGATGATTTCGACACGGGTTTAAACCTATCATTGGATATCGTTTGCAACGTGGTGGTTGAATTTCCTAAGGAATACGACCAAGTTACAGAGATATAGGAACTTGAGGATGTAAATGAGTTGGAAATGGCTATTACATACTGAATAATGGATATGTGGAAGAACAAAACCCCTTCTTTGAAAGGCCAGACGAATTGATGAAGAATCACTTGAAGCCTCTATTTATTAGGGGTCAAATAGAAAATGTTGAAGTGAATAAGATCTTAGTTAATGGCGGAGCGGTGGTGAACTTGATGCCGTATTAAATGTTGAAAAGAATAGGATAAGATGATACTGACACAAAACCTCATAGCATGGTTCTGTCTAACTATGAGGGAAAAGTGGGTACTACAATGGGGGTAATCTAGGTGGACCTCACAGTTGATACCATTACAAAGCCAATTATGTTTATGATCATAGCATCGAAGGCCAACTACAATCTACTTTTGGGTCGAGAATGGATCCATGGTGTTGGCGCAGTCCCTTCCTCACTAAATCAATGCATTTCAATTTGGCGAAGTGATGGAATAATGGAGAATATAGAAGAAGTCCAAAGTTATTACATGGCTGAAGTAAACCAGATGAATGAGCGACATTTCGACAAAAATATGGCATGCACCTTACAATCCTGCAGGGTTCGACCTTACACCCACAGATAACGCGTTTTGTTCCCTTTACCTGCACCCATCCCATGGCTTCCAATTGGATAGGGAGGTAGTAGGTGAGGAAGACTTCATATTTGGAACGGAAGGAATCCATCCAACTGGTTGCCGAAGTGAATTTGGTGACGATGGCTGAGTCAAAGACACTATAAAACATTTTTGCTTACATAGCCAAAAACAAATTAAAAGCGGGCCTAAAGGTTGAGGTTAAGTACATGGTTGTCGAAGCTAAAAATAATGAAGAGCCCTTTGAAGGTTTGGAAGGACTTCGATCCAAAACCACCAGATAAGGATCAATATGGAGTGCAAGGCCAGAGGCTTGACGCCATCTATGATGACGAGCCTTTAGGTTTCGAAAAGGATCCGTTGGCGAACAACCTAAAGATGTTAGCGTAATACCCTTTAGAAGAGATCGACTTGGGAGATGGGGAAATAAAAAGGCCAACATACATCAATGCAAACATTATCCCATAACTCAGGGTCAAAGTAATCCAACTATTGAAGGATTTCAAGGACTTCTCCGCGTGGGATTACAACAAGATGCCTGGTTTAATCAGAGATCTAGTCGAACTGAAGTTGCCCATAAGCCTGAGAAGAAGCCAATCAAGCAGACCCCAAGGTGTTTTTTACTTGAAGTTCTGTCGAAGATCAAGGAAGAGGTCGAAAGGCTTCTCAAATGCAAATTCATCCATACGACCATGTATGTCAAATGGATTGCCAACATTGTACTAATCATTAAGAAAAATGACACTTTGAGGATTTGCACCGACTTCAGAGATTTGAATGTTCCAACCCCAAAAGATGAATATCCAATTCCTGTGGCGAAGATGTTAGTCGATTCTACTGCAGGACATGAGTATCTCAGTATGCTCGATGGGTATTTTGGATAAAACTAAATTTTCATTGCTAAATAAGATGTGCCAAAAATGGCATTTTGATGTCCCAGAGCCTTGGCCACCTATGACTGGGTGGTGATGCCTTTTGGCCTAAAAAATGTTGGGGCAAATTATCAAAGAGAAATGAACTCTATATTTCATGACTTTTTTGAAACTTTCATGCAAATTTATATTGATGACATCGTGGTTAAGGCTGTTTTAGGGAAAAGCCATATAAACCATCTTCGACAATCATTCGAAAGAATGAGGAAACATGGTCTGAAGATGAATTCTCCTAAGTGTGCTTTTTGTGTGCAGCCTGGGGATTTTCTAGACTTTGTGGTTCACAAGAAAGGAATTAGAAGTAACAAAAACAAGACCAAGGCCATCATGGAGGCGAAAGCGCCATCAACAAAGAAGGAGCTACAACCGCTGTTAGGAAAGATAAACTTCCTAAGGAGGTTCATCTCAAACTTAAGTTGCAAGACTCAAACCTTTTCACCTCTGCTTCGACTCAAGAAGGAAGGTTTTGAATGGGGGCAAGTGCAACAAGAGGCTTTCGACAAGATTAAAGACTACCTTGTCCATCCTCAAATTCTAGCACCTCCTTCTAAGAATAGAAGTATGAGATTGTACATATCTGCATCTGATATGACTTTAGGGAGCATGTTGGCTCAAGAGGATGAAAATAACTTCAAAAGAGCCATTTACTACCTTAGTGGAGTCTTAAATGATGTAGAAACTAGATATAGTATAATCGAAAAGTTATGTCTATGTCTATATTTCTCATGTACAAAGTTGAAGCATTGTATAAAGGAAGTTGATGTTTACGTTTTGTCTCACTTTGACATTATTAAACATATGTTATTTAAATCAATTTTACATAGTCGAATTGGTAAATGGGTACTGCCTTAACTGAATATTCTTTAACTTACATGCCTTTAAAGGCTGTTAAGGGATAAGTGGTAGCATACTTTATAGTCGACCACTCTATAGTTGAAAACTCCCTAAACTATCTGGAGCTTGAACCTTGGAAGTTATACTTTAATAGTTATAGTCATTAGGATGGAACGGGTATGGGAGTTGTCGCTACGCGAAAAATGACACAGAGTCGCGATCGGATTTTATTTATCCCAAGGAGGGAAAGGGAAATAGCGATAAAACCTTTAGAAAAGAGCATGGCCATCACAACCAAGTCTTATGATTCGGGAGTCGGTTATGCGAGAGGAAGTGTTACCACCCCCTCGCATCCATCGTACTCGATGGGAACCTTCTAGGTTGTTTAACGTGAATGGGTATTTTTATTAAAAGGGTGCTTGCTTAAGGGAAAATGGGGGTTGTGTTTTATATTTTAATGCTCGCCAAGGATTGTGGCCTTTGTGCCTACGTATCCTCACTTAAAATAAGTGAAGAATCAGAGCTCCGTAGTTCGGAGGTTGCTGAAATGGTTGTTTGTTGGTTGATTTTATACCTCAAAAAAGGGTTTTCGGATTGATGCCCTAAGGTGAAAAGAAGTTTGATGAGTTGATGTCATTTTTAGTTTTTTTGAAATGAAATTGTTCTTGATTAGGATTACACAAAACTTTGGATAGAGATGAATATCTCGAATAACCAAGTCGAGCGCCTTGTATTCAAAATATTCGGAACGAGTGTAGGAGGGTTCAATTCTCATTCCTTCTCCACCACTTTAAAGTTCATGCCATATAATCTTAATCGTATCTTTATTATATTTTAGATTTTTTATGAGAAAAATACCACTTGATGTTGGATCAAGGGTTTTATTGTTTGTGAAAATGTTTGAAGCGATACGAACAAGCTCGATGGCGAACGCACAAGGCAGACGACTTACAAGGGTGAAAATGGCTCGATAAAATCGAAAGTTTATTTTTTTTGAAAATAGCTTTGAAACAAAGGTCAAAAATAACCATAAACATTCGCATACAAAGGCCATATAACCATATTGGGTTAGTTGGCATAAACAACACAAAACATAAAAATAAAAATAAACAGCATGAAATGCCGTCAAGGAGTTCGCGTGCAAACTCCTTAAAAAAATTTTTTTTGGGGAAACACTAGAAAAACAAGGGGATGTTCGCTAGGCGAATGTTGTAGAAAAGCTACCCATAAATAAAAATAAGTTCGCTGGGCGAACTTCCCAGCGAATGCAAACAGAGGCGAAAGAGGGCAAAGTTTGCTAGGCAAAAGTGCCAACGAAGGTGCCCAGAAAAAACAACAAGAAGTTCGCTAGGAGAACCTCTAGCGAATGCAAACGAGGCGAAAAGGGAAAAGTTCTCTAGGAGAAGGTGCCAACGAACGTGACAGAAAAAAACATCTAGAAGTTTGCTAGGCGAACTTCATGTTGTTTTTCCCAGACCATGCCTTTTATATGGAAACAGTGGGAAAACATGGACAAGTTCGCTAGGCGAACTTGCCAGCGAACGTGACAGTATTTTGAGTTTTTCAACTCGTGTCACCATGGAAGGTACACTATACTCTATCTATTTTCCTTTGTTGTTACAACATTTCTTGGTCATACAAGACCTTAATACAACATATACAACACAAACATCACATAGAAGAAGTCGTGTAGTCAATAGTCCCCCTTTGTTCGCAGCTTCCTCTCCTCTTTTATCTCAGTACATTAGGGTTTTGCCTCCTTTCAAAACTTCATATTTTTTACTTAGAAATGTCCAATGCCACTTTCTTGATACACCCTCTTTCTTTCCATTTCTAGCATGTTGCTTTTCAGCTTTTGCTACTTTTTCTGCATTGCTGTTTTTTCTGCTGCACTATTGCTGGATTTTGCTTCCCTTTTGCATTGCTCTCCTTTATTCACTTGCTCTTGGGCTGTTCTTGTGGTCCATGCTTCTCCTCTTGACAGAATTTTGGCATGTAAGTGAACCAACATGATCTAGTTCCTCAAGTTTTGTGACATGGTTTGTTTAGTTGGGAATTAGTTGGTCATAGGACTGTTTTGGATCAATTTTAAAATGCCTTGAAATTGCCCATGAATAAGCATAAATGCTTTTGCTTTTGAAATGCTCCAATGTTGAATTAAACCTTAATTATTTTCCTTGGATATTTGTGGGTTTAATTGGTTATGAATTGTATGTAGCACATGGAGATTTGATGAGGCATGAAAGGTACCATGACATGAAATTAATTAGAAACTTGAATCAAGATTAGAAATAGAGTAATTTCTAAACATTACTTAGAGTTAGAGATTTTGCAACCAATGTGACATTCTTGCAAATGTCATGAAATTCCCTTTGTAATATTCTAATCTTGGATTCATGAATCTTGAATTGGTGGATTTCCCTTATACCATTATTTTGGAATAAATGAAATCTTGAATTATGCACTTCCGATCTTGACTCATGTTTTGCAAATTTGAACTTCCCTTTGATCAAGAATTTGAAACAAAGTTGGAGGAAGAAACCTTGAATTAAGCATTTCACTTCATGTATATTAGGAATATTGATCTTGAATATCCTAATATTTTTCAAGCATCTTCTCCTTGAAGAAATCTACATGAGTAGACTTTCCAAATTGAATCAAATCTTAGATGTAATCCATGATAGGCAATTTCTCTTGTTTGAAATGGAAAGAAACAAATCGACCCAATCCTTACCTTGTAAACCCACATTCTTGATATGCATTAGAACAATGTATGATATGACGAATGTAGGGTATAAAAGGCTAAAGGTGAAAATGAGGGTGTGGCAGGAGTACTATTAATTTTTCCTAACAAAATTCAAGTACAAGGTCGAAGGCCTTTGTTCAAACAACAAGGCTGAATACGAGGCTTTGATAGCCAGACTTGAGATCTTGTTGGAACTGAGGGCAACTTGAGTCGAAATAATGGGTGACTCAGAGTTGGTTATAAAATAAATCACAAAGGAATATAAATGTGTTAACAAAAATCTTATAATGTACTTTTTAATAGCGAATAGATGGTTACGAAGGTTTAAAATGGTAACTATTCAACACATACCTCGGCTTGAGAACCGAGGCCAATGACTTGGCCTAAATTGCTTTTGGATCTAAAATTTCAAAAGAAAAATTGTAAGATGCAATTGAAGTCAGATGAAGAGTTGTGTTAACCAGATTATCCCCAACAGATTTGGAAACGACAAAGTTCGGTTATGCTGACGAAGAGAATTTTGAGATACTAGCCATAAATAGTTTGATAGACGAAGAATGGAGAAAGCCAATAGTAGAATACTTAAAAAATCCAAGAACATCTGTCAAACGAAAGGTCAGGTATCGTGCTTTAAGTTATATTCTTATGGGGAACAAATTTTTTAAAAAGACGCCTGAAGGAGTCTTACTAAAATGCCTTACCGAGTCTGAGGCATAGTGGGGAATGTGGGGCACATCAGGTGGATCATAAAATGAAATGGTTGTTGTTTCGACATGGGATGTATTGACCCGCCATGCTTAAGTATTGTGTCAAGTTCGCCAAAGGATGCCAAGAATACCAAATGCACGCAAGTATTCAACATGTTCCTGCACGTGAATTGCATTCCATAGTGAAGCCTTGGCCCTTCAAAGGGCGGGCTCTGGATTTAGTTGGAGAAATTCGACCAGCATCATCCAAAAGTCAAAAATACTTTCTAGTGGGGATAAATAATTTCACTAAGTAAATTGAGGCTATACCATTGGTGAATGTCGACCAGGAGGTCGTAATCGAATTTATCCAAAGGTATATCATTTACAGGTTTGGAATCCTATAAACCATTACAACGGATCAAGGATCAGTTTTCACTGGTCGAAAGGTTTAGGAGTTCACTAAAGAAATAGGGTTTAAGCTATTGACATCTACACCTTATTATGCTCAAGAAAATGGTCAAGTCAAAGCAGAAAATATGGTAGTGATTGGCCTAATAAAAAAACATGTGGGGAAAAAGCCAAGAAATTGGCATAAGACATTGGACCAGATTCTATGGGCATGTTGAACCTCCTTTAAAAAGGCAACAACACTACACCTTTTCAATTGACATATGGTCACGATGCAGTTTTACCAATCGAAATATACCTACAGTCAACTAGAATCCAAAGACACCATGAAATCCCATTTAAGTCTTATTGGAACATAATGTTGAATGAATTAGTTGATCAAGACGAGATATATTAAATGCCTTAGAATTATTAAAGAGGCAAAAAAGAAGAGTAGAGAAATCATACAATGAAAAGGTCAAGGTTAAATTGTTTTCAACTGGAGTCCTAGTTTGGAAGGTAATTCTTCCCATGGATTGAAACGATAGAGTGTTGGGTAAATGGTCCCCTAAGTGGGAAGACTCTTTTCAAGTCATCCAAGTTTTTTCTAACGGTGCATATGAAATCGAAGAATTAGCTGAGGATCGAAGAATCTTGAGAGTGAATGGGAAATATTTGAAAAATATATAAGCCTGCACTTCAAAAAATAAAAATAAAAAAGAGTAATTTATACACAACAATCGAAGCCAAAATGGTAAATCAAAATGCATATTGCTAAAATGGCTAAGTCATTACATAAATCCCACGAACGGATCAAAGTCATTACATCAAAAGAAAAAAAAATTCAACAGTTATAACCAAGTTAAAAAGGAAGTGAAACCTCCATCTTCTAGTACTTCACCTTCTGAAGTCTCAAGCGCCGTTCACAAACAGATTTTTTGGAAGTAAGGTCATTAATTTCCTTTCCTAGTTTCTGAGCCATTTTGACATGATGCATGCCAACTTGGATTTCCTTGTCCAGTTCGTCTTGATCAAGTTTTTGGAGTTCATCTTTTTGCTCCTTGGCCTTGGTAATTTTGGCTTGCAATTCCTTTATCTGTTGTTCTAAAGCTTTGATGTTCTTATCACAGGCTTCGACTTCCTTCTTGTTTTGTTCAGAGCCCTTCTCCAATTCTGCTACTCTTGCATGAGATTCGGTGGCTGCGTCCCATTCAGCTACTTGGGTCTCTGATTTGTTTTTGATTTCATTTGAAGCTTCCCTTATACGATTAAGGTTCGCAATAACTTGATCAACCAGCAATCCCAAATCCATGATGAAATTCGTGACTTATGGAGAAGTGGTCAAGGCATCAACTTGTTTTAAGAGATCTTTGATCCCAAAGCAGGAAGATGTGTCTTTCTCCAGGAGTTGGAACAGATCAGTGTCGAAGGCTTTTTCTTTGATTTTGGTAAGCAAGTCATCACTAGGTTCGCCTGTAGATTGGCCTCCTGACACAGTCGAAGTGCTAGGGATTTTTTCAGTTAAACTACCCATTGCATTAATCATGGCCTTCAGATACTCCACTGGTCGGCTTTGCTTCAGTGTTTCTAACTCTTCTGAGGAGAGGGCAACAATAGTACCGGTCGAAGGTGCTGAGGTCTCTTTAGCAGCATCAAGATTTGGGTTAGCTTTGGATTTTTCAATTGATTTTTCATTATCCTCTTCTTCATTGTCATTATCATTTTCTTGTTCTTCATCTTCTTCCTCTTCGTCATCTGGGCCACCAGTGCCTCGTTTTACATTGGTTGGAGAGCCATCCTCGGATACGTCTTCGACAATTCCATCAGCATTTGGCATCTCTATATCACCTTCCACGTCGATGAAGGCGTCATTCTCTTGTGGGTCCTTTTCATGTTCAGAATCACTTATTTGAGAATGTTCAGTGATGACCTTTAGTGGCAAGTTTTTTTCTTCAGCAGGTTGACTTACCTTATCCATAGATTCTTTGTTGAAATATTTAGGAGTGTTGGAATCTTTGGGAGATGTTGGATGATAAGAGTGAGATGTTGGATGATAAGAGGGAGTCCTTGTGGGATGATAGGAAGGATAGTTGCTACTTATAGGGATAGCTTGTTCGATGATTGGTTGCTTTGAGCCATTCGCGACACCCTGAAACATCAAATATGGGTTAGTCGAAGATAAATGAAAAGCAATCAGTAAATCAAGAGATTAAGGTAGAATCTTTACCTTAGGTCCTTCAACCCAAGGGTTGGAATTGTCGCTTTCTACCCCATCAAGATTCGTCTTAGCAGTCTGACCTTTAATGGTTGGATCAGGGTCAGCTTCGACTACTTTGGGGTAGAAGGTTTCTTTGCTTGAGGCTTGACACCTTTGGGTTTTGGTTGAGAGCTGGTGTCAGATATCTTTGCTTGCTTCTTATTCTTTTTGGGTTATTTTAAGGTGTCTGGAGCTAGATCATCATCATCATCTGATTCAACCACTTAGACTTCAAGTTCTTTTTTCTTTCTTTTCTTGGGTGTTAGTGGTGCTTTTTGACTAGTCTGAAAAGAAAGAAACTTTAGAGATTAAAATATGAGGACAAGATAAAAAGAAGAGTAGTAATAACAAACAAAGTATACCTTTGCCATTGTATTGGTGGGTTTTTCTTTGTTCTTCTCTTCGATGCCATCTTTGTCTGTGGTGGCAGCCTTATTGGCAAGAATCCTCACAGCTGAAAGAAAGTCAATACAATAATCACAAGTAAAAAGGAAATAAGGAATTGACGAAAGAGGTGAGTCGAAAAACCTCTCATTCCATACTTTCGTATATTGAAGACTCTACACGAACGTGTTCTATGCCAACATGAAGGTGCCCTTTGAAACTTTATAGAGTATGCTTAGTCGGAACCACCTGTTTGACATGTTTTTGAGATTCCTATCGAAGGATCTTTACAAAATTCCCACAAACGAACCAGTATGGGATTGGAGGGCTAAAAGCCACACCAAATTCAGCACTTGGCAGTCAAGGAAATTTTAGGGGATACATGTTAAAAGCTAGTTCATAGCGTTGTTTAGGTTTAATGTACGAAGGCAGTTTTAATCCTCCAACTTCTTTGTGAATTTTTATTTCAAGGTAACTTTTGCTTCATGAATGGTTCGACTAAGATCATCAGATCTATAGGTAGTTTCAAAGTATTTTTGGAATGCTTAGGTTTCTTTGATGTGATTCGAAGTACCTTTCTTGACTTTTTACTACACAGAATCGAAGGCACAAGTTAGTTGTAGAGTAAAGGCAGGAACATCGAAATATTCTGTGGTATAATAGTCATTCCACCAAGTATCAAATTCTTGGGTGCAAAGGAATGATGTCTTAAAGGCAACGAGATTGAATTGTGTGATGCCAGCATAGCGAGCCAATTCTTTATTTCATTGAGCTTCTGTATGGGTCATGTTGTAGAGAATCAATATATTCTTTTTGATGAAAGGTGGTTGTGGCATAATTTGAATGAGTCCAAACTGTCGAGAGACAAGATTGGGTTAATAGCTGATAAGAGTGAATTGAAGTCTTGAGGGCCTAAGTCTTGTAGTCAATAACCTAGGGGTGAAAAATGTTTCCCATATGGCAAGAGATTCTGCTTCTTGGTCCTTCGACGAAGCAGGAGATTTTCTTGTAAACCCTTAAGGGTCATGCTTTCTGTAAGCAAAAGGAGCCATGTTTGGTATGAATCTGAAATGCTTGGAAAACATCATTACATAGCCAGTGAAGGTTTGTTGAAGATTTAATCCTTCTTCACTAGGGGTCAGCAAAGCAAGGTGCGTTCTTTTGACCCTCATATTCTTTATTTCGTCTGCTTCTCTATTTATAGGATTGCAAACTGGTAAAGATACATTGAAGGTAGCATTCAACCATAGTTGCAGCAGCCAAAAAGGACCAGAAAGTAGAAAGTCCCTTTTCGACTGAATGGTCTTGAGAGCTGTGACGCCTTACCCTAAGGACTCATAGAGATTGGCCATGATCATTTCGATGAGACAAAGGTTATGTCCATCATGTAGCTGGTTCTCCATGGTCAAGTACGTCTTCGCCACCTGAAGAGATCTCGAGCAAAATATGCAGCGAGATAGCCATAGAGCGAGGAAAGCAATATGCTCTTTGTCAAAAACTTTGAAAGAGTCCTTGTCATGGTAATATGCAATGTAGGTGGTAAAAGCAACTTTAGTGGTGTCGAAACCAATAGGATCTTCAGCCGTATAGTTTGGTTCATAAGTTTCCCCAATTGGTTTAAGCCCAATGATGGTACCAATGTCGAAAAGGATAGGTGTCATCATTCCACAAGGAAGATGGAAGTTGTTGCAGGTGTTATTCCAGAAGTACAAAGAGGAAACTTGCATAGGTTGGCAATACCCAGGTCCAACTTTCGACAGCTGAATCATGTCGAATATACCCATGTCTTTCTAGATTTGGGTTTTTTTATTTTCTATCTTATCTAGCCAAGCTAAGTAGTCTGAGGGATCCTTAAATAAGGGGAATGATCGAAACACCCTGAAATTATTCATATATTCTAGATTAATGGGTTCTTTAGAGGCCTCAGTCGAAGGAGGGCCTTGGTTATCAAGTTTTAGTTTTTCATCAGCCTCGATGTCTTCACTAGCCCTAGGTTTTTTCCCATTAGCTATGGGTTTATAGCAATGGTATGTGGGGAAATATTCCTTGAGTCTATTAGGGTTTAATGGGGGATCTAAGATAGCATGTGTTTTTCCAGTAATAGAAATGGGAATTAATACCTGAGATTGGTAGATTCTTTTCTTTTCTTCTTCAAGTGGAGGCTCGGGTATGTACTATTGGTTACCCACAACTCTTGGGCCCAAGATCTTGTGAACTGCAGCAAGTTCAGTTGATTTCTTGGAATCTTTTATGGTCTTGGTTGAGTCTTTGGAAGCTTTGGTAGAAGACTTCATTGAGGCAGCAAATATTGAAGAAAGAATGATTTGTGTTTTTGAAAGATGAAGAGTTCAAGAGGAAGCTTTTCCTTGCTAAAAGAGATTCAGAAGATGGAAAAAGTTGGAAAATGTTAGTGTTCATTATCTGTAGGTTGATGAAATAAAGCGGTTCACTTCAAGCATTATTGGTTGAAGAGATAGTGGGACACATGTCAATCGGAGAACAAGCGATGTGATGGTGGCAATTGAAATAGCCCACGATCTCCTAGGAACTAGGAGCGTGATGATTGCAATAATGATTCTCGCATGGGTTTGAGAAGACGTTTGAGAAAAGGCATCATGATAACGATGACTTCATAGTAGACAAGAAGTTTATGGCGTCGAAAGAAATTTTGAAAAAGTGCCTTATACTCCAATTTAGTCGAAAGCGACATTTTTGGGGGGCAATTTGTTAGCTGGAAGTTTCAACGCCAAGGTTTGATAGAGTATGATAAACAAAAGAAATATTTTTAAGTTATTTTGGAATTCGATAGGAGTATCATTGAGGATCTTAGTCGAAGAAGACCCTTTGTAAGAGGGATACGCTAGGTTAAGACTTAGAAATATTTATGACTTTAGATTGCTATTTCGACGGAAGCAATACTAAGGTTATGTTCGACGAAGGTTTTTGAATTTTGAATAAGGATGATAACTATCTTTTGTACTTATCCAATTTTTAAAAGTGACGCGTGTAAATTTGTGGCAAAATTAAGGCATGCAAGCGAAACGTATCATTTTCTAGATAAGAGAATGTTGATAGCGGTTATTTTCGACGTAGTATAAATAGGAGTCTTAGTGTGTAGGATTTCACCGTGTTCAATAATTGTACAAATACTCACAAATTACTCAAAGTATCTAAGTGTGTTGAGAAATGAGTTCGTTGAGAATGTACGTCTGAAACACCATATTTTCATTTCAATTGAAGTTATTTTCAGTTTTATCAATTACTTTTTCATTGCAATTTAGTTTAAAGTTCTTTATTGCAATTCCCTTACAAATTCTGCAATTTACTTTTAAACTTTAAACAACATTTTTCAATCATGGGCATTGTCGAATTGTTCATAGACTTTCAAATATAGTTTGACAATAGCATATGTCCAAGGATTCACTGATTGATCCTGTAAATTAAACCATTTTTGAAGACCAGCGGCTGTTTACCAATTTTCACGCTAAACAGGCACTGCAACGTCAAAATTAATAAATGAATGTAATTTCCCTTTAATAAAATATAGAGTAGAATAAAATCAATTAATTCCCTTAAAATAAAATAAATTAATATATCCATAACTTTAGAAACTAAAGAGTTTAATTGGGGTACTAAAATTAAAATAATGATATAGGAAATATGGATCATTGAAAAGTCAAATTTCTAACTCTTTATTAAGACTGAAAAGTCACAGAAAGTTGTCTTAGCTTATGAATTTGTGTTCTTTCTAATTCTCAAATCTCAATATAATTATAATCTCTCCATCTCTCTGGAAAAGCATAACTACCGAACGTCAATTCAACAAGAAAATTGAAAAAGTATAAGTACCTAGCATAAGTGGCAAGTCAAACAATCAATGAATCAAAAAGCTTATATATATCCCTGTTTTGATGATGAAGGTTATAATAATCAAAATGAACATATCCCTGTTTTTGTTGATGAACAATCTAACGAGTCTATTTAATTTGTTGTAATCACAAACGATACCTTTCAATAAATAAATATTGAAAAAATGGAGTTCTTGGGTGAACAATGAAAACGGTTAGAACAATGAGAGAAAGAAGAAAGGATAAAGTAGAAAGAAGAAGAAGGATTAGGGCTAATTGTCTTACTATTCACTTTCTCATTTAGGGTTTACAAATGATTACAAATGAATAACAATTGGCCTCACTCAACAAATTGAGTGATCTAGCCTATATATAACCTAACAAGATAACTTGCAACCCAAGCTAACTAAACAATTGGATCCATAACACAAGGCACAATTCGACAAACATTTCGATAATACATATTAGAACAGACTTGGACTACAATATGTATCCTTCGACCACAACATGCGACCCATCTTCGACTTCATGCTTGTCTCTTGTCGAAACACATGAAAGCTATTCCTCGACAGAGCTAGAGTTTGACCCAAAATCTCATAAATCTCCACCTTTGATCTAACTCTATAACAACATGGAATAAACTAGCTTTTATCATGCAGCTTTATCAACTACATACAATGGAAAAAATTGCAACTTGGAAATGTCTTGGTGATCATATCAGAAGCATAGTCATCAACTGAAACCTTCAACACCTGGAATTCCCCAAGCCCGATTATCTCTCATACAAAGTGCATCCTCACATCGATATGCTTTTTTCACTCATGATCGGCTATGTTCTTCGGCAGGTGAATTACACTTTGACTATCACAGTTAACAGTGATACTTCGACCTTGAAGTTTCAGCTTGTTAGAACACAGATTGGTGTTTCGTATATCTCTATGTTTTGATGATAAATCTTATGGAATTTTGTATTAAGAAAATATATACTCTAAATTTGTTCAAGTATTATTGTTTCAGGTATTAAATTGAATACTCTTAAAGAAGCAAAATACATAATTACAAGCAACTACGCAAGGCTCTGAAGCATCAGATGCAAGACAATCAGAAGACTCTGAAGCGCTGCCAGAAGAATCTGAAGCAGAAGCTGCAGAATAATCTGAAGCGTTTATGAAAGAATTGTATAAAGAGTTGAAAGCTTTGATCAAATCAAACTCTGAAGTTCTTTTCGCTGCAAGAACAGAGGCTCTGATAATCAGACTTTAATCAAATAATATTCATGCTCAAGCACATACCGCTGCATACTCTGATGAAGACTCTGATCAAGATTAAGACTCTGATATATCAAGTTTTAATCATCTATCAAAGCTCTGATCATCTCAAACATTTAGCTCTGATCATCTCAAGTATTTGATTCCTTTTAAGCTTGTTACAAGTTCTGAAGTGCAGATTATGAAGACTTCATCCTGAAGGAAGCTTGTTGAAGAAGCTGTAAACTTGATTAGACGTGGTGCTACTTCCAAAGTAACCAACGACTATTTTGTCCAAAGAAGAGACGTGGTGCTAATCCCAAAGCTTCTACAACCATACTTTTCCTGCAAGAAGCATGTCTCTGGCTATACCTTTTGGTGATGAAAAGTCTTATATTTCAATATGATACTCAGCTGCACATTATTCAAAGCACTTGGAAAAAGATATAAAAGGAGAACTTCTACAACATTTAGAAGCTGCTCATTTAGAAGAAACATTGATACACACGCTTGAAGCATCAAAGTGAAAATCTCTCAAAGCTCTTATTCATTTGTTCTTTCATAAAACTGTATAGTTTTATTTGTACTTAATCTTAAGTGTAAATATCACAGTTGTGATACAGCTTATTAGAAGCATTTAAACACTTGTTTAGTTTACATTAATTTGTAAGAAGTTCCTTGAGAAGACCAAGGTGTGGTCAGTAGTTCTTGAGAAGACTAAGACAGTTGTTCTTAGTGCTTGCTATTGTAATCAGTTGATTAATAGTGGATTAAGTCCTTGTGGAGAAAGGCAAATCATCTTTGATAAGGTGGACTGGAGTAGTTGAGTTCAACGAACCAGGATAAAAATCTTGAGTTGTTTTTATTGCCATATTATTTAAAACTCTTATTCAACCCCCCCTTCTAAGTGTTTTTCTCACCTTCAGTTGGTATCAGAGCTCCGGTTTTGTTTGTGCTATCACTTAACCGTGACCAGAAAAGATCCAGTGGGAAAAACTCTTGATATTCTTGGTTGATATACATTATGGCTGCTGAAGCTTCAACATCCAGCAACAACAAATATGAAGAAAGAGTCAGCACAAAACCTCCCATGTTTGGTGGAGAGCAATTTGACTATTGGAAAGATAGACTAGAAAGTTTCTTTCTAGGATTTGATGTTGATCTTTGGGACTTAGTTATTGATGGATATGTTCATCCCACTGATGGGGATGGCAAGAAAATTGACAGAAAATCAATGACTGAGGCGCAAAAGAAGGAATTCATAAATCACCACAAGGCTAGAACTATCTTGCTAAATGCTATATCTTATACTGAGTATGAGAAAATAACCAACAGAGAAACTGCCTTTGATATATTTGAATCCCTGAAGATGACTCATGAAGGGAACTCTCAAGTTAAAGAAACCAAGGCTCTGGCGCTGATCCAGAAGTATGAAGCTTTCAAAATGGAAGAATCTGAATCTATTGAAGCCATGTTTTCCAGATTCCAGATTCTCACTGCTGGCTTAAAGGTTCTGGACAAGGGTTACTCTACAGCAGATCATGTCAAGAAAATAATCAGAAGCTTGCCAATCAAATGGAGACCCATGGTCACTGCTCTGAAGTTGGCAAAGGATCTGAACAAGATTACGCAGGAGGAACTAATCAGTTCTCTAAGGAGTCATGAGATTGAACTAGAGGAAGATGAGCCTCTAAAGAAAGGTAATTCAATTGCTTTAAAATCTAATAAATTTGTTAAAGCACTGCAGGTAATAGAAGAAAGCTCTGAAGAGTCTTCTTCTGAAGATGAAGAAGAACTATCCTTGTTGTCTAGAAGAATCAACAAACTCTGGAAGAATAAGCAAAGGAAGTTCAAGAACTTCAGGAAACCAGATCAACACAAAGAATCTTCTGGACACAAAAGATCTGGAGAACCCTCTGGATACAGAAGATCTGGAGAATCCTCTGGACACAGACGATCTGGAAAAAGAGAGGTTGTTTGCTATGAATGCAAAGAACCTGGGCACTACAAGAGTGAATGCCCAAAGCTTCAGAAGGAGAAGCCAAAGAGAAAGTCAGATCATAAAAAGAAAGTTCTGATGGCTACCTGGGATGACTCAGATGCATCTGATTCGTCATCAGAGTCAGAAGAAGAATGTGCTAATACAGCATTCATGGCTGACATAGAAGACAGTGTTGAATCATATGGATCAGAATCAGAATCTGATGCTGAGGAGGTATTTGTTGAACTTTCTAGACATGAACTTGTTGCAAGTCTATCTGATATTCTTGAAAACTATAGCAAAGTTAAACTCAAATACAAAAAGCTTCTAAAGCATGTTGAATTTGAGAGTAACAAGTTTGAATCAGAAATAGTTGAGCTAAAAGCTAAAAATCTTCAATTGAAAAATAATTTAGAATCTGCTCAACTAAACTCTGATCCAAAGTCTGAACCATGCTCTAAAAATATTTTACAAGAGTATGACTATAGCTTCAGGAAGTTTCTAACTAAAAGCCTAGATAGAAGCAAGATGGCTTCAATGATCTATGGTATTAGCAGAAATTGTAGAAAAGGTGTTGGATATAAATCTTTTTCTTATGAGGATTCAAATCCAAAACCTGTAGATAAATTGGATATCAAGTATCCTCCTTTATATTCTCAGTTTACATTTGGTCATTTAAATGATATTAAACACATAAGTTCTAATTAGAGCAAACCTGTGTTTAATAAATCTAAAGCTAATCAGAACAAGTCTTATGTTGAAAGACAGAAGTTCAGAAAAAGCTTTAAGGCAACTAACCAAAAAGGACCCAAGAAAATCTGGGTACCTAAGGATAAGATAATCTATGTTGCAGACATCCTTAGCAGCGAAGTCAAGACTCCAGTCATGGTACCTGGAGTCTGGATGCTCACGACATATGACGGGAAAAAGATCTATGTTCCAAAGTTTGGAGCTTAGATCTGGAGGAGTCGTCAAGTTTGGAGGGAATCAGAAGGGCAAGATAATTGGCTCTGGAACCATTGGCAATGGTAAACTTCCTTCCATAACTAATGTCTTGCTTGTTGAAGGATTAGCTCATAATCTATTGTCCATAAGTCAATTAAGTGACAATGGCTATGACATAATCTTTAATCAAAAGTGTTGCAAAGCTGTTAGTTAAAAGGATGGCTCAATCCTCTTTAATGGTAAAAGGAAAAACAACATTTATAAAATCAGTCTTTCAGAACTTAAGGTTCAGAATGTTAAATGCCTTATGTCTGTTAATGATGAGCAATGGGTCTGGCACAGAAGATTGGGTCATATTAATATGAGACGTATATCTCAGATTAATAAACTTAATCTGGTTAGAGGACTTCCTAATTTGAAGTTCAACTCAGATGCTCTTTGTGAAGCATGTCAGAAAGGAAAATTTTCAAAATCATCTTTCAAATCCAAAAATGTTGTTTCAACTTCAAAACCATTAGAGTTACTTCACATTGATCTGTTTGGACCAGTGAAAACTGCATCCATCAGAGGCAAGAAGTATGGATTGATCATTGTTGATGACTACAGTCGTTGGACATGGGTAAAATTCCTAAAGCACAAGGATGAGTCACATTTTGTGTTCTTTGACTTCTGCCCTAGAACTCCATAGCAGAATGGAGTTGTAGAGAGGAAAAGTAGAACATTGCAAGAGATGGCCAGAACCATGATCAATGAGACTAACATGGCAAAAAAAATTTGGGCAGAAGCAATTAACACAACATGTTACATTCAAAATAGAGTGTCTGTTAGACCTCTTCTGGAAAAGACTCCTTATGAATTGTGGAGGAATAGAAAACCAAACATTTCTTATTTCCATCCTTTTGGATGTATATGTTTTATGCTGAACACTAAAGAGAATCTTAACAAGTTTGATTCTAAAGCACAAAAGTGTTTCATGCTTGGATATTCTGAACGCTATAGAGGATACAGAGTATACAATACTGAGACACAGATTGTGGAGGAATCTATACATGTTAGATTTGATGATAAGCTTGGCAATCAAAAGCCAAAGCAGCCTGAAAACTCTGCAGATGAAGAAGTTATTCTCATAGAATCTGAGAAACCAGAGGTAGAGAAAGCTCAAGAAGAAGCTACGCCAGATGCAACTCCATTGGCTGCTCAGATGAATAACATGAATATTTCTGAAGAACCAACAGTTAAAGGATCATCCAGAATCAAAGCTTCTCACCCAGAAGAAATGATTATTAGAAAGAAAGATGACCCTATAAGAACAAGGTCATTTATCAGATCATCTGGAACATCACTTTTTGGGTTGGTGTCTATTATTGAACCAACATCTGTGGATGAGGCTCTGAGTGATAATGATTGGATACTTGCAATGCAAGATGAGCTGAATCAATTTACAAGAAATGATGTTTGGGATCTGGTTCCAAGACCAAAAGGTTTCAACATTATTGGAACAAAGTGGGTATTCAGAAATAAACTAAATGAGCAAGGAGAAGTTGTTAGAAACAAAGCAAGGCTAGTAGCTCAAGGATACAGTCAACAAGAAGGAATTGATTACACTGAGACTTATGCTCCAGTGGCAAGGTTAGAATCTATACGCCTTCTTATTTCATTTGCTGCACAACATAACATCACTCTGTATCAGATGGAAGTTAAGAGTGCCTTCTTAAATGGTATTATAGAAGAAGAAATTAATTTCCATCAACCTCCTGGTTTTGAAAGTGATAAATTTCCAGATCATGTTTTCAAACTCAAAAGATCTCTTTATGGTTTGAAACAAGCTCCCAGAGCTTGGTATGAAAGATTAAGTAATTTTCTTCTGGAAAAGAACTTTATCAGAGGCAAAGTGGACACAACTCTTTTCTGTAAAACATTTAAGAAAGATTTACTAATTTGTCAAATTTATGTGGATGATATTATTTTTGGATCTACCAATATTATGCTGGGAAAGGAGTTTGCTTTGTCTATGCAGGCTGAATTTGAAATGAGCATGATGGGAGAATTTAGATTCTCTCTGGGAATCCAAGTAAATCAGACTCCAGAATGCACATATATTCACCAGACTAAATATGTCAAAGAGCTTCTGAAGAAGTTCAATCTGAATGAAAGCAAATTGGCAAAGACTCCAATGCATCCTACAAGCACACTTGGTAAGGAAGAGGTAAGTAAGAAAGTTGATCAAAAACTTTACAAAGGTATGATTGGATCTCTCTTATATTTTACTACTTCAAGACCTGATATTTTATTCAGTGTTTGTCTGTGTGCTAGATTCCAATCAGATCCTAGAGAATCTCACTTAACAGCTGTTAAGAGGATTCTAAGGTATCTGAAAGGTACTACTAACGTGGGTCTGTGTTATATGATGATTATAAATTAGTTGGATTCTGTGATGCTGACTCTGTTGGAGACAGAGTAAAACGTAAAATTACTTCTAGAAGCTGTCAGTTTCTTGGAAGTCATCTAATCTCATGGTTCAGCAAGAAGCAACCCACAATTGCACTTTCAACAACAGAGGCAGAATATATTGCTGCTGCTAGTTGTAGCACCCAGATGCTCTGGATGAAAAGTCAGCTGGAAGATTATCAGATTTTTTAGAGTAACATTTCTATCTTCTGTGATAATACTTCTGCTATATGCTTATCTAAAAACCCTATTTTACACTCTAAAGCTAAGCATATAGAGATTAAACATCATTTCATCAGAGACTATGTTCAGAAGGGAATTATTAATTTAAACTTTGTGGATATAGATCATCAGTGGGCTGATATCTTTACAAAACCCCTTGCTGAAGATATATTTAAATTTATTCTGAAAAATATAAGTATGGACTTCTGTCCAGAATAAAATATTCATCAGATGAAATTTTTACTCAGATGATAAATGTCTAAACTCTGAAGTATTTCTTCATTTCAATTATGTGTTTATTTATTTGTGTGTAAATCTGAACTAACAAGGCTCAGAGGATCTGAACGTTGGCTAACGTTTCATTTCTCAAGAAGTTTCAGAGGCACATGCAAGCAAACACGTGTATCTCAGAATCTGGAAAGATAGAGTGCACCATACTGAATTGACGTTTGAGGTATTGCTTTGAAAATCTAAATCTCTTGATTTTTCCCCCATCTGTCAGTATCATAAATGCTTGAAATGATTTTATTCTTTGCATTAATTACTTGATATGATTATTTTTCACTTCATTAATTGCTTAGTGTATGCGTGAGATTCTGTGTGTCCATTGCTTGCCCTAAATTGTTCTATATGTATTCTCACAACACTTCACATTTCACACTTTACACTATCTATCACATTTTCTCATATGCATTTCTGTCTTCTTCATTGCCTCAATCTCTCTTCAAAACCTAAATCCTCACGTAAACCTAGACATATCTCAAGAACATCAATGGCATCATCATCTTCAACATCTGCTCAGATGCAATCCTCTACTGCTGCTGTGTCATCTCCAAATGCTGATGTGTACAAGGAACCAATGAGAACTCTTCTCACTCCAACGAAGGATCTTGAGGTTATGTGTGAAAATTTTGTGGATTTTGCTTCCATTTAAGAAAATGGTTTTGATCTCAAACCAACCATTAAAACTTAAAACTGGGCAAAGTACTTTGACAGGTTGATAGGTCCTGTTTATCCAACATTGGTGAAAGAGTTCTGGATTCACGCCCAAGGTTGCCCTAAGTTCATTCACTCCTCTGTTCTCGGAAAGGAGATTGTTATTACTGAGAAGTTAATCAGACAGTTGATTGGGTACAATGAAACTGATGGAGTCACAAGTTTGGAAACTGCTCGTGTGGACTTGGCTAATTTTTTTCAAGAGGTCTGTGTTTCTGGGGAACCAACCAACAAAGTCAGAGATCTGAAGCCTGTTTACAAAATCTGGGCTAAGATTTTCATGAGCTCTATTTTTAATAGAAAATCTTCAAACTCTCCAGATTATGTCAACACAGAACAAAAGTACTTCATGTTCTGTATGAGTCAAGGCAAGAAGGTGGATCTGCCTTATCTTTTGTTCAGTCATCTTCTGAATCACATAAAGGAAACAAGAGAAGAAGTAAGAGCTAAGACTGGAAAGATCAGAAATTGGATCCTTATGGGAAGGCTGATATTAGACATTCTGACAGAGAATCGTCTTGTACATCATTTGACTGAAGCTGGGTTGACAAATGATCTGTCTTACATTATAGGATCTGTCATTAATGGGAATACTCTGAAAAGGATGAAGGTCATGTCAGAGCTTGCTGGAAAACCTAAGAAGATTGACTCTGAAGAAGTCAGCAGAAGGAGGATTCCTATAGCAGATTTTCCCATGTTCTGTGCAGATGAACCTAGGGAAATCATTCGGTCATTCATTTCTGACTGTTTGAGAAATGGTATTCCTCTGCCTGCCAACATGGTACAGAAGGAAGGAGAAGTGTTGCCAAATCTTCTGCGAGAAAGGCGCAAGAAGAGGAAAGCTGAGGAAGGATCTGTTGCACAACCTAAGAGGAAAGCCTCTGATGCTGCTGTCAAGTCTCAGAAGGTCAAGAAGCTGAAGGCAAATCCTCCAGAAGCTAGCTTGGAGGAAATAAGAGAAATGATTAAACAGGTATTAACATCTGATCCACAACCATCTGTTCATTCACCCTCACCTTCACCTCCACCATCTCCTCCTCACCCATCTAGACCTCATACATCTGGATATCATACATCTGAACCCATTTCATCTCCTCATACACATTCTCAACCATCTTCTGTTCATCAACCAGCTGAACCCCCTCAACAAAAATCATCTGAACAACAACCCCCTCAACAAACATCATTTGAACCACAACAACAAATACAATCTGAACCACCCTCTTCTACTCAACCACCAGAAGAACCAACCATTCCAAATCCTGAACCCTCTATCCCACAACCATCTAAAGACATTCTGGATGTGCAACCCATTGCAACCATGTTTGTCTTATCTTCCACTTCATGCCATTCAACTGAATCATCTGATTCTAATGAATCTAAAGTCCACTCACCATCTTGTTTACAAATTCCTGACCCTTATAAACCACTACCATCTGACCTACCTGCTTCTGAACAACACCATCATCAGCTTGCTCTTCGCTCCAAATTTAACTTCACAGGCTTTCTACCATTTTCATCTGATGTTGTTACATCAACACCATCTGATGTTGATACCTCAACACCCACTACACCTCATCTCACCATACCACAACCATCTGATCAAACACCTCCTGAACAAACTCAAACAAGCCCTGAACCTTCACAAAAAGTCATCCTAGAAGACTATCTGTACCCCAAACCCAGATCAGATGTTTATACTTTATTTAAGAATTTCAAAAAAGATATGTGTATGGGGATTGCTTCTGTAGAAGAAGAGTGTCTGTTTAGTATGGATCCTGCTGAATCTGAAGCGTCTTGGAACAGATTCATCTCAAGGTTCAACACTGCTGCCTCTAATCTCAGAGCAGTTTGCGCTGATGATACAAAGGCAAAGTTTGCTGAAATGGTCAGACAGACTCTGCTGAGCATTCCCAGAATACCAGTGCTACTTTTGGAAGATGCTCCTACTGAAGACTCTTCATCTGAAGATACTGCTCCAATGATAGAAGATACTCCTGCAGAGCCTCTGGTGCCCAATCAAGATGCTTTGATGATTGTGGAACAATCATCTGCTTCTAGTCCTCAAGATGCATCTGACATGGAGATTGATCATCCTAAGGCAACTGCATCTGCTTCTGCTCCCTCTGCATCTGAGATGAAGACTGAGACTCCAGATCTTGTCCAAGAAGTTAAGGAAATCAGATCATGGACGGTAAAATAAGAACATACTACTGAGGAGATCAAAACTTGGATGGCTAAGCAAGAAGAGTCTACTGCAAAGATTACTGATCTTCTGACCCTGATTGCATCTCGCCAGCCCTAATTTTCTTTTCCATGTTTTTGCATTTTTGTTTGCACTTGTTTTCTGTTGTTTGTTTTCAATCGTCTCTTGTCTGGACATCTTATTTGAATGAATCTGGCTGTTCCTTTTTTCATTTATGTGTCTTATTTTCTTTTCTTCTGTCATCTTTTCTGTCTTTTAAAATCTTTTTGATTATGACAAAAAGGGGGGAGAAAAAGAATCTGATTGTTCAATCCATAAGAAATACTAAAATGAAATTCAGACATAGTATTAACTAACATTGATTTTAAGACTTTCAGATTTTATTGTTTCATCTGACAAAAATTCTTTGAAGTTACTCTGAGAATTACCCAACCAGGCTCTGATCCTTGAAGCAAATTTGACTCTGATTCTGGAAGATAAAGCAAACTCTTTATTTGAAAGAATTCACCAGGCTCTGATTCTGGAAAGCATCCAAGCTCTAATTTTTTATTTTAACAAGGATTCCTACCAGGTTCTGAAATATACTCAAGCAAAAAGGGAAGTGTTCTCTTCTATTAGAGTATTCATTTCAGGGGGAGATTCTTAATCTCAGAGGGAGTTATATACTTTATCCTCTTTATTGAACAAAATTTCCTATGTTTTGTCATCATTAAAAAGGGGGAGATTGTTAGAACACAGATTCGTGTTTCGTATATCTCTATGTTTTAATGATAACTCTTATGGAATTTTGTATTAAGAAAATATATACTCTAAATTTGTTCAAGTATTATTGTTTCAGGTATTAAATTGAATACTCTTAAAGAAGCAAAATGCATAAGTACAAGCAACTACGCAAGGCTCTGAAGCATCAGATGCAAGACAATCAGAAGACTCTGAAGCGCTGCCAGAAGAATTTGAAGCAGAAGCTGCAGAATAATCTGAAGCGTTTCTGAAAGAATTGTATAAAGAGTTGAAAGCTTTGATCAAATCAGACTCTGAAGTTCTTTTCTTTGCAAGAATAGAGGCTCTGATAATCAGACTCTAATCAAATAATATTCACGCTCAAGCACATACCGCTACATACTCTGATGAAGACTCTGATCAAGATTGAGACTATGATATATCAAGTTCTGATCATCTATCAAAACTCTGATCATCTCAAACATTTAGCTCTGATCATCTCAAGTATTTGATTCCTTTTAAGCTTGTTACAAGTTCTGAAGTGCAGATTATGAAGACTTCATCCTGAAGGAAGCTTGTTGAAGAAGTTGTAAACTTGATTGGACGTGGTGCTACTTCCAAAGTAACCAACGGCTATTTTGTCCAAAGAAGAGACGTGGTGTTAATCCCAAAGCTTCTACAACCATACTTTTCGTGCAAGAAGCATGTCTCTGCCCATACCTTTTGGTGATGAAAAGTCTTATATTTCAATATAATACTTAGATGCACATTATTCAAAGCACTTGGAAAAAGATATAAAAGGAGAACTTCTACAACATTTAGAAGCTGCTCATTTAGAAGAAACATTGATACACACGCTTGAACCATCAAAGTGAAAATCTCTCAAAGCTCTTACTCATTTGTTCTTTCATAAAACTGTATAGTTTTATTTGTACTTAATCTTAAGTGTAAATATCACAGTTGTGATACAGCTTATTAGAAGCATTTAAACACTTGTTTAGTTTACATTAATTTGTAAGAAGTTCCTTGAGAAGACCAAGGTGTGGTCAGTAGTTCTTGAGAAGACTAAGACAGTTGTTCTTAGTGCTTGCTATTATAATCAGTTGATTAATAGTGGATTAAGTCCTTGTGGAGAAAGGCAAATCATCTTTGATAAGGTGGACTGGAGTAGTTGAGTTCAACGAACCAGGATAAAAATCTTGAGTTGTTTTTATTGCCATATTATTTAAAACTCTTATTCAACCCCCCCCCCCCCCCCTTCTAAGTGTTTTTCTCACCTTCACAGCTCCTTTGCAAAATCTTTAAGCCATAATGCTTCTTTCACAGCTTCATTGAGGGCAATATATTCTTCTTCAGTGGTAGATAAGGCCACAACCTTCTGAAGTGTTGCTTTCCAACTGATTGTTGTGCCGAACATAGTGAACACATATCCAGAAATAGACTTTCTGGAATGCATACCACCTGCATAATCAGAATCGACAAACCTTTCGATTTCGAATTTGCTATCATCACCACCGGCTCCACCATAAATCAAGCATCTTTCAGAGACCCATTTATGTACATGAGAATCCACTTTACAGCTTGCCAGTGCGCCTTTCCAGCATTGGCCATATACCTGTTTACAAGGATCACACCATATGTTATGTCTGGCCACGTACAGACCATAACATACATCAAAGGACCTACTACACTAGCATATGAAATGCTACTCATATAGATTCTTTCAGCTTCAGTACTCGGACTTTGAGTAGTGCTAAGCTTAAACTGAGGATTTGTTGGAGTCATAACTGGCTTTAAATTTGACATACCAAACTTGTCGAGAAGCTTTCGTAGGTATGTCTATTGAGATAAGCATAACTTCGACTTCTTTCTATCTCTCTGGATTCTAATCCCAAGAATCCTGGTGGCAGCTCCTAGATCCTTCATTTCAAACTCCTCCCTGAGTTCAGCCTTCACCTCCATTATCCTTGCTCCTGCAGGTTTCTCAATCAGCTCCCAAATGTTATTATCATGAAGAAATTTCATCTTGTTATCCATGGATTTTCGCCATTCAGTCTGATTTTGACTCCTCATAGCTTCCTTGTAATCTATAGGTTCTTCCTCAAGTACCTCACTTGCAGAGATTAAAGTAAAAGTTATAAGATCTGCATAACCAAGTCTCTGAGGTGGCTTGATACTTCTTCTCGGCCTATCTCTTGCTAGTAGGTAGTCATCGACAGTTTCCTCAGTCTCTTCAGCTTCTTGGACTTCATTTGGGTTATGCACTTCAACATCACTATGCTCCACCTCAACAGTAATCTCTACCTGTTCTAGCTTCTTTTCAGAGATTTTTGCACTTCGACCAGCATCAGCAATTTTCTTGAACGCCATCTCGACTTCATTGAAAACTCTTTCACGACTTGTGATACATCTTATGTGACCTGGTTCTAGGCACCACAACCTACAACCTTTGACTTCCTCAGGATATCCAAGGAATGTGCATCTCAGAGCTCTAAGTTCGACCTTTTCTTGTCTAATATGAGCATAGGCTAAACAACTAAATACTATCAGTTTGTCGATATCTGGTGGCTAATCCGACCAAACTTTTTCAAGTGTCTGCATTCCCAAGGCAGTCGAGGGACATCTATTTATCAGATAAGCTGTTGTCGAAACAGCCTCTGCCCAAAACACCTTCTTCGATCCAGCACTAACCAACATGCATCTAACCCTTTCAAGGATTGTTCGATTGAATCTCTCAGCTAAGCCATTTTGTTTAGGAGTACCTGCTACAAGCTTATGCCTTGAAATTCCAGACTTAACACAGTAACTGTCAAAAGCTTCATTGCAGAACTCAAGGCCATTGTCATTTTTCAACCTCTTAACCTTTTTTCCAGTTTGAGTTTCGACCAGAACCTTCCAACTTCTGAAATTATCAAAAGTTTCATCCTTAGTCTTCTGAATGAATACCCATAATTTTCTTAAATAGTCATCAACTATGGATAGAAAATACCTTGCACCTGCATGTGAAGGATTCCTTGCAGGCCCCAAAGATCAGCATGGATGTAATCAAGGGATCTATGTATTCTTTGTTTAACTTTGTTAAACTTTGCCCTACAGGATTTTTCAAATACACAAGGTTCATAAAACTCCAACTTCTCAACTTTGTCACCACCTAACATGTTCTGTTTCCCTAATTCGACCAGGCCTCTTTCGCTGACATAACCCAATCTCATATGCTATAATTTTGTCTTCGAAACTGGTTTTGTGGATGCAAAATATGTTGAACCACTTACAACCTCATCATCAAGGGTATACAAGCCTTGTTTCTTCACGCCTCTCAAGACTTCCTTCGACCCCTTCATGACTTTCAGGATACCTTGCTCTCCTTTGAAGACATATCCTTTCTTCTCGAATTCACCAAGAGAAATTAAATTCCTCTTACGGTTAGGTACATACCTAACCTCATTCAATAACCTTATTGACTCATCATGGAGCTTGAATCTTATAGATCCAATACCTGCAATCGTGCAAGCTTTATTGTTCCCCAACAGCACTGATCCACCATCTTGATCACATAATTTTAAAATACATTCTTGTTTGGATTCATATGCCAAGTACATCAAGAATCCATAATCCACTCTTTGCAAGAGTTGCTACTTTACACCACAAGGACATCAATTGATTCATAATCATCTTACACAATAGTTGCATTGTTATTGTCCTTACCTTCATGATTATTCATGCGCTCAGGGCACATATTTCTTGTGTAACCCTCCTTCTTACAGTGATAACACTTAATCTCAGAAATATCATCACCATAAGACT
Organism: Lathyrus sativus; assembly: GCA_963859935.3. Lineage (NCBI taxonomy): Eukaryota > Viridiplantae > Streptophyta > Magnoliopsida > Fabales > Fabaceae > Lathyrus > Lathyrus sativus. Next base: position 521,815,615 of record OZ012739.1, read on the forward strand.
TTTACTGAGCTTTACCTTTCTTCTTCTCAAACCTACCATCTCTCTTCGATGATTTCCCCTTTACGAACAACCCTTCGCCAACTGATGATGATGTTTTCTCGTCCTTTCTTTTGTTCAAATCCTTTGAATCCAAGGTTGCTTGAACTTCTTCAAAGGTCATGGACTCTCTTCTATACAAAAGGGCTTCTTTGAAGTGAGCATGTGACTTAGGTAAATAACACAATAATGAGAACACTTGTGTGAGGGAAAAGCCTCATATATATATATATATGTTCTCGTTTCGATGATGACAAAACTCAGCTCCATAGAAGAATATATGTTGGACTTTATCACCATGTTGTTTTTGCTTGTCTTGTCTCTCATGATTCAAATGTTCGTAAAAATCACGGTTGTTACATATAGGTAGCCAAATATGTGTGTCATATAGGGTTGACTTAGTTGGTGTTGTTTGCCATACTATAGGTTTCATCAAAAGTGTCGTAAAGCATGAAAATAGGCATTTTTGATTGTTTCAGGGCTTTGAGTCGACCAAAGACCTGCTCCGGTCGACTCACACTGCAAGCCTTTTTAGTGCATTAGTCTCAGGAGGGCTCGTGTCAACCTTCTGGTCGACTCATACTGTAAGCATTTTTGTTTGGCTAAAAATGCATGCCATGTATCGATGCATGCTATGCTCTGGTCGATGCACAATCCTATTTTCTGCATATTCTTGCTTTCGGGTCTGCTCAGGTCGACCCCCTCTACTGCATAGGTCGACCGCTCGCTGTTTTGGGTCAAAATTATGTTATTTCAACTGTCTTTGTGAATTGGTGTTGTTTGTTATGTCAGTTATGTTTTGTATATAAGTTCAGTTGTTCTTTTATTTCACAATATTGAGAAGAAGAAAAAAGTGAAATAGGTGTCGATTTGGTTCTCATCATCTCCATTCTCTTTATAGCATTTCACAACAATTACACATAATCATCTTTGTTGTGCATTGTGCATGTTCGAGGTGATAACATCCAAAGCCAAAGGTTGGTTTATCTGGTTTCAGTTGAGTAATCGACAAGTTTTTCTTGAATAAAACCTTTGAGTTTTTCCCTCCAAGAATCTCATATTTTAGGGGTTTTTGCACAATTCGTTCCATCACATATTCAGTCGAGTAAAGGTAATCGAAGAGCTAGAGGTTTTTTCGATTTAGTAACGGTAAATGGAGGATTGTGAGTGGGAGTTTCGGGTTCGACACGCGGGTGATTGAAATCAGTCGGGCCAGATTTTGAAGACCGAAGGTTGTTCAAAAAGAGTGTCGCAGTCGAAGGTTTATTCACAGCGTTTGAAGTACTTGATTCAACTTGAATCAAGGGGCAAGAAGAAATAGGATCTACAACAACAATTGTGTTTGTTTGTTTGGTAGTTATTCACTTCTTGTATAAACATTGACCTACAAGTTATATCTATCTATATACAGGTCTCACTTCTATTGTTAGAATTGAGGGCAGACGTACCCCGAGCGAGGACGACGGTGGAACTGCCTCAACAAATCATTGTGTCTTTTTCTTTATGTATTATATTGCTTAATATCTATGTTTTTAGTGCAAACAATTATATCAATCTAGTTCTAATTTGAGTTGTGCTGAACCAATTTTGAACCTAGTACAATCATTGATTGTAAGAGATAACATGAGCACTTAACTCTCAAAATAGAATTCACTTGTAGTGCTCTGCACTCCAAGTGTTTGATAAATTGTGTGAACTAAAAACCTTGTGTATTGTCTTTTCATATTATCAATATTTTAAAGGCATTGGAATTAGTCACACCGTATAGTGAGCATAATCAAATTGAAAGTGTGATTAACGTAGCTATTTTCATATCTCGTTTATCAGATTCCATAGGCTTAACGCATATCCAATTTTCTAGTAACTGTTCATTTTAGACGCGTATAGTTCCTCGGCAGCTTCCGTTATTAAACAAATTTTAAAAACCATTTTATTGGTAGCACCAACTCTTTTAAGCAAGCGATTTATTCAACCCCTCACTTCTAGATCTGCGCCATCGTCTAACAACTTGATCTTCATCATTGATGGTAACATCAATATTTTCAAGATCAAGAATCAACTTGCTGAGCATATCCAGTTGCTCCGTCAATGCTTTATCTTCATTCATCTTGAATGAATACAAAGCTTGCTTCTAGTACAAACGATTCACCAAGAATTTCATCCTATACAATCTTTCAAGTTTCAGCCAAATACCAACTGTCATGGTGTCCTTTGAAACCTGCCTAAGAACCTTATCACTAAGACTCAGAACAAGCAATGTGGGCTTTCTCGATCATCATTTTCTTTTCCTTCTCCGTCAATGCAGCATCCATGGCATCTTATTCCTTTAACGCTTCTAGAAAACCCTGTTGAACAAGAAGGTGTCGCATCTTCAAACGCCACAAACCGAAGTCATTAACTCCGGTAAATTTCTCAATTTCAAACTTTGTTGACAACATTTTCTCCATGCTCATGTTAGATGCCAAACTTTGCTTATTTGATCTATCAAATATGGGCATCTTTCATTTCTTTTTGTAGAGAAAGTGTTAAGAATCATTCTTGTTTTTTTTATTTGCACCATTACATGAAAATACCTTGGTTGCTTTGATTTGTATGCTATTGTGCAGGAATTAGGCATGAAAATTTGAAGAGTGAGACACAAAAACTATGACAAGGAAACCAAGTCAGCTTACAAATATCAACAAGTTCGCACAACGAACCTGCCCAGAAAAACTTCAACAAGTTTGCACAGCGAAGGCCATGAAAACCTTGGCACTGTTCATCCAGAAAGAAAAGGGACCTAAGTTCGCTGTGTGAAGGAGGCAGTGAAGTATTCGTTGGAGCCAAGTGGAAGCGAATTCCTAGAGAACACCCCCAGACTTGAGGCAGTAAGTATTTGGACAAGAATTTGTTGTGCGAAGTTTGTAGCAAAGTCTTCGCACTACGAAGGATTCTTCGCACATCGAACATGTGGAAATACCTCAGGGACGTCTTCACTGTACACATGCACTTCAACTGCCAATTTGCATTGTTCGTTAGGCAAACACTTTGTTCATAGTGCGAACATGACAACTCAGCAACATGTTTATAAGTAGTATGTGGTACTTTTTGGGAAATATCTTTTTTCTTGTACTTTTATTTTTAGAGATTTTTCAGAGCTAAAACCCTAGTTTCTTCATTTCTCATCATCTCTTAGCCATCTTTCACAAAAAGAAGGTGGATTCCCATTCAATCTCGATTATTCGACTCAGATGTTGATCAAACTTCCTCCAAAACTTGTTGCTCAAGCTATCATGGAAATGGGTGGCTAAAACCACTCTTTTGTCAAGGTTAGAGGTAGCTAGTTCAGATTTTATGTATTCTTCTTGATCTTTTGTATGTGAACAAGGCTTTGATCAATGTAGATGAAGTTATTTGCTATCTTTTGTTATATTTATGGTTTGGATTGCTTTAGACATGAACTTTTCAAGTCTTGACCTAATTTCTTCATCTATCAACTATACAAACTCTAGACATAGGTTTGAAAGTTGATATTCGCTTTGTATTGATCTTAATGATTATTGTTTCGAGTATTATCTAGAGAGATCATTTAATGGTCGAAACAATAACATTCCCGAAATCGCTTTAGAAATGAACGGTTTTGCGAGGATACGCTATTATATTGATTAAAACTATGTTCAGATATTTGATTGGTTGGATACGTTTAGGATGGATTAACGAACCCTAATCTTGACATGCTTTCTATCAAACTAAGACCAAATTTTATTCTGTTTTATTTCTTACAAACTCTTGTTACAAAATTAAAAACCATTTAAAAAAAACCCTTCTTAAATCATTAAACCATTGAACGACAAGCATCACATATTCTCATCAATCCCTGTGGATACAATAAAACACTACCGAAAAATAATTCTAACAAATTGGCGTTGTTGCTGGGGATTGTTAGTAGAATATTGCAAGCATTGAAATAGTTTAGTGATTTTAAGACTTGTGTATTTGGAATCTCTTATATCTATAATTCTTTGTGCCTTTTGATCTGTTTGGTTCGTGTGCAGAATTTGTTTATGCAAGGACAAGTCCGGCCTGAAGACCTTTTTTTCGATCTTGAGATTGAAAGAACTGCTCACCGTACCAACAGTCGCACAAGGTGAAGACGACAACAAGCTATTGAAAGACAAGAGCACAAAGAATCTTCTTCATCCACTCCACCTAATTCACCAATCATGGCAGCACCACCACCACCACCACCTCCGGTTTCAGTTCCATGTACAAACAGTCCAAGACACACCGCTCAGTTCACGCGCAATCTCCAAAATGGAAGGCAAGCTGAGATGAAAACGGGAATCCTTGCACTCATTTATCAAAATCCTTTCACAGGGTTAGGTCATGAGGATCCGTTTACACATCTTACCAAATTCTATGAGATTGCGGGTGCAACGGGAGCAACAAAAGCTGATGAGGAATCAATGTTCAGAAGGCTATTTCCTTATTCTTTGATCGGGAAAGTGAAGGAATGATATCTTAATCGGTCTATGACAGTTATGATAGATTGGAGTTTATTGGAAGAAACGTTTCTTGAACGGTTCTTTCCATATAATCGATTCATGGAAGCAAAGACTGCTATAGCTATATTTTCATGAGGAAATGAATCCCTCAACGAAGCTTGGGAGAGATTCAAGTCAATGTTGAGGAAATGCAAACCACACGGTTTTGATGAACTTACGCAAGTTCACATTTTCCGCAATCGTCTCCTCTTGTTTCACAAGACCTTGTTGGATGCTACGGCGGGGGGTTCTTTGATTTCTAAAAGCACCGAAGATGCAACGGCAATTATTAACAAGATGGCACTTAATGATCACCAGGGAAATCATAACCGTGGAGTAGCTCAACGAAAACCAGGAGTGCTAGAGTTAGGTACTAACGATGCTATTCTTGCTCAGAACAAACTTCTTTCACAACAAGTGGAGCTTTTAACTCAACAAATGTCGAAGCTTCCACAACAAATCAAAGAGATGCAAGAAGTTCCTACCAAAGCTCATGTGGCAAATTGTGAATTGTGTAAAGGCGACCATCCTACTGGGTATTGTCCTCCGGTATTAGAAGAAGTTAATTATGCCGGAAATCAAAATCAGGGATACCAACCAATGCCACCTTACCAACAAGCAAATCAAGGTTATCAAAGACCAAATCAAGGGTACCAACAACCTTGGAGGCTGCAAGAAGCAGGAACTTCAAATCGTCAACAATATCAAAATTACACTCAACCTCCACAAACTCAAAGTGCACCTTTAAAGATGGAGGAAACTCTTACTAAATTTATGCAAATGTCAATGTCAAATCAAAAGAACATCGATGCGACTATAAAGAATTTGGAGACACAAGTGGGCCAATTAGCAAAACAATTGGCCGATCAACAAAAAGGGCCTTTTATAGCTACCGCTCTTCCAAATCCTAAGGAGCACTACAAGGCGATTCTCATAAGAAGTGGTAGGGAGATTGACATGGGTGTAGGTGAGGAGGTTGTGATGGAAGAGGTTGTAGTTGAAAAAGAAAATGAAAATGTTGAGAAAGAAGTAGAAAAAAATGTTGAGGGAAATTTAGTTGAAAAAGAGAGAGTGAAAAAGAGTGAGGAAGAAGAGAAAAATAAGAGAGAAGAAAAAGTGAAAAAGTCTAGGAAAGGAAAAGAGCATGTGAGCACTATCCCGATTCAAAATTTGCCATACCCACATGCCCCATCAAGGAAAGATAATGCGAGACTCTATGCTCGATTCATGGACATATTCAAGAAATTGCAAATCAATATTCCATTTTCCGAAGCATTAGAACAAATGCCCAAGTATGCGAAATTCATGAAGTACATTCTTACAAAGAAGAAGAGGTATACGGATCAAGAAACTATCATGTGGATGCTAGTTAAAGCGCAATCATTCAACATACTCTCCCGAGAAAAGAAAGTGATCTGGGGCGAGTCACTTTGCCCATCACAATTGGAAACACTTATATTGGCAAAAGGTTGATCGATTTAGACTCTAGTATCAATTTGATACCCTTGTCCATTGTGAAATAGTTGGAATACATGGAGTTGAAGTCCACTCAAATGACAATGCAACTTGCCGACAAATCTATCACTCGCCCTCATGGTGTAGCTGAAGACGTGTTAGTAAAGGTTGACAAATTTTTGTTCTCAATTGACTTTGTGGTAATTAATATGGAGGAAGACGAAGACTCTCCCTTGATTCTTGGTCGACCTTTTATGAAGACCGTGCGGATGACAATTGATATGGATGATGGAATAATGAAGGTTAGAGTTCTAGATGAGGAGATTTGTTTCAACCTTTTTGAAGCCATGAAGCTTTCAAAGGACAAGACCGATTCTTTTAGAATCGATGCAACGGAAGTGGAGATCGAAGAAGTTAAGGAGTTGTTGCAAGTTCCCACACCATTACAACAAGTTCTTACGAATGCTCTTTCAAAATTCAATGACGAAGAAGAAAGAGAGATTGAAAAGTGTTTGTGGGAGCTTGAAGAATTAGAGTAAATCCCTCCTTTGAAAGAAAGAAGAAAGGATAAAGCAAAAAGAAGAAGAAGGATTAGGGCAAATTGTTTACTATTCACTTTCTCATTTAGAGTTTATAAATAATTACAAATGAATAAAAATTGGCCTCACTCAACAAACTGAGTGGTCTAGCCTATATATAGACTAAATAGATAACGGGAAACCTAAGCTAACTAAACAATTAGATCCATAACACAAGGCCCAATTCGATAAACATTTCGACAATACATATTAGAACAGACTTAGACTACAATATGTATCCTTCGACCAAAACATGCGACCCATCTTCGACTTCATGCTTGTCTCCTATCGAAACACATGAAAGATATTCCTCGACAGAGTTAGAGCTCGGCCCAAAATCTCACACTATTGGACATTTATGATCCAAGAAAATGGAATAACCTTAGCAATGACTTAAGAAATGAATTACTAAGAGCAAGATAGGAATTGACTTGTTTATTCAAAAGAATTGGATAGATTTTTTTGTTTTTGTTGTAAGTTATTTGGTATAAGTTGTAGAATGAATTGCTTAGAAAATGAAGGTTTTAATGATCGGAAACATATTTATGAAAGGCTTAAAAAACATGAATCAAGCAATGCACACATGTCTTTCATGAGTAAATGGAATGACTTATAAGTTTGATTTAAGAAAAATATAACAATCGATAAGCATCTTCAAGGACGTATAAGAAATGAAAAAAGACATTGGAGAGATGTCTTACTTAGGATACTTTTTGTTACTAAACATCTAGCTGAGCAAAATTTAGCATTTCGTGGAAAAAATGAGATGATTAATGTGGAAAACAGTGGAAAATTTCTTTCTCTTGTTGAAATTACTGCTGAATGGGATCCTGTGATGCAAAAACATTTTGAACATATTAAAGATAATGAAATTCATTATCATTATGTTAGTTATAAGATTCAAAATGAATTGATTAACAAGTTAGGTAATTAAGTCAAAAGTGCAAGTAAAAAAAATCAAAGAAGCAAAATATTTTTCTGTGATTCTTGATTGTACTCGTGATGTAAGTCATTAAGAACAAATGACTCTCATTATATGTTATATTTCTACAAGTTCAATAAAAATGGAAGAGTTTTTTGTAGAATTTTTTAAAGTTTATGACACAACAAGTCAAAGATTGTTTGAGGAATTACAAAATATACTGAAAACTCTTGGTCTAGATATTAATAATGTGAGAGGACAAGGATATGATAATGGATCAAATATGAAAGATAAACATCAAGGTGTACAAAGAAAATTATTAGATGTTAACCCTAGAGCATTATATACAAAATATGGTTGTTATAGCCTTAACATGACACTTTGCGATATTGCAAATTCTTATACTAAAGTTATAAAAAAAATTGGAGTGTTACAACGTATTTATACTGTATTTTATCATTCGAAAAAACGTTGGAAAGTTCTTAGAGATAGTGTGAAAGGTTTAACATTTAAACCATTGTCACAGACACGTTGAAAAGTCATGTGAATAGTGTATATGCAATTAAATCTCAAACTTCAGATGTAAGAGAAACACTATTTCTTATGTATTGTAGATAAAAAAAATTGGCTCACTTGATAGAAGATTTGAGAAGTATAGCACATATGAAAATATTTTTGGAATCTTGTTTAGTACTGAAAGGCTTAGATCATTATCTGATAGGGACTTGAAAGCATGTTGTAAACATCTTGAAACTTGTTTAAAACATGACAATTCTCTTGATTTTGATGGTGAAATTTTGTTTGAAGAATTTGAAAGTTATTAGAGAAGTTTTAACAGTTGAGTCAAAATTAAGCTATATGATATTGAGTTCTTCAAAGACCTTAAATTATTTTCCTAATGCATGCGTAGCTTATAGCATAATATTGATTATTCATATTTGTGTTGCATCTGCTGAAAGAAATTTTTATAAATTAAAATTATTAAAATCTTATTTGATATATATCATGTCACAAGATAAATTAAATAGTTTTGCATTGATTTCAATTGAAAATAATTTTTTGAAGAACCTTTATTATGAAAGAATTATTAATGATTTTGCAACAAAAATTGCTAAGGTGATATTTAAATAATTTTAAAAGTTTGGTTAATTTTTTATAGGAAAAAAGATCGAATCAAGAAGAAGAAGAAGAAGCCTATTTATAGTGGTTTATGTTTTGATGTAATATAAATATTGATACAAAGATCCATACCTGTACTCTTTTTGCACAATGTCAAATGAAAATGTGTTTTTTATCCAATTATTTCTTTTATCCTTATGTATTTATTGATAAAAAATTATAGGGGCATCACTCTTTTGATTCGCCCAAGGCACCTAAATTCAAAGGACCAACCTTGTTCTTAGAAATCAATTTGTATTATGACCTATGGCTCTTTGTTTATTATTTATGTATAAATAATAACGTGAAATCACTTGTATTATCTAACAAGAGATTTCTCAGGCGGATAACTAATACAACAACATTAAGATTCGACAGTATATGTGATTGTTAAACCTAAGTCCATATCTAGAGTTTAGCATCTAGTAGATGAAAAAAATTTATTAGTCAAGAGAAGTATTTATGAATATCATTTCAAACCCATTAGAATAAGTTATATGTAGCTAATTCATAACAAGCATTAAGAATGAAGATAATCATTAATATTTTTGAATAACTAGAACATACATAATTCCATGATGAAGATGATAATACGAGTGTTTCGATAAATAATTTTACCCCAACAAAATATAATTTAGCTTCTCTTACTCATAGTAGATTTATAATGATGATCAATAAGAAAGAAATGAAAAAGTATCCACTACAATTTTTCGATTGGACAGATTCTCCACCTTTGATTATTCATTATCTCTCTTGGGAACTTCCCTCTAAATCATCTCTTGTTGTACAAAATTCTAAACTATCACAATATGAAATTTTGAGTTAATAAAACATGGAATATGAATGATGAACTGACTCAGAGCTATACATATAGAGTTTTGTTTTGGTATCCTTGTCTAGAAAGGTATTTGGCCCGCCTAGAGAGGTATATGTCTCGCCTAACGAGTGTTGATTTTCTTAACTATTAAGTCTTATCCAACTTGTCCAAGTGGGCTCGACCTCCATATCTCACTAATTGAACTTCCTTGCTCGCCAAGCGGTAAAACGCTCCTTTCAGCCTTAAGTTACTTAATCAAGGGGTCTTATGAACTTTCTTGTTTCGCTTGGAGAGTTTGTCACCTCATCCAACAAGTTGTCTTGCTTCAATATCAAGTAACCTGGTCCGAAAGAAATCTCTAATTGTCTTTTCTCGCCTAGCGAGCTTGTCTCTCCGTCTAGCAAGATTGAGTCAACAAAGGTGCCTTGTTTTTCCACGTTTTCGTCTTTTCTTTGGCATGTCTCGTGATGAGAGGGTCTCGGCCTCCCTTGCGAGTTTTTTGTTATCAGCTTGTGTAGTTTGTGATTTTTTTGAGTATTTCACCCGTACTTATAAATATTACAATTAAAATGTTTGTACGTGTGTTTTATCTTAAATTTATGATAGATTGGAGGATTTTCATGTAATTTTTTGTAGTTTAATTCATTAAGTGCTTATGTTTAATGAGTAAATTTGACATTTATCATCAAGATTTCACATAAACCGAGGGCCTAGATTATTTTGAGACATTTTGCTTTTATTGGCTTCAATTAAAGGATCACATATGTGTTCATCAATTAGATGTGAATAATGATTTCATTCATAAAGACTTCAATGAAGTTTTCTATATGAAGAGACCTCAACGAATTACTCCTCTTAAACTAGGCCAAGTTTGTGGGCTCACAAATTCCCTATAATACTTGAAGCAGACTAGTAGACAATGATTTAATAAGTTAACTTCATCTTTACTTCTACATGGTTTTACTCTAGCACAAGTAGATCACACATAGTTAAATAAAAAGATATTTGATTTTTTCATGGATATTTTAATTTATGTGGATGACATACTGCTAGTTGGTCTTTGTTTGAAAAAGTTTGACAAACTCTAAGCATCTTTATATTCCAATTTTTGCATCAAGAATCTAGGCCAACTCAAATTCTTTTTAGGCCTAGAAGTAGCTCATTTTTTTAAAAGATTTATGTGTATCAAAGGAAGTATTTCCCTGGGCTACTTGAATAATCATGCATGAGTAATGGAAAACCTACCATCACTCCCTTAGATTGTATCCGGAAGCTTCATGGCTTCTCCAAATGATAATCATCAATAAGTTTTATTCATAATCCTTAGATACTTGAGGAATGCTCCAAGTTATAGTCTCATTTTTTCTTGAAATTCAAGATCTCAAATCCTTGGATTTAGTGATATTGACTAGGGAGATTTTTTTAGACATTGCTTATTTCCTTGTCATTCATGTATATCATGGAAATCATAAAAGAAAAACATAGACCCATGCTCATTTGCTGAAGTAGAAAATAGAACATTAGTTGCAGCTACAAGAGAACTTTTTTGGATCTCATTCCTCATGCATGATCTTTGTCAACCATGTAATAGACAAGTTATCTTCTATTGTGATATTCAAATTTATTTGCACATAACTGTCAATCTCATTTTCAACGAGCGCTCTAACTATCTACACATTGATTGTCACATAGTAAGGCTCAAGATACAAGAAGGGCTCATGAAACTTCTGCCTATTCCATCTGCTTCACAAATGGTTTGACATTTTCCCCAAATCATAAAACCCACAACCATTATATGCTCTAGTTAGCAAGCATTCCATCCTCTAACTTGTGGAGTAAGAATAAAGGAAGTTAATGAATAACTTGTGCAACAAGTTATCCTTTATATGAAATTTTGTTATGATTTGTTAGCCGTTAGTTAAAGGGGTTATAAGTTAGTTATGCATATGATTAAGACATTTAATATTAGTTGCTCATTATTGTAATGTTGATTACTTATTTGTACTCCTATAAATGCTTGTATCTAGCTCATTTTTCAACTTAAATGAAAATCATTGTCTACTTATTCAATCATCATCTTATATTCGATCTAAATATTATCTAATTTACAATTAATAGTGTACGAACACAAAAACGCAGAAGCATACACTACGGGCCTCGTGATGCCCGATTGTATATATGGCGACAGAGGCACATAGTTTAAAACTCTAATGGTGAACGTGGCTGATAATATTCCGTTATTGTATGATTTTGGTCGAAGAAACTGATCAAATTAAGTTAAAGAGGAGCAAAAATGAAGAAAAAAGACTAAAGAATGAGGAAAAATAACTAAGTGTGAAGGAAATGAGACTTACTGAAAATCATGTGAAAAGAGGAGCAAAAGCGTCCAACTACTGGAATAATCATGCGCATCTTCGCGCACCCGATAGAGATGTATCAACAGCATCGCACGTGCGATGCATGTCATCACGTGCGCGATGATCTCTTTTTCTGAACTTTTCTAACGTGTTCTGATTGATTCTGAAGGCTTTTTAAAGGGGATTTTGACACTTTTTAAGGTATATGAATTTCTACACAGCAAGTACGAGTTTATTGCACAAGTAGTGATATTTGAGAGCATTTGAAGCTATTGGAGGTCAATCCTTCAAGGAAACTCTTATGCAAACCTTCTTAATTGATTTTGTTATTGTAATTTGAATTATGAGTAGCTAAATCTCTTTAGGTTAGGTTGTGTTTGATGAACATATTTTGATATTGTTGGGACATATGTTTGATTTAATATTGCATGAGTAATTTGATCTATAATTATATTCAATTGCACCTTGTTCTTAATGCTTTTTATGTGATATACTCTTTTAATTTAATTTTGGACACATAGGAAATACTGGCCATTATTCTATGTGTTAAACCTAGGGCAATTGTTGTAGTTATGCTAGTTAAATAAGAATAAGAGATCCCGAGTAGTGGCTAGTGAATTAACGCTCAGTTGCATTTCCTAATCCTGTTTACGTTCGTGGACTAGGAATAGAAAACTCCGAGTAGTGATTAGTGAGCTATATCACAAAGGATTGGTTATAGAGGTTTTCTTAATTCTCTGTGGGATTATAATGAAAATATCATTCATGTAATGCATCAAACATCAACAATAGAGAAATAGGGATTCTATACACAACCTGGTCGCTTTGGTGAATCTATCTAAACATTTTATTTTATTTTCGCAATTCAAACTCAAATCCCCCTAATTTAGTATTTTCTATGAATTTCACAATTTGTCTTGTTAAATAGTACCATGTGGATTCGATCTTTTTTATTAGCCGAGAAGTCATTAAGTTTTTGGCGCTGTTGTCGAGGACTGTTGATTTTTCAACAAGGAAACGCTTGTGAAACGTTTTGTTTTTAGTTTTCTATTTTTGTTTTATATTCTTGTTAATCATAGCGCTACTGAGGAATTTCCTATTTATGTGTGTGCCACTCAGGATCGACATTGATACTGTTTGATCCAGAAATTGAAAGAACAACATGTACTTTCACGAGAGCAGTTAGAGAATCAACTCTAGATCAAAGGATCTTTGTTGAAGATCAACCCTTGATTTCCTTGGAAAATGAAGAGGAAATCACCATGGCAACTACACCACCCCAAACTATATAGGATCGTTGCAAAAGAATCGATGAAGGACAAATTTCTAGAGGTTTGTACCGGCAGACCCCACTAACTTTGATATTAAGAAGTTTGTGCTTTCAGGTTTAAGAGATAATCCATTCAAAGGGAATGTGATTAGAGACCCGTGGATGCATCTTGCACGCTTCAACGAAATAGCTTCGATGTGCAAACCAAATGATGTCACAGAAAACCAAGTCAAGCTACGGTTATTTGGTTTCTCACAAACTGGAAGAGCTAAGAATTGGTTGCTTTGCCTTCAAAATGGAACAATTCGAACATGGAAGGAGATGGAGAACAAATTCTTAGAAAGATTCTTCACCACTACTTAATTTGCTGAGCAAAGAGCAGAAATTATAAATTTTGAGCAGCAAGAAACTAAATCATTGTATGACTCAAGGGAAAGGTTTAAACATTCATCACGCATGTGCCCAAATCATAATATGAATAATATGTAGCAACTGTATAATTTTATCAAAGGTCTCAAGATTCAAACACGCATGTTGTTAGATGCTTCTGCAGGAGGCACGATCAAAACAATGACAGAACCATAAGTTAAAGACCTGATCGAAAAGACGTGCTTAAATGAATATCTTTCGAAGAGTGAAAGGTCAATAATATTTGAAACTATGGACACATCCAAAGGTATGTTAGTTGTTGATACTCATATTGCACTTTTAGCCCCAATTGAATTATTGAATAAACAACTAGCTGAAAGCAACTTAAGTAAAGCTAACGTGAGCCGGGTACAAGCACTTAGGTGTGATTTTTATAGAGGAGGACAAGCAAACGAAAGGTGATTTTTGGAAGAGTCATGTGAAGAATCTAGATTTGCCAATTTCCATAAGAATAACCATTATTCTAACACCTACAATCCAGGATGGAAGGATCTCTCAAGTTTCTGATGAAGCAATAATCAAAATACAAGTGCTAATCAAGGTATGCAACAAAACCAACAAGCTCCCATCCATAGAAAACCTTCACAGATGGAAGAGACCTTGCAAAACTTCATTAAGGTCACTCAGAGTAGTTTTGATCAGGTGAATAAAAATCATGAGACAATGAGTAGGAACCATGATGCGTCTATAAAAAAAATTGGAGATTCACATTGGTTAGTTATCTAGACAATTAGATGCTTTACCTAACTCGAGTGGAGGATTCACATGTAACACTGTAGATAATCCTAAGAATGAGTCTTACAAGGCTATAGAAATGCGTTTTTAGGTAATCACCAACAAGGGTGAAGATGAAATAGTGGAAGAGGAGTTGATAGAAAAAATAAGAAGTGAGAACTGAAAAAGAGGGGAGTAAACATTAGGTGAGCAAGAGGAGAGAGAACTCACCATTGAGAAATTAATATATAAAAACTCCCTTTGGAGAAGAAATAAGAAGAAAATCCTTAATGTTCTCAATCCAAAACTACCAGATTACATCAAACCATCGTATCCCATAATTTAGAAGAAGAAAAATAGTTCAGGTTGATGAGGTCAAAATATTTGCAAAGTTTAAAGAGATATTGGATACAATTCAAGTAAGTATTTTGTTCTATGAGGTTTTAGAACTAATTCCTAAATTTTCTAAATTTATGAAGGCATTACTAAAGGGTACGAAGTAGAAAGTGGTCAAGGAACAGGTAAGTATGACTAAGAAGGATGAGACAGAAGTACCTCAAACATTGTCACCAAAGCTAAAGGATCCAGGTAAATTTTCTATCTCTTGTAATATTGGTGGAGTAAAGATCCCACATGCTTTATGTGATTTAGGATCTAGTATTAATACCATGCCACTGAATAAGGTTAAAGAATTTAACTTAGGAGAGAACATACCGAATAATATGACTCTTACTTTAGTTGATTCGTCTGTTACTCATCCATTGGGTATCTTACAAAATGTGTTAGTGCATGTCGATGTTTAATTTTTCATGTATATTTTGTGGTACTTGATATGAAAGGGGATTCAGGAGGGTCGATTATTCTCAAACGCCCATTCTTGGAAATCGGGAAGGCTTTGATAGATGTGGAAACTAGTGAACTTGTCTTGAAGTTCAACAAGGAAAAAGTGGCTTTTAATGTGTATGACTGGACACCATATGTGGAGGACTTGGATACATGCTACTATCTGGAGAAAAAAGGTAGTAAGGTTGACAAAGGAACGAACACAGGTGAATTTACCGATGTGAGGGTGTCCCTTGCGCCTGATGAGCCTTAGGCATGGAATTTCAAGCTAATGATAGAAAAGAAGTGCTTGATGGAGGCAACCCATTATTAAGTATTTATTTTATTTTAACATTTAATTTTAATTTTTAAAATGTACAATTTGTGTGTTATATTGCTAAAAGAGAAAATAGGTAAAAGAAAAGAAGAAAACAAAGGAGAAGAAAAGAAGAAGAAGAAAAAAGAAGGAAAAATCTAAATCCCCTGGAATAATCACGCAGGATATCACATGTGTGATAAGACTCCATCGCGCATGCGATATGTGCATAACGTGTGCGATAGATACGTTAGGGAGAATTTGAGTACTGCTAACATCGCACATGCAATGAGGGTATAACGTATGTTATATAGAAGTTACAGAGAAACGTTAGGGAAGACTGTTGCCATCGCGCGCACAATGAGCAACGACTAGTTGGCCTATAAATAGTTATTTTTCAAATCAATTTCTCCACAATCCTTTTTCTTCTCATTATGATTTTCACAAAATCATTTGAGTATACTCTTTGCGTAATTATTTTCTTTTTCTCTGTGCAGTTTTTTTTTGTTACTATAGTTACAAATGGCTTCAAACAGAGGAAGATTGACAAGAGGTTCATCCTCAAGAGATGTCTCTACTCCTAGTGTTCCTACCTTCCTCAATCTTAAATTTCTTTTCGAGGCCCATGCTGAAAAATACCTAAAATTGGTGGATTAGCACATTTTGAGGGAGAGAGCATTCGGTTGTGAAGATTTGCAAGGTTTTTGAGAGGTGGTGGAGATGCTGCAAAAAAGGCATTAGGTAACTTTCAACAATTTGATTCGTGAAGAATACAAAAACATAGGCTTAGAATTTTATGCAAACACGACATTTGGCAAGGTAGGCACTTACACCTCTTATGTGTGAGGTATTATATTGATTATTCTCTGAGTGCTATTAATTCTATTTTTAATTTTCAACCTCCTCTTGTATGTGCTCTTAGGAACTATAGACATGAGCGCAAAGTAAAAAAACGGGGAAATATTCTAAGAGATAATAGAAACTTTTTGTAGGCCAGGGGAAGAATGGGTGGATGAGTGTGGCTTAGTGCTGCGACTCAAAATCGATGAATTCTGCCAAATTCTGAAGCTGTGTTTAACCAATCACAGTGTATTGTGAAGTGGTGTTTAGAAATTTTTTCTCTTTTAAGGGGAAGACAAACTTATTGATTTTGGGCGTTTAATTTATGAAAATATAAAATACATGGCTAACGCTACACAAAGAGCTTGTGGGTATTTTTCTGTTATAAATGAACTGTGTAGGAGAGCATGTGTGCCTGTTTACCCTGATGATGAGATGACTAGTCCAAAGGCACCACTCAACACCTCAGCTATAAAGAGGTTGTAATGTATGCACCAAGCAGAAGCTGCTCCAAATAATCAAGAGGACAATCAGGTGGGAAATGATGAAGGATCCTACCAACCACAAATGCAAAACCAACCAGAGCAAATGAAAGGTCAATAGGCTTCAATGTTTCAAAGAAAAATAGAAGCTCACTCAGTGGGGTTACAGGGTGGAATACGAAATTTTCACCAACTTTGTGTGTTGAACCTCCGAGATTCGCTTATGTATTTTGAGAATTCTATAACCAACAAGAAGACCATATGTCGGCTCAAAGCTTAAGAGCATTGTTTGTAATAGCTGAAGAAAAGGAAAATTACTTCACCAACCAATATCAAGAGCAAGCAAGGAAGAGAGACCATATGCGAGCAGAATGGACTAGGCAGAATAATAACTTCAACAACACAATGAATGACATACATGATCTTTTCCTCAATGATAACATGTGAAAAGATACATAGTTTGTTTTTATTTCTTATAAGATTTTTTATTTATTTTCAAATGTATACCTAGGAAGATTAATATCTACTATAAGTACTCTTCCCCAATGCATTATTACGTTATATTGTCTTTAATGAAAAAGTTTGTAGATATATTTCTTTTGAATTTACAAATTTGCAACTATAACATTGAACAAATAAACCAAAAGGAACTTGATCATCAGGAAAGCAACTTACAACTTGAAGTCAAAGGTGTGAAGTCAAGCTTCTCCAACTATTGATTTTGATGAAGTTAACTTAGAAGACAATGTTCATAGCCAATGAATGGAAAAAGCCTCGTGGTTAAAGCTAAAACATCAAGTGTTCTATCACTTTCAACATTATGAAGATTAGCTTTGGAACTTAATGGTTGATCACATACTTTTTGAGGTACAAGTTGCAAATCCTTTATGTTAATACTAAAGTGCTCAAAAACATGTTGATCATTCTACTTAGTGCATGAATACGTTTCAAAATCATTTAGAACTTGGTTGAAACTTATTTTTTAGGTATTTTTTCAAAATAAATTCAGGTGTAACCGGTTACACCGTTTCTGATAACTGGCTACATGAACAAATTTTCGTGTATTTAGGTTTACAAGGTCAGGTGTAACCGGTTACACCATTTCTGGTAACTGGTTACACATACGAAATATTTAATTTTTTGTTATACCACTTCAGGTGTAACCAGTTACACATGTTTTAATTAGTTATCACTGAAGCGGTGACACTTTTTCTCTCAAAATATGATTCTAACAGAGTTATTTTTCATCCCTCAAGCATGTCATCTTTTCATGATTACATGCACATTCAAATATGTTTTGTGGTAATATAAATACCATGTTTATCAAATTTTGAAAACTCACCTCTTTCATTGCAATTCAAACTTATTACTTTCTCAAACTTTCAAGCAAGTGACTTGTGATACAAACCTTGTGTGAAACTCAATACATTAAACTTAATTGCATCATTTAAAGTTTCCACATTACTTCTGAGAACTTGTATAACATATTGTGAATTGATTGCTTGAAAGAGAAGACCAATTCTAGCAATTGATACATATCATCCAACTTCAACTTCTTTTATAAAAATTCAGATTAGTGTGAATACCTTGTTGTCCAGGATTGTTCTCTTCTGTCACTTTGTAATGATCATAAGGGAATTGTCCTTATTGATTGAGTTAGGGACTTGTGTATAGTGGCTAGGATAGGCTTGTACAAAGTTATAAACATTTAGTGAAATCCCTTACTACGTAAGGGGACCAAATTACTCTCTAATTGTGAGGGGGACCAGGATATACCGTAGGTGCTTTTTACATTTCCACACTTTACTGCATTCTAAGTCATCACCCAACCAGAAAGTTAAAAGAATAATTTCAATAAACCGGAAATCTATCAAAGTCCTAATTCACTCCCTCCCCCCATCCTCTTAGGCGCACTCATAACTTACAATTGGCATCAAAGCAGGTTATTGGTAATCTATTCCTAAAGATCCAGAATGGCTTCTGCAAGTGCAAATCCTATTTCCAAAGATGGTCGCAGTAGTAATAAACCTCCACTAATAAGGCTCATTTGAAAACGCAAGGAGAAAAAATATGGGATGTTGTCTAAAATGGTCCTCATGTTCCAACAAGTGTTGTTAATGGTGTTAGAACGCCAAAGATTAAAAGCTCTTGGGATGAAGATGATAAGAAAAAATTTCTTTATGACATGAAAGCAATCAACCTACTTCAAAGTGCATTTAGCATGAATGAATTCTTTTGTATTTCTCAATGTACATCGGAAAAGCAAATATCAGATACATTGGTTGAAACTCATGAAGTAACCGTTGAAGTAAAGATATCTATATTGAATATTTTAAGTCGAGAGTACAAAATGTTTAGAATGAATCCTGGAGAATCAATTCTCACGTTTCAAAAGAGATTTGTACACTTGACCAATCACTTGATTGCTCTCGGTAAGACTTTTACTAACGATGACCTTAATCTTTAAGTGCTTAGGTATTTAACCAGGAATGAAAACCAAAGGTGACAACAATATTGGAAAACAAAAGCCTTTCTACCATGATATCCGCATCCTTGTTGGTAAAACTTCAAGAGCATGAGCTTGAACTTAGAAGATTAGAAAAGCGTGAGAATGAAGAGAAAAAATCCAAAGGCATTGCTTTGAAAGTTGACACACAAGAAGAACAAGAAGATCATGCTTCGGAAGAAGATGAAAACTTTATGCTCCTTGTGAAAAGCCTTTGTAAGTTTTTTTGGCAATGATGAAAAATCTTTGAATTATGCAAAAAGAAAGAAATTTTCATGAAAAATGATGCTTCCACTTTAACATAAAATGTCGCATGCTATGAATGTGGAAAGCAAGAGCATATCAAGACGAATTATCCAAAATTCATCAAGAAGAGCATCTTCAAAAGTAGAAAAGAGACAAAATCTAAAAGATCCTACATTGTATGGGATGACAACAAAGTAAGTTCATCATCCGACTCAAAAAGTGAAAAATGTGCAAATCTTGCTTTGTTGGTATCACATCATTCCAATGATGAAAATGAAGAGGTTAGTAATGATTCTTCCCTTTATGATAATGATGCTCAAGGTGATGTAGATGAACTACTCAATGAATGCAAAATTCTATACAAAACAGTGTAAAAAAAAAATTTATCTCTTGAATAAACGATTGACACCATGGAAAAAGGTTTCGAAGTTGAAAAAGAAAACTTTAATTTGTTAAAGAATAAAAATAGGATTTTGTATGCAAAGAGTGTGAGTCATTTTCTTTCCAAATTGTCCAATTGAAAAGAGTTCTTGAAAGATATGAAAAAGGACAAATTGGATTGGAAAGTATCCTTAGTCAAAAAAAGGTATTTTAATGATAAAGGTGGTCTTGATTATTCTGAACTGGATAAACCAAGTCCTAATAAAACTATCTTTGTTAAGGCTAGTGACCAATCCACCAAAGTGAAAGTGAACAAAGCAAAAGTTGCTAATCATTATCCTAAAAAGAAAATATTTGTTAAGAAGAAATTTTATGTTTCTAGATATAGAAGTAATTTTGTTCCTTCTTGTTTTTATCGTGGTATAATTGGTCATACGCCTAATGCTTGCTTTGTAAAGAACTTTAGTGTGGCAAGTGGGCATTATGTGTAGGTCAAGAAAGGAACTAATTATGAAGGACTCAAGGCAATTTGGGTCCCTAAAAAACCTAATTTATTTTTTAGGTATGCTTGAAAACTACAACAAATATTTGGTATCTCGATAGTGGTTGTTCTAAGCATATGATGGGAGAAATACATAAATTTTCAAATCTAGTGCTTAAGGTCAAGTGATATATCACTTATAGAGACAACAAAAAAGGAAAAAGTTATTGGCATAGAAATGTTGGAACACCACCTTTCACATCCATTGAAGATGTTTTTTATGTTGAACGACTAAAGCACAATCTTCTAAGCATAAACTAACTTTGTGACAAAGGTTTCAAAATCAAGTTCGCGAAGGATGAATGCTTGATTGAAGATGAAGCCACTCATGAGTTAAAACTCAAAGGTAAAAGAATTAATAATATTTTCCTAATTTCATTAGATGATTTATCTTTTAAAGTAAAATGTCTCATGGTAAACAATAATGACTCATGGCTTTGGCATAAAAGAGTTGCTCATATTCATATGGAACATTTAAACAAACTAGTCTAGCATGATCTTGTCATTGGTTTACCTAAGATAAAGTTTGTCAAAGATAAATTATGTGATGCTTATCAAAATGGAAAACAAGGCAAATCAACTTTAAAACCTAAGAATGGCGTGTCTACTTCAAGGCCACTATAATTGTTGCATATGGACTTGTTTGGTCAACTAAGAACGAGAAGCTTCAGATGTAATGTACATGCTTTATTTATTGTTAATGATTTTTTTAGATATTCTTGGACATTATTTTTAGTGTAGAAAAGTGATGCATTCAAGGCGTTCAAGAAGTATGCAAAGCAAGTTCAAAATGAAAAATCACTGAAAATTGCCTCCATAAGAAGCAGTCATAGTGGAGAGTTCCAAAATGCTCCTTTTGAAGAGTTTTATGAAGAACATGGGATCTTTCACAATTTTTCAGCACCAAGGACTCTACAACAAAATAGAGCGGTGGATAGAAAGAATCAATCTCTAGTAGAACTTACAAGAACAATGCTTAGTGATTCAAATCTACCAAAATATTTTTGAGTAGATGCGGTAAGCACGACATGCAATGTAAGTAATCGGGTTCTTGTAAGGTCAATATTGAAAAACACTCCTTATGAACTCTTCAAATGAAGAAAGCCAAACATTTCTCACTTTCATATCTTTGTATGCAAGTGTTTTATCCCAAACAATGACAAAGACAATCTTGGTAAGTTTGACGAGAAATCAGACGAAGATATTCTTCTTGGTTACTCTCTTACTAGTAAAGATTATAGAATTTATAGTAAAATAAATTTAAAAATAGAAGAATCAATGCATGTTACTTTTGATGAATCTAACCACTCTAAGGAGAACATAGTTGTTTGTGATGATGATGATATTTTAGAAGTTCCTATGTAAGATGCTTAAAAAGTCAAAAATGATGATCAATTGGAACATAAAGAGGAACCAATTCAACAAGAGACAAATCATAGTGATCTACCTAAATAATGGAGAACCAGTCATGATCACCCAATTGACAATGTTATTGGTGATATAAGTCAAAGTGTAGCAACAAGACTAAATATCAACGATGCTTGCTTGAATATGGAATTTGTTTCTCAAATAGAACCTTCCAAAATTGATGAACCCTTAGAAGATGGCCAATGAATAAATTCCGTGCAAGAAGAATTAAATCAGTTCAAAATGAATCAAGTTTGGGAACTTGTTCATAGGCCAAATGGTAAACACATTATAGGTACCAAATGGGTGTTTAAGAACAAACTTGATGAGAATGGTATAATTATTCGAAACAAAGCAAGGTTGGTGGCTCAAGGTTACAATCAAGAAGAAGGAATCGACTTTGAAGAAACATTAACTCCGATTGCAAGGTTAGAAGTTATTAGTTTATTACTTGCTTATACTTGTTCGTTAAATTTTGAGTTATTACAAATGGACGTCAAAAGCACCTTTTTGAATGGATACATTAATGAGAAAGTATATGTCAAACAAACTCCCGGTTTTGAAGACTTCAAGAATCCTTCACATGTCTTCAAGTTTTAAAAAATGGCTCTTTATGGCTCAAAGCAAGCACCAAGAGCATGGTATGATAGACTTAGAAACTTTCTATGTGAAAGAGGATTTGAAAAAGGTAAAGTTTATAATACTTTGTTTATTAAGAAAACTAAAAATCATAGTTTATTGGTTCAAGTCTACGTTGATGACATCATATTCGGTTCAACAAACAAAGAACTTTGTTAAAAATATTTCATTGATGATGCAAGGAGAGTTTAAAATTTCAATGATGGTTAAGATGAATTGTTTTCTTTGACTTCAAATTAAGCAACTAAAGAATGACATCTTCGTCAACCAATCCAACTATTACAAAGAGTTGTTGAAAATATTTGACATGGACAATTGCAAAATAATGACTACTCCAATGGAATTCAGAATGTATGTATATCAAGATGAATCTGGTATTTAAATTGATATCACAAACTATTGAGGTAGGATTGGTTCATATTTGACGGTAATTCGTCCTGACATAATGTTTAGTGTTTACCTTTGTGCGTGGTTTCAATCCAATCCGAAGGAATTGCATCTTGCCTCTGTGAAGAGAATCACGAAGTATCTCAAATGAACAACGATGACTTCTCGGAAAGTGTATGAATAATTTTGCAGTAATAAAAAGATCAAACACACAAGGGTTGTGTTTGAACAAAACAATGATTTGGGCAACATTAAATAAAAATAGTAAAAAGGGGGTTTGCAAGTTTCGATGCAAAAAGTAATTAAACGAAAAACTATGTCAAAAAAGCAGTCAGGTTATGTTTTAGAATCCCATTATCCCCTCTTTTTGATGTATGATGTCTTGTATGAATAATCTTATCTTTATAATTTTATAGCGAATTAACAAAACCGTTATAGCTAGTCCCCCATGAAATAACATACTAATAACTACTCGGAGCTTCTTATCCCTAGTCAGCTAGCATAAGTATTGTTAGGCGATGTACATACCGTTAATTCCTTGTGCCACTACTTGAGGTCTCATATACCTATTCAATCGGCTTAAGTAGAACAGTTGCCCTAGGTCCAACACATAGGCTATAGGTCAGGAATCCTTATGTGTCTAACAATAGATTAACAGAATATTTCAAATAAAAAACATTAATCATAAGGAACAACTGAATAAAATTATAATTCAAAGGATTCATAAAAAGTCAAACTGCCATATAATTCCAACAAGTTTGAATAAGGTTCATCATCACATAACCTAGCCTAAGAGAATTTAGCTACACATTATTCAGAGAAAAATACCATAATTGATAGATGAAAATAACATAAGAAGTCCCTTGAAGAGATGACCTAAAATGGCTTCAAATGCCCTAAAAATATCCTTTTGTGCTCCCAAACTCGTGCTCCAGTCTCCAAAATTCGTAACCCTTGTAAAAGTGCAGAAAATCCCCTTTTAAAGTTGTCAGAATGGGTTAAAACACATTAGAAAAAGCCTTGAAAAAGAAACCATCATGCGCATTACGAAAGCATCGTACACGATGCATTCTTTCTGCCTCTATCGCGCATGGGATGGTGCACAATGTTGCGTACGATTATTCCAGTAGCTGCGTTTTTTTTCACCCTTTTTCACCAGAATTTTCACTAAGTCCCAATTATCCATACTTGGCTATTTTCACTCATTCTTGGGTCTTTATTCATCATTTTGGCTCCTTTTTCCCCATTTCTTGGATTGATTATATGTAATGACAGATTATCATCAAACAAAAAATGTCGGCTTATGGTATCCTAACGGTAATGTATGTGACTTAATTGGTTATTGTGACTCAGATTATGAAGGTTGTAAAACATACTGGAAAATCATAAGCAACATGTGTCATATCCTAGGAAATGCTCTCTGTTGCGGTGGAAATAGGATCACAAACTATTAATTAGTTTAAATCGCAATTCAATTCACAACCGCTCTTTGATTTATCCGAAGGAAAAGGTCAAAAGAGGGAAAACCTATTTTGCATCGTGAACACAATGCAGGGAAAGATCTAGGGTTAGGGGGTTGGTTAAATTTAGGGAAGGTATTAGCACCCTAAACTTCTGTAGTACTCTACAGGAACCTTTCGTTCAGATGTTTACTATTTGCTTTATTTATTTGCTTAAGGTATATGTACAAAGGATTAAAAGTGAGAAAGTAGACCTAAGGGGTTAATTCTAAGTTTACTCGGCAAGACATCGCATCTTGTGCCTACGTATCCTTACGGGAATGGAATCAGAGTAATCGTAGTTCCCCTCAAAAGGGAGGTTAGAGACTTCTTGACTGTGGTCAAGGTCTCAAGGGGAATAAACGCATCTTAAGGACACGCTTACGTGGAGTGTAGAAACTCCAAATCTCTACGTTGAATTGTTAAGTTGTAATTAGGGTTAAATTAGGGATTCCACGGCGGGAAACCCTAAAATGAGCGCGGCGGCTCTTTGACCTAATGCTAGGGGTAAAATTGTAATCTTGTCTGCGGCGAGGCATTTGTGAAAATTAGGATTTGTAAGAGTTGTAAGGGTTTGAAGTTGAGTGTGTGAGGGTTGAAGGTGAGGACTATTGACACGGCGGTCAAACGGCTAGACCTAATTCCTTCGGAGGAGTGAAATTATTGGTAAAGACGCGATAAACATACAATGGCAGAACATAAAGTGCGGAAAGATAAATGCGACAATTGTCTCACAAAATTACACCCCATAAGCAGTTACAAATATGATAATCGAATATTTAAACTGAAAATAAAATCAATTGAACTTAGTCAGTTTTGATGAAGACTGTAAGAGTTTTTGATGCTTGTCGATCCCCTGTTTTGTTGCTCCTGAGGGTCTTTTTATACTTGATTTTTTAAAAAAATTTTCAATCTCAGATTTGATTTGAATATCTCAATCTTTTTCAATCTCTGATTTGATTTGAATGAATTTTTATGATGATTTCAGATTTGATTCAATGATGGTGATGTTGATATTTAGATCTGATTTTCTTATGATGATGATATGATCTGATTGATTTGATTTTGCTCCATCTGTGATTTATTGTGATTGGATTTGAGAAAAAAATGTTGGGATTTAAATTTAAAAATGTTAGCAAAGAAAGTTAGAGTTTCAAGTTAAATAAAAATTAGAGTTTTAAGTTTAAAAAAATGAGTTAGAATTTTAAAATAAAATATTTGAATGTTGATTTAAAAAAAAGTGTTAGAATTATTTTTAAAACGGTTGGAATTTCATCTTAAAAGGAATTTAGAATTTAAAAAAAAGAAAAGAAAAAGAAAAGGGCGTTAGAATTTAATTTTAAAAAGAATTTAGAATTTTAATTTGAAAAATAAAGGTGTCAAAAAAAGATTTAGATTTAATTTTAAAAAAAAGTTAGAAAAAAAATTAATTTTAAAAAGAAGTTAGAGAAAAAAAGATTTAATTTTTAAAAAGAAGTTAGAGAAAAAAAGATTTAACTTTTAAAAAGAGTTAGACAAAAAGATTTAACTTTAAAAAAGTTAGAAAAAAAATTTTAACTTTAAAAAGGAGTTAGAAAAAAGATTTAACTTTAAAAAAGTAATTAGAAAAAAAATTTAACTTCTAAAAAAGTTAGAAAAAAGATTTGATTTTTTTAAAAAAATTTAGAAAAAAAGATTTAATTTTAAAAAAGTTAGAAAAAGATTTAACTTTAAAAAAGAGTTAGAAAAAGGATTTATCTTTTAAAAAAGTTAGAAAAAAATTTAATTTTAAAAAGGTAATAGAATTTGATTAAAAAATTTGTGTTAGAAATTAATTAAAAAAGGTTATAAAAAATTTACTCTTGAAGAAAAGAAGAAAAAAAATTAAATTTTAATCTAAATCGTAAAAGTTAGTAAGAAAAGCTTAAAATGATTTAAATAAATAAAATAAATAGAAAAAAAGTTAATAAACAAACATTAGTAAAGTTATAAAAAAGATTAATTAAATTATTATTAGTTAAAAAAATAAGATCTAAAAAAAGGTTAATTTATTAAGTTAATAAGAATTTAAAATAAAAATAAAAAAGAAAGGGTAAAATTTGGGGTATTACAGTTGCCCCTATTTAAATAGCTACACCGGATGATTTGAGTGACGGAGACTCGAGGAATCACGGTGGAGGGATTTAAATATAGATAACCGAAAATTTTGCCCTTATATGTGGCGATATGCAATGCTATGGACCAAGCGAGAACAGACTAATGCAGACGATGCCATGAATATGATATGATGCGTATGTTGGAATGATGAATGCGACAATGCTGACGAATACGACGACACAGGGACAGACGCTGCGAGAAGAACACACTGGGGAAAACGACGCGCTGGGACACAGCACAACACTGGGGAATTCTAAAATGATGGTCAACTGGTGCGAACACGACCAATTGTCATTTTTAGAACGGGAACGAGATTCTCAAATGGAGATGGCACCTATGAGACGGCCTCCACTGGGGAATCTAAAAGTAAAACTGGATCATGTACGACTGCAAGATTGATCACAGAATGCTGGAGCATTGAGCAAAGAATAACATCCAAGCTTCTGTAAACTATCCCTCGTGACAGGATCAAACGGGCCTTTCGGAACTCCGTAGCAAATATACAGGGTAAAAAAAACCGGTTGTATGCCAAAATAAATGGACTTTGAGTGGTTAGAACGAGATCCTTAAATGGAGATGGCACCTATGAGACGGCCTCCACTTGGGAATATCTAACAATAAAACTGGATCTACACGATTGTAAGATCAATTATAGAATGCTGGAGCATTGAGCAAAGAATAACATCCAAGCTTCTATAAACTATCCTTCGTGATGGGATCGAATGGACTTTTCAGAAATCCATATTACATATACAGGGTAAAAACCGGTTGTATGCCAAAATAAATGGGCTTTGATGGGAAATGCCCCGATAAGCTTCTCGAGGGAGAACTGTCACTTATCGTTGGAAGGGACTTACATGCCAAAACGGATAAGCACTCAAATAAAGAGGCTGCTGCTTATCTGATATACAAATCTTCTCGTATTTAAGGTCGGTGCCTGGAATACGTTTCAGATTCTTCTTTTACTAAAGGATAAAATAAACTTCTTCATACTTCCGAGGACAGCACGTCGGGTATGATTCCGCTTCTTCTTTTGCTAAAGGGTAAACTGAACTTCCTCATACTTCAAGATTCATGCTCTCCTGAATATGATTCCGCTCCTTCTTTTACTAAAGGGTAAATGAACTTCTTCATACTTCAAGATCTGTGCTCTCCTGAATATGATTCTGCTCCTTCTTTTACTAAAGGGTAAATTGAACTTCCTCATACTTCAAGATCTGTGCTCTCCTGAATATGATTCGGTTCAAACCTCCCCATACTTCAAGACGACAAGGAAAATGGAAGCCCAACTGCTCGATGGAGATGGCCATTTGCTGCGAGTCATAACGAAGATAGGATCAGCTCCTCAGGCAAGAAATGTCGCTTATTTGCAAGAGTGGCAATAATAAGCTTCTCATGTAAGAACTGCTTGTAGAGGTGATGACAGATAATAAGGATGATAAGCTTCTCGGCGGAGAACTGTTGCATACCGTTGCTGAAGAACGTTACGATAAGCTTCTTAACCGAGAACTGTTGCTGATCGATTGTGATAAGCTTCTCTTGTGAGAACTGTTGCTGATCGATTGTAAAATGTTGTGATAAGCTTCTCTTGGCGAGAACTGTTGCATATCCCGTTGTGTATGGTTGTGATAAGCTTCTCTGGTGAGAACAGTTGCTGATCTTGTTGTGTAAGGTTGTTATATCGATAGGCTTCTCAGGCGAGAACAGTTGCATACCGATGCTGTAGGATTGTAAAGTGTTGTACCGATGGGCTTCTCAGGCGAGAACAGTCGCATACCGATGCTGTAAGATGTACTGATAGATTTTCCAGGCGTGAACTGGCGTGAATCTGTAAAGGATTGTGATTGATTTTCTTCAAAAGATAGTGCAAAATAAATGCACATCCGGGTACAGTGATAAGCTTCTCAGGCGAGAACAATTGCATATCTGCCAAGGTAGGGTGAAAATCTTTAGACGGTGCAAAATAAATGCACGTCTGGTTGGGCTCAGCGACCGACAAGACCGAGATTCAACCTAGGATCGAGCTAGAAAGAAAAATGGCAATCAAGACTCCATCGAGGGAACGAACTCGAAGGGTAAATATCCTATCCTGGTGAGGAAAGATAGTTGAAGTAACCGTCATCCACGAGGATCGAGCTCTGTGGGGAAACTGGAAACACATATGTATTTTATGCTTAGGGCTGACAATCTATTTGGAGAGAATGGACGAACCCAGTTACTCGGCGGTAACAACCAATGATGGCGAAACACAACGAACCTGTGAATGCTAACGCACATGTTACTGCATATGTTAATATGAATGTATGTTAATGTCTATGCATGTAGTTAAACATGCAAGATGTTATGAAATGAGTATGTGAAATGAATGTATGAAATAGGCATGTGATGCTTATGCCCCTGCGTATGCTGACGAAACAGACTAATGACAGGACGAGAGATGAAATAAACACCTCGACGGAGATACCCTGCATTCTTTGCAACAAATACGTCAATCTTGGGTAAGAAAGATCAATGGTAAAACCAAATCTGGTTTCAAAAGTTCTGAATTCTCTGGGGAGAAGGTAATCTGCTTGGGTGCATAGTATCACGTCTTCACATGGGGAGAAGAAAACCTGAGGGACACTTTTGAGTTACCCAAGAAAAAGTTGTCAGCTTATAGTCTCTCTGGGGACTGTGATGAGGCAATAGTTTAGGAGCCTGTTGCAACACTGAGATTTACTGGGGAATGAAGGCCGCCATGAGTAAAATCCATCGGGTGCATGAAGAAAAGTTGTGAAACCACATGGTTTCGATCTTGGAGGACCTTATAGTAGTCGCCATTTGTTTTCCTTCAAAAACACGGTGCCCCAGGATGCTTGCGTTGTGAGGTATGGTCATCTCAAGAGGATTTTATAGAGAACACGGAGTCCGGTTGCCCCACTGTTTTCAAACTCTTTGAGAGATTTGTCAGGTCTCGACGTAACTAGCACAAATTAATCGTGTTACGACGAAATCTTTGAGAAATAGCTCTTAAGAATGTCAGACTCGTGTTGGTAAGCGATTTGGGAAACTGCCTGCCCCTGTTTAGCAGGATCTTCAAGTTCTAAGGGTTATGTCCATATGTAAGTCTCTAAGATATCAAGCAAAGTAGTCATGCCTGAAATGCCTATCCTGAGCTTGTCAATGTACACATATATTTGTCTTGAATTTTTGTTTTGAAAAAGATATCGCAATAACTTGTGATCGAAATCACTATTCAGGATATAAGTTTTAATTATAATGCCAACATGAATTTTTTTCTGAGCATAGCTCGTAGGAGTCAGGAAACGTGATCTTGTCGAGTATGCTTTCAACCGAAGTCCTACTTCAATTAGGTCTTTTAAAGGTTGTATCGTGGCTCGGTTCACGGTTTAAGAAACAAAAGGATATAGGCTCAAAGTTATATTTGTACCCACCCCTTCTTCGTGATGTTCTCCAATCCTAATTCAGTAAATCGGATACGAACGCTCATGTCTCAAGCGGATTTGCTAGGGTCGAGAACTTATCAAGGCTTTGGACATGGCAGTCACTCACCTATTTCTTTTGGCGATTGGTCACACGATTTTGTTCTTTACTAGGGATTATTTATTGTACCCTCTTGTTTTGCTTTTATTCCCTAACTTTTGCCTGAACAACGTCTTTTGATCTGACTTTGGAGTCCAGCGGGATGCCCCAGTTTTGCCTAAGTCTCCTTCATAGGTTTCGACTTAGCGGGCTCTTATTTTTTGAATATTCTTTTATGCACAAGTCGTGTAAATCTTTTGAAAGGCTCGTGCCTGTCTCACTCCTTAGGTAACCGAGGGATAGTCATTATATTGGACTTCTTAAGATGCTAAGGATAGATTCTCGAAGGTGGTGCTCTTCCTTTTTGAGAGTCTAAGTGCTCGATCGGTTTAACTGAAACCTACCCTGCCCCAGGTTAGGATGAGGGTTCTAAAACAAGAAAGAAAACTCCTACTTCAAGGCTCAAAGGGTTGACTAGGGATTAACATCCTTATATCTCCAGTGTTTGGGATTTGAAACAATGCCTTACATCATCAGCAGGTCTTAATTGAAAGCATACGACAAGAAATCTGACGTTTTAGGCTCGTCATCCTCCCCCCAATTCTCCATCAGAACAAGAGATCGGGTAAAGTTGGCATTATGATTTATGAAAACGTTTTTTTGAATGAGTGAAACGAATGGATTTATTCAAGACAAACATATGCGTTGCATTAATTAATCAAAGATAAACAAGTTCGTGCATGCTAAATGTGCTTAATCGAAGAGAAATACATATAAATAAACAAATGAACTGTCGGAAAAATCCTTCTAAATGTTTATGAAATCTTGCATTCAAGAGTAACAGTTTCCTTTGGCGGAGCCTCAATGAAATGGACGTCTGGTCTACGATCACTGTGAGTCGTCATGGCTTGCCCCAGTTATGCTGGTCACATCTTCAACAGTTTTCAGTCGTTGCTTCAAAATAACTTTCCCAGATTCTTTGTTGATCCCGGTCATATCATCTTGAGGGTTACTGAAATGAAGCGAGCTAGGCCTTTGAATAATTACTGGATTCGACTGATTTGCTGAGGAGACAACATACTTTGCAGAATTTAAGCTTGACAAGCGGGGAACCCCGAGAGGAGTCTCGATCTTCGGCTGAGCATCGCTAAAAGACAACTTCTTCGTTTCTAGCAAATTTCTGACAAAGTTCTTAAGAGCATAGCAATTCTCTAGATCATGGCCGGGCGCACCCTCATGAAATAAGCAATGAGCGACAGCGTTGTAACCTGCAGGTAACGGATTAGGCGGAGGACCCAAAACACGGGTGGTAATCAGACCTTGTTGTACCAAATGGGGGTATAACTCAGTGAAAGTTATCGGAATTGGAGGACAATGCTTATACTGCCTCTTACGGGGATAAGGAACCTGATTCTGTGATTGTTGGAGAACAGGAGCGTTGGGCACTCGTTGACTGTTGACAGGAACTTGCATGGGTGGATAACCGGAAGGTTGTTGATAAACCGGTGCTTGATATACCAGAGTTGACTGCACAGGCTGGTATGTAGGAGGTGCAACAGTAGCTACATAGGGTTGTTGGACATATGGAAACGGATAACCTTGAACATAACTCTGCTGATGTTGCCAAGGTTGAGGAGTAGCTGTTTTGCGGTTCCTCGAACGTGCAGGTCCTTTACCATGGTCGGAGTTAGGAGTTTTGCACTTTGGAGGGGTAGCTCGTCGAACTGGTTGAGCACTAGGAGGCACCAAACCGGATTGAAGACCATGAGGAGGTACGATCTCGACAGTAACAGCTGGTTGAGATTCCATAACGGTATTAGTAGTCTCAGAAACAACAGTAGACTGAGCATCCATCTTCACACTAAGAGCTCGTAGCATCTCCAAAATCTGCCCCACACTTCCTCGAAGATGTTCGAGTTCATGGCTGACACGGTTGATCTCTTGGTTTTGATCTTCCATTCTTTTGAAGGGTCGTATCGATGCAGAGAACTTAGGGTGACAAAACTGGAAGGTGAGAGAACCGAGTATGAGAAATCGGGAGACACATGCAATGCAAAAGTATGATGCTAAAAATGTGAAATGCAAATGAAGATTTCATGGAATTCAAATATTTACAAATATTGCGGAATACCAAGGAAACTTTTAATTCCTTGAAGGCAAATTACAAATAATATTCTTGCAACCAAAATAGCTAAATAAAAGCCTAGAAAATCCTAGAGAAGCATCTTCCACAACTTCAGTGAGCAGACGGAGAGTCGGAGGAAAATAAATATTCGTAGAGTCTTCTCTTCTTGTAGGATTGTATCTCATCATTCTTCAATTGAATCTGCTTTTGAAGTTCTTCGTACTCGCTGGCCATCACATGGTATTTGTTCTTCCATGCTTCTGCTTCGCGTTGTGATCTCTTCAAGGTGATCTTCAAAGTCTCAGCTTCAGTCATGAAATACTGGACAGGTTCTTCTCTTTGAGGTAAAGGATCTTGGCGAGAGTAGGGCATCTTCAACTCAATAGCTCTTCCTCGGACCCATTGAAGGTATGGTTCCATGGACACACAATTAGGTCTTCCCAAACTTTCTTTGCCTTTACTATGCAGATGATTCCAAGAAGATAGAATCTGATCTTGAAGCTTTTTGTCGTCTTTGAAAAATATTTTCTCCACATGAATACCTTTAGGCGGTTCCTTCAAGGGGTATCCCAACTGTCGGCGAGCTAAGACTGGATTGTAGCTAATTCCTCCATTGAAACTGAGCAAAGGTACATTGTTGAAGTTTCCACAACTATCAATGATCGATATCCCATCGTACATGCGATTATACCAATCAATACCAGAGTGAGTTAAAGCCATAACTTTTTGCGACCAATGTTCTTGATTAGGTCTCCAGAATGGACCGGACTTGGGTAAGTGAGAAATAAACCACTTGTACAGTAATGGCACACAACATGTAATCATTCCTCCACCATGAAAGTTTCGAAGATGTACTGAATGATAAGTATTACCCAATAGCGTTGGAACTGGATTTCTCCTCATGAAGGTCTTGATTGCATTAAGGTCCACAAACCCTTCAAAACTAGGAAAAAGCAGCAACCCATAAATGAGCAAAGCAAATATTGTCTCAAAGGCAAACATGTCTTTATGATCGGCATAAAATTGGGCTTTCTTAATTAGGAAGTCCTTGGGAAAACCGGAGGTCCCCCCTTTAGTGATCATATTGTTTTTGACATCGGATATCCTTAGACAAATGGCTTTAGCAATATCTCGTTCTTTAGGGTCTTCCTCCAAGAAAGGGAATGGAGACTTATCCAAGATAGGTAATCCCACCAACTGAGAGTACTCTTCTACGGTAGGTAAAAGCTGATAATCTGGAAAGGTGAAGCAATGATAATCTGGATCATAAAACTGTAGCAAAGTCGCAAGAAGTCCTTCGTTTACTTGAACCTTCAACAAAGACAATAGCCTTCCATATCTGTTTTGGAACTTTTCTTGATCTTGAACCAAATCTCTTAGCTTCTCTAGGACTTCCAAATTAAAACCCTTAAAAGTAAATTTCAAAGTATGCCTTCTAGAGTGATCCATGGTATCCTGCAATGTTCATAAATAGAGTTTGAATTCCATGAAGTCTTAATGCAATATGATGCTTTATGGATGCAATGCATGAAAACAAACAAGGTCCTAGGTTAAAGGAACGTGAGCGGAGTTAAGGTCTACCCATCCCCAAAAGGAGTGTACTATAGGTTAGTTGTACCTGTCGAACAAGGTTCTAAAAGGTGCCCAAAGTCATCAGCCCATCTTTCGGATATTATCAACTTTCCGACTGACTCGGGGGTTAATAATATTCTCAAGAGAACCTCTTTTGAGTGTAGTATCGCGTAGCAACCATTGTAGGACTACTCCCACATAGTTCCCGCACTACGTCCTAAATAAGGCCAAGGTGGTGTTAAGGTACTACGGTCCTCAATATCACAGACTCTAATCGACCATGGAAAACGTTTTCACGACTACTCGTTCAACCGAACCATTTTCGAAAAGGTCTCAACTGAGCGGTGATTCTCGAATCAGCTTGGTCGGGATTCACTCCCTATAAGCCTCATCGAATATATCCCCATCCTATAATAATGTCACTAGTCCGGGCGTAGGACTTATCTCACGACACAAGGAACAGTCCCAAAATCAAAGTACAATAGATACATGCAAATGAATAGTAAAGCAAATAGTAATAAATATGAACAAATTAGGGATAACCCTCAAAAGTTTAGGAGCTCCCCAGTGAAGTCGCCATCTTCTGTTGCGGCGGAAATAGGATCACAAACTATTAATTAGTTTGAATCGCAATTCAATTCACAACCGCTCTTTGATTTATCCGAAGGAAAAGGTCAAAAGAGGGAAAACCTATTTTGCATCATGAACACAATGCGGGGAAAGATCTAGGGTTCGGGGGTTGGTTAAATTTAGGGAAGGTATTAGCACCCTAAACTTCTGTAGTACTCTACAGGAACCTTTCGTTCAGATGTTTACTATTTGCTTAAGGTATATGTACAAAGGATTAAAAGTGAGAAAGTAGACCTAAGGGGTTAATTCTAAGTTTACTCGGCAAGACATCGTATCTTGTGCCTACGTATCCTTACGGGAATGGAATCAGAGTAATCGTAGTTCCCCTCAAAAGGGAGGTTAGAGACTTCTTGACTGTGGTCAAGGTCTCAAGGGGAATAAACGCATCTTAAGGACACGCTTACGTGGAGTGTAGAAACTCCAAATCTCTACGTTGAATTGTTAAGTTGTAATTAGGGTTAAATTAGGGATTCCACGGCGGGAAACCCTAAAATGAGCGCGGCGGCTCTTTGACCTAATGCTAGGGGTAAAATTGTAATCTTGCCTGCGGCGAGGCATTTGTGAAAATTAGGGTTTGTAAGAGTTGTAAGGGTTTGAAGTTGAGTGTGTGAGGGTTGAAGGTGAGGACTATTGACACGGCGGTCAAACGGCTAGACCTAATTCCTTCGGAGGAGTGAAATTATTGGTAAAGACGCGATAAACATACAATGGCAGAACATAAAGTGCGGAAAGATAAATGCGACAATTGTCTCGCAAAATTACACCCCATAAGCAGTTACAAATATGATAATTGAATATTTAAACTGAAAATAAAATCAATTGAACTTAGTCAGTTTTGATGAAGACTGTAAGAGTTTTTGATGCTTGTCGATCCCCTGTTTTGTTGCTCCTGAGGGTCTTTTTATACTTGATTTTTTTAAATTTTTTTCAATCTCAGATTTGATTTGAATATCTCAATCTTTTTCAATCTCTGATTTGATTTGAATTAATTTTTATGATGATTTCAGATTTGATTCAATGATTGTGATGTTGATATTTAGATCTGATTTTCTTATGATGATGATATGATCTGATTGATTTGATTTTGCTCCATCTGTGATTTATTGTGATTGGATTTGAGAAAAAACTGTTGGGATTTAAATTTAAAAATGTTAGCAAAGAAAGTTAGAGTTTCAAGTTAAATAAAAATTAGAGTTTTAAGTTTAAAAAAATGAGTTAGAATTTTAAAAAAATATATTTGAATGTTGATTTAAAAAAAAGTGTTAGAATTATTTTTAAAACGGTTGGAATTTCATCTTAAAAGGAATTTAGAATTTAAAAAAAAATAAAAGAAAAAGAAAAGGGCGTTAGAATTTAATTTTAAAAAGAATTTAGAATTTTAATTTGAAAAATAAAGGTGTCAAAAAAAGATTTAGATTTAATTTTAAAAAAAAGTTAGAAAAAAAATTAATTTTAAAAAGAAGTTAGAGAAAAAAAGATTTAATTTTTAAAAAGAAGTTAGAGAAAAAAAGATTTAATTTTTAAAAAGAGTTAGACAAAAAGATTTAACTTTAAAAAAGTTAGAAAAAAAATTTTAACTTTAAAAAGGAGTTAGAAAAAAGATTTAACTTTAAAAAAGTAATTAGAAAAAAAATTTAACTTCTAAAAAAGTTAGAAAAAAGATTTGATTTTTTTAAAAAAATTTAGAAAAAAAGATTTAATTTTAAAAAAGTTAGAAAAATATTTAACTTTAAAAAAGAGTTAGAAAAAGGATTTATCTTTTAAAAAAGTTAGAAAAAAATTTAATTTTAAAAAGGTAATAGAATTTGATTAAAAAATTTGTGTTAGAAATTAATTAAAAAAGGTTAAAAAATTTACTCTTGAAGAAAAGAAGAAAAAAAATTAAATTTTAATCTAAATCGTAAAAGTTAGTAAGAAAAGCTTAAAATGATTTAAATAAATAAAATAAATAGAAAAAAGTTAATAAACAAACATTAGTAAAGTTATAAAAAAGGTTAATTAAATTATTATTAGTTAAAAAAATAAGATCTAAAAAAAGGCTAATTTATTAAGTTAATGAGAATTTAAAATAAAAATAAAAAAGAAAGGGTAAAATTTGGGGTATTACACTCTCGTATCGTGGTCCTGCAAAAAGCAAGCATGTGTGACTCTTAGTATGGCTAAAGCAGAATACATTATTGCAGAATGTTATTGCGCTCAAATTCTTTGGTTAAAACAACAACTTTGCGACTACGACGTGAAATTTGGATGCATTCCATTAAAGTGTGATAATACAAGTTCCATAAACATAACCTAGAATCCAGTCATGCACTCAAGAAAAAATTATATCAACATTCAACATCATTTCCTTTGACATCACGTTCTTAAAGGCGATGTTGAAGTTACATTCGTGGATACGCATAACCAATTTACAGATATCTTCACAAAATCGCATGCAAAGGAATCGTTCTACAAGATTCAAAGAGAACTAGGCATATTGGATGAGCATGATGTGTAATTCTTCAAATACATTCTTCGATCATCTTTAAGAACATAAAGGTACATGCTATCTCATAAAACTTTATGCTAATTCACAATTCCATTTGTGAATTACTCTTGTATGTATGATGATTCTTCACTTTTAATACTATGAACCATGTTTGTATGTTGTTTTTATATGATGTTAATGTGTTAGAATAAGTGTGTCTACTTTTATAAGTATTAGCTTTGGGATGAATTGTGTGTATATTACATAAACCCGTCACTATTTTTGACATTTTTCAAAGTTTTCTTGCATGTAACCGGTTACCTATTTTTGTGTAACTAGTTATCAATTCGAAAACCCAAATTTTCTTTTACATTTTTAAACTCAACACGTTTTAGTAACTGGTTACATTGAACCCTGTAACCGATTACCACTGGTCAAAAAGAAATTATTTTTCATTCTTTAATGGTTGATTATGAATGTTCAAGTTTCCTCTTCTACCAACTTTTCTCTTTGAAACACCTATTCATTAAAACCCACTTAAGAAATTCTCTATAAAATCTTCCACTACTTTGAAACAAAACCCACACACTCCAAAAGAGCTTATTTCAGAAAAAGCACTTATTCCTCCACACCAAACCCTATTTTTGTCCTCCCCCTCAAGCTCCAACAATGGCACCAACAAGAAAAGATAAAGGAAAAGGAAAAGTTATTGAAGGTTCAACTGCTCCAGATCCGTCAAACCTTGGAAGATTAGTTGATACACTAAAGGAAAAGAGATTGCTTCTAGGCTTCAAGAATTGCCCTCTCACTCCTCCAAAGTATGGTAATAGTTTCCCCATTCCCATTTCATTTGTAAGGACAACCATCTTTTCCATCCTTAAGCTTTGATTTTCTAGCTTTATTTCACTTTTAAGAGTTGGGTACTTTGATTGCTAACTCAAGACCAATTTACCTTGATTTAGTTAGATCTTTTTATGCAAATTTGTCAATAGAAAAGGGTTGTGTTTTTACTTCCAATGTTAAGGGAAAAGAGATTATTTTAACAATGGAAGAATTTGGAAAATGCTTAGATGTTCTATTTGTGGGTGAAAGAATTTGTCATGGCTTCACTCTTGATTGGCCTGGCTATAGCATAGTTAATTATTATTTCAACATTAGCCGATTAACTGAGCGTGAGATTAACAATAAATAAAGCTCATAACACTACCTCTAACCGGTTGATTTTGTCCACTAAGAACCAGTCGTTAGCAATCGGATGCTCCATTACTTTATAGCTTATATCCTCGTGCCTAAACATTCAACCACTCTCAAATTACTGATACCGAGATGCAAGTTGTTTATACGGTAAAGAATCGTTTGAAGGTCAATTGGGCGTATGTCATCATGCACCATATGCAACATCAAATAGGCCTAATTTGTGGACTCCCTTATACTAGGTTGATCACAAGGATTATGGAATATTGCAATATCGACTTAAGGGATGAACCTAAGGAGAAGATGAGTTCAAAAGAGTGTGAAATTCATGTTAGGGAAGCTGGGGAAAATATGGGAATTTACAAAGATAAAGATGGAATTTTTAAACTTGAGATGATGCATCTTTTTCTTCTTCGGCTCCGCCCAAACCTGAAGAAGGCTACACAAATGAAGCCATCTATAACAAAATGTGTTCTTTGGAAACTCTCATGACATCTAGCTTCGGCGAACTCCGACTTGAGATCACCTCTCTTAAAAATCAAAACCAAGTGGCAGATGAAAAAAGTGAAGTTGAAGAGATGGATGAAGATGAAAGTGACTAAAGTTCATTACTTGTGTTATGTGTTGTTGCGTTGTCTTTTATTTATGTCTTTCATTATGTCTTAGAACCGTTTTATGTTATGATGTTTCCGTTTCTGTTTCATTTCTAATGTATCGTACTATGGTGATGTTGATTATGTTATGCTTATTTATGTAAGACTTATTATGGTGTTATCATTATGTTATATCGTGGTTAGTTACGTTTGTGTTATATCAAAGCATTATGTGATGTTTTCTTTCCAAGCATTCTGTTTTTGCTTCATGTATGTTCATATATTGTAAAGTCTTTTCCCATCCATTTTGCTAATGACAAAGGGGAAGAAAATGTTTGTGTTTGTGTATACTTTTCTCTAACATTTGCAGCAAGCAACTAACTCTCAAAGTCTCTCATTCAAAGATCAAGGGGAAGCATTGATCAAAGGGGATTTGACATTGTTAGGGGGAGCAAATATTATCGAAGTTTCAATGGTTTATCATCATCAAAAAGGGGATTTGACATTGCTAGAGAATGTGAAGTCAAGCTTCTCCAACTATTGGTTTTGATGAAGACAATGCTTATAGCCAAAGAATAGAAAAATCCTCATGCTCAAAGCTAAAGCATCAAGTGTTCTATCACTTTCAACATTAAAAAGACTAGCTTTGGAACTTAATGGTTGATCACATACTTTTTGATGTACAAGTTGCAAATCCTATATGTTAATACTAAAGTGCTCAAAAATCATGTTAATCATTCTACTTAGTGCATGCATACTTTTCAAAATCATTTGGAACTTGGTTGAAACTTATTTTTTAGGTTTTTTTTTTCAAAACCAAGTCAGCTGTAACCGATTACACCATTTCTGGTAACCGATTACACAAACAAATTTTTGTGTATTTAGTTTTGAAATGTCAAGTGTAACCGGTTACACCACTTCTGGTAACAGGTTACACATACAAAAATTTCAATTTTTTGTTATACCGCTTCACGTGTAACCGGTTATCATTGAAGCAGTGACACTTTTTTCACTCAAAATATGATCCTAACGAATTTATTTTTTTATCCCTTAAGCATGGCATATTTTCATGATTATATGCACTTTCTGAGAGGTTGTATGGTAGTATAAATACCCTACTTATCAGATTTTGAAAACTCACCTCTTTTATTGCAAATCAAACTCATTACTCTCTCAAACTTTCAAACAAGTGTCTTGTGATACAAACCTTGTGTGAAACTCACTACATTAATCTTCATTGCATCATTTAAAGTTTCAACATTACTTCTGAGCACATGTATAACATATTGTGAATTGATTGCTTGAAAGAGAAGATCAATTCTAGAAATTAATACATAACATCCAACTTCAACTTCTTGTATAAAAATTAAGATTAGTGTGAATACTTTGCTGTCCAGGATTGTTGGAAGCAAGAGAGTGAAAAAGAGAGGATTGTTCTCTTCTGTCACTTTGTAAAGATCATAAGGGGATTGTCCTTATTAATTGAGTTAGGAACTTGTGTATAGTAGCTAGGATTGACTTATACAAAGTTCTAAACACTTAGTGAAATCTCTTACTGTGTAAGGGGACTGGAGTACTCTCGGATTGTGAGGGAAACCAGGATATATCACCAGTGTTTTTTACACTTCTGCACTTTAATGCTTTCTAAATCATCACCAAACCAGAAAGTTAAAAGAATAATTTCAATAAACTGAAAATCGATCAAATTCCTAATTCACCCCCTAGGCGCACTCATAACTTACAAAAGGATGAGAAAAGAATCAAAATACTTGTACTCAACCTTCAAATACCTCAACTATTAATGTTTGAGCCAAATAAATTCCATTTTCACTATTCTTTCTTATTAAGTGTATCAATGCATTATTGTTTTATCAGGTTTGGTCTATTTTCGATTAAATTTGTCTAGTTTGATTGACACACACTGAGGCAGTTGTTTGTTTATAACTTTGAGCCTTTTTAACCATCCTATAGTAATAGGTAGATCCTTTGCTAACCACTTTGAGCTTAACCTTTCTTTTGGTGACTTAACCTTAATTTTTAGGTGTATAACTTGAAAGAACTTATATTTCTACCCTTTCTTTGAAGTTAGGTAGAATTGTAGTTCTTAAAAGGTATGAGGATAATTAAGTTTGGGTTGCTCTTTGAAGTGAGAAAACTTTTAAGTTTGGGGTTGGGGTACAAAATTGGTCAAAATTTGAGAAAAAAAGAAGTGGAAAAAGAGACTTCCACAAAAAAAAGAGGGATTGAAAGAATGCAAAGGGAAAAAGAAGGACCATAATAGAAAAATCTCTAATACCATCAAGAAGGAACAAAAGGGTATGATGATAGAAGGAGAATTAGACACCTAACTCCAAAGATTTAAATCTACTTTCCCAAAAATATCCTACTCGAACATAAGCCAAAGATACAACTGAAAAAGATCTCAAATGTGTGTGTTTTGATTTCTTTGATGAATTATATTAGAACAAGATCAAACTATGTATAAACTATTTGTCATGTTGATTGAGAGATTACCTTACCCATTGAGTGAGTCAAGGTGAGATGATAGACAGGTTGAGTACTCATCAAAGTTTGAGGATGTTTTTTGAATTTGGCAGATGGACGTTGGAAGCTAGAATGATGGTGAGGTAAAGAAAAAAAACTATATGGTGATGTTCAATTGTTATTGTGCAACTTGTTTTTTTGTTGAAATGTGTAGTTATATGCAAGTTACTTGAGGAGAAGCAACGACTCAAGTTTAGAGTTGTGATGACATTCCTTCATTGCGTGATTTCGGTCGAAGAAACAAATCAAAATAAGTTAAAGAGAAGCAAAAATGAAGAATAAAGCTTGCAGCTACTGGAATAATCACGCACAGCATCGCGTACGCGATAGAGATGTATCAGTTGCATCGTGCACGCAATACAAGTTTTCACACGCACGATGACCCCTTTTATTGGGTCTTTCTGACTTGTTATGATCCATTTTGAAGACTTTTTAAAGGGGACTTTGACACTTTTTCAAGGGTTACGAATTTCTACACAACAAGTACGAATTTATAACGCCAGAAGTGATTTTTTAGAGCATTTGAAGCCATTGGAGGTCAATCTTACAAGGGAATTCTTATTCAAACCTTCTTAATTGATTTTGGTATTGTAATTTGAATTATGAGTAGCTAAATCTCTCTAGGTTAGGTTGTGTTTGATGAGCATATTTTGATATTGTTGGAACATATGTTTGATTTGATATTGCATGAGTAATTTGATCTATAATTTTATTCAATTGCACGTTGTTCTTAATACTTTTTATGCGATATACTCTTTTAATTTGATTTTGGGCACATGGGGAATACTCACCATTAATCTATGTATTGGACTTAGGGCAATTATTGTGCTTACGCTGGTTGAATAGTAATAGGAGACCCCGAGTAGTGGCTACTTAAATAACGTTATGTTGCATTACCTAATTCTGCTTACGTTGGTGGAATAGGGATAAAATACTTCGAGCAGTGATTAGTGAACTATATCGCAAGAGATTGGTTATAGCAGTTTTGTTAATTCTCCGTGAAATTATAGTGACAACATTATTCATGTATTGTATCGAACATCAACAATAGAGAAATAGAGAATTCTATACACAACCTGGCCGCTTTAGTGAATATGTCTAAATATTTTATTTTATTTTCGCAATTCAAACTCGAAAATTCCTCCATTTAATATTTTCTACGCATTGTACAATTTTATCTTATTAAATAGCAATTTCTATATATTCAATCTTTTTATATTACTGCAACATTATCGATACACCTACCGAAAAATCATACAACTTATTATTTCAAAAATCTATGATTGCTTTTAATTAGAAATTTTTTCCATTTGATTATAAGTAGTATGTTCTGCACTAGTACTAGCAGTATTTGAGAAATAAGCAGAATCACGTGATAGAAATTAACTTCCTAAGCAAAGAAAACCAATCCTTGCAACCACTGTAATGTTCTCATTTTTAAAACAGTTCAAATCATGACACACACAAAACCAACATCTCTTGCTTAAGACAGAAGTTTATGAATGCATTAATTTCTAGTGAAGACTAGAGAATGAAAATTCAATATTACTCCATCTTTGCGTCATTACTTACCGTTGTGTTATTTTAAACCTCGTCACTCTGCAACCACCGTTAAACTATCTTCTATGGAAGTACGAGCTTCGTTGTTTGGTCTCAAACAAGACACAGATATTAAGACCGACATGACACTAATTTAAGCTTCAAATTACTATGTCGCTACTGGCCCTCCTTTTTAGAATAGATCTAACTATAATTTCAATAGTTTATGTTTTCGAATTTATTACGGTAACATGTAACTAGTCTTGATGTATTAAAACTAAATATGTTAATTTACGTCATATGGCCGGTTAAACACGTTGAGAAAGAAAGTCTTGGTAAATTAAACTCAAAAATTGAAACACAAAATACAATTAACCTATATATTAATATAGTAACAAGCATTGAAAACAAATTCAAATAGAACATTGGTTAAAGATAAAGTCTATAAATAATTTATATAGAGTGGTACTACTCATTTTATAAAGTGGTTTTATAAGGATTGTTGGAAAAAATTCGCATAAAAAAAATCACAATTACAACACAAAAACATAATATAGAAATTTCATAATCCAAGAAAAAACCACGAATGTTCCTAAATAAAAACTAAGGAATAACATTATATGAAAAATTGTTATAATAAGACATAATTTACCATCAACCATCCTTAGTTCTCCCGTACACTCACACTCCTTAAAATATA
Source organism: Lathyrus sativus (assembly GCA_963859935.3). NCBI lineage: Eukaryota > Viridiplantae > Streptophyta > Magnoliopsida > Fabales > Fabaceae > Lathyrus > Lathyrus sativus. The sequence continues at coordinate 521,858,962 of OZ012739.1, forward strand.
TATTTAACTACATCTCACATCGCTCTAACACAAGTATATAAATAAAAAAAGACATATACAAACTTAAAGTGCTTATGACTAATGTGTTTTGTAATAAAGAACTTGAATTTTTTATATAGTCCTTGACTCCTTTTTCCCTTACAAAATTAAGTGATGTCAGATTTCTTTAACATATATATTCTCAACTAACACCAACAATCTCCATCTTGATTAAAAATAATAATCAACTTTTCTTGTCTTCACTAACTTGTTTTCATTGACAATCACAGTTCATAAAGAACTATCATAGTTTACCATAAAGAGTATATAGTCCATTGAAGCAATCTCACTCTAAGATTTTTCATATTATCTTCACCGACAATCATAGTTTGAAAACTATTATATATTGTTCCATGAAGAATATATCTCACTTGAAACTAAACTACTCCAAAAATTTCACATTATCATCATCGACAATATTATACTTTATCATGAAGAATATATTTCACCTAGTGCTAAACCACTCCACACTTTCCACATGTCAAAAATTAGGCAAAAAACTTACGGTGCAACTTCCATGTTGGCATGTAGGAACCTCTTCACCCATTGACATAATCTCATAATACATCTTGCACCAATATCAATCAATGATCATGTATTAACCACTAACTAACACCTTGTGTAATCTTAGTTGTATCAACACACTTTGACTTGAATTTTTCACAAGTCAAAAATAATTCTTTAATCAATTTCCTCTAGCTCATACTTTACAACATAACTTGTGAATGCAAATTCTTTCATAACAGAGAATAATCAAAACGAGTTCTTCGCATACAAGGACAACGAGCAAAATAAAATAAAATAAAAACTCTAGTCTATACGATAATCAAACAAAAATAAATATTAAACGCAATTGGTCCCCAACAACGACGTCAAAAACTTGATGCAGCCGCAAATACATGGTTGTACAAAGCAATAAGTAGACATCGAATTCCAAATAGACTAATGGTTTAAATACCAAATTCTTGTCCTATCGATGTATATCAAGAGAAATCGAAAATAGGGATTTTGGTAAACAGCTTAACAGAAAAAGCAATTAAATGAATACAACTTAATAAAAAAAATCACTTAAATCTCGATTGGGGCAAATAGAACTTACAATTCATACTCTAACACAACCGCACAATCCTTATTATTTTTATTACGAGAATTTTGCATAAATTATTTAAAATAGATAAAAGTGGGCATTACATACTTTCGCCAGCTTATTGCCCCTGTCAACAACGAATAATCTGTCGGCTTTCACACACTTGGATTATTCTTCAACGAGTCATTACTTATATGTTTTCTCAAATTCGTCCAAGCATTTTTCCTATTTTAGACTAGGTTGTTTAAAAATCTGTGCTCCGGTATCGACACATATCTTTTCAAACTACGGTTGATATATGAGAACCACTTACTTTCGTAATGATGTTGAAATACATGAACTCGGATTGTAAAATAATTTTAATTAAAATTCTCACAATTGATAGTAACGGATCATACAGTAGGGTATGAATAATCCTCATAACTCTTAGTCCCTAGAGAACTACTCACTCATGGTGAAGGCAAACATAAATCGCAACAGTGTTCATTATTAAACTTATTTAATAATCACACATATGAACAATAAAGAAAGAATGGATATTAAAATCTGAACTATGATTAAACCTTGATCCATAATTTCTCCCTTGAAGATTTGAGGTACGAAAAAAAATAAAACAAATAATAAGTAGAAACTTAAAATGAAAATTGTGATAAAAACTAGGATCCTAAACTCATAACTGGCTATGAGTTTTATAGCAAAATAGTAAAAGTGCATAAAATCCTTGGCTTAATGAGAATTATTCAGATTTGAGACAAATCAAATACTGCCTAAGAGCCACAATAAAAGAAGATCTGTCTAAATATGAAAACAAAGCTAACAAGCAAATTTTCTCTCACCTCCCTGCAAGCCTCTGACTCTTGTACCACGAAGCTTCAAAGGGGGTGCCTAGGATTCTTGCTGCCATGGCTTGTAGGAGCTGCTACAGGTGGCTGTAACAGCCCCCTAGTTTTTGTATGGAAAAAACTCATTTTTTCAGTTTTGCCTCGTTTTGCGTGTTTTTGATCCCTCTTTATCTTGGATTTTCATTAGACGCTGAAATTAGGAAGAAATCACAAACCAAAGCGCAAAACATGGCAATTGCAAGTAAATCAAATGAAATGCGGTAAAATACTAATACAAAATGACTAGAAATAACGATGTAAAAACCGCTTATACTGCATGATATCATTCTTACAGCGTCATTAGACATCCTTCGTCAGTCCATCATGTCTAAATTGAGTTTCAAAATTTTTATTCAAGACTTGGGTGATTTTATTTACATTTTTGGTATCTCGATTACAAGACACGCATGTGACATTTTTATCTTACTATTAGCTCAAAAATCCAATGCCCACATTAAATTAGAGTTTTTGGTTGAAATGTTAAATTCTCGAGGTAATGTGGAGAAGCCTTCGACTGGGTCTTTACAACAAATGAAATTGAAGGCACTCACATAAGAAAGGAAGACTTTTTTTGGACTTAGAAAATATTTCTAAGATTGAAGAAGTTGCCTTCGACCGAGAATGTTGTCCAAATATTAACAGGATTTGAAATTCAAATAAAGGAGGGAGTAGTTATTCTTTCTCACTTTTGAATAAGACAAGTGGCGCACATCTAAGAGGCAGATGCATGCAACGCAACACTTGTCAAATGTTAATACTCTTAGGAAGTTAACAACAGTTAATTTTATTATTATAAATATGCGATTTAGCAATAGGATTCGGTGTGTTGTGTTCACTATTGTACAAGTCACTCCAATTTTACTCAAAGTATCTGTGTGTAGAGAAAAGAGTCTTGGGAGAATGTACGTGATGTAAAACACCATTTTATGTTTCAATGAAAATTACTTTCACTTTTTATTAAAATAGTTTATATTTTACTTTCTTACAATTTACATCTTCAGTGTTATGCTTTGCTTCTTTTAAGCCTTTTTCATTAAATTCTTTAACCTTTTCTTTCAATTTAACGTCCTTCCATTCTTGTTGAACCATGCACTTGAATTAACCTTTCTTTATAAACAATGTCGAAGTATTCAGTTTTTAGTATTTTCTTTAGATTAAAATTTAGCACATGTCCTAGGATCAATCTGATCGATCAGATTGATCCTAGGACATGTGCTAAATTTTCTTTGGTGACTCACAGGATCGATCAGATTGATCCTAGGACATATGCTAAATTTTAATCTAAAGAAAATACTAAAAACTGAATACTTTGACAGTGTTTATAAAGAAAGGTTAATTCAAGTCATGGTTCAACAAGAATGGAAGGACGTTAAATTGAAAGAAAAGGTTAAAGACTCTAATGAAAAATGCTTAAAAGAAACAAAGCATAACGCTGAAGATGTAAATTGCAGAAAAGTAAAAGTTAAACTCTTTTAATACAAAGTGAAAGTAAATTTCATTGAAACATAAAATGGTGTTTTACATCACATACATTCTCCCAAGACTCTTTTCTCTACACACGGATACTTTGAGTAAATTTAGAGTGACTTGTACAATAGTGAACACAACACACCGAATCCTATTGCTAGATCCCCTATTTATAATAATAAAATTAATTGTTGTTAACTTCCTAAGAGCATTAACATTTGACAAGTGTTGTGATGCATGCATCTGCCTCTTAGATGTGTGCCACTTATCTTATTCAGGAGTGAAAAAGAATAACTACTCTCTCCTTTATTTGAATTTCAAATCCTGTTAATATTTGGACAGCATTCTCGGTCGAAGGCAACTTCTTCAATCTTAGAAATATTTTCTAAGTCCAAAAAAAGTCTTCCTTTCTTATGTGAGTGCATTCGATTTCATTTGTTGTAAATACCCAGTGGAAGGCTTCTCCACATTACTCGAGAATTCAACATTTCAACCAAAAACTCTAATTTTAATATGGGCGTTGAATTTCTGAGCTAACAAATTGCCCCCCAAAAATGTATTTTTCGACAATGTTGAAGAAAAATGCCATTTTTTGATAGTGTCCTATTTGACGCCACCTTTCGACCCCACGTAGGTGTCAACGTAACTGATCAACCCATGACTTAAAAAAAATTGTTCAGTTTCTTTTCAAGCACGTCCATGACGTCATGGCCAATTATGAAAATAATTTCTTGGAAATCCCACCAAATCCCATACCATTATTACCTCTCATCGGATCTATGAGATCGTGGGCATAGGTAATAACTGCCACCGCCCCCACTTTCACTCTTGAGAGGCCACGTGTCCCACTACCTTTTACCCCTCAATGATGAATAGTGACCTTTGATTACTTCCAAACGCTTTATAAATAATCTTCTCAGAAACTATTTTTATTTTTTTCACTCCAAGCAATTACTACGCATTTCTTTCAAACACACCCACCTTTTTCCTTCAGCAAAACCATTTTTCTTAAACCCTTAATAATGGCGTCCTCCACTGCTGCTACTCAAGATCGAAAGAAAAACCCATAGGTCAAAGGGCCAAAGAGTGTGTTGTTTCTTCCTCCCTTTACTACACTAAGCGGACCCAAGGTGGCGAAGAACCAACAGTTCATTCCTGAACCTCTCAAAGAAGAGAAGAGGCACATCTACAAATCTCATGTAATGATTCTCGTGATTGTTTCAGGTAAACCCCTAGCTTTAGTTGGTCCTCTATCTTCTTTAGGAGTAGATTATTCAACCATTAGCGACTTCTTTCCCTCTTATCGCAATACTAAACCTTTAGGGCAGAAAGATCAAACAAAAGTAGCCACTAAAGGTCCTGACAATATAGCTTTACACAACGTAGACCTAAAGTACTTGAATGATGGGTCCGGGTTGTTTAGAGAAAACTCCCTACTTCAAAGATTCTGACCTCTATTTGAACTGGTTGACCAAGGTAGAGAAGGTCAAGGCAGAAGCTTGGAAAAAAACTGGGATTTATGACTTGATCATGATGTCGAAGACAGGTCTCAACTACTGCCCTATTCTTCTTTATATTTATGGGATAGTACCCACTATACCTTTCACATTCCTTGTGGGATGATGACACCCACCCTTTTTTACTTAGCCACTATCACAGGACTAAAACCTCATGGATTGGCTTATGATCTTGAAGTGGATAATCAGGACAGCATAGGGTTTACCACCACCAAGAAAACGTATACCCACTTCATCAATCATTATCACAACAAACAAATCGACACGGTTGAAGACCAAGAACACATAACATTTATGGCTATGTGGCTTTCTCGTTGTGTATTTTGCACCAAATCTCTGCAGGTGGCAAGGAAGTATCTCACTCTAGCCAACCAACTACATCTGAATCGAGGCATTTGTATAAGTGAAATGATACTGACCAGCTTGTATGAATCTCTGAGTGAAGGTGCTAGTCGACTGAATGACCAAGAGAGTAATGGGAATCTCTTGCTGTCGGGGCCTTTTTGGCTACTCCAGCTCTGGCTTAATGCCACATTCGAGACTAGCCTTCCTAACAAAGGGACGGTTAACGAATAAAACCCAGAGATAAAGAAGAGGTGAGTCGAATGGACTCGACTAGTCAAGCTAACCCCCAGTGAAGAGGGGCAGACACTCAGGGCATCTATTTCTGGCTTTACTAAGATGTTCGCCAAATGATACGAGCTTACACCAAGGATGGCCCCATTTGCAGAAAGGAAATACGATCCTGAATGGTTTACTAGGGCCTTCCTTCCTGCATTCAAAAAACATAAGGCAGAGTCAATGCTTGTCTAGGAGGGTTTTTTGATCCCTCGACTCATTGTCCACAAACTTAACCTTCTAATAGGCCAAACAGCTTTGATGGCCTACCAACCAAATCTTATCTCTAGACAATTTGGTTTGGTCCAAACATTGCCCAAGTGTCTATATGACAAGAAGGTTCATGTGATCCTTCCTCATACTATTTACAATGGCATAGATAGTTCGATGCATCTTGCTCGACATGCCCACAAATCTCTCTTTACCCCTGTTTACTTTGAGCCATCTCACCTCTGCACCCAAGATTTTTACAACTGGTGGTCGAGGCATTACACTGCAGAGTTCCTCGATGTTTCTAGCTTTATTCGCTTGATTAACCAAGCTTTTATTGATGTGCAAGAGAAGGTCAAGAAAGGTATATCTACTCACATCAAAGAGATTCAAGCCTTCCAGAAGTACTTTGAAACTGCTTATCGACCAAATTATGTTAGTCAAACTATCTGCAAAGTCATTGTTACGCTGAAAGAAAAATTTTCAAAGAAAATGGAGAATTTAAAAATCCCTTCATGCGTTCCTCTTGAGAAACGCTATGAAGTAGCTTTCGCCCTATTTCCCCCAAAGACTCCTCGACTGCCATTTGCTAACTTTGGAGTGGCCATTGCCCCTCCATTTCCAAATTGGCTCATTTGTGAGGATTCTATAAAGATCCTTCGTCAACAGTCGAAACCCAATGCCCAGCGGGTGGCTCCGACTAAACATACGCTCGACAGTTTCAAAGGGCACCTTCATGTCGGTATCGAAGATGTTCGCATCAAATTCTAAATTCTTGAAGGTCGTCATCCTTCGATTTTTTCTTCCTTTATCTGAACTATATTATTACTAACTTGTGGCAACGTTATTTGTTTTGCAGCTGTTCCCAAGAAAAGTACACCTGAGATAAAGGTTGAAAGCAACAAGGTATTTTACATGCCTCTTTCTCTTATTAATCTAGTCTTGATTTCCTCTAATGCTTCTTGCTAACTTAGGCTTCCCGAAAACCATCTCCAACACCTCCAAGGAAGTTGAAGGGGGCTACTGCCCAAATTATCATTGACTCAGAAGATGATGACGAATCTCCTCCTGAAGACCTAAAACTGAAGAAGAGGAAGAGAGCCAGCCAAGGGACAGATGCTGCTGGTAGCCAATCGGACCCCAAGATGGATAAGGTCTCCAAAACGACCACACCCATCAGTGGTACTGCAGAAACCTCTACTAAGGTTGCCTCTACACCAGCCACAGTTCTTGTTGAGAGTGACAATTCTAGTCCTGCTGCTGAGGGTGTCAAGGTAACTCACGCCTCAATTTTCCTTGAAATACCCATTCACTTATACCTTGTTTCCTTTTACTATAACTCACTTCCCTTTCGATTCAAGCTGATGCAGGGGGCTCGAAGCCAACAATGGACAAATCTCCTTCTTCAACCACCATCCTGAATAGCCAAGGTGAGCCCACCTATCATCCCATGTCTGATTTGGGCTCTAGAATGAGTTCACTTGGTGAAATTAATAAACCTGGCTTTGAAATAGCTCCCCCTTCGCCTGCAAAGACTGATACCCAGTAGTCTCAAACTGATGGCTCTAATAATGAGGAAGATGATGCACAGCAAAATCTTGAGACACAAGATCCAAGAGACATCCACATGGAGGAAAACACAAATTTGGCTGATGATGGCAATTCCCCAGTGGATGATACTCTTGGTGTCAAAAATGATGATCTAGAAGGGAGTGAGGAGATGGAGGAAGATGATGAGACTATGCATCAGTCTGAATTGGATAGCCACAGTGATAAAAATACTAGCGACGAAATGGATAAAGACAAAGAAGATGATGGCCAAAGTGAGGAGGAGAAAACTGGCAAAGGTCCTGACAATGAGCCAACCCAAGTTGAGGTCATTGCCACTCCAGCCACTGTTGCTGCTTCTAAAAGCAAAGCAACATCCACTATGTATGGAGCAAGCCTCACCGAAAAGGAACTCGACACCTTGAAGGTCAACGACCCTCGATAATACATCAAGATCCTTCTTGGTAGTCGAGGAAGTTCCTCTAGAAAGACTCTTAGTGCTTCGACCTCTGAAGACCAACCTTCGAGCAAGCATGAAGACAACATCCTCCTGAAGATCAAATAAAAAATCTTTAAGGGTGACCTTTTCACTATCTTGAAAATGGATCACGTTACCCACATCTCTTTGAAGAATCTTCTTCAACAAGTATACATTTATGTTGTTTCCCCTGAGTTTGCCACCATCATTCTAGAACTTGGTACTATGATTGACCAAGTTTATGGTGATCTCAAGCGCCTGCCTCAGATCGAAAAAGTCATTTTGACAAAAATCGGTAGTGAGGCTACCGCTTGGGCTTCTGCCATTGAATCTGAGAACAGGGTAGCAGAGTTGGAGGAAACCAAAGAAAAGAACAAGCAAGAATTGCCTTTAATGAGGAAAACATTGCTTCTTGGGAGCGAAAGATCAAGAAGCTTTGAACCAAGATCTCGAAGGCCAAAAAATGTAATGTTGAGTTATCTGCCTTTGATGACTCTGGCCTCTCGAAAGAGCTTGATAATGTCATATCATTTGCTGAGGATGAAGGTGAGAAAATACTTAGAAGGGGGGTTGAATAAGGATTTAGAAAATATTATGGCAATAAAAACACAATGATTTTTATCCTGGTTCGTTGAACTCAACTAATCCAGTCCACCCTATCAAGAGTGATTTGCCTTTCTCCACAAAGACTTAATCCACTATAATCAACTGATTACAATATCAACCACTAAGAACAATTGTCTTAGACTTCTCAAGAACTACTGACCACAACTTGGTCTTCTCAAGGAACTTTTACAATTAAATGTAAACTAAACAAGTGTTTGAAATGCTTCTAAGAAAGATATATCACAACTGTGATTTACACTTAAGTTTAAGAATGTATGAAACTATTCAACAAAGAATATTAATTTGTATGAGAGCTTTGAGAGAGTTTCAATTGACTTGTCAAAATACGTCAAATATAGAAAGTTGTTGGAGACTTGCTTTTATAGTCAAAGAAATCCAAGACGTTGCAAGCTTGAAGACCGTGTACGGAAAAGTAGCTGTAGCCTTTTGTCTTCACCTCACTTGACCTTTCTTAGAAGTAGAACGTTCAGAGAAATCCTTTTTGCCTGAGTTCTTGTGTCTAGCATGAAAGAGGAAAGAGTCGTTTGGCATAACCAACGGATATAACTTTGAATAATCTTCTTCAACAAGTTTCTATTTCACAGCAATCAACATCAGAGCCTTGAGTGATCAGAGTCTTGATGTCTTCAGAGTTTGCTGTATCAGAGTGTTGCAGCAAGTGTGCTTCAGCGTGAAATTAATCAGAGCAGAGTTTGGAGATCAGATCCTCAGTACTTGTAGCGAACAGTACTATCAGAGTCTTCTGAAAAACAATGCTTGAAGCTCTTCATACAAAATCTTCAGTCTACGCTTCAGATGCTTCTGTAGCTTCTGCTTTAGATCCTTCTGTAGGCAGAGCTTAGAGTCTTCTGTAGGCAGCGCTCAGAGTCTTCTAATTAGATATTTCTGACGCTCAGAGCCTTGCGTATTTCAACGTTCAGATCCATTTTTGCTTTCAGAAGAATATTAAATTTAATATCTGCAGCAAAAATACTTGAACAAATTTAGAGTATATAATTTCTTAATACAAAATTTCATTAGTGTTATCATTAAAACATAGAGATATAACTAAGAACCAATATGTGTTCTAACAATCTCCCCCTTTTTGATGATGACAAAAACATAGGAAATTTTGTTCAATAAAGAGATGAATAATAACTCTCCCTGAGATTATGAATCTCCCCCTGAATTGAATACTAAGAAAGAGTAGAAACTTCCCTTTTTACATGAGTATTCTTTTCAGAATCAAAGCCTGAATGTTCAAAATTAGAGCTTGATTTGGATGAACGTTTCAGAGTTAGAGCCTGATTGGTTAAACCTTGATCTGGGGATCTCAGAGTTACTTTAATGAATTTTGTCGAATTTATCATTATTGTTCTGAAAGACTAAAAATTCATGTTAGATGTGATTTGATATGTCTGAATTTCATTCAGGTAAAGTTTATTTGAATAGTCAGAATTTCATTTTCTCCCCCTTTTTGTCATAATCAAAAAGAAAACTTTTAAAGACAAATAAAAGGAAGTAGATAGAAAAGATATAAGCATATAGAGAAAACATTCATATTCATTCATTCAAATATTCAGATAAAACAGACAAAACATCAGATAAGAGATTCAAAACAAGTGCTCAAACATCAGATAAAGAAAACATAGATCTAAGATTGTTTGGAGAGAAGCATCTTCAGAAGGTGAGTGATTTCAGACGAAGATTCTTCTTGCTTGGACATCCATTTCTCAATGTTGTCAGTCTTCTGATCTTGCCTTGCCATCCATGACTTTATCTCAGATTGACCAGCTTCCAGTACAACAATCTTATCTTCTAAGTCTGGGTTCTCTTTCTTAATCTCAGAAGAAGTAGACGGAGCAGATTCTGATGCAGGAGTTGGAGCAGAGTCAATGTCCATTGGAGTTGCAGATTCTGGAATCACAGATTCAGATGATTTGTCCATAATCATCAGAGCTAAAGGATTGTCTTCCAGAATGACTTTAGACGTAGATCCTTCAAGAGTCTCTGAAGTAGCAGACACTCCAGAAGATGAAGGTGAATCCACAAGAAGCAAAGTTGGAGATCTTTTCATATTCCATAGCATGGTTCTGGCAGTCTCAGCAAATTTGATTTTCGCTTCATCAGAGCAGACACTCTTCAGATTTGAAGCAACAATATTGAATCTTGAAATGAAACTATTCCAAATAGCATCAGATTCATCTGAGTTCATGGTTGAAAGGCATCTTTTCTTCACAGAGTCTAAACTCATCCTTATTTCTTTCATAAAATTAGCAAATAAAATATCAACATTTAGCCTAGACATAGGTTTAAGAAGGGCTTCCAGAGTTGATGGTTTAGATGGTTCAGGTGGTGGTATAATGGTAGGAATAATGATTAGAGGACTGGGATAAGGTGGTTTCTTCTGAGCAGGCATGAGGTGAAAGAAAGGTTTGATTCTGCGAATGGATGGAATAACAACTTTTGGATCAACAAAGTAGGGAACAAAAGCTTATTATTTTGGTTTGTCAAAGAAGGGTTTGAGTTTGAGTCCAGAGGAAAGGGGATCAAATGGAGAAGGTTCGAAAGATGCAAATGAAACAAACTCAGATGTTCTTGGTTTAGGTTTTGGAGTGGGTTTAGGAATGATAGCCTCAGATGAAATAGATGCGTCTGGTTGTTTTGGTTCATATCCTCTGAGAGAGGGGGTGAGCTTACTTCTGGGTGAACATCAGATTCAGATGAATCAAATGAGGTAGATGAAGGACAAGATGTGGAAGATACGTCAAACATAATTTTGAATGGTTGGACATCCAGAACTTCAGAATCAGATATGTATGAATCAATAGGTTTGGGTTGCTCTGGTTGAGGATTAGGTTGTGGATTAGAAGGTATATATTTTGGTGGTTCAGATTGTTGTGGAGAAGGTACTTGTGGTGTTGGTGTTGGTTCTGCTGGTTTTGTTGTTTGTGGTTCTGATGGTGGAATATCAGATGATTGTTGTGGTGCAGATTATGTTTGAATGGATTCTGGGAGTGTAGAAGGTATTGGTTTAGTGGGAACAGAATCAGTTGGAATTTGTGATTCTGAAACTTTTGGTTGTTCAGGTTTATCAGATGTAATGGGTTCATAAATTGTTGGTGGTTCAGAGGATTGAGATGGAAAAGAAGTGATTTGAGTTTGAGAAATAGGGGGTTCAGGAATAGAGCTAACTGTTGATGATTCTATTGCTATTTCAAAAATAATAGGTAAAGATGATTTAGTACCTATTTTCTTGACACGCTTGACCTTCACAGATGAGGCTTCTCTAGAAGCTTTTCTCTTCTTCTTCTTCTGTGGTTCTTCAACAGTTTTTTATTTCTTCTGATTAGCAGTTTCTTCCACCTCTAACTGTCTTTTCTTCCTCATATTCTCCTCATAAACATCTGGGATTGGTTCTCTTGCACGTAGCAGAATATCAGCAGGTACAGGTGTTCCATCTGCCTTGCACATCTGAATGTATAAAAGAATTGCGTCTCTAGGTTCCTCAGCACCAAAAATAGGAAAGTCTTTTACTGGAATCCTCATTTGACTGACTTCAGCAATATTCAGCTTAGTAGGAGCAGTTGTGAGTTCATCCACAACTCTCAGCCTTTGGAGACTCTTTCCATTCAAAGGTTTTCCTATAATTGAAGCAAGTTCTTCTTTCACTCAGCTTCATGCAGATGAGCTACCAGACCATTCTCTATCACAATGTCTGAGATTAATCTTCCAAAAGGGATCCAAGTTCTGATCTTCTGACCCTTAGTCTTGACAGATTCTCTGGATGCATTAATGTGATTCCACAAATGCATGAAAAGAATGTGTGGCAGATCCACTTTAGTACTCTGACTCAGGCAGTACATGAAGTAAATATGTTCATTGTTAACATAGTCAGGAGAGTTTGTGGATTTTTTGTGGTTTATACAGCCCAGAAAAATCTTGGCCCAAATCTTGTATTCAGGTTTCAGATCTTTGAACTTGTTGGAAGCTTGTCCATATGAAATTACTTCAGCATAAACTTCATCCATGTCAACACGCCCAGCTGGCAGATGAGAAACTCCATCAGTTTCTTCATACCCAATGAGTTTTCTGATCAAATCTTCAGTTATAATAATCTCTTTTCCCAGAACTGAAGAGATTATGAACTTGGGGTAGACAGATGCGTGAATCCAGAATTCTTTCACTAAATGTGGATAGACAGGTCCAAACAATCTATCAAAGTATTTTACCCAGCATTGAGCATCAATGATAGGACGCAAATCAAAACCATTATCAGCCAAGGAGTCAAATTCCACCATTGATTCACATTAGACTTCAAGCTTATCAACTGGTGTTAAAAGAGTTCTCACTGGTTCCTTAAAGGTTACAGCACCCATGTTTGATGAAGAAACAGCAACCATTGAAGATTGGAACTGAGCTGATGTTGAAGATGAAGTAGCCATTGTTGAAGATGTTGAAGGTTTAGGGTTTTACGAACGGTTTTGGATTTTGGATTTAGATGAAGACAGAAGAATAAGCAGAAATGCATAAACGTGTTTGTGAGAGTGAAAAGTGTGAAATGTTAATATTTGTGGAATTTATAGAAGAAATCTAGGGCACACAAAAGGTCACACGTTCAGCACGTACGTAATTAACATTTAATGACATTTAATAAAAAGAAATTAATCATTTCAAAGCATTAATGATTCTGACATTTTGGGGGGAAAACGAGAAACCAACTATTCAAACAGTACCTCAAACGTCTCTTCAGTATAGTGCACGCCATCTTTTCAGATTCAGAGTGACACGTGTTTGCTTGCATGTGCTTCTGAAACCTCTTTGAGAAATGAAACGTTAGCCAACATTCAGATCCTCTGAGACTTGTTAGTTCAGATACACACATAAATAATAAATCAAGAGTTTAAATAAATGACAGATGAAATACTTCAGAGTTTAAACATTTTGCATCTGAGAAAGTGGCTTCTGATTAATATTATTCTGGACAAAATTCCATACCAATATTTTTCAGAATAAACTTAAACCTATCTTCAGCAAGGGGTTTTGTGAAAATATCAGCCCATTGATGATCTGTATCAACAAAGTCTAGATTTATAATATCCTTCTGAACATAGTCTCTGATGAAGTGATGTTTAATTTTTATATGCTTAGCTTTAGAGTGAAAATTTGGATTTTTAGATAAGCATATAGCAGAAGTATTATCACAGAATATGGAAATATTACTCTCAAAGATCTGATAGTCTTCTAGCTGACTTTTCATCCAGAGCGTCTGTATGCTACATCCTGCAGCAGCAATATATTCTGCTTCTGTAGTTGATAGAGCAATTGTAGGTTGTTTCTTACTGTACCAAGAGATTAAATTTCTTCCCAGAAATTGACAACTTCCATAAGTACTTTTTCTTTCAACTTTGTCTCCAGCGTAATCAGCATCACAGAATCCAACTAGTTTAAATTCATCAGATTTTCTGTAACACAAACCCACATTAGAAGTACCTTTCAGATACCTTAGAATCCTCTTAACAACTGTTAAGTGTGATTCTCTAGGATCTGATTGGAATCTTGAACACAAGCATACACTGAATAAAATGTCAAGTCTAAAAGCAGTTAAGTAGAGAAGAGATCCAATCATACCTCTGTAGAGTTTCTGATCTACTTTCTTACTTACCTCTTACTTACCAAGAGTGCTTGTTGGATGCATAGGAGTCTTTGCCATATTACTATCAGTCATGTTGAACTTCTTCAGAAACTCTTTTACATATTTAGTCTGATGAATGTAAGTGCAATCTGGAGTCTGGTTGACTTGAATTCCCAGAAAGAATCTCAATTCTTCCATCATGCTCATCTCAAATTCAGCCTGCATACATTGAGCAAACTCCTTTCCCAGCATAACATTGGTAGATCCAAATATACTATCATCTACATATATTTGACAAATTAACAGATCTTTCTTAAATGTTTTACAGAAGAGTGTTGTGTCCACTTTGCCTCTGATAAAATTTTTCTCCAGAAGAAAATTACTTAATCTCTCATACCAATCTCTGGGAGCTTGTTTTAAACCATAAAGAGATTTCTTAAGTTTAAAAACATGTTCTGGAAATTTATCACTTTCAAAACCAGGAGGTTGGTGAACATAAACTTCCTCTTCTATAATTCCATTTAAGAAGGCACTCTTAACATCCATCTGATATAGAGTGATGTTATTTTGTGCAGCAAAAGAAATGAGTAAACGAATAGACTCTAACCTGGCCACAGGAGCATAAGTCTCTGTGTAATCAATTCCTTCTTGCTGGCTATAACCTTGAGCAACAAGCCTTGCTTTGTTTCTTTCAACTTCTCCTTTTTCATTCAACTTGTTTCTGAAGACCCATTTAGTTCCAATTATATTAAATCCTTTTGGTCTTGGAACCAAATCCCAAACGTCATTTCTTGTGAATTGATTGAGCTCTTCTTGCATGGCAATTATCCAGTCAATGTCTTGCAGAGCTTCATCCACAGAAGTTGGTTCAATAACTGACACCAAACCAAATAATGACGCTTCAGATGATCTGAGGTAGGATCTTATTCTTATAGGGTCATCCTTCTTTCCAATTATCACATCCTCTGGGTGAGAGGCCTTGATTCTGGAAGATGATCCTCTAACATTTGATTCTTCAGAAATACTCAAGTTGTTCATTTGAGAAGCTAAAGGAGTTGCATCTGGCGTTGCTTCTGGCTCTTTCACTTGAACCTTTTCTGCCTCTGAGCCTTCAGAGTCTGTGAGAATTACTTCTCTATCTGCAAAATTATCAACCTGCTTTGGCTTTTGATTGCCAAGCTTATCATCAAATCTAACATGTATAGATTCCTCTACAATCTGTGTTTCAGTATTGTATACTCTGTAGCCTTTAGAGCGTTCAGAATAGCTAAGCATGAAACACTTCTGTGCTTTAGAATCAAACTTGTTCAGATTATCTTTAGTGTTCAGCATATAACATATACATCCAAAAGGATGAAAATAAGAAATGTTAGGCTTTCTGTTCCTCCACAATTCATAGGGAGTCTTTTCCAGAAGAGGTCTTACAGACACTCTGTTCTGAATATAACTGTCGCTAATGCGAAAATCGGCGCCGGCTGACAGAAGAGTCGCCACCGTGCGTTATTTATCCCAACGGAGGGAAAGGAAACGCTCGAAGTAAACCTCGCAAAAAACGGGAAAGGTATGGTCGTCGCAACCAAAACCTGGGTTCGGGAGTCGGTTACGCAAGGGGAAGGTATTAGCACCCCTCACGTCCGTCGTACTCGACGGGATCTACGCTTGCTTGGTTTGTCTAAAGGATGCAAAAACAATCTATCTACGGCTGCTAAATCTAAACAGAAGGGAATTGACTCGATAGAGCGTCGCACTCTATGCCTACGTATTCTCGAGGGAGAAAGTCAGAGTCAACGTAGTTCGGGAAACTACAGGGAATTTGCTCGCCAAGACTTCGCGTCTTGTGCCTACGTACTTCCACACAGCATGGAAGATCAGAGCTTTCGTAGTTCAGGCTAACTACGGCTAAGCAGGGTGTTCTCACACAGGAGTGAGATATTCAGCTGGTTTTAAAGGTATGGGGACCTATGGGAACTATAACTACGGTCTGGTCTCAAATGCACTCGGGCAAGAGAAAAGGATAACATCAGTCGTCAGCGGGAAAGTCTCGATCGCACAGCAGCGAGAGAACAAAAGGTTAGTTGTTAGTGTGCTCGCTAGGATATCGCATCCTATGCCTACATATTCTCGTCTGGTACGAGAAATCAGAGCAGCTGTAGTTCGGTTACTTCGGGACCACAGCTCAAATCTCGTTTTATTAATATTCTGAAAATGATTACAATGACTGAATACGGGAAATAAACTCCTTAAAAAATCCTATCCTATCCATCTATAATGGAAAATCAAGTGGAAAATAGTCCCCTAACCAGTGGACTTCTAAACCCACCTCTAAAAGGTAAAACAAACTCCTATGAAGAAAATATCCATCCTAAAAATATTGAATCTACGAAGTAATATTTTTATACTCCTTTTTCTCCGTTTTTTTCCATATATTCTTTTCTCATTTTTACCGTATATTCTTTTCTCATTTTTTCAATATTCTTTTTCTCATTCTTTTTTAATATTCTTTTTCAATATTCCTTTTTTTTTCAATATTCTTTTCTCAAGTCTTTTTTCAATATCTCTTTTTCAATATTTCTTTTTCAATATTTTCTTTTTTTTTCTTTCAACTAATCAAATGAATATAAAAGAAATAAAAGAAATACAAGGGGGAGGGGGTAAAGGTTACAAGGGGATTTGCAGTTAATAAAAAAAACAACAGAAAATTGGGCCCAGCCCAGCACTTCAGCCAAACAAAAAAAAGGGAAGGGGGTGCAGAAGTGAAATAGAGGGGTATCCACCGGTAGAACTTCATTGGGCCCAACCCATAGTCCATCCCAGAAAAAACAAAAACGGAAGAGGTGTGCGTCCAAAACGGGGGCTTGTACGGACGAAAACAAACTAATGGGCCCAAGGCCCAATCCACATGGGGTCTCCTCTCTCTCTTTCTCATTCCACCTTCTCAGAACCCTAATTCTCCTTCTTCCCTCGTACTGTTCATGGCCGTCATCAATGCACTCAACATCATCTCTCTCTGTTTCTTCTGCTTCGTCCCGTTTCCATCCACATCAACGTCACTGATGCGTAACTTAAGAGGAACGGTTGGTGGTTTGAGGATCGCAACTGAAGTTTGAAGATCTTGACTGAAGAACACGACGGATGAATCTGGACAATGAATCTCGAAGACGTTGATGGACCTTGGAAGATTCTGGAAGTTGCGAAGATCGTCGGAGATCTTCGAGTATATTAATCTATTGACTTCGTCGAAGATTTTTGGAGATGATTGAAGAACGGTGAACTTCGAAGATCTTGGGAGAACCGAATCTGGAAAATGAGTCTTGAAGAAGTTCTCGAAGAATGTTATGAACAAGAATCTTGCGAAATAAGTTGAAGAGGAGGAGATCGGGAGACGAAACCTGAAGATTAGATGGAGTTTTCTTTTTCCGGAGATCCGATGAAGATTGACGAACATTCGTCTGGAAAATGATGAGGTTCTCTGAGATCTATCGGTGACAACTAGCGATGAATCTTGGATAGATCTCCAGAAGATAATCAAGAATATGGTTCAAGTGTTTCCCTGGAAAAATCTCTGAAGGTGGAGAATCTTTAAGAATGGATGATGATCTTGGATGATGTTGATCGGTTGGAGAATCTTATGAAGGCTTAGAGTTTCTGGAAGCAGTTGAACAAAGGATGAAGGTGAAAGATCGCGATGACGATTGTTGATGAACAATCTGGAGATTCGTTGAAGTTCTCGGAGATTCTGGGAACAGAGAGATGAACGTTCTGGAGAAAGATCTTGATGCACAGGTGATGAAGACCATTTGATGATTCTTCGTGAATCTTGACGAAGATGGTGGAGAAAGCTCTTGGCGTTAATGAGTTTTCTGGCGAATTCGTGTTTCTGGTGATGGTAATGATGAGTTCTTGACGGATTGGATCTGAGAAGGTGATGAACTTGACGAATGTTGGATGAATTTGGATCGGAGAAGAAGAATAGATGAATTTTCTAATGGATTTGCAGTTTCCGGCAGTAGTTGCGGCGGCCGGAGGGAGCTAGAGTGGTCGGAGGTGGGAGGTTAGGGTGGCCGGAAAGAGTCAGGTGCGGTGGTTGCATGGCCGCCGGCCATGCAACCGGTGGAGCTCAGGCGAGGGTTGGGGAGAAGACAAGTGGCGATGGTGAGTGCTGCATGAAGGCCACGTGGTGGGTTGTGTGGCAGTGAGAGAGAGTGTAACGTGGCCAAGTTCTGAGTGTAGGAAAATATGATGTGGCCCCTTTTCCTAAGCACGCATGGCCTGCTTTATAGTGTGACATGTGGCATTTATGGACTGAAGACTGGGCCTCCAATACCTCTGGGCCCAACAAAAATGGCCCTAAAAATTTGAATTAAAATGAATTAAACTCAATTAAGAAAACTAATTAAAGACTAAATGAAAACCTAATTAACTAATTAATCCTAATCAGACTCAATTAACTAAATGAAGACTCAATTAACTCTAATTAAAGTCTAACTAAATGATTAAAATCTAATCAAACCTAAAAAGAGAATTAACTATGAAAACTCCATTAATTCTAATTAATCTCTAAACTAATCAAAATATGGAAAAAAAACCTAATAATTCCTATTTAAAAATCTATTAAAATTCTACTAATTCTATAAACTATTATTATTCTATATTGTCTATTCTATTAAAATCAACACTAAAACTATTAAAACTATATTAAACCTAAAAAGAAATTAATATCTATTTTAAAACCTAATATTCTAAAATTTATTAAAAAACAATTTATAAAATTCTAAAAAAGATTTAAAACTATTAAAAATATTAAAAAAATCTATTTAAATTCTAGAAAATCTATAAAACTTATTTAAAATCTACAAAAGGCTATTAAATCCTAAAAAAAAAAGACAAAGGCAAATAACCAATATAAAAGAGAGCGCGAGACCAGATCGAAGCAAAACAGTAAACCCCGACACCCAGAACCTCAAAAATCACTCCGAACTGAAAACACCCAGGAAGCGCGCGACTTCCCAAAATAACCTCCGATTACCCGAACCGGTCTGAAATACCCGAAAAGCGACAGCAGGGCTGTAATCCCGATAAAATCACCATGATTGAGGAAATGCGCTATATGCAGTATGTAAATGCGAATGCGGATGCGAAAATGCGTCGAAGCATAAACCAAAAGTGGCACCGGTTGGTCAAATTTTAGGGTGCAACAGCTGCCCCTATTCAAGCGACTTGGACCTGAAGGGTTGAAGAGCGCGCAGCCTTCAAACATTCAGAGGTACGAGACGGTTGAATACCAATAAAACCGAAAATTTGCCAACCGTGAGAATATACTGTAAAACTGCTTGGGGAATAAAATCCAGAAAACCAAGTCCAGTCGTCACAGCAACAAACTGATCAATCATCTGGTAAAGAACTCCTGATTTTAACGACCGTTACCCGCGTGATACCACAGATAACAAACCCGAGGGTTGCAACAAAACACCTGATCCTCTCACATCGTCTACTGATAGACAGGAAGAGAAATATACTCACATCGTCCAAGGATAGACGGAAAGACACCCAAAATTCATACTCACATCGTCTAAGGATAGACGGAAAGACACCCATCCCGAAGGAAAAAAATTCAATACTCACATCGTCTAAGGATAGACGGAAAGACACCCATCTCGAAGGAAAAATCAATACTCACATCGTCTAAGGATAGACGGAAAGACACCCATAATCCATACTCACATCGTCTAAGGGTAGACGGAAAGACACCCATCCCGAAGGAAAAAATCAATACTCACATCGTCTAAGGATAGACGGAAAGACACCCATAATCCATACTCACATCGTCTAAGGATAGACGGAAAGACACCCATAATCCAAGGAAAAAATCAATACTCACATCGTCTAAGGATAGACGGAAAGACACCCATACGTACTTCAACATCATCCCTCAAATTTCAGAATCCTTTCGTCTACGGGAACTGATGGAAAGAACAATATCCTTAAAGGGGCCACATCATCAGTAAGGACCGACGAGAAGAAAGCCACCTTCAAAGAGCCATGCCGTCAATAAGAATCGACAATCAGGAAAATCGAACATTCTTCAAAGAGCCTCGACGTCAATAAGGATTGACGGTCAGAAAATCCTTCTTGAAATGTCATCTCATCCAATAAACAGAAAGAAAACCACTATCCGAAAGATCGCTTTGAAGCCTCTCAACATCTAACGATAGCCGGAGAAGACTCGCTGGGGAAACACACCATCCGTATGATCTGACGATAAGAAACCCGCTGAAAAATCACCTGAAACTTCACATCGTCTACTGATAGACGGAAAGAACACCACTTGCTAGAGAAACCCCATCTTGAAACCCCACTGAAAAAATCCCCCGAAACTTCACATCGTCTAATGATAGACGGGAAGAAAGCCATATCCGAACTCAAGACGTCTAATGATAGACGGAGGAATCCACTTATTGGAGGCACACATCGTCAATATGAATTGACGGGAAGAAAATTCTGTCGATACCAGATGACTGATTGATCAAAGTATAACTGTCGTATGATCTGAAATACGAATAAACTGCTGAATTGTCTGAACACTGCTGCTAGATGAATGCCCCTGAACTGATCACAGAGTAATTCACGTGCCATATGAGGCTGATAGAAAACCTGGCTTATGCTTCGTATGCATATGCATATGTTTGAATCTTTCTAGGGCGTAATGCTCCATTTGGGATGGAAATGCTACGCATTTTGAAAATGAAATGCAAGTATGATGCAAATATGATGATATATGCAATATGCTAATGCAGGCTCGGGCTGCTGGAGAAAGTCGGGTACAGAAAACCCCTTCAGCAAAATAAATGCTGAAGATGAAGCCAACTCCGCTGGGGATAAACCGGATATCACAGAATTATTCCAGCAAAATAAATGCTGGAAGAGTGAAATCAACTCCGCTGGGGAATAGCAGATGTGCCAAGTATGATTGGACTTCTCTGGGGATAGCTTACCCATGCCGATGAAAATCGGGCTTTTGCTGGGGAAAATAGACGGAGTCTTCCTGCGTACTGCTGAAGATTGGATTTGGAAACTGATGCGCCAACACGGATGGGCCTCACAGTGATCGCCAATATGGATTTGGGCTTTTAGGCTATCTGTGATGGGTCAGGTACAACTGACGCTGGAAAACGTTATGTCTGAATACACAGTTCTCTGGTTGAAGAGTCAAGGGATAGTAACACGACTTCCCGACATTCGTCTCGCACTCGATAATTGGCTGAATCTGCTCGAATAGCTCTGAATAACTCTGATGATACGGAGAAGAACAATCCCTTCGCTTCTGATATGCCCCAGCCTGCGGGATCTCTGTGGTGCTGCTCCTCAAAAGGAAATCTGAAAATCTGTACCCTGATGGTCTGATATGAAATTCCCCTGCATTCTAAACTTCGGAGAGATACTTCACATCAAATGCTTCTCGAATAAAGAATAACTTTTGCGCTCTTAAGATGGCCTGCCCCTGACTGCAATGACTTTGCCCCTGATTATCTGATTCAGAGTAGTGCCCTTGACTACGAGATATTTACCGAATCTCAACCTGATTGCCCCGAGGATAACGGACTTCGAAAGGCTGCCCTGACTGGGGATCACTGGATGTAGCTTGCCCTGGCTTGCGGAGCATTCGGGCGTTCTGTATTCTATCCTGACCATACCTTCCATTGTAGAAAACTTTCCTGCTGTCAAGCGTTTACTCGCAAGTAAAACGAGTTGTTATGCATGAAAGATATACTAATGCAACGCATATGACAGCTTTGACATCCAATCTGTTCACTGGGAAAAGGAAAAAAAAACAGTTTATGGCATATAATGCACAAAACATTTATCAAGAATATCCGCATCAGTACCAACATGGTATGAAGAACCTTTTCAGGAGTCAATTTCGACGCAATCTTTACCGAAGTATGCTTTCGAAACAAACCTGCTTCAATTAGGACTTTTGAAGGTTATAACGTGGTCAGGTTCACGGTTTTGAAGGAAAGGATAAAGGCTCAAAGTTTTATTTTAACCCACCCATTCTCCTTGATGTTCTTCCATCCTACGTTCAGCTAATTCGACCTTAGCGCTCACCTCTCAGAGGCTGAAAGATAGGAGTGATAGTTCGAGAAACCATGAGTTTTTTGAGAGAGACAGCCACTCGCTTTTCGTCTTTGACACTTGAGGTCACACGACTCGTATTTCATTTGCGGATTTTTTCTTTTTTAATCCTTTTCTTTTTTCTTATCCCTAACTTTTTCCTGGACTGACTCTTTGGAGTTTCTTTTGATTTTTTTTTTTAAGTCCAGCGGGATGCCCTCATTTTTGCCTAAGTCATTTGTTTTGAAGTTTTGACTTAGCGGGCTTTTGATTCTTTTTGCTTTCTCTTTTTCCGAACAAGTCGTGTGACACTGGTTTTCTGACTCATTGGGGGATAATGTGACTGTCTCGCTCTTGATTTAACCATTGTGGTTTTTTAGGCACGACCTCTAGAGGTGCGATCCTCGAACGGACACTCCTTTTGCAACTTGAACGCTCAGCCAAATTAGCTAACACCTACCCTGCCCCAGGTTAAAGATGGAGGGTTTTTCGTTTTCAGAAAGAACTCCTACTACTAGGCTCAAAGGGGTTTGGCAAGGGATTATCTTCCTTATATCACCGATGTTTAGGGATTTGAAACTATGCCTGTACATCATCAGCAGGTTTTATTTCAAAGGCATACAATATCGGAAGTTGCATGTCGTTCATTTTCGTCGTCCTCCTCAGATCCTTCTTAACCAAGCATTGGACATTTGTAAAAACAATTAGTGAACACGAATGGATTTAATCAAAACATGCATATTTATTTCATTATCATCAATTGAATGAAAACAACAAGTTTTACGAACAAGATTGCAATTTAAACAGGAAAGAAACTACAAACGTAAAGAAATGACAAGATAAAACAAAGAAAAATGCCAGCTTCCGAGAACCGGGCTTTCACATCTGTCCTGCTGCTGAACCAGCCATCTTTAAAATCAGTTATTAGAGGCAACTCGATGTTGTCCTGATCTGCTTTCAGCGACCTAACCAAATTATGGAGCCCCTCCTCCTCATTCAGATGATTTTGGGCCCTTCCTGCCCGAAGTTGATTGTTGTACTATCAAGTAGGTCCTGCACCTTGTGCTTGAAGGCCAGACAATCTTCAATGTTGTGCCCCGGTGCTCCTGAATGGAAATCACAGTGCTCATTGATATCATACCCTGCTGGAGGCGTACCTATCAGCGGGGCTAACTTCCTCTTCTCAACCAACTGTAATCGTAGCAACGTCTGAAGAAGTTCGGCATATGGCATCGGAGGCACATTAAATACCCTCACCGGCCTCTGATTTTGAGCTCTTCGCTGATTGGGATGCTGTTGCCTTTGCTGCTGTTGAGGTCGTTGCTGTTGAGGTCGCTGGTAACGGGTTGACTGTTGAACAACCTTCGTAGCAAATACAACATCGGTTTCTTGATTTCCACCGTACTGATTAAGGCACTCCTTATGCTCAGCCATTTTCTTTCTCAGATCTGCCCCAGGAATAGGCAACAGTTGTAGGCATGGAGATTCTGACACCATGGAGTCCAGGATATATTTCTGACCTACTGCAGCTTTAGAAGCATCCCTCATCTTAGCATCAACTGGGATAGGACCAATACGTACAGCTACACCACTTGGCGTGAATTCAATATCTTGTGAGTCAATCAGGTCTTGAACATTGTGCTTAAAAGCATGACAACTCTCGATGTCGTGTCCGAGTGTCCCAGAATGAAATTCACATTGCTTACTAGCATCGTACCCATAAGGCGGTATCGTTCCCTTGGGCGGTTCCATTGTTCTCTTTTCAACCATTTTAAACCTCAAAAAAGTCTGCAAGAGCTCAGCATACGTTGAAGGTGGCGCCTCAAATACCCTCTTTGGCCTCCCCTCCTGAATCTTTCGTTGGGCCGGACGTATCCTTTGTTGTTGTTGCTGATGTCCGTCAACACGTTCGTTAAGCTCAGGTTCCCCAGGCACAGGTGGCACGAGCTCCTTCACTGCGGCTTCAAATAGCTGATCATCCTCTTTCCTAAGCACATTCTTGACTACTTCCATGATCAGGCTCATTTGGGTCTTTAGCTGACTATTTTCCTCTTTAAGGATCTTCTGCTCCAGACGCATCTCTTGCATGTCTCTCATCATCTGCCCCAGCTGGCTTCGGACTTCAATCAATTCAACCTGATTCTGTTCCATATCTCTGAAGGAACTCCTGCAACAAACTCTGGTAGGGGTTTGCACAGGCTGAGCTACATTGTTCCCCGGAGTTCTCTGGATGTTAGCTTCTTCTCTATTCATAGCTGTTACGGTTTCCATGAGCTGACTCGGCTGATTCTTCAACAATTCAAACTCCGGGTACTCACCTTCAGGAAACAAAGGCTGGATCAGAACTCTGGCTAACTGGAGAAATGCTATGCAATATGATGCAAAGATGCTTATGCAAATGCAATGCAATGCAGCAAACACGGGATCACAGCCCCCACAGCACGCTCTAAATGCTACTGCACTGCTGACGGAGTACGTTCTCTCTAAAAGAGAACGCCAAGATAGCGGGTAGGCTGGAAGTCAAGTTTCTCGCAAAAACCCCCACTCACGGGTATGGACCTAAGGTACGGCATCCTATGCGGTCATCAGCGTCACAGACTTTCACAAGCGACGATACGATTCCCAGAAGGAGTGGCACCATCATCTCATGAAGAGGCCTCACTTAGCTGACTTCCAATTGATCGGTCCCCAGAGTCGACAATCCTCACGTCTGGACTCCCCTCAGATCCTCAGGATCGGAAAGAAGCACCTCGGAGAGAACCTCGTCTGAGCGTGAATTTCGTGGGGAACTTATGTCTGCTCAACAAATAGGTTCGTCCACTAATCTCCACAACTACGTCTAAATGCATACTCAAGCCCAGGTCCGGCTATCACTCAAAGTATCACCCTCCCCAGCACAACAGCAACAGCTAGTCGCAATGAAAGAACAAACACCCAAAAGACAAGCAAACAAGCGCTAGGATTGACTTTCTTAGGGGACGTTGGATCCCACATGCATGGGGAACTATCGTAGTCCCCAGCAGAGTCGCCAGCTGTCGCTACTGCGAAAATCGGCGCCGGCTGACAGAAGAGTCGCCACCGTGCGTTATTTATCCCAACGGAGGGAAAGGAAACGCTCGAAGTAAACCTCGCAAAAAACGGGAAAGGTATGGTCGTCGCAACCAAAACCTGGGTTCGGGAGTCGGTTACGCAAGGGGAAGGTATTAGCACCCCTCACGTCCGTCGTACTCGACGGGATCTACGCTTGCTTGGTTTGTCTAAAGGATGCAAAAACAATCTATCTACGGCTGCTAAATCTAAACAGAAGGGAATTGACTCGATAGAGCGTCGCACTCTATGCCTACGTATTCTCGAGGGAGAAAGTCAGAGTCAACGTAGTTCGGGAAACTACAGGGAATTTGCTCGCCAAGACTTCGCGTCTTGTGCCTACGTACTTCCACACAGCATGGAAGATCAGAGCTTTCGTAGTTCAGGCTAACTACGGCTAAGCAGGGTGTTCTCACACAGGAGTGAGATATTCAGCTGGTTTTAAAGGTACGGGGACCTATGGGAACTATAACTACGGTCTGGTCTCAAATGCACTCGGGCAAGAGAAAAGGATAACATCAGTCGTCAGCGGGAAAGTCTCGATCGCACAGCAGCGAGAGAACAAAAGGTTAGTTGTTAGTGTGCTCGCTAGGATATCGCATCCTATGCCTACATATTCTCGTCTGGTACGAGAAATCAGAGCAGCTGTAGTTCGGTTACTTCGGGACCACAGCTCAAATCTCGTTTTATTAATATTCTGAAAATGATTACAATGATTGAATACGGGAAATAAACTCCTTAAAAAATCATATCCTATCCATCTATAATGGAAAATCAAGTGGAAAATAGTCCCCTAACCAGTGGACTTCTAAACCCACCTCTAAAAGGTAAAACAAACTCCTATGAAGAAAATATCTATCCTAAAAATATTGAATCTACGAAGTAATATTTTTATACTCCTTTTTCTCCGTTTTTTTCCATATATTCTTTTCTCATTTTTTCTGTATATTCTTTTCTCATTTTTTTCAATATTCTTTTTCTCATTCTTTTTCAATATTCTTTTTCAATATTCCTTTTTTTTTCAATATTCTTTTCTCAAGTCTTTTTTCAATATCTCTTTTTCAATATTTCTTTTTCAATATTTTCTTTTTTTTTCTTTCAACTAATCAAATGAATATAAAAGAAATAAAAGAAATACAAGGGGGAGGGGGTAAAGGTTACAAGGGGATTTGCAGTTAATAAAAAAAACAACAGAAAATTGGGCCCAACCTAGCACTTCAGCCAAACAAAAAAAAGGGAAGGGGGTGCAGAAGTGAAATAGAGGGGTATCCACCAGTAGAACTTCATTGGGCCCAACCCATAGTCCATCCCAGAAAAAACAAAAACGGAAGAGGTGTGTATCCAAAACGGGGGCTTGTACGGACGAAAACAAACTAATGGGCCCAAGGCCCAATCCACATGGGGTCTCCTCTCTCTCTTTCTCATTCCACCTTCTCAGAACCCTAATTCTCCTTCTTCCCTCGTACTGTTCATGGCCGTCATCAATACACTCAACATCATCTCTCTCTGTTTCTTCTGCTTCGTCCCGTTTCCATCCACATCAACGTCACTGATGCGTAACTTAAGAGGAACGGTTGGTGGTTTGAGGATTGCTGCTGAAGTTTGAAGATCTTGACTGAAGAACACGACGGATGAATCTGGACAATAAATCTCGAAGACGTTGATGGACCTTGGAAGATTCTGGAAGTTGCGAAGATCGTCGGAGATCTTCTAGTATATTAATCTATTGACTTCGTCGAAGATTTCTGGAGATGATTGAAGAACGGTGAACTTCGAAGATCTTGGGAGAACCGAATCTGGAAAATGAGTCTTGAAGAAGTTCTCGAAGAACGTTATGAACAAGAATCTTGCGAAATAAGTTGAAGAGGAGGAGATCGGGAGACGAGACCTGAAGATTAGATGGAGTTTTCTTTTTCCGGAGATCCGATGAAGATTGACGAACATTCGTCTGGAAAATGATGAGGTTCTCTGAGATCTATCGGTGACAACTAGCGATGAATCTTGGATAGATCTCTAGAAGATAATCAAGAACATGGTTCAAGTGTTTCCCTGGAAAAATCTCTGAAGGTGGAGAATCTTCAAGAACGGATGATGATCTTGGATGATGTTGATCGGTTGGAGAATCTTATGAAGGCTTAGAGTTTCTGGAAGCAGTTGAACAAAGGATGAAGGTGGAAGATCGCGATGACGATTGTTGATGAACAATCTGGAGATTCGTTGAAGTTCTCGGAGATTCTGGGAACAGAGAGATGAACGTTCTGGAGAAAGATCTTGATGCACAGGTGATGAAGACCATTTGATGATTCTTCGTGAATCTTGACGAAGATGGTGGAGAAAGCTCTTGGCGTTAATGAGTTTTCTGGCGAATTCGTGTTTTCGGTGATGGTAATGATGAGTTCTTGACGGATTGGATCTGAGAAGGTGATGAACTTGACGAATGTTGGATGAATTTGGATCGGAGAAGAAGAATAGATGAATTTTCTAATGGATTTGCAGTTTCCGGCAGTAGTTGCGGCGGCCGGAGGGAGCTAGAGTGGTCGGAGGTGGGAGGTTAGGGTGGCCGGAAAGAGTCAGGTGCGGTGGTTGCATGGCCGCCGGCCATGCAACCGGTGGAGCTCAGGCGAGGGTTGGGGATAAGACAAGTGGCGATGGTGAGTGCTGCATGAAGGCCACGTGGTGGGTTGTGTGGCAGTGAGAGAGAGTGTAACGTGGCCAAGTTCTGAGTGTGGGAAAATATGATGTGGCCCCTTTTCCTGAGCACGCGTGGCCTGCTTTATAGTGTGACATGTGGCATTTCTGGACTGAAGACTGGGCCTCCAATACCTCTGGGCCCAACGAAAATGGCCCTAAAAATCTGAATTAAAATGAATTAAACTCAATTAAGAAAACTAATTAAAGACTAAATGAAAACCTAATTAACCAATTAATCCTAATCAGACTCAATTAACTAAATGAAGACTCAATTAACTCTAATTAAAGTCTAACTAAATGATTAAAATCTAATCAAACCTAAAAAGAGAATTAACTATAAAAACTCCATTAATTCTAATTAATCTCTAAACTAATCAAAATATGGAAAAAAAACCTAATAATTCCTATTTAAAAATCTATTAAAATTCTACTAATTCTATAAACTATTATTATTCTATATTGTCTATTCTATTAAAATCAACACTAAAACTATTAAAACTATATTAAACCTAAAAAGAAATTAATATCTATTTTAAAACCTAATATTCTAAAATCTATTAAAAAACAATTTATAAAATTCTAAAAAAGATTTAAAACTATTAAAAATATTAAAAAAATCTATTTAAATTCTAGAAAATCTATAAAACCTATTTAAAATCTACAAAAGGCTATTAAATCCTAAAAAAAAAGACAAAGGCAAATAACCAATATAAAAGAGAGCGCGAGACCAGATCAAAGCAAAACAGTAAACCCCGACACCAAGAACCTCAAAAATCACTGCGAACTGAAAACACCCAGGAAGCGCGCGACTTCGCGAAATAACCTCCAATTACCCGAACCGGTCTGAAATACCCGAAAAGCGACAGCAGGGCTGTAATCCCGATAAAATCACCATGATTGAGGAAATGCGCTATATGCAGTATGTAAATGCGAATGCGGATGCGAAAATGCGTCGAAGCATAAACCGAAAGTGGCACCGGTTGGTCAAATTTTAGGGTGCAACAATAACAAGTTGTGTTTATTGCCTCTGCCCAAAAATGCTTTGCCATATTAGTCTCGTTGATCATGGTTCTGGCCATTTCTTGCAAAGTTCTATTTTTCCTCTCTACAACTCCATTTTGTTGTGGAGTTCTAAGGCAGGAGAAATCATGAGCAATGTCATTTTCATTAAAATATTTGTTTTCAAATTTGCCACCATGATCACTTTTGACTTTAACAATTTTAAAATTTTTTTCATTCTGGACTTGTTTGCAGAAGTCAAAGAACACAGAATGTGACTCATCCTTGTGTTTTAGGAATTTCACCCATGTTTATCTGCTATAGTCATCAACAATGAATAATCCATACTTCTTGCCTCTGATGGATGCAGTTTTCAGTGGTCCAAACAGATCAATGTGAAGTAACTCTAATGGTCTTGAAGTTGAAACAACATTTTTAGTTTTAAAAGAAGATTTTGAAAATTTTCCTTTTTGACATGCTTCACAAAGAGCATCTGAGTTGAACTTCAACTTAGGAAGTCCTCTAACCAGATTGAGTTTATTAATCTGAGATATACGTCTCATATTAATATGCCCCAATCTTCTGTGCCAGACCCATTGCTTATCATTAACAGACATAAGGCATTTTACATTTTGAACCTTAAGTTCTGAAAGATTGATTTTATAAATGTTGTTCTTCCTCTTTCCATTAAATAGGATTGAGCCATCCTTCTGACTAACACCTTTGCAACATTTTTGAATAAAGATTATGTCATAACCATTGTCACTTAATTGACTTATGGACAATAGATTATGCTTTAATCCTTCTACAAGTAAAACATTAGATATAGAGGGAAGGTTATCATTGCCAATAGTACCAGAGCCAATTATCTTGCCCTTTTGATTCCCTCCAAACTTGACGTCTCCTCCAGATTTAAGCTCCAGGCTTTGGAACATAAACCTTTCTCCCGTCATGTGACGTAAGCAGCCAGAGTCCAGGTACCATGATTGGCGTCTTAACTTTGCTGCTAAATACATCTGCAACAGGTATTATCTTATCCTTAGGTACCCAGATCTTTTTGGGTCCTTTTGGGTTAGTTTCCTTAAAAGTTTGTCTGAACTTCTGTCTTTTTACAACAGGTTTGTTCTGACTAACTTTTGGTTTAAACACAGGAACGTTCTAATCATAACATGTGTGTTTAATATCATTCAGATGACCAAACTTAAAATGAGAATATAAGGGATTCTTCTTAATGATAAGTTTATCAATAGGTATTGGATTTAAATCCTTTCCAGAGGAAGATTCATATCCAATTCCTTTCCTGTTGTTTCTGCTAACTCCATAGATCATTGAAGCCATCTTGCTTCTATCTATGCTTTTAGCCAGAAACTTCTGAAAACTATAGTCATATTCTTCTAAAATATTTTTACATTTTGACTTAGTTTCAGATTCAGAGTCTTGTTGAGCTTTTTTAAAATTGTTTTTCATTTTTAAATTGTTTTCTTTGAGCTCAGCAATTTCTGACTTTAACAGACTATTCTCAGATTCAAGATTGCATTTAAGCTTCTTGCATTTGAGCTTAATCTGGTTGTAGTTATTCAGGACTTCTGATAAAACCTTAATAAGTTCTTCCCTAGAAAGATCAGAAAGTAGCTCTTCTGAGTCAGATTCTGAATCAGATTCAGATCCAGATGTTCCTTCATCCTGATCTTCCACGTCTTCCATCAGTGCCATGTTGGCGCATTCTTCTTCTGATTCTGATGAAGAGTCAGATTCATCTGAATCTTCCCAGGTTGCCATTAGAACCTTCTTCTTTTTGTCAAACTTCCTCTTTGGCTTTTCCTTTAGAACCTTTGGACATTCATTCTTGTAATGACCAGGTTCCTTGCATTCATAACAAACAACCTCCTTCTTTCTAGATCTTTTGTGTCCAGAGGACTCTTTGCGTTGATCTGGCTTCTTGAAGTTCTTGAACTTCCTCTGTTTGTGCTTCCAGAGTTTGTTGATCCTTCTGGACAGTAAGGACAGTTCATCTTCTTCTTCAAAAGAAGACTCTTCAAAACTTTCTTCTAACACCTGCAATGCTTTAACAGATTTGTTAGACTTTAAAGCAATTGACTTACCTTTCTTTTGAGGCTCGTCTTCTTCAAGTTCAATCTCATGGCTCCTTGGAGAGCTGATCAGTTCTTCCAATGTGATCTTGTTCAGATCCTTAGCTAGCTTCAGAGCAGTGACCATTGGTCTCCATCTGATGGGCAAACTTCTGATGATCTTCTTCACATGATCAGCAGTTGAATAGCCTTTGTCCAGCACTTTTAATCCAGCTGTGAGGATCTGGAATCTAGAGAACATAACTTCTATATATTCAGATTCTTCCATTTTAAAGGCTTCATATTTCTGGATCAGCGTCAGAGCCTTGGTCTCTTTAACTTGTGAGTTCCCTTCATGGGTCATCTTCAAAGACTCAAACAAATCAAATGTTGTTTCTCTGTTGGTAATCTTATCATACTCAGTATGAGATATAACATTTAATAAGATTGTTCTTGCTTTGTGATGATTTCTGAACTCCTTCTTCTGAGCTTCAGTCATAGATTTTCTATCAATTTTCTTGCCAACCCCATCAGTGGGGTGAACATAACCATCAATGACTAAGTCCCAAAGATCAGCATCATAACCAAGGAAGAAACTCTCTACTCTGTCCTTCCAATAGTCAAACTTCTCCCCATCAAACATAGGGGGTTTTGTGCTGATTCTATCCCTTTCTTCATATCTGTTGTTGCTATTGGATGTTGAAGCTTCAGCCATAATGTATCAACCAAAAAAAATATCAAGAATTTTCTCACTGGATCTTTTTTGTTCACGGTGAAGTGATAGCACACACAGAACCGGAGCTCTGATGCCAACTGAAGGTGAGAAAATACTTAGAAGGGGGGTTGAATAAGGATTTAGAAAATATTATGGCAATAAAGACACAATGATTTTTATCCTGGTTCGTTGAACTCAACTAATCCAGTCCACCCTATCAAGAGTGATTTGCCTTTCTCCACAAGGACTTAATCCACTATAATCAACTGATTACAATATCACCCACTAAGAACAACTGTCTTAGTCTTCTCAAGAACTATTGACCACAACTTGGTCTTCTCAAGGAACTTTTACAATTAAATGTAAACTAGACAAGTGTTTGAAATGCTTCTAAGAAAGCTATATCACAATTGTGATTTACACTTAAGTTTAAGAACGTATGAAACTATTCAACAAAGAATATTAATTTGTATGAGAGCTTTGAGAGAGTTTCAATTGATTTGTCAAAATACGTCAACTATAGAAAGTTGTTGGAGACTTGCTTTTATAGTCAAAGAAATCCAAGATGTTGCAAGCTTGAAGACCATGTACTGGAAAGTAGCTGTAGCCTTTTGTCTTCACCTCACTTGACCTTTCCTAGAAGTAGAACGTTCAGAGAAATCCTTTTTGCTTGAGTTCTTGTGTCTAGCATGAAAGAGGAAAGAGTCGTTTGGCATAACCAACGGATATAACTTTGAATAATCTTCTTTAACAAGTTTCTATTTCACAGCAATCAACATCAGAGCCTTGAGTGATCAGAGTCTTGATGTCTTCAGAGTTTGTTGTATCAGAGTGTTGCAGCAAGTGTGCTTCAACGTGAAATTAATCAGAGCAGAGTTTGGAAATCAGATCCTCAGTACTTGTAGCGAACAGTACTATCAGAGTCTTCTGAAAAACAATGCTTGAAGCTCTTCATACAAAATCTTCAGTCAATGCTTCAGATGCTTCAGATGCTTCTGTAGCTTCTGCTTCAGATCCTTTTGTAGGCAACACTCAGAGTCTTCTGTAGGCAGCGCTCAGAGTCTTCTAACTAGATATTTCTGATGCTCAGAGCCTTGCGTAGTTCAACGTTCAGATCCATTTTTGCTTTCAGAAGAATATTAAATTTAATATCTGCAGCAAAAATACTTGAACAAATTTAGAGTATATAATTTCTTAATACAAAATTTCATTAGTGTTATCATCAAAACATAGAGATATAACTAAGAACCAATCTGTGTTCTAACAGAGGAAGCTCGACAACTAGAGAAAGAAGTTGCACGTCTAAGGTTTGACAAAACCTTGTGCAAAAGACACCTTGATCTCCAGAAGTTGAAATATTTGAATATGAAAGAGAATCTCCCATTTTAGCCTTTTAATTTCTTTGTAATGTTTACTTTAGAATATCATGTGCCATAGTCTTTCAGACTTTACTATGTAATGATTTTAAGCCATTTTGGCATTTATGAATACCATTTTTGGTTTTGCCTTATACATTGGATTATTCTCTAGAGATTTTAATTTCTTGAAGCGCTGGTTTATATTTTTTCAAATACTTTCCATTTAATTTCAAGATCCTTTTATCCTCATTTAACTCTTCGACTTCATAGGCTCCATTAAAAAATACTTGCATAATTTGAAATGGGCCTTCCCATTTTAGGGACCATTTGCCTAAGGCTCTGACCTTTCGATCCATAGGCAAGATTACCCTCCAAACCAAGTCTTCAGGAAAAAAGTTCTTAACCTTAACCTTTTTATTGTAGGACTTTTCTACTCTCTTCTTTTGTCTCCTCAAAAGTTCTAGGGATTTCAGTATTTCTTCGACACGCCCAGAGAATCTGGTCCAACGTCTTATACCAATTTCTAGGCTTCTTTCCCACATGCTTTTTTATCAAACCAATCACCACTTTATTAGCTGCTTCGACTTAACCATTAGCTTGAGCATAATAAGGTGTAGAGGTTAAGAGTTTGAATTCCATATCCTTAGCAAACTCCTGCATCTTTCGACCAGTAAAACTGACCCTTGATCTGTTGGGATTGTTTATGGGATTCCAAACTTATAAATAATGTACTTTTGAATAAACTCGATTGCATCCTCTTGATCCACCTTCGGTAAAGGTACTGCTTCGATCCACTTCATAAAGTAGTCAATTCCTACCAGAATGTATTTCTGATTCTTGGAGGATGCATGTCGAATCTATCCAATCAAGTCCAAAGCCCAACCATTGAAAGGTCATGGTTTGACTATGGAATGCAATTCGCTTACCTGTACATGATGTATGCCAACGTGGACTTGGCATTCCTAGAAGCCCTTGGGGAATTCAATACAATCCTTTAACATAGTAGGCCAATACATGCCTTGTCGAAACATTCATCTTATGGCCTACTTGATGTGCCCCACACGCCCCACTATGGACTGTCGAAAGGGCCAAATATGCCTCTGATTCACTAAGGCATTTAAGTACGACTTCCTCAGGGGTCTTTTTAAATAACTCGTTTCCTAGAAGAACGTAACTTAGAGCTTGATACTTGACCTTTTGCTCTGTAGACACTGTTGGATTACGTAAGTAGTCGACTAAAGGCTTCCTCCAGTCTTTATCCGTCAGACTATCTACTACAAAGATCTCAAAGTTTTCCTCATCAGTATATCCAAACTTCGTTACTTCTAGATCTGATAGACGTAATCCAACAGACATGACTTCACCTTTAGCTTTGATTTCCTCCTGTAAGCTTTCCTTCGAAACCTTATACCCAGAGGCAATTTGAGCTAAGTCATTCGCCACTTGATTCTTTATTCGAGGTATATGTCGAATGCTTGCCACTTTAAATTTTTTCAGTAGTCTGTTGGCTATTACAAAGTACATGATAAGATTTTTCTTAACACACTTGTACTCCTTTGTAATTTTCTTTATAACCAACTCTGAGTCTCCCATTATTTCGACTCGAGTTGCCCCCAATTTTAACAAAATTTCAAGTCCTGCTATTAAGGCGCATATTCAGCCTCGTTGTTGGAACAAAGCCTTTCGACTTTGTACTTAAATTTTGTTGGAATTTTTTTGGGCAAAATAATTAGCACGCCAATGCTTGTTCCCTCTTTGTGGCTGGAGCCATCGAAGTATAACTTCCAAGGTTCCAGTTCAACGTAATTCAAAGTGCTTTCATTTATGGAGTGGTTGACTATAAAGTCTGCTACCACCTGTCCTTTAACTGCCTTCACAGGCTTGTATATTAAAGAATACTCAGTCAATGCTAGTGCCCACTTACCAACACGACTATGCAAGATAGGTTTAGACAACATATGTTTAATAACATCAAAGTGAGATGAAACATAAACATCAACTGGTTTTATATATTACTTCAGTTTTGTACAAGAGAAATACAAGCATAAACATAATTTTTCTATCATGATACACCTAGTTTCTGCATCATTCAAAACTCTACTGAGGTAGTAGATGTCCCTTTGGATGCCATTCTCATCCTCTTGAGCCAACATGCTCCCTAAAGTTTTGTCTGACGTGGCTATGTACAACCTCATACTCCTATTCTTACAAGGTGGTGAAAGCACTGGAGGATGGCTCAGGTAGTCCTCGATCTTGTCGAAGACTTCCTGTTGACCTTGCCCCCATTCGAATCCCTCTTTATTGAATCGAAGAAATGGTGAAAAGGCCTGCGATTTTCCGCTTAGGTTCGATATGAACCTTCTTAAGAAGTTTATCTTTCCCAGCAGTGATTGCAGCTCCTTCTTTGTTGATGGCGCTTTCGCTTCCATGATGGCTTTGGTTTTGTTCTGATTAATCTCGATCCCCTTTTTATGGACCACGAAGCCTAGAAGATTCCTTGCCTGCACACAAAACGCACACTTAAGAGGATTCATTTTAAGACCATATCTTCTTATCCTCTCAAAGGATTGTTGAAGATGGTCCAGGTGATTCTTCCCTGAAATAAACTTAACCACAATATCATCAATATATATTTGCATGAAAGTCTCTATATAATCATGGAAGATTGAGTTCATTGCTCGCTAATATGTTGCCCCAGTATTTTTGAGGCCAAAAGGCATCACTACCCATTCGTAGGTGCCTAAGGCTCTAGGACATCGAAAAGTTGTTTTGGGGACATCATCTTCAGCAATGAAAACTTGGTTATAACCAGAGTATCCATCCAACATACTGAGATACTCATGTCCTGCAGCGGAATCGACTAGCATTTCTGCCACAGGCATAGAATATTCATCCTTTGGAGTTGAAGAATTTAAATCTGTAAAGTCTATGCAAACTCTTAAAGAACCATTCTTTTTAATGACAGGTACAATGTTAGCCAACCATTTGACATACCTGGCAGTGTGGATGAACTTGCATCGAAGGAGTCTTTCGACTTCCTCTTTTATTTTTGAGAGAACTTCTGGGGCAAACCGCCTTGGATTCTGTTTGTCTGGCTTCTTCCCAGGCTTGATTGGTAACTTGTGTTCGACCAATTCTCTCCTCAAACCAGGAATCTCATCATAGTCTCAAGCGAAACAATCTTTAAATTCTTGCAGTAGCTGGATGACTTCGACCTTAAGTTATGGGTCAAGATTGGCACTGATATATGTTGGCCTTCTGATCACCCCATCTCCTAGGTCGATTTCTTCCAATGGGTCCTGCGCTAACATCTTAATGTCATTCGCCAGCGGATCCTTTTCAAATCCCAAAGGCTCTTCATCATAGATGGCATCAAACCTCTGGCTTTATTCTACACCCTGAACCTTATCAAGTGGTTCTGGGTCAAAGTCCTTACTAGGACCTTCTTGGTGAAAATCAAACTTGGCCCTGTCGGCCATATGTTCATTAGCAGCTTCTAAAGCTGCTTGTAATTTGGTTTCAGCCACATAGGCTGAAATTCTTCTCAATTTTTCGAACTCAGTCATTATAGGTGCTTTAAAATACCCCTAATCAGCTTTGATGTTCTCCACTATGCCATCAGGCCTCCAAACGGTGATTCGTTGATGCATCAAAGATGGCACTGCACCAATGCCATGTATCCACTCTCGTCCCAAGAGCAGATTGTAATTAGCCTTTATTTCTACCACCATGAAGACAGTAGGCCTAATAATTGTCCCAACTGTCAAGTTAACTTGTATTACACCCATTGTAGAGCCAACTTTTCCTTCGTAATTTGAAATAACCATATTATATGGCTTTGTGTCGATGTCATATTTGCCAATTTTATTCAGTAAGAAGTGTGGCATCAGATTTACCGTTGCGCCATAATCCACTAGAATTTTGTTCATTGGTACGTTTTCTACCTTCCCAGTGATGTAAAGAGGCTTCAGGTGGCTTTTCATTACCTCTGTAGGTCGCTCGAAGAAGGCGTTTTGTTCTTCCACGCACCTATTGTTCATGATATAGTAGCACACAGGCTTGTGTGTCGCCATTTCTGCTTTAGTGTAAGCATCCAGATTTTTGACCTCTATAATTTGGTCGAAGTCCCTGGGCATTACAAATACCATATTGACTAGGATATCCAAAGAGGCATCAGAGTCAGAGTCGAAGTTATCCGTCATCTCTTCATCAACCTCGATCGTCCTTTTATGTTCAACCTCTTGAGAGGAAAACAATTTTTGCCCCACAGACATTTCCTCAGTAATCTTGAGTTGATTCCCTCTGTTATCAGTAGGGGCATTAGTGTTGGACTCTCCCTGGTTCTTCGGTGAAGCCTCCCTGAGGTAATTCCTTTTGAGTTGTTCCCTCTTCCATTGAGATTGCGACATTGGGTTCCTTCGTAATTCTAAAAGACATGAGCAGTTTTAGAGGATTGAAACTCCTTGCGATAGGTGATCGAAGAACCCCGTTTGACGTTAAAGTTCTTCCATTTATGTTGCCCTTTATGTCTATCCTCATTTGGTCTGACCCATTTTCCGTTAGAAATTTTGGCAAATGGCTTGAAGATAGCCGACCTTGCTTCTGGTGCTCTAACGTTCGACTCAGACCTTCTTGGATCGAAGCTTCGAGGGCCATGATTGGCCTTCTCCCACTTCTGCTTCGCCTTTCGCACCCCTTCAAGTTTCTGGGAAGCCTTCTAATCGAAGATTGCACTGCATCTGGGGCACAACATGACACCAGACCCTTTCTTTTGGCAGCGATGAAGGAATTCAACGATGGTCTCTTCTTGTCTTGGATATGCCATTTTGTTGCGCTCTTCCTAGCAATTTGCCTCATCGACTTCCATGGTAGTATGTTGTGTTATTTCAACCATATTACGTCCATGTCGACGTCATCACTCAGTTTCAAACTACAGAAGTCCAACTCAAGGCCTTCACCAACCCTGTCCATCTTAATAAAACCATCTGCAGCTTCTTTAGTTACCAGTATCAGGTTAGAATCTTCAGTGACCCCACCACTCAAGTCATCAGTAACTTTGTCGAGGCCTTCAGCGGCCTCACTCATGAGTTTTTCTGTGGTATTATTTCCAAGGCCTATAGTAACATTGGCTAGAACAATATCATTGGCGAAATCTTCAATAATTTCCACCATATTAATCGAATAGTCGAAGCCATCATCCACTTCGACCATATGCACTTTTATGGGCTCAGCATAGTGGGCATCCACTGCTTGCAAGGGATCAGAGTCAATTTTCATTTGACTATTGCTTTTCTCTCCAAACTTCAGTCTCCCCTCCTGGATAGCATTCTGAACCAAATCCCTGAAAAGAAAACATTGAGAAGTTTTATGACCCAAAAAATTATGGTACTTACAAAATCCTCCCTTTTTTCTTTGTTCTAAAGGTGGCATTTTAACGCCAGCAGGTACTATCATTTGCCGATCTTTAACTAACAAATCAAAATTTTCGTCACATTTAGTGATATCGAAAGTATATATTTTCTTTGGAAACTTGTCATTCTTTTCAGATTCGACAACATTTTTTCCATTTGGAGGAGTTAACATTTTACAAGCATATGGAGGACCCTGCTTTAATTCAGCAACATCTATCTTGTTATCGTCGAAAAACAATGGTTTATCATGTAAACCTTCGATATTCTCATTATATTCGACATAAGCTACCTTCTCACTCTTATTAAATTTAGCCTTTTTGTCTTTCAGACGCTCTAGCTGTTGAACCCTATCAGCTAGTTGGGCCATATCTCTCAGATATTTGGTATCTAATTTATTCCTAATAGAGTAATCAAGGCCACCAGCGGTCATTTCGACTAACTCATGTTCAGGTACTTGAGTAAAACACCTAGCCTTAAGTAGTCGGAACCTATTTAGGTAATATTCTATTGGCTCAGAAAACTTTTGTTTTATGCTAGCCAATTCCTTCAAACTAATCTTAGTTTGTCCCATGTAGAATTGTTCATGGAATAAACGCTCCAACTGAGTCCAATTACAGATTGAGTTAGGGGGTAGGGTTGTAAACCAGGTGAAAGAATTTTTAGCGAGAGAGCTTGGAAAGTATTTTATCCTAAGACCTTCATCGTTTGCAATCTCTCCAGCCTCGATCATATACCGGGCTACGTGTTCGACAGTAGATTCAGTAGTATCTCCTGAAAACTTGGTAAACTTTGGCACCTTCGTCCTAGGAGGTAATTTTGACTAGAGAATATAATCTACTACATGTGGCGTATAATTTAGTCTAGTAAAACTGGAATTTACCCCATTTCAAGCCATTATTCTTTCAACCTTGGCTGCTAAGTTATTATCGACAGCTGTGTTGTTACATCGAACTTGTTGTATAACATAGTCAACATCTTGGTTTCGATTCACCATAATCACCTATGGTTCTCTCTCTACTAGAATTGGTGCTTGGTCCCTAGGCAGTTCGACCCTAGGAGGTTCGAGTCTAAGGGGTTTGACCCTTCCTTAATTTTCTATATTCGCCTCAGGTACGCTCCTTAGGTTCCTTTGTGGAATGTTTTCCATAACAGTCATGCATCTAGCAGAGGCTGGTACACCCATAAATTCTGCCAAGCGTGCCAATTGTATCGCTAATTGTTGGTTAGTCTGGGTAGTATTCTGGATCAAGGCCTAGAAAATTTCCCCCATAGTTTGGGATAAGGTTTGTACCATTTGCAGGTTACTCTCATCCATTTGTTGTC
Source organism: Lathyrus sativus (assembly GCA_963859935.3). NCBI lineage: Eukaryota > Viridiplantae > Streptophyta > Magnoliopsida > Fabales > Fabaceae > Lathyrus > Lathyrus sativus. The sequence goes on from OZ012739.1 coordinate 521,898,813, forward strand.
TTAAACAAGCTATAGACATATTTTTCAGATTAGGGCCCTGAGTGGAATACCCCACACCTACACTTTGACTGTTTTGACCAACATTTATCCCAGATCCTGACCCTTGTAACGGTGAAGCCATCACATTCTTTGAGAATACTAAGGGAGCATTTTGGAGGCCTTGCATTTTTGACGTTGGCATTCCATATGGTGTGTTTCTTGGTAATGGTTGTGAAAACCCTGGAGGGGGGAAATGTCTAAACGTCGAAGTTCCCCCTGGAGGAGTTTGGGGATTGGATGCTTGTGGCCCAACATACTCCAAAACGGGATGAGTATAAGCCCTCATATCTGTCGACCCTGAACCCACCACTGATGGCACTGGTTCAGGCATAACAGGATGCGGCATCTGCTCTTCTATTGAAGGGACTGAGGGTGGCACTATATCATTCTTAGACATGTCTCGAGGATTAGTGTTACTAAGCTGGGGATTAGAACCACTCCCTAGAAGGTTTGGGTTATTTGGCTGATTAACATTTGTCGCCATTTTCCTAGTGTAGTTTCTCCTTGGTCTTTCTTCGTTTGTAGCAGCTATTTTACCACTTCTTAATAACACGCAACGAAGTTTTCTCAAAGACAAAACTAACAAATTCAGTTTTTTTTTCAAAAAAAAATATATTTTACAAAGAGCTTTATAAACTTTTAGCACTATCCCACTGGGCGTGCCAATTTGTTTCTTGTGAAAAATGGAAAACAACCGCTGATCTTCCAAATCTAACTTTGGTGACTCACTGTTAGCTCAGAAATTCGACGCCCACATTAAATTAGAGTTTTTGGTTGAAATGTTGAATTCTCGAGGTAATGTGGAGAAGTCTTCGACTGGGTCTTTACAACAAATGAAATCGAAGAAACTCACATAAGAAAGGAAGACTTTTTTTGGACTTAGAAAATATTTCTAAGATTGAAGAAGTTGCCTTCGACCGAGAATGCTGTCCAAATATTAACAGGATTTAAAATTCAAATAACGGAGGGAGTAGTTATTCTTTCTCACTCCTGAATAAGACAAGTGGCGCACATCTAAGAGGCAGATGCATGCAGCACAACACTTGTCAAATGTTAATGCTCTTAGGAAGTTAACAGCAGTTAACTTTATTATTATAAATAGGGGATCTAGCAATAGGATTCAGTGTGTTGTATTAACTATTGTATAAGTCACTCCAAATTTACTCAAAGTATCTGTGTGTAGAGAAAAGAGTCTTGGGAGAATGTACGTGATGTAAAACACCATTTTTATGTTTCAATGAAATTTACTATCACTTTGTATCAAAATAGTTTATCTTTAACTTTCTTGCAATTTACATCTTTAGCGTTATGCTTTGCTTCTTTTAAGCCTTTTTCATTAATGTCTTTAACCTTTTCTTTCAATTTAACGTCCTTCCATTCTTGTCGAACCATGCACTTGAATTAACCTTTCTTTATAAACACTGTCGAAGTATTCAGTTTTTAATATTTTCTTTAGATTAAAATTTAGCACATTTCCTAGGATCAATCTGATTGATCCTGTGAGTCACCAAAGAAAAATTAGCACATGTCCTAGGATCAATCTGGTCGATCAGATTGATCCTAGGACATGTGCTAAATTTTAATCAGATTGTTCTTGAGCGCCTTTAGGGTTCTTCTTGGGAACATGAAGGCGAAGACTATTTTCTTGTAACTCATCTGTAATCTCTTGTAACAACTTTCTAAGTATAGTGAATTAGAGAGTTGTTCTCTCCCCCATAGTAGATCGTTTGATCGAACTGGGTAAACAAACCTTTGATTTTTTCTTACCTTATTATGTTATATTATTTGTGTACGAATTATTATTGCTGTAGACCATTTATTTTGGTTGCTATTATTCTTTGCCTCACAAATTAATATTGAATTTTGTCGTAATTCACAACAAGATTCACAATAAGTACAATTACTCAAAGTTTGCAGCTCTCTCCCTCCTTAGTTTATAAGTTTGCCACATTCAATTATTATGTTTATCTTGGGAACAATCTAACTTTTTGGTCTACAAAATAACAACCAACTTTATCTCGTTATAATGCTGAATTAGAGTATCATGGTGTTACTATCGTTGTTTTTTAATCTTGGCTTATAAATTTACTCATAAAATTTCATTGTCCGATCATGAAAGTCACTTTAATAAAGTGTGACAATGTTAATGTTGTATATTTATCAACTAATCTTATTCAAGACCACCACACGAATCACATTGAAATGGATGCCCATTTTACAAATGAAAAGGTTGCTCGTGGTCAGATACATGTTGTTTCACGTTATCAAATAGCTTACATTTTTACAAAACATCCTCCGCTACAATTTGATAATTTCAGAGATAGTCTTAACATTCACCAACCTTCAATTTTGACTACAAAAGTGTGTTAAAATATTAAATATTCTTAGTATCTCTTATTTTTGAAAAAACAATCATAATTAAATATTTAGATATATACATATACACTAAATCACTCTCTCTAGAATTGAATTGCCTCGATTCTAATTAATATACTTTTTATTTGTATGAGTCGATCATTGCATCGGTTTAATTCAAAGTGTATGAATTGTTTTCATAGTATCCACTCTTATATTAAGTAATAATAGTAGTACATATCAACAAAAAGACAAATATCATAAAATGAGTGTCACTATTTTTTTAATATATAATGATTTTGTTTTAAATCAACCTCCAGCTTGTACGTAGTGTAGTCCACCTTGTGATTTGTCGAACTTGGCGTTCTTGGCTGTGTCTTGGTCCAAGGTCTGTATATTACTTGGCTCAATGACAATGGAGGAGAGAGTGAATAGGACCATTTCTCAAAATTTCCCCACAACATTGATTTTGCTTTTCACGATCCATATACACTTCATTTTGTGGTTTGGCTTATATATCCTATGTCATAGGATCTTTCAAAACACACAAATACAACACTAAGTTTTAGTTTTACGTGACTCAGAAACTCCAAAATCAAACACATATATAACTTCACAAAATATACTATTTTTTTTATAATTCTCGTCCAATAGTAACTACACATTTGTTTATTTCTCATAGATTAATTTTAAGAAAAAACACTATAACCAAAGAAAATATATTTTCTGTATTAATATTCAACAATTTTATTTCGTAAAAAGGTAAACTTATTTTTACCAAAAGGAAACATTAATTAAAAATAATCGTACGCATTTTTCTTTGTTTTTATATACCAAAGGTGTTAGAAGATATGTAAAGTTGAATAGCAAATAAAAAGAACATAAATAAAGTTGAAAAAGTCTTACAAAGTTAGGAATGAGTTTAATGCAAAGATGATAAACCTTTGATTTGTCGGAATATTTTGGGAAATATCAAGTGCACCCACTTGTTCAAAACAAGTTGTATTGATACTGCCTTTTTTTCTCTATCACATGATGCCAAGGGATATAGCGTACGTTGTCTTATACTCAAAATTTGTGTTTTTTTTTTTTTTTTGTTTTTTTAAATCTTATTTACATATAATATTTTGTATTACTTATTATCTAGTACGAATGGCATTTGAAGTCAATATATATATATATATATATATATATATATATATATATATATATATATATATATATATATATATATATATATATATATATATATAAAAAATAAATTTTTTTTAACTTACTCTAAATCATAATTTTTGAATTGAATCCAATTTAATCTCATGATTAAATTAATTATTTTATTTTATTTAAAATAAACTAAAAAATTTTACTCTTCAAATTTGATCTCCACTCATATACATATGTATGTGTGCTTGTGCTTGTGTGCGTGTGTGAGAAATGTGTATTTTTCGATTGTTATATTTTTCAATAATTTCAAACTATTTATTATAAACTCTCAAGTTTTGTTATTTAATTTTCTTTTTTAAATATTTATTTCTCTTGTTGTATTTAAAGGTAAAATTCATTATAATTTTAATAGCAAGTGATATATGTTGGAATTAATTTAATATCAATAAATCTCATATATACATGTTTTATATAATATATGCTTTAGTGCGAAATAAAATAAATAAATGAGTGTATATTATGATATTTTTGATCGAATTTTAGTTTCGACAAGAATAATTTTATGTTTCGACAAATTTGTGCATGGTGTAATCGAAATTTGTTCAAGCATGTAAGAGCAAAGATGTGTAGTCAAAGCATGTTCTAATATGCAGTTGTATAAGTTAGCTTGTTGCTTAAATGAGCTTAGTGTTTAAATTAGTTTGTAGTTTATAAATAAGCCCCTCATTCAAGCTGTTGAGAGATGGGTAAAAAAGCGTTGGTGGTTGTTGTTCACTTATAAATTTTTGTCATAATTGAAAAAGTGAATAGCAAAATGGTTTTAACTAATTCTTGTTCTGCTTCTTCCTTCTTCTCTCACTTTCATAAAATTAAAAAGATTTGTTGTATTTGTTCAAAAAACTCAATCTTTCTCATAGTTTTTATTTATTTCCAGTGCGGCGTTTGTCACAACATATATGATTATAATATCTACGACATCTTAGTTTATGGACAAATATAAGGAGCAAATTTTCTAAACAATTACAACGATAATTCTAAAACACTATAGTGTAGAAATAAGTGACTAACAGATGAGGAGAAGAGATTATATGTTTGTTGTATGGTATATTGAGGACCACAATATATATATATATATATATATATATATATATATATATATATATATATATATATATATATATATATATATATATATATATATATATATATATATAATGGTCAATTAGAGTTCTCATTATTCTGAAATATGTCACTTTGACATCCGCTCATATTTGATCTCATATCCAATTAATTAATAAAAACTTAATTAGCTTTTTTAATTTTATGTGATCACTTAATCAATCAAAGCTCTTAATTTAATTATTAAATAACAAAATTTGAGAGTTTATAATAAATAGTTTGAAATTATTGAAATTGACAATCGAAAAATACATATTTCACAAAAACGCACACGCACGCGCACACACACAATTCTCACAACCAAAGTGTTAGAAAATACTCAAATTTCCAAATTTCAAATTTAGTTTAAGGTTAGTATAACAAAAACTTAATAGTTTTGATTAATAATGACACCCTTCAAATGCTGCAACTGTCAAATTGTTGTGATGATGACATCCTTCAAATGGTTATGTTGATTACAATTGTCAAGTGGTTTTGATAATGACACTTTTCAAAAGATTTCTTATAGTGGAATCTGCACAAGAAAGAGATATCGCAAGACACATCTTTAAATATATTAATTTCTAGTTGAAAGTGTTAGACAATATTGAATCAAGCAAATGACATTGAAGTTCTAGTCTTAAAGATGTGAAAGTTTGGAGTCTTGAAGTTAAAGATGAGAAAGTGTGAAAGATCGTCTAGTCCTGGGCCTAAAGTTTTATCTAGTTTATGGTCAATTTATTGTAAAGGAAGACGAGTAAGTCTTAAGATACTAAAGCAATACACACGTACAAATTGTTTTTAAATCTCTTATCTTTTTATAAATATTTTTCAAACTAATCTGCGCAAGTCTTAATTGGTTAAAAGCTTGTTTAATCTTAAGAAAGTAAAGAAACATCATCCAAACAATTAAGATATCCTACTAATATATTTATCCAAGTGTAACTCCATTTAATAGGTTAAGGGGTCTAATAAACGGTTAAGTGAGATAGAAAATCAACATTTCTTAATTTTGCTTGACCAATCAATTTATGCATAGATTTTAATTTATAAACTCATTAAAAAGACCCAATGATTGCTTCCTTTTTGAGTTAGATTTTTTTTTTCTATAAAGGAGATTTCTCATTATTTCAAAATACACCAAATTTCTAAATAGAAAACTTTTTATATCATTATTTATTTCATGCTTCTTTAAATTTTCTTTTCATTAGAGTTGCTTTAGTGTTGAGAGAGTAAAAATATTCATCTAAAAGTTATTGTGCTAAATATTTTTATTCAAAAGTGTTATTATCTTGTGATCTCTTTGTATTAAGATTTGAAGATGACAATATTTAATATATGCTCGGGAAAATATTGACCATCAAATTTTTTATGTTTAAAAGGATCATTCAGATTTATCCCTCTCTTTTACCAACATTACATAAATGTTTTAATTATTTTATAAAAGAAATTAATGATAATTTAAAAAACATATTAGTTTAAAATTATATATTTTTAAATATTTTATGCTAATCAAGGTGTGGTGGGGGATATGTTCGTCGTCTCCGTCTCCGAAGTGCCTTCGGGTGGACTTTCTCACCATCATCGTCCCTGTAGGGAAAAATCCTCATCTTTGGGGTCCCTGAACAGGAAAATCCTTGCGGAGATCTACACTAGCGGATGCAAATTGACATCCCTACACCGATATTAATGAATACCTAAGACATATAAAATGACATGATCAAAAGTAATACATCTAAATACAGTTAAATGCATCTAACCTTAATATGAGAGAGTTTTGCTTCACATTTTCATGATAGCGATACAAAAGAAATATATGGGACAAAATAATATCAAAAATGATTTCTCGAACTTCTGTTCGTATCCACCGCGTACTCCTTCGATACTCCCTCGCTATGAAAATGTTATAACTCATTACCTTTTCTCTAAATTGATTTTAAAGTGAAAGTGTCCTTCAAATGATGCCAAAAACCTCTATTTATAATTTTCCATTTTGTTGTCCATTCTCTATTAGAAGTATTGCTCAATCAGCAAAATTGGTTTCCTTTGGTGAAAAGAAAAGTCTATAACATATTGAATTAACTAATCAAAGGATTCTTTGATTATCATATTTTCAATTTTGTTCAATCTCCTAATCAATAGGAAGTTTGTTTAGAGAATTTCCATATTCTTCTAATAGAGCACAACTCTTAAATATATTTTCCCTCAAGGGGAGAGGGGATAAACCCCAAGTGATACATATTTTCTACACCATATATAGCATAACTCTAATTTCAATCTTAAAACGTGACTGCCTATTGTTGCGGTGAAAATCGGATATCAAGCTATTGAATTAACTTGAACCTTAATTCTTTTACAACCGGACTTTAATTTATCCAAAGGAAATGTCTAAAGAAAGAAAGAACCTTTTGCGCGATGTTACAACAACGCTAAGAGATTCGGGGATCGGGGGTTGGTTATGCATAGGGTAGGTATTTCACATCCTAAACATCTGTAGTACTCTACAGGAACCTTTTGTTTGTTTGTATGCTAAGTTTGTTAAATATTTGCTAAGGTTTGGGTATTGGGTAAAAAGGTGAAGGTTATGATAGATGAAGACCTAAGATTGTTTCTAAGTTTGCTCGCAAAGACATCGCGTCCTCTGCCTATGTATCCTAACTAGGATAGAATCAGAGCAATCGTAGTTCACCTCACTAGGGTTGAAGAACGCTTGATTGCGATCAAGGTTCAAAGGGGAACAAACATAATAATGTTTGTGTAGAGTTTCACAAAACTCTCTATGTCTATGTTGTAACACTCAAAGGGGGAAGTAAGTGATCATATCCATGATCCTTACATAGAGTTAACAACTCTATCCTAGGGTTCTAGTTGTAAAAACTCCTAGTGAGGGGGAAGGTTGCTCGTCAAGATATCGCATCTTGTGCCTACGTATTCTCATTGTCCAATGAGAAATCAGAGCGGTCGTAGTTCGGGCTCGAACTAAGGAATCAATTGGTTCTTTCCAGACCAAAAGAGGGGAAGGTTCTATCCAGACCTATGAGTTTATATCCTATTGGTTCTATCCAGACCAAAAAGGGGGTTAAGGCTCTTTCGAGGCCAATGAGGGTATTGAGCTATCTATGACCCAAGGGTCAATAGAGAGACTTTCCTTTGGAAGGGAGGAGATGAGGCAACTTGGATGAGAACTAAAAAAGTTCCATCACTTGGGGAAGAAATAATTAACAAAGTAATCAATACTTTAAACAAAAGAGGCATGGTTACAACCAAAGATCATGTATCTTAACAAAGATGAAAGCATATATTAACAAAGATTAAAGGTATATCTTAACCAAGATTGAAGGTAACAACCACATGTATCGATGACAATCAAATACAAGCAAATTAGTTTAACCTCATAATTTAGGAGGAAAACAATATGAAATAATGGTAACAACCAAGGGAGAGTACCCTAGCATGTTAACTAACATAGTATAAATGAGAATGAGTGAATATTATAACACAAATAATCACGGTGAAAAATAAATTCATCTGCATACGCGAGATAACGATCTCAATACAAAGGCAACTTACAAGCAACCAAAAGGCATGAAAATATGAACAAACATGGAATTAAAAAATATCACATGAAAGTAGGCATCAAGACAAACACAATTCAAAAAGAATGGGTTCAAAATGATGAAAAATGGATGAGTTATGAGTTTTTGAAGTTTGGATGAACAAAACATGAAAATCTAAATGATCAAAGGAATAAAATGCACATGGTAAGACAATGAATCAAACAAATTTGATTATTTAAACATGTTAACAAAATTTTAAGAATAATACAAGATCAATCTCACAAGAAAAATCAAGTTACAAGTTGAAAATTTTCAAGATCATCATGGTAAAAAACAGTCATGGTAACATGTGGAATGCAAGTGGAAAGTTCACATTTATGAGTTTTAGGTTTACCTCTTGAAGCAAGCTTAAGCAATAAGAAAACTAGAGATCTTGAGAGCTCTTCCAAGATCTTGTTACATAAGTGTGGACGTGACTTGGATAGCTTCAATACATCATACTTTATGTGTTTGAAGTGTTTCTTGAGTTGGAAGAAGTTTGGAAATGGTTTTGAAAGGTGTTTTTCAAAAGCAAATTTTGAGGGATTTTGGAAACTTAATGAGATTTTGTAAGAACTTGGTGATTGTGTAAGGGAGAGAGTTCTAGATGGTTTATATCATAGAAAATGGTGTGTTTGTGATGTAGGAAGTGAGTTCTATTTATAGCCAAAGGCCTTGGATCAAGGTATGGGCAAAAGTGAAGCAAACTGCCAATTTTAACCTTCCATCATGAAAATCTTTGAGTTTTCCAATGCAATCTTCATACTTGTCTTTAAGCCACTCAACTAAGATATTCTCCATACCCTATAGATTTTTTCATCATGCTTGATAGGATAGGAGGTGACTTGTTAAATTAAAGTTGATGATTTGACAAGGGTAGCCACCTTTTTTCTCTTTCTTCACTATTCACTTTTGCAACTTGCATTAAATAATGATTTCCTCTGATCTTTGTACCATTTTTCGTGTGACTTGATATTAAAAGGTTAATTATCAATTCAAACATCATAAATTAGGTTTAGCCTTTGATTAGCATCGATTTGGAGAGGTTTTGGAATAAAAAAACTCATGCTGGCCTAGTTTTGCGAATGTGAGTTTTTGCCAACTTGTGGATCTTGGTTCTCTCTAACCAGGAAGAGTTATGGAACTCACTTGTACTTTTTAAAAATCCCCAATTAGGTAATACAATATTTATGCTTGTGTTAGGAACTCATTCCCCTTGAAACTAGGTCAAAAACCCTTGTGTGGTTAAGGAGTTATGGCTTTGCCCTTTTCAAAACCTTAATTTCCCAACTTTTGCGATTACTCCCTAACCCTTGATCCAATGGTCATGAAACTACATGGGTAGGTATAATATATCATTAGGACCATTTTTGATTCCCATATTGAGGTCAAATTCCTCATGAGTGAAGAGTTGACTTTTCGGTCAACCGTTCGATCAATCGGTGACTACCGAGTCGACTGTCGGTGATCCGGACATTCTGAATACTTGAAACTCTTTGGATGGACTTTACTAAGCCATAGGAACTTAATGGACCTTGATCCCACCCTTGAAACACTTTTTAAACCAAAATTCAAACTACAGTTGACTTTTCCTGATCGAAAACCCTAATCGGACGTCTTGAACTGCACTGTTCTCAATTCTTGGGTGACCACCTCAAATTGAATTCATACTTGATCCAATGGAGTATATTTGATCTTGTGGAGACTTATTTGAAGTTGAATCAATCCAAAACATTGATTGGTCAGACCATTGAAATCCCGATTTTGACGGTACGGAACCCTAATTCATCTGCATCTTAATAAAGATAAACTGGAAATGGGTTAAGGTTAGTTAATCAACTGAATATGATCCTAAAATGATGATGAGGATCTAAGGGGTCAAAATTTAGGGTGCAACACCTATAATCATACACTTTTTACCATGCATCATCAGTCATCAGCAGAGCCTCTCGCCTCACGCGAGCAAGTCTCCTAAGCTACCTAAAAACACCACTGCATAGGACGTCTCACCGCCGTGGGAAAACCCTAACCAACGTATTGTGTTATAAACCTACCCTTTCAGGGGGAACATGCACACGTGTATTTTTTGAGAAATACAAATTTGTTAATTTAATTACCCAACTGTTTTGTTTCCCGCATATTTATTGTCATTTATCAATTTGTTGTGAAATATCTTTTGCTCTTGATATGTACTTTGTCGAAATACTTTAAATTTTATTGAAATCGGACAAAGGTTCAAGTGTGGAAAAGTTTAATGAAGCGTAAATTGGTTGTTATTAGCCTTTCATTTCTAGATAAACATTCTAGTTTAAGACAAGTTTTAGAAGTATTTTCCTGCATTTCGTGAAAAACCATTTGTAAGGGAAAACGATGAAACATGTGAATATTGAGACTTGTTAAATAACGATAATTCTAAAGATAAGTTGCTTGAAGTTCAGAGCGAAACGGAGTCTACAAAGTTGGAAAATTTTGAGTGATCAGTTAAAAACGCAGCTAAGTTATGTTAGAAAACACACCGTGGTTTGAAGTTGAATTATCTTAGGTTTATTGAAATTTTTTACCCCAAAATAAATAAAGTGAAGTTGGACTATAGAGAAACCAAAATGTTAGACAAGGAATTTAATCTTGTCGGCCAAACCAATCCTCCAAATATCTTGAAGATAAATCATCTTAGATTTACCTTTGAAAATTAGTACACCAAGATAATTAAAGTGAAGTTAGACTATCGAGAAACAAAAATGTTTGACAATAAATTTGATCTTTTTGGCCAAATCGATCCTTCAAATGTCTTGTATATAGTAATTATTAATCTCTTAATCTCAATTTTAACCATACTCATCATGGAGTTAATGAATGCGCATGTAACTCATTTAGTTTCATCACACATAAAAATTCATCAAATTATCATCAAAAAAGGAATGAATATGAATGATAATCTTACCTTCTAAAATGAAATATAACTTGCCATACCCCACAAGTAAGGAAATGTGACTTATTGATTTAAAATTTGGGCATTATAGAATTGCCCTAGTTTTAATTTGGTCAAACTGTTAGACGATAGGCTTTGATCTAGAGGGGTGAATAGATCACAAATTTAAAAATAAAACTTTTGGCAAAAATTGTTTTCAAAAGTTTTATGGCACAATGAAAAACAACCCGAATCAAATTGTCTAACCGAACGTACTATCAAAAAGCTCGGATATGCGTAACGTAAACCAATTAGGACGATAATGAACACAAATTGTTGAATAACGATTAATTCACGAATCAATTAAATGCAAAGTTATTCGTAAAGCTTATTTACAATGAACATAAATCAATTAAAATACTCAAAGGCAATTTAACAAATACTTTGTGTGCGATTGATAACGATTGGAAATTCAATTTGTTTTGTTGATGTTTAAAAGTCAATCACAATCAAAATGATTATGATTATATTATGATCACAATAAAAATTTACAATCGAATTGATCAAACAACTATGAACTTGATAATTTGCAAGAACAACAATTAAAGAAATAGAGAGATGGAGAGAGAGAGAGAGAGAGAAAGAGAGAGAGAGAGAGAGAGAGAGAGAGAGAGAGAGAGAGAGAGAGAGAGTCACCAAGATTTATTTAGGTTGTTCCCCAATCGGCCTCGCTATGGGTGTGTTTTCCCTCAATCCGATTATGCGTGCAAGCTGAATAGGTCTTTGTATGGCTTGAAATAATCTCCTTGACAATGGAATGGGGGATTCGATGAGTTAATGACATACATTGGTTTCACTATGAGCTAGTTCGACCACTGTGTTTACTTCAGATTTCAACATGGAAATTCACTTGTTATTGTGTTACTTTATGTGGATGAAATCCTCATAGCAAGCAACAATGTTGAAGATGTTATGAAGGTGAAGGATGAACTCAATAAGGAGTTTGACATGAAGGATTTAGGAGCTACCTCCAAAATTCTTGGGATTGACATCCGGAGAGATAGAAAACAGTCGAGATTATGCTTATCTCAAAAGACATACTTGAAGAAGATTCTTGATAAGTTTGGTATATCGAATTCAAAGCATGTTCTAACACTGAATAATCCTCAATACAAGTTGAGTTTGACTTGAAGTCCTAGTACTGAAGTTGAAAGAGCATATATGAATAGCATTCCACATGCTACTATAGTAGCTTGTTTGATATATGCTTTTTCCATTCTTCCTTGGCAAACTTCAAAGTCTATTTTCTCAGTTGATTTCTGTGTTTAGACTTAGAAGTTCTTATTCTTCTATGTGTCTTCACAGAGGATGCTGAAGATGTATGCACTTCTGAAGTCATCTGCTTACTAGTAAATCCTTCATTTGTTGTGTTGCTTTTGTTTGCTTGAGTTATTGCATTTAGTATGACTACCTTTATGAAATCTCTCTTTGTAACTCAGATTTATTTTTATTTATACATCTTGGTGTTCTGAAGATTAAGTAATTATAAAAGAGGGTCTGCTATGAGTTCTTATAGACTTGTTATATTTATTATCCTGAGTATTCGTTATTTTAATATTGATTAAGTCAAATCAATGTTTTAATGATGACTTTTGGAAATATTATCTAGTAGTCTGACCTATTAAGATTCTTTTAACAGTAGTAAGTAGTATAACTAACCTGTCAATTGTTGCTTCTGGTTTTAGTATTACTTTACTAATGTTTTATCAAAAAATCAAAAGGTGAAATTAAGTTGTTGGTTGCATGCAATGTAAACAAAAATAAATTGGTCAAAAACTTCTTCATTAATCAGGACTAAAGGATTACAAAATATTTTTACAAAAGGAATTATATGTTCTTAGAATAGATCTCTATCTAAGTTATCATTTTCCTTGTAGGAACAGTAGTTGCCATAGTCAATTTTCGGTTCATCCTCATCAATATCTTCCTCGTCTACTTCTAGGATAATATAATGGTAAAACATCTTGTTGAACCTTATTCTCCTTGAACTCTTCATAGACTTCTTTCTTGGCTTCATTGCAGCTACTGAAGAACCTACTTTTGTAGGTTATTGAGGAACTGCTGATGTAGCTTCGTCAAAAGTAATCTTTGTAGAGGGTTTAGGCTCAGTAGTAGATGATTCAGAAACTGCTCATTTTTGAAGGTTCTAGACATTCAGACTCGTAGAGCTATGTGTGATTTCTGTCACTACAGAAGTTTTGTTGCTTTTAATTGATGACTCCATGACTTCAGTAGATGTTGATGATAATGAACTAGGTGTTGGTTGCTTTTATAATGGCTTCTAAGTATCCTAATCGACAAAATAAAGATCATTTACTTGATTTCTTAGACTGTTACGAGCAATAACTGCACTGCATAATCCTTAATGACCCATATTACTTGATTGTTTTTCATTTTTTGGAAATTGATCTTGTAATGATGGTCTGTTATGCATTTACGAATGCAATTTTCTTTTTTCTTTTCTCTTTTTATTCTTTTGATGTGAGAAAAGGGGGAGAAATGACAATAGGCTTTTAATTAGAAACTGAACCCATTGAACCTATTAAGTCTGTACATAATGGTCATCTATAATTTTGTTATTTTAATTTTTGTTATTTTGGTTATCTTGTCTGGGCGCCACATTTTAACTTTCTTGTACATAGAACTAAGGAGGAGCTTACAAACCTCAACCTTAGCCTATCAGACTCAGAAGGAGCTTACAAACCCCGTATTCTGTTGTTGCCAAAGGAAGTTAAAATATTATTTTTGGTTTTCTTAAATATATAACTAAGGGGGAACTTAGAAATTTCAACCTTAGAACTATTTGACTCAATGGGAGCTTACAAACCTCAAACTCTGATATTACTAAGAAAACTAAATTACTTTTTCTTGAAAGTAGTACATAAGGTGGGTCACATAACTTAACTTTAGACTATTAGACTCAAAGGGAGCTTACAAACCTCATAATCTGAAGTTGCAAAGAAAATTATAACTGCCCAACATTGTTCTTTTAAATACTTATGTTTGTCATCATCAAAAAAGGGGAAATTGTTAGAACAAGATTTGTTTATGAGATATATTCCTTAGATTTTGATGATAACAAAACATTTAAAGAATAATGGTTTTATTTGATGTGTGTTTCTTGTATGAAATTTCTAATACATGTAAATATTTATATATAGAATCTGATATACAAAGGCTCACTTGAGAAAAGCTGAATTGCTAGCTTCTAGTGGTGTAGAATCTGAAGAACACTTGCTAAGTGATGTCTGGCGTAGACTCTGAAGCTGAAGGCTTCAGCATCAGAAGAAGCAACATAATTGTCTTTACACTTGATGAATGTAAATTGGTTTCTAGTATTATTCAGAGTAGGCAATAAAGTTGAAGTTGTCCGTACGACATAAAGCAAGCTACATTGTCAAATTAGTTTGTCAGCTGGAGTCCGAGTTCACAATACTCAAGAAAAGTTGACATACTTTATGGATATCTACTCTCAACGGTTATATGGTACAAGTTCTTCTTGAAGACTTAATGGTTAAACATATTACACAATAGATCAAGATCTTTTGGCGTATCTATCTTTAACGGCTCTTGTACTATAAAGTAAAGCAAAGACACTTGATCATGTTATCTCTTCCAATGGCTAGTCTGCTGCAACTGCTATATAAGTGGTTGAAGGTTCAAATTGAATCTTCAACAAGGATTAACCAGAAGAAGGAATAACAAGATCAGCAATTATCAACTCTATTATATATGCATATTTTCTATTGTAGGTTGTAATTATAAAAGCCTTAAGATTTTTTATACATTAAATATCTTAGAAGTCTTAAGAGCTTTAGATTTTTGTTATGGTGATTTCTCTTACCTCTGATATTAGTATCATGTACACTTTGTTC
The DNA here is from genome assembly GCA_963859935.3 of Lathyrus sativus. Taxonomy (NCBI): domain Eukaryota; kingdom Viridiplantae; phylum Streptophyta; class Magnoliopsida; order Fabales; family Fabaceae; genus Lathyrus; species Lathyrus sativus. Next base: position 521,913,968 of record OZ012739.1, read on the forward strand.
TCTATTCTGCTGAACTTGTTTAGCAATTTAGATTAAGTATCTCGCTAAGATGCTTGAGCCATGTAAGTCTCTTGCTATGTGCTTGAGCAATGGAATTCTTAATTAAGTGAATTGGTTGAGCATAAGTCTTGTGTCATTGGGATACAAGCAAGGAAGTCTCTCTTCAAGATGCTTGAGCCATGTAAATCTCTTGCTATATCCTTGAGCAATGAAAGTTTTAATCAAGTAGATTGATTAAGCAAGGTATCTCAGTTCGTGAAACTTGGAGCATGAAGGCTCGTTTCATGGAACTTGGAGCAGAAGTCTTGGGCTAGTGTGGCTTGACCAGGAAGGCTCGTTCCATGGAATTTGGAGCAGAAGTCTTGATTCTGTAGAACTTGAGAATGAAGTCTTGGACCTAGGATCTGAGCAGTGTAAAAGACTTACGCAGAATGTATAACCGATTTTAATCATGTTTTGGTTATAGCAAAAATCTCTTGTGAAGCAAAGGGACTAGACTACTCTCATTTGGGAGGAACCAGTATAAATTTTTGTGTCTTCTGTTATTATTTATTTGCTTCCGTTAACATCCGTTGCTAAGTATAATCAGAATCTGAACACCAGTTTAGATTCTGAACTTTGATCATACACAAATTAAGAAAACTGAAAACACAGTTTAACCTCCCCTCTTCTTGTGTATTTTTCTTACCTTCATGCGAGACTTTAAGTTTGAATATGGTAAAGTTGTTCACTTTAATATAATAAACATTATCCTGTTAAGTCATCTTAATTGGTAGTTGTGCAAGGACATCAGATACATGGGCGTAGATTCGAACCCACAATATCTCACTTTAATATAATTGTTTTTTTATTTCTTAACTCAACAATAACATTCTCAATTTTTTTTAAATGTTAAAAAATTAAAATGACATGAGAAATTATAGTTGATTAATGATTTTTTTATTAGAAATACGGGTATGTGTATGGGTACTAAGGTACCCATGGGGTATGGATATGAGTATAAATGTTGGTTCCCATGCGGGTATAGGCTCGGGTATATGGATTTTTTTAAACCCCGGGTTTGGGGACGGGTTATATAGTACCCTGCCCATTGTCATCTCTAAATACAAGCTTAAAGTGCTTTGATAAGTGCATCTTAGAATGAAGAACTTGAATCATATATATAGTTTTAGACTCTCTCTTTCTTCACAAAACAAAATAATGTGAGACCTCAAAGAATTTGTATTCTATATATAGCATTGAACTCTCTCTTCATTCATAAAACTAAGCGATGTGAGACTTCTTCAACATGTATATTTTCAACCAACCTCAACAATCTCCACCTTGACTGAAAATAATACATAAACTTTCATTATCTTCACCGACAACCATACTTCACCATAAAAAGTATCAACATGTATATTTTCAGTCAACCCTAAGAATCTCCACCTTAATTGAAAATAATACATAAACTTTCATTGTCTTCACCGACAATCATAATTTAAAAAACGACCATACTCTCTCATGAAAATATATTTAACTTGAAGATAAATCACTTCAAGAATTTTACATTGTCATCACCGACAATCATATACTCTATCATGAAGAATAAATTTCACTTAAAGCTAAACTAGCCCAAGAATTTCACATTGTATTCACCGACAATCATAGTTTTAAAAAACTATCATACTCCACCTAAAGAAGAGTATACTTCACTTGAAGGTAAACCACTTCAAGAATTTTCACATGTCAAAAACTAGGTTGAAACTTTATGGTGCAACTTCTTTGTTGATATGAAGCTCTTTAACCACTGACATAATCTTGCACCTTGTGTAATATTAATTGCATTAGCACATCTTTAACTTGAATTTTTCACAAGTAAAAAAAAATCTTCCATTAATTTTCTCTAACCCAAATTGCACAGTGGAATTTTGGCCTGCAGCTCAACAATTTTTTCACAACACTACCCTTCGTTTTTGATGTGGAAGATCAAACAAAAGTGTAACCACGGAGCATATTGAGAACACTTATCCCAAGATCGAACAAAAAGCTCTAATATCAGTTGTTATTGAAAAAAAAAACAAATATAGAGAAAACAACATTATTGGTTATTACCATTAATTTATTTTATTATTAACATATTATCTGTAATTTGAATATCTAGGTGAAAAATGATTTTTCTTTTACATAATTGATTGAATGTTGGGTCTATTTTTTTATGACATTTATCATCCATTAAAAAAGTTAAATATTATTACTATTCAAAATATTTTTGATTTACAAAAAATTAATTTTTAATATTTAAAATAAATTTTTATGTTAAAAAATATGAATCAAATTTCAACATAACCGATTAATACCACATGATTAATTAATTATGATTCGGTTCAACTAAGTTTTAATTCAGTTAACTGTAGTTCGATTTAATTATCAAACTACTTGATAAATAGTGGTTAGATTCACGAACCAGAGATATTCAGTTTTATAATTCGGTTCAATTTTATAATTTTTAAATAATCTTTCACATTTTAGTTCATAAAATATTTGATTAGGATTGTGTGGGGACAAGAAAATATTTGAAATGTGTATTACCCATTAAAAATTTTCATTTAATAATTTAAAACTAATTTAAATAGTCGGGCATGCTGCATCAATTACACATAACGTAAATACGTCCATAGTTTATCCTCTAAAAAATTGTTAATAAATTAAGGTTTTTAAATGTCACACAATTTAAAACTGAGTTAATTTGGTGGCAATGTGGTAAACTAAATGAACACATTTTTAGTTAATGAACTAGAGAAGTATTTAAGTATATAATTGTATTAGAAGACATAAGTGTATTAATTCACACAACATCCATAGTTTTAAAACATTAAACTACTCCTGGTATTGTATATTCGTGGTAATATGATGTTTTTTTGACTAATTTAATTAGTAATAAATTATCTTACTTAGGATTCCCAACAAAATAAATTATCCTGTTTTTACAAAGAATTCTCTCCATAGTGAAATTTAATGTGTGTTGGTCAAGAACAAAAGCTTTGGTTTTGGTTTCTTTTCAACTATTCTTCTTAAATAGAATTTATTAACTGTAAAAATTATATATTTTTTCCTTTTATATATTTTTATTTTTCACATTAAAAAAATATTATTAGTACTAGTAGCAATGAGAGCGTGTTTGGGACGAGTGAAAAGAGCGCGTGGAGTTGCATTGTATCTCTGTGAGTAACCACAGTGAGCAGAAAAACCCAGAGACGTACAGAATCGATTTGTAAATGGCCGCGAATTCTAGGTTGCTCGCCACGTTAAATTCTACCACTAGCTGTAAAAACTTCATTTCTATAATACAAACCGTTTCACCAAAAAAACAGCATCACACAAAAGAAACAAGAAATACCACAAACCTTATCACTGCTAAAATAAAACTTACTACTATTATTAACACATGACCCACCCACCACACCCTGGTCAGTCGCCAGCACAAAATGTTGTGTTTTTACGACCACATTACCATCCCTGTCACATTACCATTTTACCCTCTTCTATTTCTCCATTTTTCGATTTTCATTACATTAATTTCTTCGTTAACATCTTGGGTTTTATTAGTCAAACGAATTTGACCGTGTATCTTGGGTCTCACGTGACTCACATAACAAAAACGAACAGCATTGTGGTGGCATGTGATTACTCGAATTGGGACCGTTAGATCTTGTCTCATTGGTTCAGATCTCTTTTATGTGAAAACATCTCAGCAACGTGTTAAAATCTCGTATTAATTGCGGCGAGTCGTAGAATTCTGTCTTCTCACTATCAACTCTACCTTTTTTCATTTCTCCTTTTTCCAAGGGAAAATCAAATTTTGAATTAATGATTTATTTTAATATTTATTATTTTATTTTATTTAATAGAATAGAGTGATGATATTTTTCAATGTTTTAATTTCGGCTGTTGGATCCTATAAAACGGGTTTTAGGTGTTTTGGTCCTCTCAGAAAACACTGAACTCTTGTTCCTCTTCAACTACTAGCCTCTTTACCCATTCAGTGACATTAACAACACATATCACTCTTCACCCAACAGAATCTATACCATTTTTCTCTCTTGTTCACTTTGAATCCAAAGAGAAGTTTCAACGAAACTCTCGTCAAGAAACAAATCTTCAATATAAGAATCACCATCTTCTCAATAATTCCTTTTCTTTCTTCCTTTCTTTATTTCTCATAACCCATCATGTTAAAAGCTTTTCTTTACTCTTTATTCCTCTTCACACTCTCTACCACCATGTTTACTTCTTTCCATTTTTAAATTTTATCCTCTTTTACTTTCTCTTTTTTCTCTTAAATCCTTAACTTTTCATCTCTTTTTGGAAGATTTCCCCATAAAAAGCCTTTGGAATACCCATCCTAAAGTTCTACTCTTCTTCTTCACGCTTCTCTTTATATTCCATAACCGGCCCTATTTGTTCCTTAACCAAACACATTCGTTTCTTTCTCTTAGGAGACACAATGGAACATCATCAACAACAACAACAACCTAGTAAGAGTATCCTATGCAAATACACCGAACATCACACTGTTACAAAGAAACTCATCACTACCAAGAAAACCGCTAACAGTAACAAAACAAACTCAACTATATACCCAAGAGTCGTACAAATATCCGTCACCGACCCTGACGCCACTGACTCATCCAGCGACGAAGAAGAAAGTTTCTCCAGAAAAAGAACTAAGCGCTATATCCACCGTGTTGAAATCGAAGCCACCGCTAAAGCCGTCGTCAACAGAAAAAGACCTGCCGGAGAAACATCGACTGTTAAAAGGCCGGCGAAAGTTCCTGCTGTCATCAGTGGTAGAAAGTTCCGTGGTGTACGGCAGAGGCCATGGGGGAAGTGGGCTGCTGAGATTCGCGATCCTGCTCGGAGAGTACGGCTTTGGTTAGGTACTTTCGAAACTGCAGAAGAAGCTGCTATGGTGTACGACAATGCCGCTATTAAGCTTCGTGGACCCGACGCTTTAACGAACTTTATCACGCCGCCGCAGAGAGAAAAACCGGTAGAAGTAGAACCTTCCGCCGTGAAAACCGAAATGAAAGTAATCGTCGATGCAGACCCCAACCCCGACGCCGACGCAGAAGCCTCCGGGTCTGGTAACTCCGGTTACGATTCCGGCGAAGATCGTTGTGTTCCTCTCTCTTCTCCTACCTCAGTTCTAAATTTCCGTAGTAACTCCGGCGAGTCACAGCAATCGGAGGAACAAAACGAAGCGTGTGATGTTTTCAGAGAATGTCAAGGTGAAACAAACTTGTTAGACGAAACGGCGTCGTTTTTTCAACATGAGTTTCCCATGCCTTCTTGGGACGACTTGTTCAACTTCGAAACACCAGAGTTTCCTATGTTGTTTGAAGAACAACAAAACATGATGTTTGATGAAAACACAACGGCGTTTTTGTGTGAACAAGAATTAAACGACAGCATTGTTCTTGCTGACTCACTCATAGATTTCGACAAAGCTTGTTTCTCTCCACCCTCTTCATCTTTATGCCAAATGGATGATTTCTTCCAAGATATTTTGTCAGGCTCAGATCCTCTAGTTGTTCTTTGACAACAGAACACAGTACACACTCATGGTTTCATCTTTCAAGACTCTGAGGTTTTCGTTGGTTGTACGGCGATTTTGCTCCGGTGACATAACAACAACAAAAAATATAAAATAAAATTAGTTAATTTTATTCTGATTTGTTTTATAGTACACTCTAAAGAGTGATGGTTGTGTGAAGTTTTGTTTAAATTCTTCTACTTGTAACAGTACTTTTAATTTTTGTCTAATAATTAGGATTGTTGAGGCATATTAATGTGTGTATAATGAAGTTTTGTTTAATTAAGAGAAGAAAAAATTGTCAATGGTGGTGGGGGGACGGTGATTGCGGTTTTTGGCGGTGGTAGTTAAAGAAGATTGTTTTGTTTTTTAATGAATATGAAATTCAGACTTTAATTGTGTTTTTTGTGATGTTTAAAACGTTATTAGGATTGTGGTTAGTGCACGCGGGGTTAGTATAAAATGAAATGTTGGAAGCTTTAGGTCCCATGCTGAAAAGAAAGTTTAAAAGAGAAGGAGTGCGTGTGTATAGTGTACATCAAAAGTTGAGCTGCAGAAGAGCGTATTAATTGTCGGGTTTTTGGACTTTATCAGTGCACGAGACGAGACTTGTTTTGGTTTATATTACGGCTTTGTCTGTTAACGTATTGTATGACTGCAATGTACTACAATACAACAAGTCATGAGTCAATACTGAATCATACCGTATACTATAAGTAGTGAGGCAATATGTGTATTTTTGAAATTAAATTGCAATGAGAATTTAGATACCATGTAACAAGATTATTGCATCATGTTATACACCAATCTTCCATTTAAGATTACTGCGTCATGTTTTACACCAGTATTCCAGATAGTGGTATAAGGGAAAAGATTATTGTGTCATGTTTTACACCAATCTATCATGCATCATCATCATTACAATATAAGATAACAATTCTCGTACTCAAGGAAAAATGTATTCATACTATCATTCTTGGGTGATACTTTGATTAAAATATAGTTTATATCCAACAATCCAACAACATTCAAACTTATTCCACCACCGAGTAGAATTGGTTATATATATATTTTAAATTATGTTTTTATTCAAATCGTTAATTTTGAAATTTTTTTGAATAACTTATAATTTTTTTATGTCTTCGTCTACTACTACCTATTTAACTTCTTTTCATTTGATCTACTCTCTTTACAAAACTTACAACTCTTCTCTATATGTACAAACCACGGAAGTCTATTTTCACTATCTTTTCTACTATATGTGCTGCCTTAACACTCTCATTAATTTTTTCATGATTAATTTTACCGCACATTCAATGTAACATCCTCATTTCTGCTACATTTACTTTATTCTTGTGTTAATTTTTAGGCGTTCAACATTCTGTCTTATACAACATCATAGGTCTTATCATAGTCTGATAAAATTTTTCCTTCAACTTTAGCGGTACCTTTTTGTCACATAAAATTCCTAAAGGTCCATCCATTTCAACCACGCAGTTTGAATTTGATGGTTTACTTCTGTTTCTCCATCATTTTGTATTATCAGTCCAAGATATTTAAATCATGTGACTTGTGATAGTCTCCAATTTCCACCTCTAGGTTAGAAACATTTCTCCTTTTGCTAAACTTACATTCCATATACTTTGTCTTACTTCTGCTTTGGCGAAAGTAAGACAAAGTAATAAGGAACCTGTAATGCAGAACAATGATAATAAAATGTTTTAATTAATTTTGGAAAAATTATTCCGGCAGGATTGAATAGCAAATAATCTAAGTGTACGATTTTTTTTTTCAAAATATAACTTCTAAAGTTGTACTTATCACTCAATGTAAGCAAATAAGTGTTTTACAAAAGTTATAATTTCTTCCTAATACAATACTAAAAATTTGGATGATGAAAATTGAAACTGAAAGTCCTATTTATAGGCTTATAACTCGTTCTGGTAACTGTTAGATAATAGAATAAATAATGGAGAAAAATATGGAAAGTGGGAGGCTGAATCAGAGGAGTGGGGGTTAAAATCTGATTTTGGGCTGCATGACGGTCGTCAGCTGGGGCTTACGGGCGCCCGCTCTCTTTTTTCCATCTCTGGCCAGGCTGACGGGCGTCAGCTGGGGCTGACGACTGTCAGGTGTTCAAAAATTTGTTTTCTTCGTTTTTTTCTTGTCATTTTCTTTCCTTTTTCACTTGCGCAAGTCTCTGGTTGTCCTGTTCTTGAAATGCAAAGACAATAGCAACATAACACTACAAAAAAACAAATAAAAATGACACTAAAATGCATGTTAATCGGGTCAAAATGCTTATGTGATTTTTCGTTATCACCTTACTAATATATTAGGTCATCTTGTTTAACATATCATTTGCACTTTCTTGTGGTTGTTCAAACCCTCATTACAAGATCTTATATTAGAAGCTTTCTTGTTTTTCGCCATTTAATTACTATAATTTAATTTGTGATTGTCCCATGTGACTTCTTCTCTTAACTATTCTCTTGATTCTTACATACATAACCAATACTCTAACGATTTATATACAAATATTAAATATTATCTTTTTCTTTTTAAAATTATACACGTTGAGTATACTAATTGATAAGTCTACTGGTATTATTAGGCCAATCAGAATCACAAATCTCACTTTGAGTGTAAGTGGTATGGAAAATGTGTCTCTCCTTATGAGTGATGGTGGTCATTTATATAAGGTCCACTGAACTCCGAGTCTTAATAACCAATTTATTTATTATTACGATCCATGTTTTTTTATTTACGTGAGGGAAGTTAATGTTAACCAACGTTATTACTTTTATGTTTGAGATCAACTATTTATGACCACTAATATGTCTTAAATGCTATATTTATGTGTTAGTGTATCAGTCCAACACTAGATAGTTGACTATGGACTAGTCTATTCGATTAAGCCTATTAAGTTGGACAAACTCGCTTTTACTCTAGGAATTGTTTGAAATTAGGGTGGGCGTTGTTGAGTTCGGATTTGTATCTGACCTCGCTTATTAGATATGTACAAAAATCAAATCTATATAAAATATGAATTGTCTTATTTTAATTTAATGGTTGTAAATATTATGAGAGTGTGATTATAGCAAAACTACGAGTGAAGTTGATATGATTTTATCATTATAAAGGTTGTTGTGATTGAAAGTTAGACTCACTCACACTTATAATAATTAGACATAATTAGACAACAAAGACATTCATACTCCCTCTATTTTAAGTTGAGATGTTTAAGTTTTTTGCATAGAGATAAAAAAAAATACAATAAAATTGTCAAAACATATCATATATATATATATATATATATATATATATATATATATATATATATATATATATATATATATATATATATATATATATATATATATATATATATATATATATATATATATATATATATATATATATATATATATATATATATATATATATATATATATATATATATATATATATATATATATATATATATATATATATATATATATATATATATATATATATATATATATATATATATATATACACACACTAGACTATCCTTGTTATTAATTAAACAAAGGTATTTTGAAAACAAATCTCTTCTTGTCAGTTGTCACCATGTAACATTAGTACATTATCCTCCATTATTTTACTACATATATTTCAAGCAAGATCCACCTAATGGTAAGGCAATCTAAACAAGGTCTTTAAGCCTTAAATACTGGACCTAAACATCGATGAACTATAGAAAAATCTTTGTAATATTTTCTCTTTAGTTCTTTGAACTTTTGATTTTGTGCATCTGTTGCATCATCTCACACTTCTTTGAACCCTTTCTATAAGTGATTTTCTATCATATTATAATAGAAGAAAAATATTGGTCAACTAGAAATTTTTTTGGCATGGATTGTGGAGAAATTCTTTAGATGGAAATTATCATCGAATGGAAATCCAGCCATTATAAAAATTATATTGCATTAGCGAATGAAAAATCAATGAGTGAATGATTGTTCAGAGACTTATATTAACAAATATGTGTTAAATAACATGAAAAAGACAATTATATAATTATAGAACATGTATGTAATATTTTTTTTTTTGGATATATTTGAATTTTTTTTGAGTATATTGCTTTTATTTACATTATTATAAATATTGTTCAAAGTGTAAAAATGTGAAACTCTTATTAAGGTTAGATTTCATGATGTTGAGTTCAAATGTGAATTATTAGTTCTACATTGATTATGAATAAAAAATTATAAATATATAAGAGAGGTAACTCATATACCTAAATAGAAAACAAGATTGAAGCGTGTGAATCAAATATATGATGTGCAAAACTTACACGAAAGTGACGAGGGTTGTTGAGCTCAAGTTTTTGAGTGATAAGTTTTATATTTAATATTGGTTTGTACCGTCGACATGGGCGGTTTTAAGGCCCGGCCAGGCTGGGCATGTGCCCGGGCTCGGCCCCAAAAATTTGTCTTCTTTTATAAAAGAATATGAAAATTGTGGCGGTTAATAAGTGCTTTTGTGGCGGTTAAAACCGCCACAATTAACAAAAATGCAGAAAAATAGTACTTTTAAATAAAATTTCTCATGTCATAATATATATTAAATGAAAAGACGGTTTTTTGTCATTGATAATGACAATTTTAACCGTCGTAATTTAAACATTTTTCACAAATAAAACATAATTTTTTTTCCTTTTTTATGCAATTAAGCATACATTATATTAATTTTTTTATATGATAATATTTAGATTCAACTACATTACAAAAAGTGCAAAATTAAAATAAAGTTTCTATTTATGACCAAATTAATCAAAAACAAAAAATGAATACTTGAAAAAAATAAAATTTAACATAAAAGTAGCAACTACTAAAATTATAAAAAAAAAAATATGTATAGTGTTGTAAAAAAGAAGAAGAAAACAATAAATTTTATTCTCAAATAATATAAAAAATATATTAGGCCCAATTCTTCAATTTATGTTCACTCTAAATTATATGGTTCAATTGATGTTAACTAGGAATTTGTATTTTAAATTTAGTTTGTAGTTACAGTAGTTAGTAAATAAAATTATGTTGTTAAGTTGTTGCTAATTTCAAGAATTATTATGAATCACATGAAATGATATTCCATGTTAGTATCAGCCTCAAATTGGATATGGCTATGTTAGTTTTAAAATTCTGCCGAAATCAATTAAATTAAAAAAAAATTATTTTGATTAATAACTATTTATATATACAATATGAATTTATTGTCTTTAAATTTTTGCTCAGGCTTCAAAAATTTTCTGGCTCCGCCACTGACCGTCGACAAGGCCAAAAGAGAAAAGGCCCAAAAAAATAAGTAACTGAGCATCTAATGTAGGATGTGTAGACTCATTGAAATGGTTAAAGTCCCTTATGCTTCTGCTGTTGGCAATTTAATAAATTCTCAAGTTTGTAATCTTTCATAAATTGCTTTTGCAATTACTACTTTAGGGAGACACTTGAATGACCTTGGTATGGATCATTAGAAAGTCGTTAATAATGACATGTGATATTTGTAGGGAATCATAGATTATATATTGACCTATAAGAAGTCTGATCAACTTCAAATCTTTGGTTACTCTAATTTTAATTGTGAAGGTTGCCCTGACAACCAAAATTCTACTTTCGACTTAACATTTATGATGACATGAGGATCTATTCTTGAAAGAGTATTAAGCATACTCTTACAAGCTATCTTTACCAGAGAGAAAATTCTTGAATTTCAGACTCGAATTGAGCATATTCCAACAGAGAACATGTTGGTAGATCCACTAACCAAAGACTTAACTATTATAGTTTTTCATAAGCATGTTACCAATATGGGTTTTAAGTCATTTGATATTTTGGGCTAGTGGGAGTTTGAATTATTATATTTAATTGATTAATTATTATTCTTATTCTAACAAGATGTATGAGATGACGTCAATTTTATAATCATACCTCTTAAAGCAATTAAGTTGTTTGGACCATTCTTGGATTATAAATTCTTTTATTTAATTATAATAATCCACATTCATTATTCTTATATGAAATGTATATATTTATCATGTATGATTTGTTTCCATATCGGATACAATTTTCCATTGTTAAATCTTAAGTTTCTCACACTAATTTGATTAAAGGTGCTATTATAAATAATTGATATTTTAATCCTTTTATTTTTGTATTTTATTGATTAATTAAAGTCATTCAAGTGGGAGATTGTTGGATTTTATTATGGATAACTTTAATTAATTAAAATTAATATTGTACCAATTATTTATTCTAATTATTGCACTCTATAAATTAGTGAATATTATATCGGGTCTTATTATTGAACAACCCGTGATGTGTTGGGTTGTTCTTTCTAGTTAATCCGTTGAGAGGTCTCTACCCTCATCTGGTGGTTATAAATTCTAACTATCCTATCAAATTTGAATAACCCTAATAATCAACCATCAAAAAGAGGGGAGTACGCTTATCACAAATGGTCTTCTTTCTTACATCAATGGAGCCAACAAAAGCAATACAAGGTACATCAAATTTATATATATTGATAATTAAATTATATATGCTATATTATGTGTTTATTATTATAACTTAAATTTAACATGATTGTCCAGAGACTTATATTAACAAATATGTGTTAAATAACGTGAAAAAACAATTATAGAACATGTATGTAAAATTTTTTTGGATACATTTGAATTTTTTGAGTATATTGCTTTTATTTACATTATTATAAATATTGCTCAAAGTTTAATAATGTGAAACTTTTAGATTTCATGATGTTGAGTTCAAATGTGAATTATTAGTCCTACATTGATTATGAATAAAAAATTATAAATATATAAGAGAGGTAACTCATATACCTAAATAGAAAATAAGATTGAGGTGTGTGAATCAAATATATGATGTGCAAAACTTACACGAAAGGGGCGAGGGTTGTTGGGCTCAAGTTCGAGTGATAAGTTTTACATTTAATATTGTTATGTACCGTCGACAAGGCCAAAAGAGCAAAGGCCCAAAAAAATAAGTAACAGAGCATCTGTTGTAGGATGTGTAGACTCATTTCCTTGTTGAATAGGAAATCCTTCTCGTGAGGACTTGTCAGTCGTTTAGATCAATCTAATGACTGTCTGCATTTCATGCACATTTAACTACTAATTGTTTTCTCTATTTAAAGAAGGAAATGCAATATTTCTTAGGAATTCAAATCCTCTTTCATTAAAACACCATTTTTCACTCTCATACTGACTTGAGCGTTGAAGTGCTAACTTACAGGTCAACCCCCTTCTCCATCGCATCAGAAGCTCATAACCATCGCAGTAAGCTTTGCATCCTCACTTTTTAACCCTTTAGTCATAAAGGCCACAATAGACAACTTTAACATCTTTAGAGTACTTATTGATGGCAACAGCTCTAGTGTCACTATGTACTCAGATCTCTTTGAGAAGATGATGCTTAAGAAGGAGAAAACGGTTCCTTATGAAGGGTCCGAACTACAAGACTTCAATGACACTATAACTTCTCCTTGGGGGTACATCGAGCTGATGGTCACGTTAGGAGAAAGAATGGACACCAAGGCTATTAGTTCCAAATTCCTGGTATTTCCTTGTAAGAATTTTTACAATTGCATCCAAGGACGACCCTTCGTGTCAACCTTGGATGCGATAGCTTCCTTACTCCACCTGGATCTGAAGTATCATAACGTTCATAACGAGCCAAAAAGTATAAGTCTTGGCCTTTCGGAAGCAAAAAGGATCTCTAAGGCTTTGCAACTGGACCAAAAAGAAGGACAAGGAAAAGCCATTAGATTGGACAACTGAAATACATGGCTATCAAACCTCCTACATATAAGGCAAGTCATCTCAAGCAAACAAGCAGAAGTGGTTGATATGGACTAAGTAAAAAATAACTACCACATTTTCCATGGCATACAAGTAGTGGCATAGCAAATTGGTTATTTTAACCTAAGTTTTCTTTTGTAAAAAGCAAATGATATATTACCATAATGTATTATGATTATTTAATCAAAGAAATAAGTCATTTCCACAAAGCTGTATTTTTCCTTTGTGATTATGAAAGGGAATAGTGATTTTGAGGTACGACCAAGGAAATTAAATCTTCATCACAAATACTAAAGAGTGTTGTCACAAACGCCACATGCCTCTGACTTAAGAAATCCAAACTCCATGCTGCTAAGGCGCACACACACGTGAACAAACAAACACACACACACACACACACATACACACACGCGCGCGTGCACACACACGCATACACACATTCACACACACACACACACACACACACACACACACACACACACACACATATGAAGAAAGCAAACCATAAAGTGGCAATAACCAACTCATCCCCCCTCTTGTAAGGGTGGGAAAATGGGTTGGGTCCACCGGGCCTGCCTGTTTAACCCACCATTTTGGCGGGACGGAGCGAGGTTTTCGGCTCAGTGTCTTAAGTTGGTCTGCCCCGCCTAACCCACTTTTAAAACGGGTCGAAGGCGGGGCGGGGCGGGTCTTGCCCACGGGATTTTTATTTAAAAAATTTATTTATTTTACTTGGAATTAAAATAATATTAACATGGTATGTAGTAAACATACTTTTAAAACAATCCTCACTTCTTCAAACCCTAATACTCATTTTTCACATAACCACAAACACCTCATTTTAAAGACATTAATTGGTCTCTGTTTCGTTCTTTATTTTTACTCGTAGTAGAAAAAGTCTTTATTGAAAAACATAGAGAATACATTCTTTTCTATTTTCTATTACTCGTTGTCATTGAAGTCGGGTTCTAAAGCTATAAGGTTTTGCATAGAGGAGGTTGTTTCTATTATGATAATAAAGTTTTAATTTTGGGGTTTTAGTGTGTTTGTTTTAAGTTTTTGGTATTATAGTTACGTTGTTTGTTTATGTTGAAGAATATGACATTTACGTTAAGACTTGTTATATTTTTATTATGCATTGTTTAAATTTTTCGGTCTATTTTGTAATGATTAACAATTTTATAAATTATGCAGTAAATCAAATTGTAAAAAACAATTGACAGGACGGCCCGACAACCCGCCAACTCGTTCGTAAATGGGACGGGCTTGACTTTTGAGCTCAGACGCCTAAGTTGTCTCGCCCCGCCCCGCTTTTGAACGGGCCTAAACGGGACGAGCCGCCCGCTTTGCCACTCCAGATGTTATGGTTGTCAACCTCGACACAGGTTTTCACCTAGGGGAAGGGAAGAAATAATAACCCTTGGTCAAGCATGGTCCCAAGAGACGTCCAATAAATTGCAAACACAAACTCAGAGAAAAATCGGAGTCATAGAAAAATGAATTTAAGACCAAAATCAACATCACAAATCATCTAAAATACAAGTAAGTACTAGACTAAAGTTTCTCTCTCTCTCTCTCACACACACACACACACTATCTCTCTCTCGCGATATATATATATATATATATATATATATATATATATATATATATATATATATATATATATATATATATATATATATATATATATATATATATATATATATATATATATATATATATATATATATATATATATATATATATATATATATATATATATATATATATATATATATATATATATATATATATATATATATATATATATATATATATATATATATATATATATATATAAGCAATTTTATCTTTTCAACCAGAGTATCTAGATATTCGAAAGGTTTCATATCCAAAAATGAGTTGGAAGCACATTAAATCTCCTTTAAATACCGATTTCGCTCAATAATAACTTCATTAATTTGTTCCTTGAGATTTTACCTTTCTTGTCAAAGATAGACGGATAGAAATCCCTCCCTGGCCAGCAACTTTGAATGCTCGAACGGATGAAGTCTGACGAGTATGTTAAGCCAACTATGTTAATTCCCTCTACCGATCTTCCTCAGATAGATTTAAGAAGTAATTGTAATCTTTATCCGAACTGAAGACCAAAATTCCTTATACGTCCTAATGCTAGGACGAACTAACAACACAAGATTTGACTCCACTTGAATGGAAGCTTGTCCTTTTGCAAATCTAAGCCAAGGATACTTATCAAGAAATATCTAAACCTGAATTTCTTATAACTCCAAGATGGAAGCCAACCCTTCCTCAGCCTCATGTCGTGGAGATGGTAAGACTTCATTTAGCATGATATAATTAAGGGAACCCTATACTTTCATTTGTGTAGGGGGAATGGTACTCTGAATAACCTATCCGACAACCAAACCTGAAGGCATCCCTGGGGGTATACTCGAGGAAAAAGCTACCTTAATAGAAGACATACTCGAAATTATACCAAAATAAAAGCATCCCAAATCTTGTTAATTACTAGTCGCATGGGATCTTTGATATTCATCGCATCTGCAAAATAAATAAATAAAGGAGACATCAGATAAGATTCTATAAAATGGAATAGGGAAAATAAGGAGCTTGTGCCACTCACGAAATATTTTCTTTCTTTCCATAATTTAATTTTACACCCACCAATCAGCAAGTCTGAATGAACCTTTTTTTTGTCATTTTCTCGACGCCTCGTCAGATAGGATGACTCCACCAACATAGTCAATCTCATTACATAAGACCACTAACTAGTTCTTAAAGTATAACTCCTCATGAGACAGGAACCTCCTTGTAAACATATGATCCTTCCCCTATTAAGTAATGAATTTGGGTCTAATACTTATGGAAGACATCCATGCATACAGGTGAAAGACTAACTTCTAAGTGGAAGGTATTCTTATGCGCCTATTCATTAACAGGAATAACCATGTAAATGAGATTATTGAATTTCTTCATGCTATCAAAATAAGTCTCCAAGTATCTGATGTTTTTCCTCAAGGAGAGCAAACTAGAGTCGTTCACGTAGTTAGGGTCATTTTGAGTTTTAAAAAGATGAAAAAAAAACATCATAGTTGGATTACCCCTTTATACTCGCACCAGTGCTAGAAAAGTTTAACGAATTCTCAACTCATTATATGTGATTGGGAAGGGGAAATAAGCAAACGGTTTAATACACATACTTCAAATTCATTGAGAGGAAGACGATAACATATGAAGGAAAATATGTATTCATGAAAAGGAATGGCGCACGCACACACCATATTGGTAGAATATTATCTTATATTCATCTGGGGAAACATTCCCTAGCCAGTTGCAAGACCCATGTAAGTCAAATCTTGGTCAAAAACATCTTCACGATCAAAAGCGAAAATAGACCTCTAGTATATTTGGATCCATCCATTCGCCTGAAATATCCTTATCATCTTTCTTGGTCGAGGTTGACACAATCTCTATGATTAAAATGTTTTGTAAAAGAAAAATGAATGCATGTGCAGTGTAGCAAGGAAGCTTCATAGGAAAGAAGATAAAATATCAAACACTTACTATCTTACAAACACTAGAAAAGGGGAACAAGAGCAAAGGAATAATGTTGAACTTTAGGACTCATAAGAAGAAGCAGTCAAATATGCAAGAATAGTACCCACCAAAAAAATCATATGAAGTTGATCTAAAGCTTAAACATGAACACTCTCAGAGAAAATTGATAAAGGAAGCCTAAGTATTCTTTTTTGCAGGTCGTCAACAATTGGAAGGGTAAAACGATAATTTAAAAACCCTTAATACCATATTTGAACATTAAGGATCGTACAATCCCCCGCGCCACCAATGATTGTAATCTCCTAAAAAACGAATAAAAATATTGAGTACTCTAAAGAAGAGGAAACATCATTACTAGCTAGCCTAGGGAGACATGTCAATCACTTTCTACGAAACACTGCCACTTACAAGAAAAGCATTAAATGCGCTTGTTCCCGAGACTAGCAACGTCTCGTTGAATCTTTCACGTCCACGAATTCTATGGTCAAATAGAAAGACATGTCATGTGTTGCACCCCAAAATTTGCCCAACATTTCTTTACCTAGTTTGTGTTTCACTTCATGCACATTAGCATTATCATTTGCATTTCATTGACATGTATGCAGGAGATCAAGAGGTATGATTGCCAATCAAGGGCTATACAAGACTATGAAGCTAGCTAAGAAGGTTATTCAGGTGCTCAAGGGTTGATATCCTTGTCAAAGAAGTTGAAAGAACCTCAGAAACAGTGGTTGAAACCAAGTGTGTAGGTCTCCTAACTTGAGAGTTGTGGAAAGTCATCAGATGATTCTGAAGCCATGAAGTTAGACTTGAGGTCTTGAGAGAGCTCATGAGAAGTGTTGAAAATCACTTTGAGGCCTAGACAGGTCATTGTGCAAGATTAAGAAGGCTCAGCCATGAGTGGTGCAATTAGGGTTTGACTGGGTCAACCCTAAGTCAACTGATGATTTGAACAAGGTTGAGACCTAATTCAAGAGCCATGTGATCATGGATTTATGAATTGAGATGTTATAAGGATGATTCCAAGGTCAACTCATCATGATTGAAGAGTTTGAGAAGTTTCAAGCTAGGGTTTCTAAGGCTTGACAGTGTAAAATCCCCTAGTTTGACCCCTATCTTCAAGGCAGTTTAGCTCAAGATGTGATTGTCATCTCATCTTGCCCCTAACATGAATGTTGTAGAGCTTGATCTTAGCTTTAATTTGAGCGCTAGAAGTCCTTAATAGGATTTGTAGAACTCAAGTTATGACTTTGACAAGTTACAGGTCATCTGAGGCATGTGAATTTGGGGGCTTGAAAGTTGTCCAATTTGCATCAAACATTTACCCTAGAAAGATGATTCCTATGAACTTTTGGTCAACATGAATGTTGTTCCTTATCCTCTTAGCTTTCTAGAGAGTACTAGAAGTACTTGATAGGATTTGTAGAACTCAAGTTATGGCTTTGACAAGTCAAGGGTATTTTGGTCATTTGGAGATTACAGGTCATTTCAATCATAAGGCCATAACTCCTATTTCCAAGCTTCAAATGGGAAAATGTTCAACATAAAACTTGTTAAAAATGATGTTTTAAGGTTAGTAAAGAGGTCATGAGATGTTGGAAGTGCTTGTAGCTCAAAGTTGCAAAAATAACCTAAAATAAGGGTATAAGTTAAATAAACCAAAGTTGGAAATTGATATTTTTGATCTACACATCCAAAACAAGGCATGTAATATATCATTTTGACTCTAAAAAGCATTTTAAGAACTTTTGTTTAGCCACATTTTTGAGTTGAGGTGTAATTGGGGGACTTGCTTTGAAAAGTAGTTACTTGCATCTTAAGTAACATTTGCAAAACACATGAGAGATCAATACACAAGCTTCCAAGGCATTGTAACACATCTAATATCTCATTTGGAGAGATTTTGGGATCATAACAAGCTGCTGCAACAAGTGAAACCAGAATTGGTGTGAGTATGGCATGAGATGGTATTTTGATGACATGAGAAATTCAATATCTCCTTGGATGATTCCAGAAGATTCTAGAGAGGTCCGACATCATATATATATATATTGATTAGAAGGGGTTCAAGTGCAAGGTTGGTGAGAATTGAGGGAGAGAAGAGAGTTTGCAACTTCACATTGTTCATTGTAACTTGGATTCTGTTTCAGCATTCCACACCATTTTGATCCTTTCTTTTGATCCTAACAACTTTCTTGAATGTGTGTGAGTGTTTCCATAGCAAATCCCAAGAGAATCCATGGCTGAATCGTGTATGAGCAATTGAATTTCAGCACCTGCAAGTCACTATCGGGTTTGGAGTTCCAAGCATTTGCAATCAATTCTCTTGCATACAGAAGCAAGAACTTGGTACATTGAATGATTCCAGAGCAGTAGAAGGGTTGAATTGAAGAATTGCTACATCTATTACTCAAGAATTCACAGGTTTGAAACTTTCATCCCTCACCTTAATTTAAGAAGAATTACCTCAATTTGTTAGGTTAGATTGATAGTATGCGGTTAGGAGATCGTTTCTGGAAACTTAGAGAGGATTTGGTGATGATCAATGAGATGACACAATTTTTGTTTGGATCAAGAACATGCTGGATATTGAGAGATAGTATGAGTATTATAGCAAGAATTGATCAGTGTAACTTGGCGGACATTTTAGACCAAACGATTTGAAGAATAGTGATAATTGAGGTCTGAGCATAATTTTGATTCTTGATCGTGTTTTAGGTTAGGGGTTGATTCAATGAATTCTGAGGCTAGGGTTAGACTCAGGGAGAGATTTAGAGTGATTTAGTGTTTTAGATCTTGAATTTTGATGGAGATTTAAGGGAGCCCGAGTGAGGATGAGGTTGATGTTTGAACTCTGTTACAATGGATGCTTCCCTCCATTTTCATGGCTAGAGGTAGGTGATGAAGTCCTAGCCATCAGATTCACGTATGACCATTGACCAGAGCCAGATCCAAGGGCCACGTTTTAATCCCAGGTTGTGAAGAGGAAAGAATGCTGATGCTCTAAACGCTGCATATCATTAAACCAAATGTTTTGGGCTTTGGTAAGAGACCACTATCCACACCCCCCAACGAGCCCATTTGTGAATTTGAACTGATTCTCATTGCTTCCTACACCGCGCCTTTATCTTTTTCTTTACCATTTTCTCAACTGATTTTTGATTGTGATATGGGCTTAGGCGTTTTCTACTGGCACCCCCCCTGATGGCCCAATCCATGAATTGAACTGATTGTGTTTACTATCTGCACCGTGTGTTTATCTTTTTCTTTTGATTTTTCTTTAATTTCTTCATTTTATACATGGTTCTTGATTAAATCATATAAAATTGAAAAATGATCCAATTAACCCCATTCTTTTTGCATTATATTCATGATTGAGTCTAGTATTTTTTAGATAAAAAATATTTTTATTTTATGCATTTTCTGATTTTAGGGGACTTTTCATATTTTAATTGATATTAAAATGGTTATGTTTGATGTTTGATTTTGTGGAATTTTGTGTGATCATGTGGTGATGATTTTGATCCTGATTTTTTGTGTGTGATTAGCTTAGACATGTATGCTCCCATAGATTTTTTCTCACATTTTTGCGATGAAAGTAGGTGTGTTTTCTAGATTGAGCTTTAGGTGCTTCCTTTTAGGGTTTAGGTTTAGTACCTTGTAGTGTAGAATTTATTTCTATGTCTTATTTGATGATTTGATCTCTGGAATTAATATGGTAGAGTCATGATTGACCTAGGTTCCCATAGTTATTTTTGTAGGATTTTACAACTGGTTTTAGTATTTTAGTTAGGATTAACTTTAGTACTAGGTTTTAGGTGATCCTAACTTACTAACTCAACTAGATTAAATTCTTTAGTTCCCTTAGATTAGGGTTTTGCTTTGTTTGCCTTTGGTTGAGTTGAAAACAAGTTGAAGATAAGGTGAGGATGCTTGGAGTTGCTTGTGCCTGAAGGTGTCTGATGAAGATTTAGGAGGTAGGAGACATAGGGAGAGCCTTAGAATTAGAATTACTTCTTTCACAAATATGGAAAACATCTTGTGCTTCCATTCCTCCAAATGACTAAAAGTCCTTCTAAGATATTCACATCCCTCCTTTGGAGGGATGAGTGGATTTATCTGGAAAGTAGAACTTTGAGGGAACCAGTCTCTCATAATGATGAACCCTTACAGGCTTCCTTTGGTTGTCAATAAGTTGTTTATCATTTCCACTCATTCTGTTAAATCAATTGTCTTCTGGTTTGAGTATCTTGAAAGATGTTGGACTTGAGTTTGAAGATGAGGACTTCATTGAAGAGTGTGGAAGAGGATGATT
Source organism: Lathyrus sativus (assembly GCA_963859935.3). Taxonomy (NCBI): domain Eukaryota; kingdom Viridiplantae; phylum Streptophyta; class Magnoliopsida; order Fabales; family Fabaceae; genus Lathyrus; species Lathyrus sativus. The sequence continues at coordinate 521,935,304 of OZ012739.1, forward strand.
CCTTGAGCATTGCCATTGCAGCTGAAGCTTGAAGATCAAGAAGAACAAGTTGACACTTGTATAAAAAGGATTCAATCTGAGATTGAAGAAAAAAGCTGAAGCTTGAGGGAGCAAGTTGATACTTGTATGTTTGATACATTGAGAGCCTGAAAGACCAAGTTGATACTTGATGTTGGGATTGAAGCCTGAAGGTGGAGTCTACTTAGAGCTGAAGCTTGAAGAAGAAGGATAAGTTGATACTTATGTTGAGGTGTTGGAAGCTTAGAGAAGCAAGTTGATACTTGCTAGTGAAGATGATAGCCCTGAAGAGCTGTTGAAGTTTGATGATTGGACTGCTGTCAAGTTGGTTTAGTTGTAGGAGCTTTTGATCTGCTTTCTTTTCTGTATTGATGTGGCTTGTTTGATTTGCTTGATGCATTAGAATAAGTTCATATCTAGACTGATTGTAAGCTAGGAGCATGATTCCACTAGAGGTTGAGTTGCTCCCTCTCCTTGTATTTTACTGTATGGCTTTGCTTGCGGGTATTCGGTAGAGCCCAACTCCCTTGCCCATGTGGTTTGTGTTTGCTTGATAGCATGTTATTTTTACTGTATGATTGCAATTTATTGTATCTTGCTTGATAGCGTGTTATTTCTTCTGTATGATTACTGTTATTCATATCTGGCTTGAGGTTGAGATGAGCTTGTGGAGGCTGATGCCCCACACACATTTCCTCCCTCACTTGCATTGCATGCATTTTACTGGCTACTGTTTACTGTTTAAGCTGATGCTTTATCTGTTTCTGTTTACCATTGACATGATCCCCTAGGATTCTCACTTCCTTTGATAAGGAAGTGATGATTAGAACTTTAGGTTAAAACCTATGCATGATAACTTCTAGGAGTTCCCTGTTTCAAACTCCAACTATAGGATGAATCCTTGGCATGACAACAGTAGGACTTGATAGTCTCCCCTTAGTTGAGCCCTTCTCTTCTCATCTCAAAACAACTTAAGATACAGTAATCATGAATGATTTCTTTCGTACGTTACAAGCCTTAAGCTATCTGAAAAAGGATTGTTGAAGAACTTCTTTTCGACAATCTGGATGTTTAGTATGGCACCCTTTGGGTGACATGCGACGCATTCACTCTTAGGTCATAGTCTTTAGTGCGATTGAAATTGCAGACACAATAAAAAATAGTTCTTTCGTAAAAGACAGAAAACAAACTTCAAACCTTTTTGCCCCGTGGGCCCATAATTCAAAGGAAGATTTTCTAAAGAAAAGAGTGTCGTTAACTCCCAGTTCTACCAAAAACGGTAACGCTTGAGTCTCCAAAGGTCGAGCTGCGTACATCCAACTATTGGAACTATTTGTTAACCCTACTCGATAAAACAGATGAATCTGAATCCCCGTAATCCGTATTATCCCGAACTACGTAAGCTCTGATCTCTCATACCTGTTGAGAGTACGTAGGCACAATACTGACGTATTGGCGAGCCACCTTCCCCGTACCTTGTAGGTAGTCGAACTACGTTGACTCTGATTTCTCATTCTCTGATGAGAATACGTAGGCATAAAGCGCGACGCTTTGCCAAGTCGATTTTCTTTTCTTTTTTTTTTAGCCAGCCTTGATAGGTAGATAGATAAAACCAACCCGTCAGATAAACACAACAAGCATGGATCCCATCGAGTATGATGGACGTGAGGGGTGCTAATATCTTCCCCTTGTGTAACCGACTCCCGAACCCAGACAATGGTTGTGATGACCTTGTCTTATACCTTTTCGTCAGGTTTTTCCGATCGTTTCCTTTCCCGCTCTGAGGGATAAATAACGAAAGGTGGCGACTCTTCTGTTTTGCTGGCACCTTATTTTCGCGGAAGCGACAGCTGGCGACTCTGTTGGTGACTTGATAGTTTCCTGGGATCCAACGTCCCTTATACGAGTCAGTTTGGGGATCCAACGTCCCCTGCGAGAGTCAATCCTAGCGCTTGTATGATTACTTGTTGGGTTGTGTTTATTTATCGCATTTTATTTCCTGCACTTTATTTTCAATATGATATGATTATCTATGCTGTTGTGGGAGGGGCATTCTGATGAGTGAGAAGCCAGACCCAGGCCTGAGTGAACATATCATTAGTTGTGGAAATTAGTGGGTGCGTGCTTGCTTGGCAGGCACTAGTGTCTCATGAAATCCACGCTCAGATGAGGTTTTCCCGGTTGACTTCTTTTTCAACTCTTTGGGTTGAGGGGGTTGTTAGTTTGGAGGATTGTCGACTCTGGGGACCGATCATTTGGGATTCAGCCGAGTGAGGCCGCTTCATGAGCTGGTGATGCCACACCTTCTGGGTATCGTATCACCCCTCTTGAATGTCTGTGACGCTGATGACCGCATAGGGTGCCGAACTTGTGTCAGTTTAGGTCCATGCCTGTGAGCAGGGTTGGGTTTGTTGCAGGAAACTTTGACCTTCAGACTACCTGGTTTTCTTGATAGTGAATCAGTTTCGTTGGTACCGGAGGTTCTCATCATCAGATATATGATTTTTCTTGACAGAGCAGAGTTATGGTCCTGTATCAGAGGACCTTATCTTCAGAGATGTGTAGTTGTTCTTGACAGAGCAGGTTTTTGTTGGGATCAGAGGTTCTCATCATCAGATATATGATTGTTCTTGACAGATCAGAGTTATGGTCCTGTATCAGAGGTCCTTATTATCAGATGTTTGTTCTTGACAGAGCAGAGTTTTGATCCTGTATCAGAGGTCCTTATTATCAGATGTTTGTTCTTGATAGAGTAGAGTTTTGATCCTGTATCAGAAGTCCTTACTATCAGATGTGTGTTCTTGACAGAGCAGATTTGTGGTCCGATACCAGGGTTTTCTTATTACCAGTGATAGTGGTTGTTCTTGATAGAGCAGGATTATGGTTTTGTTGATACAGAATCTCCACAGCGCAGTCGTCTTGATCTCCTGCTGCATGATTACATTTTACATTGCTTTGCATACCCATTTTCATTTCATTAACGTGTGTCTGTGTTGCAGGTACCGTTCCCCCGATTCAGGATTTCTTGCCTCCTATTGTATTGTTATGGGTTCTCTGAGGAAGACCGTGGCTTACAAGCTCCCTGCCCCTAATGTTGTTCAGCTGACGGGTTTGATTGCTTTAGCAGATGATTCTGTAAGAGATGAATTCAGAAAGTCTTACGGTAAATTGCTCAGTTTGGTTCGTAAACCCTTTGTGTTTGAGTTGAACGGGTTGCACGCTCTGCTGCAGTTCTACGATCCTCCGTTGAGATGCTTCACTTTCCAGGATTTTGTTCTCGCACCTACGCTAGAGGAGTATGTTGATTTGTTAGGTGTGCCTATCAAGAGTCAGATGCCCTTTGTTGATATGGATGTTGAGCCTAATCTGGCCAGTCTAGCTCCCTCACTTCACCTAGATACCTCCGAGTTGGTATTCTCTAGTTGGAACAAGGTTCCCGGTTTCTCCTTTCAGTTCTTGGTGGGAAAAGCTCAGCAGTGCGCCAAAGACGGATGTTGGGTCGTGTTCAACGCCATCCTCGCTCTGTGCATATATGGCATCATTCTGTTCCCCAATATGCCCGACTTTGTGGACTTCGACGCCTTCCACATCTTTGCTTCAGGGAATCCAGTCCCTACCTTGATAGGAGATGTCTACCATTCCATCCACTACAAAAACGAGAACAGAAGGGGTAAGAATGTCTCGTGCTGTGTGCCCCTACTCTATAAATGGCTTGATAGTCACCTACCCAAGAAGGGTCTCGTTGCTTCGTCTGCAGCCACAACTGAGTGGTCTGAGTGTTTGATGAATCTGTCAGCGGAGGATATTGCCTGGTTTGATAGAGATAGATCGGGTACGGAGATCATCTTCAGCTGTAGCGGGTTTCCGAACGTGCCTCTGATAGGCAGGAATGGCTGTATAAACTATAATCCGTCTTTGTTGGTCTGACAGTTTGCTTATGCTTTGAGAGCTCCGCCGAAGGATGAAGAGGTACAGGAATCTCTGTACCTCACTGGTCTTCTAGAGGGGGATATGTTATCTAAGCTTCAGCACGCTTGGAATAGTATCTGTAAGCGGGGAAAGCCGTTGCTGGGGAAAAGTAATAGCCAAGCCTACGCTCCATATGTGACTTGGATCAGAGCCAGAGCAGATGCTATAGGGATGCTGTTTCTTCCTGCCAAGCCAGAAAGCCCTCCAGTGATTGAAGAGCCTACCACCGTGCCTATTCAGCAGCATAATCAGGTGTTAGCTGAGAGAGATGAGCTGAAGAAGACAAATGAAGAACTGGAGAAAGAATTGGCTCAGCTCAGAAGCGAGAGGAGCGAGGTCGTTCATTCCTTCAAGAGGCAGACAGAGCTGGTGAACCAACTGGGGACAGATCTGACTAAGCAGATAGCGGAGCACGAGCGCATGGGTCGAGACTTCAAAGTTGTCAATGATGTGCTGTCCACTAAGAAGCAGCACTTGGACGAAGCATATCGGAGGATATCCAAGTTTAACCAGCATTGGAAGGCCACCCTAGCCAACAGGAAAGAGCGGGAGGATAAGCTGATGCAACAGATCTCCAAGTTGAAAGCCCAGGTGAAAGCTAGTGAGAAGAGGTTTGATGAAGAAACCGCTCGCAGATATGCCGCTGAAGGCCAGCTCAACAGGGCTCTCGCTAACCTGAAGGAGCGCAAACTGACGTTTGAGTCCAAGAAGCGGAAGTTAGAAGAGTGTTTCGGCGAAGGAGCATGGGAAGATTCGGTCGAAGGTCTTCAATGCACCATTATACAGAGGGAGTTACTCGTCGAAGGGTTGCTCACTCGGCCTGATCATCCAGAAATGAAGGGGTTGTTAGAAGAGTTTTGCGCCCGTGGCCGTGCTTGACTATTTGTATTCCTTTTGTTTAATCATTGTTGTATGCTGACCATCACCAGGCTTGTTGGTTGAGGTCATGCTATTGATTCTGCTTGTACTCAGTGACGTTGTGTACCACCTTGATGGGCTTTCTTTATATATATGAGATGTTATTTCCATGACTGGACTCGGACTTCTTATTATCAGCACTGGCACTCAGGCACTAGGATCGGGGGAAATCTCCCTAACACACAGACACACGTTTGCATTTGCATGAAGCATTTGCATAACGAGCACTTTGTCGTTTTTCCTAACCCTTTTGTGTTTTCCAGGTTGTTTCAGGTTGTTCCAGGATTGATCAGAGACCTATCCACCGCTATCCAACCAGAGCAAATCAAACCAGAATCATGGAGCAAGTGCAAACTGATGTTCAAGAACTCCGCCAAAGAATGGACCGCTTCATGGAGCTCATGCAAGCGGTCGCCAATGGCCAGGATCAGCTCAGAACCTTGGTTCAGCCTCTGATTTCAAGGGTCGATAGTAATGGCGTACTCCATGGTGGAACCGTGCCTACCCCTCCACCAGTTGAAACTTCTTAGAATGGCGTCCCCGTGACCGGGGGGAATGGCAGTGCCAACGGCAACGTGATAGCTAACATGGGACTCAACGGCAATACGACGGGCATCGGTAATGGGAATTTTGAAGCTAACGTCAATGTTGGGCTGGGCAACGGCGCTTTGGGTGTTGGAAATCTGCTTGGGCCTCAGCCATGGTTAGAAGATCGTCAGGACGATGTGTTCTCTCAGAGAGGTGCTGAAGGGGAACTGACTGCTGAAGCACGGCTTAGGTTCAAGGCACTCGAGGACAAGATGAGGAGTATCGAGAACCAGAACACTTTGGGTGTTGATATGTCCAAGTTGGGACTGATTGCTGATTTCAAGGTGCCTCCCAAGTTCAAGGTACCGGACTTTGAAAAGTACAAGGGCACCACTTGCCCTCGCGTCCACCTGAGATCATATTACCGGAAAATGTCATCTCATTCTGAGGACGAGAAGTTGCTGATGCACTTCTTTCAGGACAGTCTGTCCGGACCCTCCCTCGAATGGTACATGAGTCTGGAACCTACCAGTGTGCGCACGTGGAAGGAACTTGCTGAAGCATTTGTGCACCACTACCAATATAACAGTGACTTGGCCCCGAACCGAGTCCAACTACAGAATCTGTCGCAAAGGAACAATGAAGGGTTCAAGGAATACGCCCAGCGGTAGCGTGAATTGGCAGCCAGGGTTCAGCCGCCGATGGTTGAACGTGAGCTTGTGCAAATGTTCGTAGCCACCCTCCCAAGGGTTTATTATGAGAAATTGGTTAGCGGTATGTCTAGAACCTTCTTAGATCTCATTATCACGGGTGAGCACATTGAAAATGGGATCAAACTGGGGAAAATTCAAGGCGATTCATCCTCAGCTGGAGGAGGCGGAAAGAAACCTTATGGTGGCAAATGACGGGAAGGAGAAACGAGCGCCGTGACCAACGCTCGAAGAAAGGGTAAAGGCCCTCACCAACAGGTGGCCAATATAACTATCCCGGCAGTTCAACAGCCACAACAGCAGTAGCCGCATCAGCAGCAACAACCGAATCAACAAGGGTACAGAAAGTACCAGAACAGGGCACCTCTGTCGAGTCGTCACCTCGAGACACCGCCCATGTCGTACGCGCAGCTGTTACAGACTTTGCTTCAGCTACAGTTGATCCAGAAGAGAACTCTGGCTCCCTTCACAGGGGCACCTCCGCCAGGTTATGACGCGAATGCAACTTGCGAATTTCACTCAGGGGCACCAGGCCACACCATAGAAAATTGCAAAGCCTTCAAGCACAAGGTGCAGGACATGGTGGACGCTAAGATCATCAACTTCTCCGATAATATGCCAAACGTCACGAAGAACCCTATGCCGAATCATAGGGGAGGTGGAGTAAACGCCATTATTGAAGACGAGAGTTTGGATTTGTTGACTGACGTCAGAGATCTGAAGACACCGCTTAGCTTCGTTAAAGCTAAGCTGGTGAAAAGGGGTTTCTTTCTAGGTTGCGGAGAGCTGTGTATGGGCTCTGCGACAAGTCCTGATGGATGTGAACAGTTGATAGAGGGGATTCAAAGTCTGATGACCGAAGGAATCCTGCAATTTAGCCGAAGGGCCGAAAGCGGGTCAGGAGAGGTAATGCTGAAGCAAGATGACGAGGTTGCCACCATCACCATCCCTCGTCAGACGATAACTATTTCTGCACCCAGGACGCCCACGATTACCATCACCAAAGCTGGGCCAGTACCGTTCGAAAGCACTAATGCTGTCCCATGGCATTACGGGGCAGAGGTCTACTGTAACGGACAAAAGTTGGAACTAGAACCGTTTGGGTCGTCTGCGGAGAACCTAGCGGGCGTTAGCGGAATTACTCGCAGTGGGAGAGTGTTTGCACCCCCTGAGGTCGTGGCGGATATAACGGACAGAGCTGATGCAACTGATAAAGGGAAGAGTAAAGTCGTTGAAGAGATCCCCCGTGGGGTAGAAAAAGACTTACTTGTTAAAGACGCCGAGGAATTTATGAGGCTGATTAAAAAGAGTGACTACAAGATCGTGGATCATCTCCATCAAACACCCTCAAAGATTTCCATCCTGAACCTGTTGCTGTGTTCTGAGGCACACCGCAACGCACTGCTGAAGGTGTTGAACGCCGCATATGTACCGCAGGAAATATCGGTAAACCAGTTGGAAGAGGTCGTAGCCCACGTGAATGCTGGAAATGGGTTGGGGTTCACTGACCTAGAGCTGACGCCAAAGGGAAGGAACCATAATAACGCCCTGCACATCTCGATAGAGTGTAGGGGAACAATTATGTCGCACGTGTTGGTGGACACGGGGTCTTCGCTCAATGTTCTTCTGAAGAAGGCATTGATGAAGTTGGATACTCGTGGAGTGATTTGCACACCCAGTGATCTGGTTGTGAAAGCGTTCGATGGAACCAAGCGCCATGTTTTCGGGGAGGTAACATTGCCAATCCAAGTCGGGCCGGAAACATTCGACGCAGTCTTTTACATTATGGACATCATGCCTGCCTACAGCTGTCTCTTAGGCCGACCATGGATCCATTCGGCGGGTGCCGTGACCTCCACGTTGCACCAGAAGCTCAAGTACGCCGTCGGAGGTAGCATTGTGACTGTATGTGGCGAGGAAGACATAATGGTGAGCCATTTGTCGTCCTTCAAATATGTCGAGATGGATGGGGAAATCCATGAAACCCTATGCCAAGCGTTCGAAGCTGTTAAAGTCAAGAACGTAGCTCTTGTAGTCACTGAAAAGTCAGCGATGACTCTCTCCTCCTTCAAGGAAGCCCGGGCTGTTGTCCAAGCTGGATCTACCCCAGGCTGGGGGAAAATTTTGGAGATACCTAACAAGCAAGACAAGTTTGGGTTGGGATATTCTTCTGCGGCTGAAGCCTCCTCTTCTAGCAGCGCGTCGCGAGGTAAAGGGCCGATCCAGTTTACTAGCGGCGGGGTGATATTTGAAAGCGTCAACGCAGTGTCTAAAGACAGCGGAGATAGCGACTGTGACCTAGACTCTTGGATCCAGCCAAGCAAGCCAGGCGAGAGCCTCAACAACTAGTCCGTCAGGGATATCATCCAAATGACAGACAAAGAGTAATGATTTACTTTTTCCAATCATTGTACAACCCTATGTCCTACCCGGGGCATAGTGGTTTTATTGTCAGGGCCTCGTTTGATTATGTACATGCATTTTACCAATAAATCAAAAGGCGTCTTTCTTCGCATTCAAATATTGTGATCTCTGTTGTTCCTGTTTTATATTTGTTTTGAAAAACAATAAAATGGCAATGGGGTTTGTGCTAACCTGCATATCCTTGTTTTAAGCTTAACCCTTGTTATTGCAGGATCCACATAGCAGATGACATCGACTCTGGACCTTCTACGGCTCACTTCGACTTCGATTGCCCGATCTATCAAGCCGAAGAAGAGATTGATGAAGACGAAGACCTTCCCGAGGAGTTGGCCCGCTTGTTGAAACAAGAAGAGAAAGTTATTCTGCCTCACGAAGAAGAGATTGAGATCGTGAATCTGGGTTCTGAAGAACTAGTCAGGAACGTCAGGATAGGGGCTGCACTGTAGAGTGATGTCAAGCAGAGATTGGTCGAGATGCTAAGAGAGTATAGTGACGTCTTTGCTTGGTCATACGAAGATATGCCCGGACTTGATACTGACATTGTGGTCCACCACTTGCCGCTGCGAGAAGATTGTCCTCCCATTAAGCAGAAGCTTAGGAGGACACGACCAGATATGGCCGTTAAGATCAAAGAAGAAGTGCAGAAGCAGCTTGATGCTGGCTTCTTAGCGGTCACTACTTACCCTCCGTGGGTCGCCAACATAGTGCCTGTACCGAAGAAGGACGGCAAGGTACGAATGTGCGTCGATTATCGGGATTTGAATAAGGCGAGCCCTAAAGATGATTTCCCGCTGCCTCATATTGATGTGTTGGTCGACAACACAGCTCAGTTCTCCGTGTTTTCGTTCATGGATGGCTTCTCCGGTTACAATCAGATCAAGATGGCGCCGGAGGACATGGAGAAAACTACGTTTATTACACCTTAGGGAACATTTTTCTACAAGGTAATGCCTTTCAGTCTGAAGAACGCATGGGCCACTTACCAACGAGCAATGGTTACTTTGTTTCATGACATGATTCATCATGAGATTGAAGTCTATGTTGATGACATGATTGCGAAGTCCCAAACAGAGGAGGGACATCTGGTCAATTTGCTGAAGCTTTTTGAGAGGCTTAGGAAGTTCAGGTTGAGGCTGAATCCTAACAAGTGTACTTTTGGAGTACGGTCCGGAAAGCTACTGGGGTTTATCGTGAGTGAAAGAGGCATTGAGGTTGATCCTGCGAAGATTAAAGCAATACAAGAAATGCCAGCGCCAAAAACAGAAAAAGAGGTCCGTGGTTTCCTGGGCAGAATAAACTACATTGCAAGGTTTATCTCTCAGCTCACGGCCACGTGTGAACCGATGTTCAAACTTCTAAAGAAAGATCAGGCAATTATCTGGAACGAGGATTGCCAGAAGGCATTTGATAAGATAAAACAGTATCTGCAGGAACCTCCAATCCTGATACCCCCAGTGGCCGGACGACCCTTAATCATGTACTTGACAGTTCTTGAGAATAGTATGGGGTGTGTTCTCGGTCAGCACGACGAGACGGGCAGAAAGGAGCATGCCATTTACTATTTGAGTAAGAAGTTCACAGACTGTGAATCTCGCTACTCGATGCTGGAGAAGACGTGTTGTGCACTAGCCTGGGCTGCCAAACGTTTACGACAGTACATGCTCAATCACACGACCATGCTAATTTCGAAGATGGATCCGATCAAGTACGTCTTCGAGAAGCAAGCGCTTTCGGGCAGGATATCCAGATGGCAAATGGTGTTGACGGAATATGACATTCAGTACGTTTCCCAGAAGGCCATCAAGGGAAGCGTACTGTCTGGTTACCTTGCCGAACAGCCAATCAAAGATTACCAGCCAATGAAATTTGAATTCCCTGATGAGGATATCATGTTTCTCAAAACGAAAGATTGCGATGAACCGTTGCCCGACGAAGGGCCAGACAGGAAATCCCAGTGGAAATTGATATTTGACGGGGCGGTTAACTCTTATGGAAGTGGCATAGGGGCGATCATCACGACCCCCCACGGATCCCACATCCCGTTTACTGCGAGACTGACGTTTCCGGTCACCAATAACGAAGCGGAGTACGAAGCATGCATCATGGGTCTAGAAGAGGCAATTGATTTGAGAATCAAGAACCTAGACGTATATGGTGACTCGGCGCTTGTGATCAACCAGATTAAAAGGGAGTGGGAAACTCGCCAATCGAATTTGGTGCCTTACATGAATTATGCCAGAAGGCTACTTCCGTTCTTTGATCGAGTGGAACTCCATCATGTGCCCAGGGCTGAAAACCAGATGGCTGATGCCTTAGCCACGTTGGCTTCGATGTATAAAGTCAATTTTTGGAATGAAGCTCCAAGAATTGTCCTTTCTCGTCTTGATAGACCTGTGTTCGTATTTGCGATCGAGGAAGCCTCCGATGGCAAGCCATGATTCCATGACATCCAGACTTTCCTTATGACTAAGGAGTATCCTGCGGGAGCGTCAATCCAGGATAAGAAGACTCTGAGGAGGCTGTCTGGAAATTTTTATCTCAATCCTGATGGACTTTTGTATAAAAGAAACCATGATCTCGTGCTACTCAGATGTGTATATGAGAAAGAGGCGAGTATGCTCATGGAAGAAGTCCATGAAGGCACATTTGGTACGCACGCCGGCGGGCATGCTATGACAAGAAAGATCCTGAGAGCAGGATATTACTGGCTGACGATGGAATCGGATTGCTTTAAATTCGCGAAGAGATGTCATAAATGCCAGATTTATGCTGATAAAGTTCATGTGTTGCCGTGCCCGTTAAATGTCATGTCCTCCCCGTGGCCGTTCTCCATGTGGGGCATCGACATGATAGGCAAGATCGAGCCTACTGCATCTAACGGTCATCACTTCATTCTAGTAGCTATCGACTACTTCACCAAGTGGGTGGAGGCAGCCTCATATGCTAATGTGACCAAGCAGGTGGTGGCTAAATTCATAAAGAGGGACATCATCTGTCGTTACGGAATTCCCGAGCGGATCATTACTGATAATGGCTCGAATCTGAATAACAAGATGATGAAGGAGCTGTGCTAGAGTTTCAAGATTGAACACCACAACTCATCTCCTTACCGGCCGAAGATGAATGGCGTCGTTGAAGCGGCTAATAAGAACATCAAGAAGATTTTTCAGAAGATGGTTGTGACCTACAAGGATTGGCACGAGATGCTGCCATTTGCACTGCACGGTTATCGTACCACGGTACGTACGCCAACCAGGGCAACTCCTTTCTCCTTAGTATACGGTATGGAAGTTGTCCTACCGTTAGAAGTGGAGATCCCTTCTTTGCGAGTTTTGGTTGATGTGAAACTCGACGAGGCAGAATGGATTAAGAACCGACTAAACCAACTCAGCCTGATGGACGAGAAGAGATTAGCATCGATTGCATATGGTCGTTTATACCAAAGTCGAATGAAGAAAGCGTATGAAAAGAAGGTGCGTCCTAGAAGCTTTCAGACGGGTGATCTCGTCCTGAAGAAGATTCTTCCTCCATACTCCGATCACCGGGGCAAGTGGACTCCCAATTACGAAGGTCTGTACGTCATCAGCAAGGTCTTCTCAGGAGGAGCCTTGTTGTTATCCACGATGGATGGTGAAGATTTTGCATCCCCGATGAACGTGGACGCAGTTAAAAAATAATTTGCTTAAAGAATGACCCGCTGGAAAGAAAAAGAATATCCAGGCAAAAATGGGGCATCCCGACGAACCATAAAAAAGGAAAAAGGTTCGGGCAAAAATTAGGGATATACATTGGAAAAATGTACACCCGCAAAGTTGAAAACCTGGAAGGGCGACTTTGGCAAAAAAGAGTATCCCGGTGAATCGAAAACCCGGAAGGGCGATTCAGGCAAAAGTTAGGGATTCGAAAAAGCAAATGACTGCGTTCCGCGTGTGGACTTTCATTGTTTAGTGGTTTGGAGGACCTGAGGGCCGTTTATCTGAATCAATCTCTTCTGAAGCTGAAGCGTCGGAGAAGTATCGAAGTCGAGTGGGTCATAGAGGGATCAACTCATGGTGTTCGTCTACGCCTTATTGCCGACATTTGTGTATATACTGATGTATATTTATGTTTTATTCTTGCGCAGCTTCCTCATTCCAGGGGCTTGGATCCGTTGTAAAACATTTTTACCCATTCAGGGGTTCGTTATCAGTAAAATGTATACTATTCAGCAATTCTGTTTGTTTGTTTAGCATTTACCTGTTTTGTTTGGGAAAAAGAACGCCAGTGTTTTTGATAAAATGCGCATACATAAACTTACTGGCCTAGGCCACTGATTGTTGAAATAATGAATTACTTGAACATTGTCACAAGGTGATAACCTTGATAGGTCCCTTTTGAGAATGGTATCTTGTCTGTTTGTTTGTGTTGTTGCAGGTGTAGCATATACCAGGTGGTACGCCGTATGCGTCCCCAAGCGGGATGATTCCTTCTTCTCCAGCAAGGTTCAGCAGCCTCTCCCCACAGAGTCTGAACGTGAGATCGTAAGCATTGATATGTTTTCCCCAAGCAGAGAAGATTCTCTCCCCAATCAGATGCATCGCGAAGGGTCGTCATCTCCCCAGCTGAGTCGCATACACTGAAGTGCACAGCACTCGATAATTTCAGACTGAAATCTCCAGGAGGATTGAAATTCCCCACAGAGTCGTACTCTCCCCAGCAAGCAGGATGATTCCTTCTTCCTCAGCCGAGTTTGCAGTTCCCCAAGGGAGCCGAGTCCTTGGAAGGCAGTTCGGGCCATGATTGGTTTTTCCCCAGTAGAGTGTTGAACAACTGATGCTGTATTTCCCCGCCAGAGTCGTTACCTCCAGGGAAGTAGTCGTGAAGGCTGCGCAGTTTATTTCTGCGATTGACATCGCTTTCCGGAGCAGGTCCGGGTTCTCGTAGAGCTTTATTCCCCTGCAGCAGTCAACTGAAGTTCGTTTCCTCAGGCGGAGTCCGATTGAGATTGGCGTGACTTCTTCTCCTCGGCAGGATGATTACTCCTTCCTACCAGAGTGGTTCTTTCTCCTTGACAGGAGGACTCTCCTTTCAGCATTTATTTTGCTGATGGGATCGTAGCATTTTGCATGATTGCATAGCATTTACCCAAAAAACGCGTAGCATTTCCACCGTGTGGAACATTGCGCCATTGTCAAAGCATACACATATGAAACATGAGCTAGGTCATTACCGTTCTTGTTTTGCAGGTGTTCCTCCGCGGAGTCGCTTGCTCAAGATGATTCTTGAATCCCCTAGCAAAAGTCGTTTGCCCAAGATGATTCTTGAATTCTCCCCAGCAAAGTCGTTTGCTCAAGATGATTCTTAAAACCCCAGCGAAGTCGAAAGAGTTGGTTGCTCAAGTTGACGCTTAGAGTCCCTGGCAGAGTGAGTGCTCGGGATGATTCCCGAAATCTCCACCAGAGTTATTGGTTCGGAATGATTCTTGAAGTCCCCACAGAGTTATTTGTTCAAGATGATTCTTGGTTTCCTCAGCAGAAATGATTCACCCAGAAGGATTTCTGGACCCCGAAGTAGAGTGACTTTATAGTTCTCCAGAATCCCCAGCGGAGATGTGTCATCCCCAGCAAGTTTCTGAGCAGCGAAGTTGAAACTTCCCTTGAAGACTTGATGATTGAAGTCCAACCGTATTGACGAAGCAGTTCTCTCAGCTGAGGCGGAGTGCCTGAAGGTAGAAGTTTGGATATCCCCAATTGGTTCATGATTGACTAAGAATTCTATTCCCGACTTAGTGATGAAGTTCGGCTGACGCCCAAAAATTTCTTTGAATGCCTGATGGCATGATTAACTTGATTGTTGACTCGATGAGTCCCAAGGAATCCTGATGCCTGACGGCATGATCGACCATGTATCACCGGTTACCGTGTGACCAATCCCCCAGCTATTTGCCGGGCAGCTAATATTTTAGTTTTCGAAGATTTGTTCCCATCAGAGTACCGTGTACTTGTGCAGTTGGCAAATTTCCGGGTTTGTTGGTATTCAACCGTCTTTTACCTTGATTGTTTGAGAGTCGTTCGCTTCTCACCCAGTCAGGTCCAAGCCGTTTGAATAGGGGCAGTTGTTGCACCCCAAAATTTGCCCAACATTTCTTTACCTAGTTTGTGTTTCACTTCATGCACATTAGCATTATCATTTGCATTTCATTGACATGTATGCAGGAGATCAAAAGGTATGATTGCCAATTAAGGGATATACAAGACTATGAAGCTAGCTAAGAAGGTTATTCAGGTGCTCAAGGGTTGATATCCTTGTCAGAGAAGTTGAAAGAACCTCAAAAAGAGTGGTTGAAACAAAGTGTGTAGGTCTCCTAACTTGAGAGTTGTGGAAAGTCATCAGATGATTCTGAAGCCATGAAGTTAGACTTGAGGTCTTGAGAGAGCTCATGAGAAGTGTTGAAGATCACTTTGAGGCCTAGACAGATCATTGTGCAAGATTAAGAAGGCTCAGCCATGAGTGGTGCAATTAGGGTTTGACTGGGTCAACCCTAAGTCAACTGATGATTTGAACAAGGTTGAGACCTAATTCAAGAGCCATGTGATCATGGATTGATGAATTGAGATGTTATAAGGATGATTCCAAGGTCAACTCATCATGATTGAAGAGTTTGAGAAGTTTCAAGCTAGGGTTTCTAAGGCTTGACAGTGTAAAATCCCCTAGTTTGACCCCTATCTTCAAGGCAGTTTAGCTCAAGATGTGATTGTCATCTCATCTTTCCCCCAACATGAATGTTGTAGAGCTTGATCTTAGATTTAATTTTAGTGCTAGAAGTCCTTGATAGGATTTTTAGAACTCAAGTTATGACTTTGACAAGTTACAGGTCATCTGAGACATGTGAATTTGGGGGCTTGAAAGTTGCCCAACTTGCATCAAACGTTTACCCTAGAAGGATGATTCCTATGAACTTTTGGTCAACATGAATGTTGTTCCTTATCCTCTTAGCTTTCTAGAGAGTACTATAAGTCCTTGATAGGATTTGTATAACTCAAGTTATGGCTTTGACAAGTCAAGGGTATTTTGGTCATTTGGAGATTACAGGTCATTTCAATCATAAGGCCATAACTCCTATTTCCAAGCTTCAAATGGGAAAATGTTCAACATCAAACTTGTTCAAAATGACGTTTTAAGGTTAGTAAAGAGGTCATGAGATGTTGGAAGTGCTTGTAGCTCAAAGTTGCAAAAATGACCTAAAATAAGGGTATAAGTTAAATAAACCAAAGTTGGAAATTGATATTTTTGATCTACACATCCAAACCAAGGCATGTAATATATAATTTTGACTCAAAAGAATTTTAAGAACTTTGGTTTAGCCACATTTTTGAGTTGAGGTGTAATTGGGGGACTTGCTTTGAAAAGTAGTTACTTGCATCTTAAGTAACATTTGCAAAACACATGAGAGATCAATACACAAGCTTCCAAGGCATTGTAACACATCTAATATCTCATTTGGAGAGATTTTGGGATCATAACAAGCTGCTGCAACAAGTGAAACCATAATTGGTGTGAGTATGGCATGAGATGGTATTTTGATGACATGAGAAATTCAATATCTCCTTGGATGATTCCAGAAGATTCTAGAGAGGTCCGACATCATATATATATATATATATATATATATATATATATATATATATATATATATATATATATATATATATATATATATATATATATATATATATATATATATATATATATATATATATATATATATATATATATATATATATATATATATATATATATATATATATATATATATATATATATATATATATATATATATATATATATATATATATATTGATTAGAAGGGGTTCAAGTGCAAGGTTGGTGAGAATTGAGGGAGAGAAGAGAGTTTGCAACTTCACATTGTTCATTGCAACTTGAATTCTGTTTCAGCATTCCACACCATTTTGATCCTAACAACTTTCTTGAATGTGTGTGAGTGTTTCCATAGCAAATCCCAAGAGAATCCATGGCTGAATCGTGTATGAGCAATTGAATTTCAGCACCTGCAAGTCACTATCGGGTTTGGAGTTCCAAGCATTTGCAATCAATTCTCTTGCATACAGAAGCAAGAACTTGGTACATTGAATGATTCCAGAGCAGTAGAAGGGTTGAATTGAAGAATTGCTACATCTGTTACTCAAGAATTCACAGGTTTGAAACTTTCATCCCTCACCTTAATTTAAGAAGAATTACCTCAATTTGTTAGGTTAGATTGATAGTATGCGGTTAGGAGATCGTTTCTGGAAACTTAGAGAGGATTTGGTGATGATCAATGAGATGACACAATTTCTGTTTGGATCAAGAACATGCTGGATATTGAGAGATAGCATGAGTGTTATAGCAAGAACTGATCAGTGTAACTTGGCGGACATTTTAGACCAAACGATTTGAAGAATAATGATAATTGAGGTCTGAGCATAATTTTGATTCTTGATCGTGTTTTAGGTTAGGGGTTGATTCAATGAATTCTGAGGCTAGGGTTAGTCTCAAGGAGAGATTTAGAGTGATTTAGTGTTTTAGATCTTGAATTTTGATGGAGATTTGAGGGAGCCCGAGTGAGGATGAGTTTGATGTTTGAACTCTGTTACAATGGATGCTTCCCTCCATTTTCATGGCTAGAGGTAGGTGATGAAGTCCTAGCCATCAGATTCACGTATGACCATTGACCAGAGCCAGATCCAAGGGCCACGTTTTAATCCCAGGTTGTGAAGAGGAAAGAATGCTGATGCTCTAAACGCTGCGTATCATTAAACCAAAGGTTTTGGGCTTTGGTAAGAGACCACTATCCACACCCCCAGCGAGCCCATTTGTGAATTTGAACTGATTCTCATTGCTTCCTACACCGCACCTTTATCTTTTTCTTTACCATTTTCTCAACTGATTTTTGATTGTGATATGGGCTTAGGCGTTTTTCTACTGGCACCCCCCTGATGGCCCAATCCATGAATTGAACTGATTGTGTTTACTATTTGCACCGTGTGTTTATCTTTTTCTTTTGATTTTTCTTTAATTTCTTCATTTTATACATGGTTCTTGATTAAATCATATAAAATTGAAAAATGATCCAATTAACCCCATTCTTTTTGAATTATATTCATGATTGAGTCTAGTATTTTTTAGATAAAAAATATTTTTATTTCATGCATTTTCTGATTTTAGGGGACTTTTCATATTTTAATTGATATTAAAATGGTTATGTTTGATGTTTGATTTTGTGGAATTTTGTGTGATCATGTGGTGATGATTTTGATCCTGATTTTTTGTGTGTAATTAGCTTAGACATGTATGCT
The DNA here is from genome assembly GCA_963859935.3 of Lathyrus sativus. Lineage (NCBI taxonomy): Eukaryota > Viridiplantae > Streptophyta > Magnoliopsida > Fabales > Fabaceae > Lathyrus > Lathyrus sativus. Next base: position 521,953,206 of record OZ012739.1, read on the forward strand.
CCCATAGATTTTTTCTCACATTTTTGTGATGAAAGTAGGTGTGTTTTCTAGATTGAGCTTTAGGTGCTTCCTTTTAGGGTTTAGGTTTAGTACCTTGTAGTGTAGAATTTATTTCTAGGTCTTATTTGATGATTTGATCTCTGGAATTAATATGGTAGAGTCATGATTGACCTAGGTTCCCATAGTTATTTTTGTAGGATTTTACAACTGGTTTTAGTATTTTAGTTAGGATTAACTTTAGTACTAGGTTTTAGGTGATCCTAACTTACTAACTCAACTAGATTAAATTCTTTAGTTCCCTTAGATTAGGGTTTTGATTTGTTTGCCTTTGGTTGAGTTGAAGACAAGTTGAAGACAAGGTGAGGATGCTTGGAGTTGCTTGTGCCTGAAGGTGTCTGATGAAGATTTAGGAGGTAGGAGACATAGGGAGAGCCTTAGAATTATAATGACTTCTTTCACAAATATGGAAAGCATCTTGTGCTTCCATTCCTCCCAATGACTAAAAGTCCTTCTAAGATATTCACATCCCTCCTTTGGAGGGATGAGTGGATTTATCTGGGAAGTAGAACTTTGAGGGAACCAGTCTCTCATAATGATGAACCCTTACAGGCTTCCTTTGGTTGTCAATAAGCTGTTTATCATTTCCACTCATTCTATTAAATCAATTGTCTTCTGGTTTGAGTATCTTGAAAGATGTTGGACTTGAGTTTGAAGATGAGGACTTCATTGAAGAGTGTGGAAGAGGATGATTCCTTGAGCATTGCCATTGCAGCTGAAGCTTGAAGATCAAGAAGAACAAGTTGACACTTGTATAAAAAGGATTCAATCTGAGATTGAAGAAAAAAGCTGAAGCTTGAGGGAGCAAGTTGATACTTGTATGTTTGATACATTGAGAGCCTGAAAGACCAAGTTGATACTTGCTGTTGGGATTGAAGCCTGAAGGTGGAGTCTACTTAGAGCTGAAGCTTGAAGAAGAAGGATAAGTTGATACTTATGTTGAGGTGTTGGAAGCTTAGAGAAGCAAGTTGATACTTGCTAGTGAAGATGATAGCCCTGAAGAGCTGTTGAAGTTTGATGATTGGACTGCTGTCAAGTTGGTTTAGTTGTAGGAGCTGTTGATCTGCTTCCTTTTCTGTATTGTTGTGGCTTGTTTGATTTGCTTGATGCATTAGAATAAGTTCATATCTAGACTGACTGTAAGCTAGGAGCATGATTGCACTAGAGGTTGAGTTTCTCCCTCTCCTTGTATTTTACTGTTTGGCTTTGCTTGCGGGTATTCGGTAGAGCCCAGCTCCCTTGCCCATGTGGTTTGTGTTTGCTTGATAGCATGTTATTTTTACTATATGATTGCAGTTTATTGTATCTTGCTTGATAGCGTGTTATTTCTTCTGTATGATTACTGTTATTCATATCTGGCTTGAGGTTGAGATGAGCTTGTGGAGGCTGATGCCCCACATACATTTCCTCCCTCACTTGCATTGCATGCATTTTACTGGCTACTGTTTACTGTTTAAGCTGATGCTTTATCTGTTTCTGTTTACCATTGACATGATCCCCTAGGATTCTCACTTCCTTTGATAAGGAAGTGATGATTAGAACTTTAGGTTGAAACCTATGCATGATAACTTCTAGGAGTTCCCTGTTTCAAACTTCAACTATAGGATGAATCCTTGGCATGACAACAGTAGGACTTGATAGTCTCCCCTTAGTTGAGCCCTTCTCTTCTCATCTCAAAACAGCTTAAGATACAGTAATCATGAATGATTTCTTTCGTACGTTACAAGCCTTAAGCTATCTGAGAAAAGATTGTTGAAGAGATTCTTTTCGACAATCTGGATGTTTAGTATGGCACCCTTTGGGTGACATGCGACGCATTCACTCTCAGGTCGTAGTCTTTAGTGCGATTGAAATTGCAGACACAATAAAAAATAGTTCTTTCGTAAAAGACAGAAAACAAACTTCAAACCTTTTTGCCCCGTGGGCCCATAATTCAAAGGAAGCTTTTCTGAAGAAAAGAGTGTCGTTAACTCCCAGTTCTACCGCAAACGGTAACGCTTGAGTCTCCAAAGGTCGAGCTGCGTACATCCAACTGCTGGAACTGTTTGTTAACGCTACTCGATAAAACAGATGAATCTGAATCCCCGTAATCCGTATTATCCTGAACTACGTAAGCTCTGATCTCTCATACCTGTTGAGAGTACGTAGGCACAATACTAACGTATTGGCGATCCACCTTCCCCGTACCCCGTAGGTAGTCGAACTACGTTGACTCTGATTTCTCATTCTCTGATGAGAATACGTAGGCATAAAGCGCGACGCTTTGCCGAGTCGATTTTCTTTTCTTTTTTTTAGCCAGCCTTGATAGGTAGATAGATAAAACCAACCCGTCAGATAAACACAACAAGCATGGATCCCATCGAGTACGATGGACGTGAGGGGTGCTAATACCTTCCCCTTGCGTAACCGACTTCCGAACCCAGAAAATGGTTGCGATGACCTTGTCTTATACCTTTTCGTCAGGTTTTTCCGATCGTTTCCTTTCCCGCTCTGAGGGATAAATAACGAAAGGTGGCGACTCTTCTGTTTTGCCGGCACCTTATTTTCGCGGAAGCGACATCATGAAACCTCATCCTCCATAGCAAAGACAAGTGTTAAGGGGCAACTGTTTCAGAACGTCCACAAGGTTCATAGAATGAATGCATGGTAAATAAGCAACAGAGCATCTGATGCACGACATGTAGATTTCTTTCTTTGTTGTACAAACAATCCTTCTTGTGAGGACATTGCAAATCGTCTAAATCAATCTGATGAATGACCACAATCCACGCCTTGTCACACTCATTCAATTGCCAATTGTTTCCCTTATTTAAAGTAGCAAGCACATTATTTCTTAGGTATTTAAATCATCTATCATTCAAACACCACTTTTCACTCTCGTACAAAATTGAGTGTTTGGCTATTAATGTTACAAATCATTATGTTTCTCCACCACATCAAAAACTCAAAATCAAAACAGTAAACTCTACATCCTCACTTTTCAATCGATCCTAATTTGACTTGGAACAAATATGAATGGGTAAAATGTTTTAGAATGCTCATGCTATTCTTAGCTTAAAATGTAAGAATGAATGCTAAAATTTTCGAGGAAAAATATATAAAAATGCGATGACAATGAAAATAACTAATAAGTATATTTTTCTCAAGGGAAAAAAACGTATGAGCACTTGTTCGTAGAGGAAAAACATAGTATAAAAGGCAAAATAAGAAGCTTGAAATTGACACAATTGAAGATTCCTCGTATCTGTACGGTCAAGGTTGTCAGAATTGAGTTTTTATCTTGACTCGTTTTGGCTAGGTAAAATCGAAATGTAAAATCGTAGAGTTTATCTCATGATAAAATAATATTAAATTTAAATTTAAATAATAAAAATAACCATATTTAAATAATAAATCTTAACTAAAAGAGTAAGACACTAAAACAAATTTATCAAAAATATACACAATAAATCAAATCAACTTCTATTAAGTTGGTATATTAAAATAAGAAAAATAGTAAAATACTGTAACAATCACTTAGATGACAAACCATAGTACCATTCAAAAATACAGAATAACTAAAGTAAAAACACTATAACAAACATAGTAACAAACTAAGGTTACATACAACTACATAATAGCATAGTAAGTTAGTAACATAACATTTCTCTGTTTTTTATTTGTGAAGAAGCCTCACTTTTTAATATTTACCAACCAAAGAATAAAACTTACAGAATATTGTTGTTGAAGTTCTGGTCCGGCATCGGAGAAGTGAAGTGATGTTAAGGTTTAAAATTTTTTAATTTTCATTGCTCTAGTAAATGAAATTCTAATGTGTAATGAAAAAAGAAGTTATTTAAAGTGAATAAAATAATAAAGTGGAAAAATTTTTATTGGGCGGAATGTTTTAAAATTTTAAGAAAAAAAAGGTAAAATCAAGTCAAAGAGTAAAATCTAAACATTTTATATGATTTTACAGATTTCAGAGAGATTTAAATCGTGTAAAATCATTTTAGTATACGATTTTACTAAAAATGATTTTACATGTGATTCAACACTAAATATCAACCTGAAAACGTAAAACGTAAGAGTTTAGATTTTAAATCGCAATTTTAATAACTTGTTATGTACGGTCACTTCTCAAGGTTGATTTATTTCGTTTGCATTCAACTTTTAAATAAAAAGTAAATTTGAAAAAATTCTAAATAAAAATATAATAAATTGTTTTAAAGAAAAAGTAGTTTTTCAGTGTAGGAGAAAAGTAACTTTTGTGATATCTTATCAATAAATATTAAGCTCATATTAGAAAATATTTTCTTTAATTATACGTTTTTATTTAAATAAGTGATTTTTTTTAGTATAACCATGTGTTGTACCCCAAAATTTGAACAACCTTTTCTTAACTTGGTTTATGTTTTATTTCATTTTCTTCTAGCATTTGCATTGCATAGCATTGTTCATTGAACAGAGGATCAAGAGGTTGTGCATAGAAAGAAGACGTTACCAAGAGTGTTGAGCCTAAGCAAGGGGTGTTACTCAAGCATGAATGATCACCAAGTCACCAGGAAGTGGTTAGTGTCTTGTGAAAGGGTTGATGGATGTATGTGGGTCAGCTTCTAACTTGGAGGCCAGTTGAAGATCATCAGAGGGTTGTGCATTCATAATTATGGATATGAGATGTAGAGAAAGCTTATTGAGTTCCTTGAGGGCCATGTTGAAGTTTGTTCAAGTTGTTGTGTGATGTGGAAGAAGCCACAGTCAAGAATGTTACATCTAGGGTTTTCATCTGGTCAACCCTCAATTAACTGTGAAATTGAAGAAGATTAAAACTCAATTCGCAGTCTCTTTGGTCATGGGATATTATGTTGAGATGTCCAATATATCATTTCAAGATCAATTCATTAAGAATCAAGAGTGTGAGAAGTTACTAAATTAGGGTTCTCAGTGTAAAATCCCCTATTTAGTGCCCAACTTCAAGACCACATATCCCAAGATAGAAATCTCATCTCATCTTGACCCCAACATGAAGCTTGTAGAGCATGTTTCTAGATTTCTTTTGAGTACTAGATGTCATTCATCTGATTTCTAGAACTCAAGTTATGATGCTGACAAGTTACAGGTCCTCAGATGAATGTGATTTTGGTCAACAAAAGTCAACCAACTTTCAAGCCATTTTTCACCTAGAAGGATGTTTCTCCTCACCTTGACCAAAACATGAAAGTTATTCATCATGATCTTAGCTTTCCAAAGATTACTATAAGTCCTTCATCTAATTTGTAGAACTCAAGTTATGAGGCTTGCAAGGAAGGGGTATTTTGGGAAAGTGGGATTACAGGTCATTTTCATTATAGGTCCATTTCACCACTTTACACACTTCAAATGAAAATATTTCCAACATGAAACTTGCTCCAAATGGGGTCATTTGCCCAAACAAACATCAAGGATTCATGGATTTGGCTTGGATTAGAGAATTAATGTGTAACTTTTTCATGAAGAAAGTTTAAAATCACAAAATGGAATTAATTCATTTCTAACCATTTCAAGGCATGTTTATGCATTTTTTTGAGTGACAAGAATGTAACAAACAAGATGCCAATTTTGGATTTCATTTTTGGTGACATTCTCATGTGTTTTCCAAAGGCATTTTCAAGTGGAATTTTGACAAACCAATATCCACCCTTTGATCAATTCAAGGGACAAACCTCATCCACATGATCAAATTAAGTTCCCAGCATTGATTTGGAATGAAAAACAAGGGCAATTGGTGCTGTTCACGTATGCATGGGCATGAGAAAAGTGAGATTGGGCATTTTCACATTGGACACAATTAAGCTACAATTGGGCCTCCAAACCTTCACCAATCCATCATATATAAAGTTCAAATGAAATTTGGATGCTCATTCAGTGATTTTCATGGATAATTGGTGAAAGCACAGTTGGAGCAAGCAAAGGAAATTTGAAAATCGTGAAAGCAAATTCAGGCATTCTCAAGGTAATTCAAGATCAGAATTATCTCTAGCAAGCTTCAGTGAGTAAATCTGCACAGTTTCATCAAGTTTAAGCACTGGTAGAAGGTCCAACGGAGCTATTCCGTTAGGTAACTTCTAAATCCAAATTTACCACTGTTTATGCATCATTATTGCTCCATTGTTGGTTTATGATAAAGTCCTACTTGTGTAGGCAGATTCTGGTTCATATTTTTGTTTGTTTGATGATATTTTTGATTTGAGCTTCAAAATGTTTCTCTTCGATCTGGCTTGTGTGTTGCTTAAAACTAAAAACTAATTGCATATTTGGATTCTACGTGAGATGTAGATGATGTTTGACATAAGTTTCGCACGTTTTGGTTGAGTTTCATGTTTGCCTTGCCGGAGCTTCGTCGGAAAAAGACGACCAGAACAGTGTTTCCGGCCATCTGGTTTGTTCCCTCCAGTTTCAGTTTTTGAATGGGGAAGATGACTACGTGGCTTGTTGGTGTGTGTTGGATTTGTTTACTTTTTCATTGCACGGCCTAGATTAAGATGTATGATGTTCCACGTTTGACCACACACACTGAATCATGATGAAACTCACCGTTTCATTTAATTTACCTTGCCTGGCCACGTGTTTGCTTGTAATCCCTCTGATTTGATTACCTTTTGATCTGACTGCCCAGATTGTGTTCCACCATGTGCTCACAATTGACTCCTCACACACAATCACCTTGCACTGATGTTTTCAATTGGACTGGGCCTCTATTGCTGTATGCACCCCCTTCCTGAGCCCATTTTGGTTTTTCAACGTATTTGGATTACTTTCTGCACCCTTTGTTTTTTTTATTTTCCTTTTATTTTGTTTTTTTATTTTATTTGTATCTGTTTTTATTTAATTCCATTTAAAATACTTCCAAGCTTGATAAAATTCCCCAAAAATATGTTTTAGCAACTTTGAGATGTCCTCTGATTTTAAGAAATTTTTACTTTATTTTTTGGTTTTATTTTCAATTAAAAAAGGAATTATCAATTGGAAGTGTTTTAAGTGAGTTAAATGTTGACTTTGTGTGATTCTTGTTTTGTTTCTCTCATTTCCTTTTGATCCAATGACTAAAATTTAATCCTCATATCCATGATGAGTTGATTAAATTTTAAGGACCATTTTGCCCCTGTTAGTTGACGTTTAGTGCATTTCATTTGACCCTCGACAATCCTCATTCACAGTGGGACACCCTTGTGAATCAATTTCTTTGGTGGTGTTGTGAATTGATTTTGATTGTAATCTTTTGGCCTCTATTTTCCAACATGTTTAAGTACCTTATGCATTTTATTTGGCTATTTTTGAATCATTTTCCTAATTTTGAGGTAACTTGCAAGTCAAGTTACCTCCAAGGGAGGTTCATACATACATCTTGACCTAATTTGACTTGGATATGAAATTTTTGGATCCTTTGAGCTCTCAATGCCTTTTGTTTCATGTTACTAACATGTTAAGGATGATGTTTGCTCAATTTTAGGTCATGACATTGTTTCTTCCTTGTTCATTTGTGTGTTCCTTTTGATGCTTTCAATTAGGGTTTCAATGTGAAGTATGCTTGCATTCCTTTGTGCTTTTGCTTGCATTTCCTTTTGATGTGATTTGCTTTTGCTTTTGAGATTTCTTCTCCATCTTTACCTTCTGTCCAATGACCTTGGAATATCACTTAAGGTGGCTTGGCCCCTCCTTTGGAGGTATTTGAAGCACACCTAGAGTGATGAATCCATGAGGATTCTTTTGTGCTTTTCTTTACATCTTCTTATGATGCTTATGGTTGAGTGCATGGTATGGGGTCCTTGCTGCCCTCATATAGCCTCCCATCCTCACTTTTATGTTGAGTTCCCTTTCCTTTTCATTTGGTTTAGTTTTGGTGGTGTGGTTGATGTTGTTTGACTTAGGTCATTTCATCCCACTTTTGGTGCATTTTTGTGTGGTTTGTTCTTGTTTGTTTGACTTCTTCTTGTGCATTTCTTCTTCTCTTTTATTCTTTTCATTTCTCATATGCATGCTTGGTTGATATGAGCTTGTGGAGGCTACTGCCCCACACTATTTTCCTCCCACTTTCATTCTACTTGTGCATCTTATGTTTGCATTTTCATTTGCATGTTCTTTCTTCTTCTCTTTCTTTTGCTTTTCTTTGCCATGCTCCCCATAAGTTCTCTAACCTCTTGAGGTTATGATAGACATTAGGTGCCTAACCATGCATGATAACATTAGGTAGTTCCCTTTTGTATCCCAACTTTAAGTCCACTTTGCATGATAACTTTTAGGATTGATTAGTCTCCCATTAGTGTCCTTTCTTTTCTTCTCATCTTCAAACATTCATAAAACACTTAATAAGGAATGACAAGTGTTGCACGCTACGAGCCTTAAGCTACTTGAGAAATGGTGATTGGGGGGCTTCCTCTCAATGACCTAGAGTGTTTAGTGTACACCCTTTGGCTGATATACAATCCATTCGCTCTTAGGTCATAGTCTCGAGTGCGACATGAGTTGCAAATCAAACTCAAAACACTTCTTCTCTAAAAAACACAAAAACACTTCAAACCTTTTTCATCCTTTGGGATTCTAATCAGGAAAACCTTTTCAGATAAAAAAAGTGTTTTTAACCTTAGTTCTACCATAAACGGTAACGCCTAAGTATCCAATGGTCGAGCTGCATACACCAACTGCTAGAACTACTTGTTAACCTTACTCGGGCCTAAAAGCTTTTGAACCAACCTATGGTCTTTTTTAGCCCGAACTACGTTTGCTCTGATCTTTCATACCGGATGAAAGTACGTAGGCACAAGACGCGATGTCTTGGCGAGCAACCTTTCCCCCTTCACCCATAGTTAGCCGAACTACGTTGACTCTGACTTTCCCATTGCACGAGGGAGTACGTAGGCACAGAGCGGCGATGCTCTGCCGAGTCAATTCTCTTTTCTTTTTCTTTTGTTCTTTGACCTTTAACGTAGATAGTTTCAACACACCCTTTCTAGATAGACAACAATGCATGGATCCCATCGAGTACGACGGGCGTGAGGGGTGCTCATAACTTCCCCTTGCGTAACCGACTCCCGAATCCAGACATGGTTGTGATGACCTTGTCTTTCCCTTTTCCATCAGGTTTTTCCGATCGTTTCCTTTCCCTCTCTTTGGGATAAATAACGAAAGGTGGCGACTCTTCTGTTTCCCGCCGGGTGTTTTTCGCAGTTGCGACACCATGTATTTCAAAAAAATTACCATTTAAATGAAAGACTCAAAAAAATTTCCAAAGTGGCCACATTTCAGCATGCAGTCGCCAAATCATATGACGACACAGGCAAAATTGAAAACATGCTTTAGTAAAGTCGCCAAGTTAGATGGCGACGCAACTTGGGCTTTAGTAAAGTCGCCCATTCATTTGGCGACTCAGGCAAATGGTTTTAGGGTTTACGCATTTTACATATAAATAAACTTAGGTTTAATTAAAAATAAACTTAAATTGATATAAATATTTTTTAGGTTTAATAAATTTAGGTTTAATAAATTGATATAAATATAGGTTTTATAAATTGACCTAAATATTTTTTAGGTTTTCATTTTATATTTTTTTATACGTTTAGGTTTAATATAAATATAATTGTGATATAATTTTAAAATATAGTTTTTAAATAATTATTATTATTTTTAAGTTATAAATATTTTTAAAATTTTAAATTATAAATCAAATTAAATAAAAAATTAAAATTGATTAACCATTGAATTTTAAAGTATATAAATTGATTTAAATTATAAATTTTAAAACATAATAAACATATGATTAATCATTGAATTTTAAAGGATATAAATTTTGTAAGGGTATTTAAGACATATCATATGGGGCACGTACTATTTTATTTTTCCTATAAATACGACTGCAAACACATATATGTTTTCATAACATTATATACCAAAAGTCTGAAGTGTTAACAATTTTGAGTGGAGTGGAATCTAGAATGTCTGCATTTCTAAATCAACGTTCTTCGCCGTCGTCATCAGCATCGGAGGAACCCTTTCTAACATTCGATTTAATGAAAAGGAATGCCCTAGTTTTTTTCCCAGCAACAAAGCCTCCGATGAAGGTGCTCCTGTGAAATAGCAGACATTGGAGCATTTGCATAGGGAACTAAACCGCTGGCCAGACGAAGATATTGCTCCAGGAAAAAGATTAGGAAAATCGAGAGGTTGGTCGAGGAGGCTGGGAGAAACAGAGTTACTCGTGAATGGAGAAAAGTGGAAAATGATGTTGGTGTCCTTGTGATGATGTTAACACCAAAGAAGATAACATTGATGGTCGTGATATCGTAGACGCCTTAGTGCATTGTTCTGTTTTATGTCTTTATGTTGTTGTTATTTTCGGAATGTTGTTGTGATATTAAGTTATGTTTGTTTAATTTTTGTCGCTTGCTAATTGTAATCGGTTAAGTATGCTTTAAATGGAATGAAATTTTCTATTGATTTAAAGGTACACGGATACATATGAAACTATGATCTGTTGCTTGATCCTACGTTAGGACATTTTGTACGATTGTGTCCTGGTTGTCGCCACGAACTACATAATCTTACCATCTTATCTGCGGTATCCATCTACGTTCGAATGTGCGTGCTGTTAGAGCGACCCTTTTTCTTTCTACGTATCAAGTCATTATGCCATACAATTTCGCCTTCGTATTAAGGCCAATAGTCCTCCTTTGCCACCACCTGAAAGCTACATGTGTAGATATTGCATAGACTTATCACTTGGTGCACTGCAGAATGAAGGTTGGCTGGGTCCTGTCGTGCCTTCGAACATGTTGCAATAACATGTGAGCAAGGCATACGAAATGCCTAAAACTTCCCACAGTCACACCAGCTCCTATCCAGTTCAACATGATAACATCCCCTAGGCCTTCCTTCGTTGTGATCAATCGACTCGGCAACACTGAACCAACCTTTATTAGGGTCAAAGATTGTGACCACATGTGTGTTGGCTTTGGCAGCTTCGTCTTTCATGAATTTCATTGAAGTATCACTGTACACTTGACCCGATTGTAATACTAAACCCCACTCCGTACGTCTGCTATCAAAGAGTGCGCCTAACCTAAAATATGTTGCCTTTACCAAGGCAGTTATCGGTAGGTTCTGGATTCCCTTGAAAACATAATTCATTGATTCAACGAGGTTAGTTGTCATGTGGCCCCATCGCATCCTGTTGTCGTATGCCCGTGTCCATTTCTCTTTGTGAATGTTATCAATCCATCTTAACGCATCCATGTTTGTTAGTCTGATCTCATCACAGTTGTATTTGAATGTGGGTTCTATTAGTGCATATCCTGTGTTCACAACCTTCTTCTGTAGCGTCTTGTCTTTGATTTCCCGCATGAAATTTTGGGCGATATGTCTTACGCAATAGATGTGGGTCGAGGGAGGATTCTGCCAATCATTATCAAGGTTGTTGTATGCACTCTCGATTGATGGGTGCCGATCAGAGATCAAACATAAGTTAGGTTGGGGAGACACGTAAAAGCAGAGATTTTTTTAAGAAAAAACTTCAACCCCCAGTAGTATCCCCTTCAACTATAGCGAAGGCTATTGGAAAGATGTTGTTGTTCCCGTCCTATGCCACAACCATGAGTAGGGTGCCCTTATATTTCCCGTATAACCAAGTGCCGTCAATTTGAATTATAGGTTTACAATATGCAAACCCTTTGATGCATGGTTCAAACGCCCAAAAGAGTCTGTGAAATATTCCATTTCCACCCACGCAAATCCCGTCTGGTGTTCACGCAGGCATTATCTCCAATATGGCAACAATCCCTGGAGAGTAGTGTTTAAGAGCCACCAGGAATTTTAGAAGTTCCTTGTACGACTCTTCCCAATTTCCAAACACCATTTCAACCATTTTAGTCCTAACAATTCAGGCTTTTCGGTATGAAGGAGTGTAATTGTACCTTTGCACCATATGTGCAATTATGGTACTGACCTTCAAAAATGAGTTATCGCTAACGACTGATAGAATCTGATCACAGATCAATCGAGAGCTGAGTTTATGATGGTCCTGCATCGGATTCGAGATTATACAAGTGTGGGCCGGACCCATTAGCCATATCTTCCAAGAATCGCTTCTCTTCCTGAAAGATGCTGTTAATCGGAATGGGCACTCCTCGTTAAGACAATAGATCGTATACCGCGTCAGATTTGTCCGATCGACTCTATAATCGGTTGATAACTCCATGTGAAATTGTTTGATTGCCCGGACACAATCTTCTTTGGTACGAAACTCATCACCCTCTTTTAGTTACCCTTCTGTTTCGTAGTTCGGGTTGTAGAAAATATCCGTTGAGGGTTCATTGCCACCTAAGTCGAGAGTTGTCATGTGCTGAGGTGGGCAATAAACATTGCCGGGTGGAAATGGTGAGTTCAGCTGCTTCTTCTTCTTCGTCAATGACATTGACTTCAGCGTGTTCCTCGTCAGATTCGCAAAAAACTTGAGAAGAATCAAGTTGTTGAGACAATTGTTGTTGTTGTAACGTAACATGTAACACGATATCTGAGAAACCAGAATACTCATGATTGCGGAACATGTTACGCACATCTTCATCGTCTCGAACCTTTAAAGGAAAAAATTTGCATTCACCATACCCTTCAAAAAACACTGGATTTTTGTATATTATTTGGCCAACTGGACCACATTGCAGTTTTTTTCTAATCTCGACTTCAGGTGTAAAAAATTAGACCTTCTGTCAATTAAAAATCTCGTAACATCGGTGTTTCTGAAATTGTAACCCGCTATTTCACATTCAAAAACTTCACCGTTAAGATGTGCAGAAATCATATATTGTGGTGTTTGAGACATAGCGAAAATTGTGTTTGGAAAGACTGTTTTACTAATTGATATGATAATACTACAGACGAGCTTTAGTATTAATAACAATTTGGTGAGCTGTATGACAATACTCTGCGGTTCACATGTGACCCTGCATGCCTATCAATGATCCTGCAGGCCTATCAATGAGTTGTATGACAACAGTATGAACACCATATAATGCAATCGATTCCCTGCGTTACTTGTAATATTATTTTCGACGCTAAAAATATTATGTTTACATTTATTAAGCCAATTGTTACGGTGAAATTTGGATACCAAGCTATTGATTAACTTGAATCTTAATTCATTTACAACCGGACTTTAATTTATCCAAAAAAGGAAAGGTTTAAAGAAAGAAAAACCTATGAAAAGCAAAGCAAGAAGACAAGGCCTAAAGCTAAGCAAAGAGAGATCTAAATATTCGGGGGTTGGTTATACCTAGGGAAGGTGTTAGCATCCTAAGTATCTGTAGTACTCTACAGGAACCTCTTGTTAAATATTTGTGTTTGCTAAAGTTACTTGCTAAAGGGAAAACGTGCTAAGGTAAGAATCTAAAGAATAAAGGGTATGTACAAGGTTTTGCTCGCGAAGACATCGCATCTCGTGCCTACGTATCCTGACGGGAATGGAATCAGAGCAATCGTAGTTCCCCTATTTAGGGATGAGGAATTCTTGACTGTGGTCAAGATTCCAAAGGGAAGTAAGCATTCATGATGAAATACTTACATGGAGTGCGGCGACTCCTCTCCTAAGTTGAGATTGTTGTGATGGAATGTCCACGGCGGGACGGTAATCATGAGTACGACACTCAAATCCTAAGGCTAGGATAAAAGGGAAAGGGTGTCCATGGCAGGACGGATTAAAAGTGAGTACGGCGACTCAAGTCCTAAGGCTGGAAAGGTGTAAGGGATGTCCACGGCGGGGGAAACATGAGCACGGCGGCTCGTATCGTAAGGCTAGGATAGAAAGAAAATATGTCCACGACGGGACGATAAACGTGAGTACGGCGACTCGGATCCTAAGTCTAGGATCAAGGGAAGGATGTGAATCATTCATCATGTGAAAATATATATTAAAACAAGAATTTAGAAAAAAGAATCAACTAAAACGGATTTAAAATGAGAAAGCTATGGATAATTGAAATTTATGAAGAAAATGTAAATAAACAAGTAAATAAATAAAAAGATAGAATGTACAAAGGTGGGTGTTGAACCCATGACCTTGGATTTGCAAATGAGAAGCTTCACCACCAGGCCACATACGCGCATGTGTTAAAGAAAAGAGAGAAAGGAACAAAATATTAAAACATGGGAAAATATAAAAATAACCAAAAAGGTTGATCCTCCTCAGGGATCGAACTCAGGTTCTCAAGGTGCAAGGCGTGTTTGGCTTAATGGTCTTACTACTGAGGTGGCTATACATCCAATGTTTATGCCACCCTAAAAAATATATGAGGTATATTCAATGGATTTCCTGGGCAGGCTTGGAGGCAAAAACAAGGAAAAGTGGCAATACGGTTGGATTCGTAACTCACTCAAAACTCAACCTTTTTGGACGAAATTTTAATGTAACTTGCCTAGAATTTTAAGAGGATCATGATGATAAGGTTCATTTTTCCAGAAGATGCATATATTGAAAAACTCGAAGGCACATGCAAATGAGCATTTTGGTATGCATCTTGATGCTCAATTCATGTTTTAATTATTTTCAGGTCAAACCAGATATACACACACCCTAAAAATATGCTACTGAATGAAGTTGAGCAAAGATTTAGTTTAAAAACAGCCTATATTGAAAAGTGGCCCTTAAGTTGCAAATTTGGGCAAGTTTTAATGCATGGGGAGGTTCAAAATGAGATTTGTGCAACTTTAAGTCAATCAAATCCTTCACACAACTTATGCACATGATATCCATTGAGTTCAAATGCAAAAACTAGTTTAAAACAAGCTGTGGCAGTAAATGGTATGTGAAATGCAAGTTGAAATGTTTGAAAATGCACATGGAGATTTTTGAAAATCAAAATAGATGGAGTTATGAGCAATTGAAAGTTTGAGCATACTTGAAATGTGATATGAAACCAGTTCCAATATGAAGATGCATTCAAAAACACCAAAGTGAGAATTTGGAGCATGAGTTGAAAAATGATGCAAATCTTGGTCTTTATGGACCTTTGCAATTTGACAGCATTTACCAACCAAGACAATAACTAGACTAAAATCAAGGATGCACACAAGCTGTGATTACATACACACACCAATTGCAGTAGTTCCAAAATCAAAGTGATAAAACCAGAGATTTAACAAACCAAAAATTAGAAAACAGTTAGTCTCAAATGCTCTAACAGTAGCTTTTTGCAAAAATGGTAAGGCACAATCATTTAAGCTTTCTCTCTTTCTAAACACTAAGCAGTGGTCAGGTTCTCAACAGATGCAGAACTGAACAGACCTACACCCTGCTTTAATGCACCAAGGGTTTTTAAAAGATCACTCAATAAGTGGCCCTTACAGCCTGTACTCTTCAACAATAAATTGAGCAATGATGGTATGGTTTGGTTTGGAAAATGGAAGTAGCCATAGTGTACACTAAAGCCTAACCAATCCTAAACACCAAGCTCATGAGTAGAAGTAGGCACCAAACCTGCTACTAATTCATCATAGCTAGCAACAGGTGCCAATACCCTTTATACTAATCAGCCCACAATAAACAATCAAGTATCCTCCAAACAAAACAGTCCAACAGCCCTGGCCTTTCATGACCCTTCAAACTTGAGGTTAAAAATCACTTTTAATATTGATCCTCAAATGCTGCTTCAAAGCCTAACAGAAGCCTAATTTTAATTTAACAAACTCAAAACCTCAAGCATAATCATGACATCAAAGAAAACTTGAACCTAAGCATGCTACAAATAAATCCCAACTGTCTATCTTCAAAATCCTCTCTAAGACCAAGCAAAAACCAAACATTAATATTAGCAATGCCTAGGGCATCAACACCAAGAGTTGGCAACCTTGAGCCTCTTAACAGGCTTTGGCAGATCTGAAACAAACTCCCACAACAGCCCTAATGGCTCTTAGCAATAATGAAAACAAAGTTTAGTTAATAGCTAACCAAAACAAAAACTATTATTAGGAATGCATACAACAATTTCAAACCCTCAAGACCCCTACCACTTTGTCAAAATAAACGCACAAGTCTTAAATCAGCAATGAATCAGTCAGGATTAAAATAGATGCAATTTAACACATTATGATGCCAAGGTCATATGGATTGATCAATACATGAATAATAGGGCAGCTGCTACTTCACTAACAGTTTTTAGCATGAGAAATGATTTTAACAGCAAGCATAATCATGACAGCATCAAATGACAATTCATAGTGCAAATCACATAAGCTATATAAATCCAAATTCAGACTTCTCCAACAATACATGTGAAACATAACAATGTTCAAAATCAAGGCCTTTACCCTAAAGCTTTACTTGTTGACAGATTTAAAATAGTTTAGGTACTCAACATGGCACTGCTAGAATCTACCCCTGTCACATGTTCAAACATATGCTTCACAAAAGTACACATACTAAACTGAGCTAAAAATGACATAACAGAGAAACATACATGGTATTGGCTTCATATTTGGCAGCAAAGTTACAAGTCTAACATGACTATGTCAAAACAAAATCCACACACACATGATGAATATTAATGAAGAAGTTCAAAACTACATACCTCTTGTAGTCTAACTGCCAAGATCAAGAACTACCCCTTCCTTTTGAAATAAGCTTGTGATTTTTGCCTTTTTTTTTGAAGAAAATGCAATTTCTATGAAAGTTTGAGTAAACTCAATTCCAGCTGGTTTTTGAAGTCATTAAAAGCTATAATATGATGAACATGAGGTGTTTGAGGTGTTGGAATGGTAAGAATGGCTTTGTGTAAGGATTTGGCATGAAAAATGCATAAAGGTCAAACTTGAGTGGTGTGGAAGTTGACTTTTTGATCCTTTGATTTTTTGAGAAAACCAATGGTGGGAACAGCTTCAGAGGGTCATTTTAAGGTTGTCTATATGGTTTTTGAAGTGTTGGGATGTTTGGAAGTGGAGCTGGTATGAAAAGTGCAAAATGGCATTTTTGGTGGTTTTGGAGATTTTGTGATTTTTGTGATTTTGAAGCAAGGGGTGAAAGAGCAAAGGCTTGAGCTTTCTCTAGTTTTTAGAATGAATATTGTGTAGAAAATGAAATGGTGAGGGCTCCCTTTTATAGGCAAATGAAGTGAGGGGCAGATTTGAAGATTTCTTCATGTGGAAGAAAGGTTTCACAACTTTGAACCAAACCTCCACAAGAGGGTTTTCTTGGCTGGTAGGAAAGCCTCAATGGTCAAGAAAAATGATGAGTTTTGGTGGCTAATTGCAGGCTAGAAGTATAGTATTGTGGCTGTTTCAGATCATACTTTCCACCTCATGCTTACTTTTTCACTTTTGGGTGCAAGTTGCTTTGCAACTTGCAAGCCACTTGCTTGGCTTCTCAAACTCATTTCTTCTGCATAATTTTTGTACTTCCATGCTACAACCTCTCTACATATCAGAAACAATAAGATTCAAGGGCTGAGATTGGTCCTCTTGATGAAAGAATGAGTTTTTGAATTTTGACAATGTGGGACTAAAATGTGAAACCACCAACTTGCCATGACCATAACTTTCAGCTCACAAATCCTTTTGAGATGTGCTAGTACTTTTTATTAAGCCCTCAAATATCTATAAAACATTCATGTTTTCATGAGTTTCAATTTCCCAAAGGAACTTGGCCAAAAAGTCTCCCAAAGTTGCTAAAAAATGAACTTAAAAGTGAAATTTCTCTAAGTCTTTTTCCCCTCTAGAAATGAATTTGATCATAACTCCAAATCTATGTTTTTTCTGATCATGGACCACTTAGGGACTTTTTTAGGATTTGTCAAGAGCTTCCAAACGAGCTTTGAACCAACTCAATTGGATGTGTGGTTAAGGAGTTATGGTTTAGCCCCTCTCAAAACCCTAATTTCTTGATTTTTCGATTACTCCTTCATCCTTGATCCAATGGTCATGAAAATTGATATGCAAGTCCAATATGACATAAGGAACAACTTTGTTTCACAACTTGAAGTCCAATTCCTAAAATTTGGAGAGTTGACTTTTCGGTCAACCGTACGACCGATCGGTGATTACTGAGTCGCCTGTTGATGTTCTGGGCCTCCTGAGACTTTGAAACTTCTTGGATGAACTTTATTAAGCTATATTAACTTCATGAATCACAATCCCACCATTAGAACACCTTCCAACACAAAAGTCAAACCACAATTGACTTTTTACTAGTTAAAAACCCTAATCGGGGCCCCAAACTGCACTGTTCTTGATTCTGGGGTAACAACCTCAAATTGACTTTACTTTTGTCTCACATTGTATCTTTGAACTTGTTTCATGATTGAACCAGCCCAAAACATTGATTGATCAAACCTCAAAGCTTCGATTTTGACTGCGCAAAACCCTAATTCATCTGCATCTTAACAAAGAAAAACTTGAACTGGGTTAAGGTTAGATAATCACATGAGTATGATCCTAAAATGATAATGAGGATCTAAGGGTTCAAAATTTGGGGTATGACACCAATATTATTATTACACTCTTACTAATTAAAAATATATTAAACCTAAGGTAACGAGTAAGTTGTAATAAAAGACGCAACTCAGTTTCTTTGACAAGACAACACATTGCTTAACAGTTGCCCTCTGGCTACAGTAACTCTTACTCTGCATGCCTATCAATAACTGATAACAAGAAAACGCATCGATTATATCGCTAGATTTCATTGACGTTTTATCGCGCATTCACCGTTTTAACACTCGATTTCTCGAGTTTTTCTTACTATTTTACAGGTACATCGTTATGTGAAGCCAAATCATGAATTAAGAGGAAAGGAACAAAAGAGACCACAAGGAGATGAAGAAATGCAGAAGCCTGCAAAAAGACTGCATAATTTGTTGCAGCCACGATCGTTACAAGGGTGTCACGACCGTGACACCCCAAATTGGGCCATCACGACCGTAAGAGAGTGGTCACGACCGTGACACTTAAAATCCCCTAATTACGAATGTGAAGACCTTGTCACGCCCGTGACAAGGATAAAACTTGGTTTTGACTCAGACTACGTTAAGGCAGCACTTGAAGACCACTTCTCCTCTTATTTCTCCTCAAGGCAGCACGTGAAGACCACTTCTCCCATTTTTGTTGCCACGTCCAGCATTTCCTCAACAACTTCAGCAAGGCCCATGCAACAAAGGACCAAGAATCCAGCCCATTAAAGACTCTATAAATAGTACAAGCTCTGTGAACTCAAGGACAGAGATTTCATTATCCAAAATTCCTGCGGAAGCTCTGCCGAACTACCTTACGAACCAGCATTTCCATTCCAGCATTATTTTATTTTCTGTCTCGTTTTATTTGTATCCAAACCAACCGCATAACAATTTCCAACATCAGGAAATTGTTATACATTTATTTGTTCTAAACCTTCAGCATTCGTTTATTTTTAATTTCCGCCTACTCTAAGCTTTCCGGTCTGTGGAAGAAGGAGTCTGCTCAAATATTTGTTAATCAGGTTTTTCAATTTATTGCAATTTAATTTAATTATAATGTCTATTTATTTTTCTGCCATGAGTAAGTTATTATTTAATTCTCTGTCTGGTTCAACCTCGATGAGTAGCTAAACACCTTAGGGCGGTATGTAGTTATAACAAACTTAACCGGTAAAATCTAACCATAGGCTGAAAATAATTAATCACTTAACATTCTGGCTGATACTTTTTAATTGAAATAGACCTTTTCGTTACGAGAGTAAGAAAAGGGTATTAGGTTGGGTCAAGACCACGAGAGTGTGAGATTTTAACCAGATAGCTAAAGTTAGGCATTTAAATTAAACACAGCGAGAGCGCTTTAAGATAAATTAGAATTATTTAGTTTCCAAAAATTACCTCTAAACACTTATGGGCTAGCGAGAGCAGGCATAGGGCTTTAGGGATAAGATCTGATATAAGACCACGAGAGTGTGAGTTGAGGGTATTTAAACTAGTAATCTCTACCGAATAGATTAAGTGAACATCTCTATAAGCCTAGGTTAGGTCGACCCACCTAAGTTAGTGTAATTACATACCGACCGCCTTAGTATTACTTTATTAAAAACTTAAATCTAATTCCGCCTTTAATAGTCTTAAAAACCAACAACAATCGTGACAACCATTCGCCTTAGCTAAACTAGAAGTTCATCTAGCACTAAGTAACAATAGAATCCCTGTGGATCGATAATCTTAAATATTACTTCGATAGGCTGTGCACTTGCAGTAAGATACCGCTAGACGCATAAGTAGACACGTCTGTAGCCCATCAAGTTTTTGGCGCCGTTGCCGGGGACTCCTTAATTTAGTTACTAGTGCATTTAGGTAGCATTGTCTAGACTAAGGTATCAACTATTTAATCTCCGAGTGTATGCCAAGTACTCGCTCTAAAAGCGAAGACTTGCAACCTCTAATCCCTGAATCGGAGCGCTTCTTACACGTAAGAAGACGTATATTCGATTTCGAAAATAATTCCAATATTCCAGATCTTCAATTAGATCCGCCTAAACCAGTCATAAAATCAGAAGACGCAGGGATGGCTGAAGAACAAACTCATCCACTCAAATATTACGCTAATCCTTCGCAAGGTGAACCGCATTCAAGCATTGCAGCGCCGGCTATCAACCGAAATGATTTCGAACTGAAACCATCATTGATATCAGCCGTGCAACAAAATCAATTCGCCGGAAATCCTACCGAGGATCCGAATCTTTATCTTTCGATCTTTGTGCAATATGCAGATACCGTAAAAGCCAATGGAGTTACCCAAGAAGCTATTAGACTACGTTTATTTCCTTTTTCGCTTCGAGACAGAGCAAGAGCTTGGCTTCAATCTCTGCCTTCGAACTCCGTAACTACGTGGGCAGAACTTAAGAAAGTTTTCTTGAATAGGTATTTTCCACCTAGCAAGACAGCTATGCTGAGAGCTCAGATCAACGGATTTAAGCAAAGAGAAAGTGAATCATTATTCGAAGCTTGGGAACGCTATAAGGATCTACTTAGACTTTGTCCACATCATGGATTAATAGACTGGATGGTCATCCATACCTTCTATAATGGACTCTTGTATAACACAAGAATGACAATTGACGCTGCCGCGGGTGGTGCATTGATGGACAAAGAATATAGAGATGCCTATGCACTTATCGAAAGTATGGCTCAAAATCATTTCCTTTGGGGAAGCGAGAGAGTCGCAACTGAGAAACCAACAAAGGGAGGTATGTACGAAGTAAGTAGTATGGACCAAGTCAATGCGAAATTTGACCAACTAAGCCAAAAGATCGATAACTTGGCCATAACACCTGCAGCCACCGTGGCTGCAGTAACACCTAACTGTGAGTTATGTGGAGTCCCAGGACACGAAGTTTCTGATTGTCAACTATTGGCAGGAACTTCCACTGATCAAGTGAATTATGCTCAAGGAAACCCTTACTCAAACACATACAACCCAGGTTGGAAGAATCATCCGAACTTCTCCTATAAGAATAACAATGCTTATTACGCACCAGGCCAAGCACCAGCTACATCACCAGGATATCAAAAGACTGCTCCTAATATCCCCAGAAAATCGAACCTTGAATTGATGATGGAGAGCTTTATAGCTAGCCAATCGCAGACAAACAAGGACTTCTTAAACCAAAACATTCACACTAGTGAGCAGATTAAACAATTAGTGAGCAAAGTAGACGCATTAGCTACACATAACAAAATGCTTGAAACTCAGATTTCACAAGTAGCTCAACAACAAGCACCTACTGCTGCACCAGCTGGAGTATTCCCTGGACAACCTCAACCTAATCCGAAAGGACATGCTAACGCTGTAATATTAAGAAGTGGCAAGGAACTTGACGGACCTACCGATCCAAGACTTGACAATCCAGCCATGTACCAAAAACCGGATAAACCGACTGAAGTGGTGAATGATCCAGAAGAAAAGGAAGATGACAATCGAGAGGTAGTGGAGAAAGAACAACCTTATGTGCCTCCACCACCCTATAAACCACCAATTCCGTACCCTCAAAGATTAATAAGTTCCAAGACGACGGGTCAATTTAAGAAATTTGTCGAACTTCTGAAACAGTTGAATATTACTATTCCGTTTACAGAAGCAATTACCCAAATACCCTCGTATGCTAAGTTTTTAAAAGAGATCTTATCCAATAAGAAAAAGATAGAGGATAACGGAACAGTTACACTTACTGCCGAGTGTAGCGCCATAATTCAAAATAACATGCCTCCTAAGCTAAAAGATCCAGGAAGTTTCTCTATACCCTGTGTAATAGGAAAATTCGTCATTGACAAAGCTCTATGCGATTTAGGAGCCAGTATCAGTGTTATGCCCTTAACGATTTGCAAAAGGCTAGACATGGGAGACCTAAGACCAACTAAAATGTCTGTTCAACTAGCCGATCGCTCTGTTAAATATCCTGTAGGCATACTAGAAAACGTCCCAGTACGTATAGGACAATTCTACATTCCTACTGATTTTATAATCATGGACATCTCTGAAGACTCCACTACACCTATCATACTAGGGAGACCATTCTTAGCTACCGCTGGAGCTATAATAGACGTAAAAAGAGGAAAGCTAACCTTTGAAGTAGGTGAAGAGAAAGTCGAATTTGTTTTAACACAATTCTTACAATCACCAGCTATAGAGGATACATGCTATCTAATGGACGTAATTGACGAATGTGTAAGAGAAATGGAACTGAAGGAGACCACTTATTCTGAAATAATGAAAATTCAAATCCCTCCGATTTTCGAAGATGATAATTGGCGAAAATCGTATCAGGATGATAGTCTAAGCGAAAGCTTAGCACTTACACCGGATCCCATGCCAAGTAAAGATAAACCTACATTAGGATTAAAAACTTTACCTCATAACCTAAGGTACGAATTCTTAGACGTTGAATGTAAAAGACCAGTTATAGTAAACTCCAGTTTAGGAACTATAGAAACAAAGAAACTTTTAGATGTCTTGAAGAAATATCCAACTGCATTAGGATATAACATATCTGATCTCAAAGGAATATGTCCTTCAGTTTGCATGCATCGTATTCTGCTAGAAGAAGATTGCAGAACCTCCAGAGAATCACAAAGAAGAATTAACCCAACCCTTAGCACTGTAGTAAAAGAAGAAGTTAAGAAATTATTAGATGCCGGGATAATATATCCGATCTCTGATAGTGAATGGGTTAGTCCAATACATGTAGTGCCAAAGAAAGGAGGTATCACTGTCGTGAAAAACGCTCAAGGCGAATCGATATCACAAAGAGTAGTGACGGGATATAGAGTGTGCATAGATTATCGTAAGCTAAACAAAGCCACTCGAAAAGATCATTTCCCACTACCTTTTATAGATCAAATGTTAGAACGATTAGCCAAGCATTCTTACTTCTGTTACCTTGATGGTTACTCAGGATTTTTCCAAATCCCTATCCATCCTGATGATCAAGAGAAGACTACATTCACATGTCCTTATGGAACGTTTGCTTATAGGCGAATGCCCTTTGGATTGTGCAACGCTCCTGCAACCTTTCAAAGATGTATGATGTCAATCTTCGCAGATTTTATAGACAACATCATGGAAGTGTTCATGGACGACTTCTCTGTATGCGGGCAAAGTTTTGAAGGATGCTTATCGAATTTAGAAATGGTGTTAGAAAGATGTGTAAAAGTAAATCTCGTGCTTAACTGGGAGAAATGTCATTTTATGGTCAACGAAGGAATAGTATTAGGTCATGTAATATCCGACAAGGGAATTGAAGTTGATAAAGCTAAGATTGAAGTAATAAAAGATCTTCAACCCCCTAAAACCGTTCGAGAAATACGAAGCTTTTTAGGACACGCCGGTTTTTACCGACGATTCATCAAAGATTTCTCGAAAATCACTAAACCTCTTACTGGTTTATTAATGAAAGACGCTGAGTTCATATTCAATGAAGATTGTCTTAAAGCATTCGAAACTCTAAAAATAGCCCTCATCACCGCACCAATCATGCAACCCCCTGACTGGAGATTGCCTTTTGAAATCATGTGCGATGCGAGTGACTATGCTGTAGGCGCAGTCCTGGGCCAGAGAAAGGAAAAGAAACTCCATGCGATTTACTATGCCAGTAGAACCTTGGATTCTGCCCAGATGAACTACGCCACTACAGAAAAAGAATTGCTAGCAGTTGTCTTCGCGCTTGACAAATTCCGCTCTTACCTAGTTGGAGCGAAAATAATCATTTACACAGAC
The DNA here is from genome assembly GCA_963859935.3 of Lathyrus sativus. Classification (NCBI taxonomy): domain Eukaryota; kingdom Viridiplantae; phylum Streptophyta; class Magnoliopsida; order Fabales; family Fabaceae; genus Lathyrus; species Lathyrus sativus. The sequence continues at coordinate 521,977,482 of OZ012739.1, forward strand.
CATGCTGCTATCCGATATCTATTAACTAAGAAAGATGCTAAACCAAGACTCTTAAGATGGATTTTACTCTTACAAGAGTTTGATCTAGAAATAAAAGATAAGAAAGGTACTGAAAACGTCGTAGCGGACCATTTATCTAGAATAGAAGGTATTAAACCCGAACAAGTGCCGATTAACGATGATTTTCCGTATGAACAGCTGATAGCACAAATAGGAAGCGACCTAGCGCAGTTAGATATAAATGAACCAGAACCCGTGGAAACAATACAGACAACTGTAGGACTGCCATGGTACGCTGACATTGTCAACTACCTAGCCGCAGGAGCTCTTCCACCCGTTCTAACCTATCAGCAGAAAAAGAAATTCTTTCATAATCTGAAACATTACTATTGGGATGAACCATTATTGTTCAAAAGAGGACCAGATGGAATCTTTCGCCGATGTATTCCCGAAGAAGAAATAGAAGATGTCATTGCTCAATGCCATTCATCTCCTTATGGTGGACATGCAAGCACTTCCAAGACTTGTGCAAAAATCTTGCAAGCCGACCTATTCTGGCCTAATCTATGGAAGGACGTCCACATCGCGGTTATAAATTGCGATCGGTGTCAACGCACTGGCAATATTTCAAGAAGAGATGAGATGCCCCAAAAGGGAATTTTAGAAGTAGAAATCTTCGACGTCTGGGGAATAGACTTCATGGGACCATTCCCATCATCTTTCGGTAATAATTACATACTCGTAGCTGTCGATTATGTCTCGAAATGGATTGAAGTCATAGCTTCTCCTACAAACGATACACGAGTAGTAATAAAGCTTTTCAAAAATATAATCTTTCCCAGATTTGGTGTGCCTCGACTCGTCATAAGTGACGGTGGCTCGCACTTCATTTCAAAAATCCTTGACAAATTACTATCTAAATATGGAGTACGACACCGTGTGGCTACGCCCTATCACCCACAAACAAGTGGACAGGTCGAAGTCTCAAACAAAGAGATTAAACAAATCTTAGAAAAGACTGTCGCCATATCTCGGAAAGATTGGTCATCTAAACTTAATGAAGCTCTATGGGCTTATAGGACCGCTTACAAGACACCCATAGGTACTACACCTTTCAAACTAGTTTATGGAAAATCTTGTCACCTCCCAGTAGAACTAGAACACAAAGCTTATTGGGCGACCAGAACTCTCAATACTAACTATAATGCTGCAGGAGAAAAGCGAATCCTAGACATTAACGAATTAGAAGAATTAAGGTTAGATGCATATGAGAATGCTAAGATATATAAAGAAAGAACCAAGCGATGGCATGATAAACGCCTATCTAGGAAAGAATTTAGTGTGGGAGACGTTGTACTCCTCTTTAATTCAAGACTTAGGCTCTTTCCTGGAAAATTAAAGTCTAGATGGTCAGGACCCTTTGATATAACTAAAGTATTCCCAAGTGGAGCAATAGAAATTAAGGGTAAGAATAGTGAACCATTCATAGTAAACGGACAACGTCTAAAACACTATCATAAAGTTGAAAATAGAGATTATGCGAATAATCTAAAGCTTTTAGAATTGTCCACTAATTCCCCTGATTAATCTAAACCAAAGCATTACGTCAGGCTTTTGACAATAAAAACAGCGCTTAGTGGGAGGCAACCCATTTACTTATTTACTTATTTTTTAGCTATTCTTTTCTTTTAGCACATTGTTATCTATCGTTTTTACTATTTGTTTAAATTGTTTTGTCAGTTTTATTTTACATTACTATTATCGCCATTACATTATGCATTTCATTTTCTTATTTTTATCTTAAATCACTTTTTACAGATTTTCTAAAGTCTTTTCCACTGATTTGTTTTCCCCATATTTGCACTGACCATGGCTAACCAACCAATTAACTATATGGAAACCAAATTTAGAGGTAGGAACCAAAGAATGAAGTTCGAAGAGTTATCACAGAGGCAAATGGATTTGACCCTGTACCCAGATGATAAGACTATGGAAACCCTAGGTATACATGATAGTGTCATGTACTTGTTCAACCGACTTGGATGGGAGAATGCATTGATCCAACATAAGTTTGCGACTTACCGCGAGCTTACCCTTGAGTTCCTTAGCTCCTTCCTTTACCTACCTGAGCGCGGTTTTGGATTTAGGAAAGGATTTATTAGTTTCCGCCTATTTGGAATAGAATACGACTTTAACCATAAAGAACTAGCCGACTTGTTAGGATTCCCTAGTGGACCATTTCCTTTTACTACCACACAGGTAGAATTGATGGATGTGGAGCTAGATTTCTTTTGGGGAACTCTAACCGGAAACTACCACCCTGAACCAAATAACATGAATAATGATGAGATCCATAATCCTGCTCTCCGTTACTTCCACAAATTCCTTGCCCACACCTTCTTTGGAAAAGAAGAAAACATTACCGGAGTTTCTAAAGATGAAGTATTTATTATGTCATGTTTCACTAATGGACAGTCTATTAATGGTGTACCTTTCATGATGCAAACCTTCACCCGCATCCAAGAAGAACCTGAATTACCTATATTAGTAGGAGGTCTTGTAACCATGATTGCTGATGCCATAGGACTTAGGTACCAACTGGACAGGTGCAACCGTCTAGGAACAATCCGCCCTATGAATCTTAAATTCTGCTTCAATAGACATATCATAAGGAATTTAGGACGCCCACCTTTTGAGTACCTAATCCGGAACGAAGTAGTAACCCTGTTCACATTGCCCAATCATGCTAGAGTAAGTGTTCACAATAAGGATAACTGGTTGTATGAGTTAAACCCACCTGATTATCCAGCTACTCCTGAAACACCTCAGTCTCACAGGATAACAGATGATATAATGACCGCTGTTGAAACTGACCCTGAGACACCTCCTGGTTACCATGACATTGACCCAACTGACAAAGTACATGAAACCCCTGGAGCGAATCAAGGAGAGTATGCTAACAACTTACAAAACATCATGAACACTCTCAATGCCTACCAAACTGACATTAATCTATTCAAAGAAGACATTAAGAGCATGCGATTGGACATTATAGGATTGACTGACATGGCCTGCGAACAATTCTATCATTTGGACTCCGCCATCGAAGACCTGAAGAAACGCTTTTGAAAATGCTATAAGTGATTTAGTTTATTTTTTCTCTCATTATTTTCGTTTCTAGTTAGATTTATCTTTCGCAACAATTTCATACCGCAATTTCCGTTTTTGTAATTTCATTTTTAATTACTTTATGCAATGCACCTTTAATTTCAATTAATTCTCCATTTTTAGCAACTTATATATTTTTCTATATACTGTTATGCCTGCATTATTTCATGTATACAATTTTTCATGCAAGTTCGTATAATACTGTGTTGCAAATTATATACAATATAGTGTTTACTTAATATAAGTGTCAATAAAGAAAATAAATTATTATTAATTTATGAATCACGTGAGAAAATGTTTCTTTCTGGGAATTATTCAGCAAAGCATGCCCTCACGGTCGTCACACCTATCTTACGATCGTGACGTGCTCATTTAGCGTGTCACGACCGTCACGCCCTGTCACGACCGTGACGACCCCTATTACAGGAATCGTGAGAAACAGAACTGTTTCTCATTGTGTCTCCTCTTCTTCTTCCTCCATAACCTACCCAAAAACTACCCATTCCTTCCATAACCGCCGTAACCTCTCCATTACCCCCATTAACCCCCCATTATCATCAACCATCTCATTAACACTCTCCCTTATTTAACCCAAACCTCTATCTCCCTCATTCTACCATTTTTCTCACAAAACCTCACAAAAACCTTCTTCCCTCACTCTTCACTCTTGCATGCTATGGATTCCATCACTTTTAGAGAAGGTGAAGCTGGAGTAACCCAGAGAGACCGTTTCATCCGATTCCAAAACCGCGGTGTGCAACCTACCCGCTACATTGCCACTGACTGTCTGTGGGAACTCGGAATGTTGGTCAGCGTTCAAAGCCTACTGCAAAAGGTCGGTCTGTGGGATCTCTGCCGTCAACCTCAGCCCACTTTCGAACTTCTGACGCTGGAGTTCTTAAGCTCTTACAGTTACATCACCCCTCCCGGTTCTCAGAGTCAGCTCACCGGCATCGCAACATTCCGATTGCACGGCCAAGAGTTCAACCTCCCGCAAACCAGGATAGCCGAGCTGTTAGGCTTCGATCACGGAACTGAAGCCCACCGTCGCGTGCCCGATAATTTTAGTGAACAAGCTTTCACTCTATGGCACGACTTAACCAACACCCGTGCATCCACCTTCCAGAGCCTCAACGCCACACACATCCACAACCCGGCAATCCGCTATTTTCACCGGGTCATCTGCAACACAATCTTCGCGAGAGAAAGCAACCATAAGCTCAACTCCAAGGAGCTTCTGTTCTTATACTGCGCTCTTCATGACGAGCCGATCAACGCTGCCCCTTTCATGCTTCATCACATCCAGGCCATTGCACAGCGAGGCTCCTCCCCGTTCTTCATAGGCGGCATTGTCACCGCCCTCGCCATTCAGTTGGGGCTTGGTGACGCGCTCATTAATCAGCCTCACCTAGCCGCCGAATTCCTGACCAAGAGCTACTGCAGGTCCGCCCACCTGATCGCGCAGCGAGAGGATGGCAGGTATAGCCCTGTTGTCAATGGCACCGTTTTCCACCACATCATTCTACCGTCCCGCAGCCGCATCGATCCATCCAACCGAGCCAACTGGCTCTTTGTTTTACCTGCTGCTGCCGATCACGTCCCGGTTCATGATGATCAGGCAGACGCCCCAGCGGACGAGATGCAGGACGCTATGGATGCAGCTGAGCCTGTCCAGGATATCCCAGAGACATCTACCCGACAGCCCCCTGCTCCCGCAGTTACACTTTAGGAAGTCCTCCTCGCGATTCATCAGCAGAACCAGATGAACGCTGCACTGGAGCGAGGCAGCAGGCGCAGTATGATGCTTTACTCGGCACTATTACTGCAAACCAGGAAGCCACCAATGAGCGTTTTGGAGAACTTTTCAGCGAGCTAGAAGCGCTCCGCATTAGCATTACTGCTACCTTCGGCACCGGTTCTGATCCTGACGCGACTCCCTCCAGACGCCGCTCTCGCACCAGAGGCCGAGCCCGCGGTCCTCAGCAGCCATAGTTTACTTTTATGTTTGTTTTTCGTTTTAGTCTTGTACTGTATTTGTACCGCATTTATATCACAACATTGAGGACAATGTCTGATATAGTATGGGAGAGGTACCTTTCATTTCCGCACTTTTCCATTTCGTTGTACTTTCAATTCCGTTGTATTTCTTTTAGCAAATTAATGAAATGAGCAAATCTTTGCGCTATTTTCTTTAATTTCGAGCTTTCCCCGATTATTTAGCTGTACCAGAAAAATAAAATCTCTAATTATTCACATTACCCGACTTACCTACGGAATCGTAACTAGGAAGCCAAGAACGATTAAACAAGATCAATACAATCTTGACATCTTTGACTCCCTACTTAAGCAATTCCATCCCGATTACCATTGCGAGTACACCTTTAGTTTCAGTTCAAAAGTAACCCCCAGTAGTTTATACTAGTAGTCAGCACCGTCTGAACACAAACCACGTGGGGAGCCGATGAATATAAGCGTTTGATGCCTAATCAATAATGATCCTTCATATCTCGATGCAAAATGAAAAGAAATTTGCACCAAAGTACACGGTCGCATATAAGAAACGAGAAATATGAGAAGGAATCCGTTGCGAGTTGGTTCAGAGGTACTGGTTCTGAACTCGGTAGGGCGTGCTACGGCTCGATCTCCCACAATCTCCAAATCGGATAAAAATGAAGGGTTACCACACTCGTGTACCAGACCCCGTGCTAAAAAAGGATCAAAATCGCTAACCGGCTACTCCACTACGTGCGTGCTAGGGCAAAGGGCTTAATGTGACTGCGCTAGAACGAAACCGGGCGAAATAAGATCGGAAAACTCTAGGTGAAATCGTAATGTGATTGCCGATTGTTTCGTTTGACGGGAAGTCGACGACATAGCTTGTTGCTCGTGTCATTAGTGTATCGATAGTGTTCTATCAAAGTACCGGAGTATCCGACAAAACGATCCACCGTACGGTTTGTTATGAGTATGCGTGAGTAAATTCGTGTCCGCCGATTTTCAACCGACTATTTGCTTGAGGACAAGCAAAGGTTTAAGTTTGGGGAAGTTTGATAACAAGAAAACGCATCGATTATATCGCTAGATTTCATTGACGTTTTATCGCGCATTCACCATTTTAACACTCGATTTCTCGAGTTTTTCTTACTATTTTGCAGGTACATCGTCATGTGAAGCCAAATCATGAATTAAGAGGAAAGGAACAAAAGAGACCACAAGGAGATGAAGAAATGCAGAAGCCTGCAAAAAGACTGCATAATTTGTTGCAGCCACGATCGTTACAAGGGTGTCACGACCGTGACACCCCAAATTGGGCCATCACGACCGTAAGAGAGTGGTCACGACCGTGACACTTAAAATCCCCTAATTACGAACGTGAAGACCTTGTCACGCCCGTGACAAGGATAAAACTTGGTTTTGACTCAGACTACGTTAAGGCAGCACTTGAAGACCACTTCTCCTCTTATTTCTCCTCAAGGCAGCACGTGAAGACCACTTCTCCCATTTTTGTTGCCACGTCCAGCATTTCCTCAACAACTTCAGCAAGGCCCATGCAACAAAGGACCAAGAATCCAGCCCATTAAAGACTCTATAAATAGCACGAGCTCTGTGAACTCAAGGACAGAGATTTCATTATCCAAAATTCCTGCGGAAGCTCTGCCGAACTACCTTACGAACCAGCATTTCCATTCCAGCATTATTTTATTTTCTGTCTCGTTTTATTTGTATCCAAACCAACCGCATAACAATTTCCAACATCAGGAAATTGTTATACATTTATTTGTTCTAAACCTTCAGCATTCGTTTATTTTTAATTTCCGCCTACTCTAAGCTTTCCGGTCTGTGGAAGAAGGAGTCTGCTCAAATATTTGTTAATCAGGTTTTTCAATTTATTGCAATTTAATTTAATTATAATGTCTATTTATTTTTCTGCCATGAGTAAGTTATTATTTAATTCTCTGTCTGGTTCAACCTCGATGAGTAGCTAAACACCTTAGGGCGGTATGTAGTTATAACAAACTTAACCGGTAAAATCTAACCATAGGCTGAAAATAATTAATCACTTAACATTCTGGCTGATACTTTTTAATTGAAATAGACCTTTTCGTTACGAGAGTAAGAAAAGGGTATTAGGTTGGGTCAAGACCACGAGAGTGTGAGATTTTAACCAGATAGCTAAAGTTAGGCATTTAAATTAAACACAGCGAGAGCGCTTTAAGATAAATTAGAATTATTTAGTTTCCAAAAATTACCTCTAAACACTTATGGGCTAGCGAGAGCAGGCATAGGGCTTTAGGGATAAGATCTGATATAAGACCACGAGAGTGTGAGTTGAGGGTATTTAAACTAGTAATCTCTACCGAATAGATTAAGTGAACATCTCTATAAGCCTAGGTTAGGTCGACCCACCTAAGTTAGTGTAATTACATACCGACCGCCTTAGTATTACTTTATTAAAAACTTAAATCTAATTCCGCCTTTAATAGTCTTAAAAACCAACAACAATCGTGACAACCATTCGCCTTAGCTAAACTAGAAGTTCATCTAGCACTAAGTAACAATAGAATCCCTGTGGATCGATAATCTTAAATATTACTTCGATAGGCTGTGCACTTGCAGTAAGATACCGCTAGACGCATAAGTAGACACGTCTGTAGCCCATCAATAACCCTGCATGCCTACGAGATTCTTACTCTGCATGCAACAGGCTTGACAAGACAACACATTGCTTAACAACTCCACTCTACCTAGTGAACTGATTCCCTGCATGCCTATGATGACAGTCTGAACACCATATAATGCATGTCACATGGCCACAGTAACAGTCTGAACACCATATAATGAATTTTTGAAATTTAACGTTGAATATATTATGTTTGACGCTAAAAATATTATGTTTACATTTATTAAGCCAATATTAAGTAACTGATTCCCTGCGTTACTTGTAATATTATGTTCGACGCTAAAAATATTATGTTTACATTTATTAAGCCAATATTATTATTACACTCTTACTAATTAAAAATATATTAAACCTAAGGTAACAAGTAAGTTTTAATAAAAGACGCAACTCAGTTTCTTTGACAAGATAACACATTGCTTAACAGTTGCCTTCCGTCTACAGTATAGTAACTCTTACTCTGCATGCCTATCAATGACCCTGCATGCCTACGAGATTCTTACTCTGCATGCAGCAGGCTTTGACAAGACAACACATTGCTTACCAGCTGCACTCCGTCTACAGTAACTTTCACCCTGCATGCCTATCAATGACCCTGCATGCCTACGATGACCCTGCCTGCAGGCCTACAAGATTCTTACTCTGCATTCAGCATGCTTGACAAGACAACACATTGCTTACTAGCTGCACGCCTCAAATGCATCAAGACACTTGCCCTGCATGTATTTACAAATCACATGCATCAAGACACTTGCCCTACATGCATTTACAAGACACATGCATCAAGACACTTGCCCTACATGCATTTACAAGACATATGCATCAAGACACTTGCTCTGCATCCAACACAGGTCACATGCATTCGTGGAATATGAATAGCGGTTCTTTACCCAGCAAAATCTGATCACACTCAAACTCTCAAACTCTCAAAGTCTCAAACTCTCAAAGTCGCAAATTCTCAAACTCTCAAAGTCTCAAATTTGTAAACCATAATGTCTCTACTCACAATGGGAAACTCTCACAGAGGCACAATTGAGAACATCGCTGAGTTTGTAAGTTTTTAGTTTTTGTCTATTTTACGATCTTTAGTTCTCCTATAAAACTAACGAAACATTATTTATTTTGCAGGATGCATTAAGGTTTTGATGCCGTGTGCATGATTACTCTGGATACCTTCAACATTGTGGGTTCGGTAATTTGATTAAAATCAAATCATACTCACTCGATACAAAGTTCATTTTAGCGTTGTTAAAACGCTGGAGACCAGAGACACATACATTTCACCTACCTTTCGGTGAGTGCACTGTGACTCTTCAAGATGTCTACATGTTGCTCGACCTACACATCAATGGTAAGGCCGTCAACGACAAAGTTGGTGTTAACGACCAACTTTGCGAAGATTTATTGGGCGCCCCTCTTTGTGTGGACGCAATTGAGGGAGAACGCGAGGATCGCCCGAGGGGTCAGGGAATAAATCTTAAATACCTCAGAGAATATTACAACAGTATTGTCTTAAGTGAGGATAGCACCGACTATGAGAGAATAGTCAAAACTCGGTGCTATATTATGATTTTATTTGGTCATTTTTTATTTCCAGAGGGCATTGGAAATACCGTAAATATTATGTATTTACCATTGCTACAAAACATAAACAAAGTGTGCGAATATAGTTGGGGATCAGCTGTCCTCGCTCATCTTTATAGTGCACTATGGGGTTGGTCTAGGATGCCAACGCTTGCTCTCGTAAACCGGAATCCGTTTACATTCCTGTACGCCAACAAGTAAGTTTCTTTGTAAGTTAATAATTTGTGAGATGCGTTTTAGATGCTAACTTATCTGTGTTTCTGCTTTTTTAGGTGGTCTGTTCCAGAGATGAATTATCAAAGATGTCCCAAGAACTCCATAATTGTGTACCGAAACCTCATCGACCACGTTGGGCCAGATGATGTAAGTTATCTACCTTTACTTTGTCTAACTTATATGCATAAACTTGTCTATCTTTGTCTGACTAAATGTATCTACCTTTATTGTAGTTTGTCTGGATGTCGTACGAGGGTCTCGACCACCAACCTGACGCCAATGATGCTGCAGTGTGGACATCAAAAACACCCATCATTAAGTTCACTACGGTGGAGATGCACCAAAGTGACCGGGTGAAGCTACAATTTGGGATGCATCAGGATATTCCAGATGCTCCGACATCATTGGGGGAGTGGCATCAGAAACGGGTGGACTCACAGTGGAGTGTCAATCATTGGAAGGAATTTGCGAAGAAGATGTTTCAATATTGGAAGAACAGAAGGCAACACATCTTAACCGACCAAATTGTGGAAGGGGCTAGGCCAAGTTATCAATATATGACTTGGTTTAGGTCGATTACAACATCTCAGCCAATTCTATCCCAGCCAACCTATTTGATTGACCCAAGGCAACACACTTCTTCATCAAACATACAACAACAGTCCAATTCCCAACATTAGCCTTACCATAACCCATACATGCCATCAAATGCCCAACATCAACAACAACATCCTTACCATGACCAGTACATGCCACCCACCCAGTCACATCATCAACCACCATACCAATATAGCCCTGATACGTCTTTTGAGCCTACCCCCTCCACCTATAGCCCAGATAACTCATTTGACCCTACCCCCTCCAACTATCCACTATTTGACTACTAAACCCCACAACAACCAAGACACAATTTCCAACCTAGTTCGATGTACGAATTCAGACAACCATACTGTCTATACTCCACCCAACCTCCCCGACAATCCTACGAAAACATGGGCATTGAGCTTAACTACGGAAGCGCCGTTGATAGTGGACCTCCTGGCTATTGGGGTCAAATGATTCAAAATTTATCTGATACGTCGGGGTCGTCCCAACAAAACACTCCTCCACAACTCAACACACAAAGACCGGACACGCCACAGCAACCTCGTCGCAACGTGCATCCTCCACAATGTGGCACCGGTGGTCGCTTGGATAGAGTCGGCCATTAGTTTTTTTTTGTTCAATTGTAATTTTCATTATATTGTAAATTAATATATTTTAATATTTATTACATGTCTATGTTTTTTAATGTTATTTAAATTTCAATTAATTATGAAAAACATAAACTATAATTTAATATTTAGTTCATTTCTTTTTTTTTTCTTTTCATTATTTACATTTTAATTAATTATGAAAAGCAAAAAACATAATTTAATATTTATTCCATTTATTTTATTTTATAATAAATATTTATTAATACATAATTTAATATTTTTTATAAAAACATAATTAAAATTAATTATTAAAACATTAATTATTGCGTAAACCCTAAAGGAAAAATAATAAAAAATTTCAAGGCCCAACTCGCCAACCGGTTTGGCGACAGCATTGAAGCTCAAATGCATTTTACACTGAGTCTCCAAACTGTTTGACGACACCGTTGAGGCTCAAATTCATTTCGCCATTTGATTTGGCGATTGTCGGTTGAAAGTTAGCCAATTTAGATATTTTTTTGAAATTTTGATTTAAATGGTATTTAATTCCAACAACATAATTATACTAAAAAAAATTTAAATAAGTAGATACAATATCTTTTCCTTTTTTTAATTAAAAATAAATATATTCAAACAAATACAAACATACTTTTAATTTGATTTAATTTAATTTAATTTAGTGAATTAAAAACAAATGATTGATGTACACATTAGTTAGTAACAACACATCATTAAATACATATCTAACTTATGTGTTTATCTTCAGATTACGCGGCGGGAGATTAATCGCATTGAAATATATTAAAGGTTAAAGTTTAAAGAAGAATTTCAAATTAATATCCGTTTACAATTTTCTATAAATTAAAATGCATCTAAAATAAAAATTAAAATGCATCTAAAATAAATCAAACACTTGAGCTTGAGTGATAGACGAGCTCTTGTTAAAGAATAACAAAAAAAATGTATCTAAAATATTTAAATTTAAATTATTTAATAAATAATTATATATAATAAATTGAAATAATAGGAACTAATCAATAATAAATTTTAAATTAATTTATTTCAGTTGATAAATGTTAAAATGAAAAAATTAACTTTGTAAATTTATTGAATGGGAATTACATTTTCAAATATCCAAGTTTATTGAGTGCGAATTACATTTTTAGTCTTACATTCTCTAAACATAGAGCTACAAAAAAATTTATATAGAGTAACATCTCTTTATAAATTGATTTTATAGAAATGAATTATATCAAATTCTAATTTTAATATGTTATCAAGAGTCTATCGATTCAGGTTACTTATTATTTATAAATGCTCCAACCCAAGTTCCACATATCAATAAGTCATATGACTTAGGGGTGGCAAAAGGGACCGTCCGTCCCGTCCCGCCCCACTCCGCAAAAAAAAAAAAAAAGGACGGACAAGCCCCGCTAAGTGAAAATGGGCATAAAAATTAAGCTCATCCTACCAAGGTGGTGGGTTGGCGGGTGGCGGCTTGCCCGCCTACTTTTTTTTTTCCTTCATATTTTTAATAGATTAATAAGCTTGTTTTTACATTTCAATTAAAATTTTCACTTATTTTTTAAAACAATTTTTATAAAGCATCTTTTAACAAATTTTACTTTAAAAAATATTGCATATTTTCTCAAATAAATATATAAAATAAAACCATCCATAATTGAAATTATTAGAATTAACTAAAAAAAGGCGGGCTTAAAGTGAGACAAGTTGAACGAATAGGTGTTGTGGGCTTTCGCGAACGACGGATTTTGGTGTACCGCTTCAGAAAAGCTTTAGCTAAGTCTGACCATGATTGGATGTGACCTCTCTCTTATTGCATGTACCAACTCAATGATGTCCCACTCAAACTGTCTTGAAAACAGTGAATCATTAACTTATCGTTGTGCACAAATGAGGTCATTCTTCTATAAAACATCACCAAATATTTCCTCGGACAAATATCCTCTTTGTACTTCTCAAACCTCGGTGTTTTGAAACTTGGAGGTAATACTAGGTCAGGAACCAGGCACATGTTTGAAGCGTCGAGACCAAAAGCATCCCAAACTTCTATGGCTTTGAGTTTCTCATCCAACACACGATATCTTTCAACAAACTCAAGAGCTCTCGGGTCTTTGGTTCTCATCATCAGGATCTCCCTTTGGAAATCTGGCATAGAGAATGCAAAACTCTAATAGTCTGCAGTATCAAGAGAAGAGGAATGTCTACTTTGAACAACAAACTATTCATGTAAATCCTAATTCTCAACGGAGAGCTGCACAGACTGAGCTTGAGTAAGGTTGTTCACTTGAGAAAGATCCTCATCAGGCAGAAAATCGTACAGTGGGTTAGTCATTACAGTAAAACCTGGTGGGGGATCAACATTCGGAAGGTTCTTCCTTGACATAACTACCAACATCTTCCAAATTGACCTTACCTCTTGACACTGCTTGATCTTGCTTGAAACACTTTGTCGTCTTTCAACAATTCCACTTGTTCAGAACGAGTACCAGGAAATCAACTGGCTAGTTATGGACAAAGGCGGAATGAGTGTTCAGGCTAGTTAAAAAATGATATGCAAAAATGATGTAAAGATGCTTATGTTGTGCAATGCAAAAGATATGGGATCAAAGTTTCCATATACTCTGAATAATTGTTGTGCTGTTGACTGGATAAGTTCAAAATTCTGCTCTGACGAGAATACCAGAATACCAGGTTCATAAGTCCATACTGATAAGAAAACCAGAAATCCAGGTAGGTTAAAGGTCAAAGTTTCCTGTAAAACCCATCCTCTCTCACATGTGGGTTCTATTCTTAAACAAGGCATCCTAGCAGATCCTCGGCCTCATGGGCTCTTAGGTCGAGAAATGATAATACTTTTACCATTTCTGGTTTAGAATCACCCCTCAAGGAGGCCTCCACTGATTTCCCATGAACGGTCTCCAGAGTCATATGCTCTCTGTGGGAACACCCTGTCATATGCACAAGATGCACAGGACAAAATATCTCCCAAGAAAACCTCGTCTGAATGTGGTTCTTGCGTCAACTAAATATAACATGACACTACGCAAGCCACACAACTATCCATTCTAATCCTATGTATGTACTCAAGCCTGAGTAGTGGGCTTATCTCTCATAGAACCATCATACCCAACAACACAACAGTCAGCCAAAATAGTATGACAACGATAACAGATGCAATAAAATGCAAGTAAATGCAATAATATGCAACATATAAAGCAAATGAAAGCACAAAGATAAACACCCACTGAAAAATAAACAGACATGTACTAAGATTGACTCTCATATTGAACCAGTGTCCCCAGCAGATTCGCCAGCTGTCGCAACTGCGAAAAACAACCGAAAAAAAAAACAGAAGAGTCGCCACCAAACTTTATTTATCCCGAAGAGGAAAAGAAACGATCGAAGAAAACCTCAAAAAATAGAAGACATGTTCATCGTAACTAAATCCTGAGTTAAGGAGTCGATTATGCGAGAGGAAGGTATTAACACCCTTTCGCGTCCATTGTACTCAACATGATCCACTCTTGTTGTTCTATACAAAGAGTGTGTTTATCTAAAGACTACATGCTAACGGAAAACGAAAAGGGGAAAGAAAAAAAGAGACTCGATAGGACTTCACCTTCCTAGGCATACGTATTCCCTCGTGCAATGGGAAAGTCATAGTCAACGTAGTTCGAAGACTACGGTGAAAGAGAGAAAGGTCGCTCGACAAGACTTCTCCGTCTTGTGCCTACATATCGTCATTCGGGCGGGAATGAAGAAATCAGAGCATTCGTATGAATTGTTACATGTTTTTTATGAGCGATGCTAAGTTCGCATTCCAGCAATTAGGGTTGATGCCCGTTTGCGATAGAACGAAAATAACATGCCCTTTATGAAAAGGTTTGACAATAAATCCCGAAGGATAAAATGATTTGAATTTGTTTGAAGATTTTTAATAGATAGGATATAATGCTCCATAAGGTCGACCCAAGACAGGACGTATACAAAACACTCTAGACAAGGTAAGGAGATATTCCCGCTCATCATTTCCCATGTACTTAATCCTCGTGGCGCATAATACTCATCGTATTTATTACGTGTTTTGATTTTTTTTAGAAAGAGAAGAGAAATACGCACGGAAGGTCTAAAGGGGAACTCAGTCCTACATGTTATCATGCAAAGTGGTCCTAAGGTTGGGATGCGAAAGGAATCTTTATCCTAATGTTAGCACACAAAGGTGGATCTAAGGTTGAGGTTGAAAGAGACTAAACTAATGTTATCATGCATGGATTAACTCCTAATGTCTATCCTACTCCAAGCTTAATAAAAAATTAAGTTGGACTAGGTGGCCTTAAGGGAACATGCATAGGCAAAGCAAAACCAAGAAAATAAATCAAAAACAGCAGCTACAACAGAGCTCAAGCTCAATACAGCAGTAAAGTCCAGCAATATCAAGATACAACATTTAACAGCTCATGTTTTCAGAACATAACAAGTGTAAAATGTAACAATCAGAATGAACACATTTAACAGCATGCATAGCTCAGAACAGCAGTGAAATCCATATAGGCAGCATGTATGCATTCAACAATGGAACAATTAAACATGAGTATGAACACACATAGAAAATGCAACAACCAACAATGTGTGTGAACATGTATCAACATCAAACATATTGAACGTGTAACGTCAATAACAAGTAAGTATCAACATGTTATTGATTAAACATCAAGCAAAGATCAAGAATGCAAGCAATGATCATGTTATCAACAACTAGGCATGAGAAAGTTTAAACCACATTGCACACTTGAGCATTCAACAAGAAAAACATGAATATTCATCAACAATCAAGTATCTCAAACGAACACGCATTTGCGGAATCGAAACGAGCATGTATTATTAACCAAGAAAAATGAGCATCAAAAGCAAGCCAACAAGTATGAAGAAGCAAGTCACATGAAAAATGCATCAAGAATGCATCACAATTGGTCATGAACATGCATCATGAAAATCAATGTGTTGCGTGTCGAAAGAATCGCATTCATACTGTAGCGTGAGGTGAAACAGCTCAAGAACAATCCACAAATATACATCATATCAATCAATGAAATTTAAAAGTGGAAAGAAATCAAAACAAGCTTGAAAATGCACAAAAATCACATTCTGCATCAGTGTTAATCGATTAACCCTTTGAAAATCACCAAAAAACACCTAAAACAGACTGGTTAATTGATTAACCAGTTTTCCTTGCAACTAGTTAATCTATTAACACTGCACCAGAAGCAGAAAATCAGAATTTCAAAAGCACTTTCTGTAGCAAATCAATTATCCTTATCCACATGTTAAGGCATGCAATTGTACATGAAAATTACATCAAATATCAGTAATCAAACACCAATTAAATCCATCAAACAACAAGATCAACAATTAAATCAATCAATGGACCAATACATATCAATATCTCATGGATCTACATTGCGAAATACAAAATTAAGCCAAATCAAAACTAGATCTGAAAATTACCAACCAACAAAGCTAAGACTTGCTTTGGTTAATATTGTCAAACTGAAATTGATGAATCAAAGCAAGAAATCCAGAGATCTATGAAGCTTTAACAAGAAAAATTGAAAATCCAAGCAATAATTTAAAAATAAGTAACAAGCTCTTCAAGAAGTGATTCTAAAACTTGATCAAGATCCAAATAAGTTGCAACTTCAGAATTGAACAATGGAAGATGATGCAATGAAGGTTTAGCTTAAGGATTCATAAATTGCAAT
This sequence comes from Lathyrus sativus, assembly GCA_963859935.3. Classification (NCBI taxonomy): domain Eukaryota; kingdom Viridiplantae; phylum Streptophyta; class Magnoliopsida; order Fabales; family Fabaceae; genus Lathyrus; species Lathyrus sativus. Next base: position 521,994,107 of record OZ012739.1, read on the forward strand.
GCACAATTTGTGAAGCTTTTGGTTATGGAGCTTTGGTGAGGGTTTTGGAATGAGAGAAAAGTTGAGAGAATTGGAATGAGAAGTGTAGTGAAATTAGAAAAATGAGTGAAGTTATGTGAGGTTTGGAGCAAATTAGCTTAAATAAGCTCTAGGTTAGGAGTGTAAATGAGATGTGAAGTGTGGGTTAGAATTTTGGTTTGGGATTAGGAATGAAATTATTTAAATTTTTGGAGGGAAGTGAAATTAATTTGGAAAATGAATCATATTTTGAAAGCATTCTAGATCCTTCTATTGATGTAAATGTGAAACCAAGTGATTGGAATGAGATTACAACTGTTGCAGTGTTGAAAATTAAATTTTCTGGGCAAATTTCAGTTAGGTTAATCGATTAACCGCATTTTCCTTGCAAATGGTTAATCGATTAACCCATCAAATTTAGCACCAAAAGGAGGGAAACTTAGAGAATTGACCGTTGCCACTTATTCTGAGCATAGTTTTGCCTCTGAAATTTGTCATTTGATATTGCACCTGAATAATACCTGAAATAAGCTGTGAATGCCCTCTTGCAATCGAAATATCCTGCTGAAAAAATACGGTCCGGTACTAAATCACCAAGCAAAATAAATGTCGGAGCCTTTGATGCTTTCTGCTTAAAATTATGAAATAAAAAGAAGTCTCTAGCCACAGAAACAACTTGATCCCATGTCTCAAGAACCAATGTCATGGTATGAAATGAAGATGCACACGAATGAAGCATAAGCCAGTTAAGGTTAAAACGAGAAGGAAAATTTTGGGGTGTTACACTAAAGAGGTAATTACTAAAAAGGATTTTCTACATTAACGCAATACGCAACCGGTTACGCGTGAGCGGACGGTGTAAATTTAAAGATTAAGTCTAATTCCAAAAAAATTGAAAGTGACGGTTCCTTTTTAATTAAGTTCTTTTTCTTAGAAGAAAATATTGCCCAGTAAGTAGTATTTAGAGATAATAAGAGTTCTGTTGATTAACGAAAGCCACATTTTAGTATTGTACCTTTACATTCATTAAATCCTTGTTATTTTATTTTTTTCCATTCCAAAATCTTATTTTATAATCACCTTAGATAAACACCGTAACAATAGTAGACAATAGATTGACCATTAGGTTTCTGTAGGATTCAACAACATTTTATATTACTCTGATACACTTCGTATACTTGCAGATAACACACATCAAGTATGACTTTATTGTGAGATCTCATTAAACATAAAGACTTTATTCCTAAAGTATCTGTAGTCAAGCTTTACTGTCGAATAGGACAAGAGTAATGCATAGAGACTATATGTCAATATACTGATGAATGTATCTCACAGGTCATGGATATGAGATATCAAGTTTTCACTTAGGTATAAATATTAGGAGTAATATTTATTTTGGATTGACCCACCATGAGAATACTACATAGTTTTTTATGCATGTGTCATAAGTTATTCTCATGGTGATAGTGGTGTATACCACCCTTCGATCTGAAGCCATTATGGACCCTAGATGTGAAGTCGAGTACTTTATTACTAATCAAATGTTGTCTATAACAGGATGACCATAAAGATAGTTGATGGACACTTTACAAATCATGGTGAGGTACATGAGTGACCTCATGAGGTACGAGAGTAATATCTATGGGTCCCTTTATAGAGTATGATTGTTAAATTTATGGTCGTGCTCAAATCAGTCAATATGATATATTTGGCTTATTTGTTGTTATCAAGTATACTCGGGGATTAAAAAATAAAATATTGGACTATACAAGGGTGACACATTCTATGTTATGTGTTTAATATATAAGGGAAAATTACAATTATACGCATGATCATTATCATAGAAAGGTTATGTCAGATCACACGATATTCTCATTACTTGGGTAGCAGTGATGTATAGTTAGATATCACTCACTGTTTATAGTATTAAATATGTAATTTAGTATTATTGTCAAGCTTACGGGAACATAGAGGGTCGCACGTATAAAGTACTGATATTGGAATGGACAATTAATTAGATAAGATTTAATTTTATAATTGTTTAGTAGTATTTAAATCGTTTAATACATTAGAACATATATAGTTTATTTGATTAAATATGATTTAATTAAATAAATGAGAATTTACAGTTGATTAAATTAAAGGATATGTCGTCTATGATTATGCAGGCTGTATGGATTCTAGAAAATCTATTTCTCGATATGTGTTCACTATGTTTGGGATAACAATCAGTTGGAAAGAAACACTTCAGAAAGTCGTTGCCTTATCAACCACTGAAGCAGAATATATCGCCCTAACTGAAGTTGTGAAGGAAGCATTGTGGCTTGAAGGTTTTGCAGAGGAACTGAAACTTCAAGGTCGAGTTATCATTGTTAAATGTGATAGTCAAAGTGCAATACATGTGTCGAAGAATTCAGCCTATCATGAGCGAACCAAGCACATTGATGTGAGGCTGCATTTTGTCAGAGGGGTAATCGAGCGTGGAGAAGTCCAAGCGCTGAAGGTTTCGACAGATCATAATGTTGCTGATATGATCACAAAGACGATGCCTAGTTGCAAGTTTTTCCACTGTATGCAATTGATAAAGTTGCATGAAGAAAGCTAGTTTATTTATGTTATAGAGTTAGATTCAAGGTGGAGATTTGTGAGATATTAGATCGAACTCTAGTATGGTCGAAGTCTGTTTGCGAGTAATGCATGTTGTAGTCGAAGTTTGTTCTAACTTACATTAGTCAATATTGCTAGGTTTGTTAGCATGTTGAATTGGACCTTACTTGTAAGCTCAGTTGTTTAAGTTAACTTATACCCTAAGTTAGCTTGTAATGAGTAATTGTTAAAAAACTCATTAGGTTAGTGTGCTATTTTTCTTATAAATAACATGTTAGTCTCTTATCTTTTATAAGGAAAAATAGAAAAATAAAATCCTAATTCAAGAGGGAGAAGTTATTTGTTATTTTTGTATACTTGTAATCTTGTTTGATAGATAAAAGAAAGAATATCAGTTTATAACCAATCTTTGTTGTTTTTTCTTGTTCTTCTTGTTTGTTTTCTTTGTTAACCCTAACTATTGTGTGTTTCTTGAATATGAAGAAACCATTTATATTTTATTTCAAGACATTCTATTTATAATAAGAGAAGTGTCCGCAAACATTCTGACGCCCAAATCAAAAACAATTAAATGTGAAACGTTTTAGAATTAAAATAATGTATACTTTAACGTAACGACCGCATTTTGTGTTTATAGTATAGTTATGCAGTTTTTTAGGACCTATAATATTTTTCTTTGGATAGTTGTAAGAAAGAAAAGATGTAAGATAATACTTCCAAGTATGGTATGAAAAACAAAAAAAAAAAAAAAAAAAAAAAAAAAAAAAAAAAAAAAATATATATATATATATATATATATATATATATATATATATATATATATATATATATATATATATATATATATATATATATATATATATATATATATATATATATATATATATATATATATATATATATATATATATATATATATATATATATATATATATATATATATATATATATAATGGCACAATGGACTTTTCTTTGGACCATTTGCAATATTGACTTATTGAATGACATAGAGTGCTGTGACGTATTGCAATGAATAAAATTCCCTTCAGCTACTATTTTTAAAATCTATTGTATCTCTATGCATTTTATAGAAAATTTGAATTTGCATTCTAAAAGTATATTTTAAAGAATTTAAAATAGAAATATTTTTTGAAATATATACTCAATTTTTAAGAAATTCTTACTATCAATACAAACATTTTACATTGATTTTTTTTCTTCAAAATGATTTGATTTACGAATCACCAAGAAGTTAGACAATGTGAGACCCAAGTCCCTATTTGCCTAGTGGCCTTATAATTGCTTCGACCCTAGCCATGATGTCAAGTTTAAGAATGTTGAATCAGTGATGATGACCAAAAAGTTCAATTCATTTTAATCATTTCATTTTAGTTTATATGTAATAAGAATTTGTAGATATATAGTTAAAAAGATTGACAATTGTTTAGTAAATTTGTACTCTCCATGTTCCGTAATTACCGTCGCATTTAAAAGAAAATCTCAAATAAGTCCACATAATCAATATTTGAAATTTTAAGTCAACTTATTTTTAAGTTAAGCACGTATAGAGAATAATAACAAGAGGAATATTTTTTATCTATGATGCATGAAATATTCTTTACGCAATTTGCATTTTTTTTGCAACAAAAGAATTAATGTTGTGGTCATAGAGAAGAAGTAGTATCTAGATGTACCAAAAAATAGAAGCAGTGTTAATGTGATGGCACAGTGTTAGGCGTGGTAGGAGAGAGAAATTCTCGTGAGATTCTGAGTAGGAAATAACCAAAGTACTAATTATTTTCTTGACTCTTACTCCACAGCATGTGTTTTTGTATAATAGAGAGTGATAGGGAACAAAATTGGTAGATAGTAAGGGGAATAAATATGGGATAAGCTTGTGAGAATCATTATGTCTCAACTCTTAAACAAGGTTACAATTTCAAATTGGGTGGTAAAACAGGTCCAGTCTATTAGATATATCTATTTTATCTGCATTTTAGTATGAGGTGAATCAAGAGTTTAGATCTCATTTTTTGATGTGACCATTCCGTTCCGTCCCATTTTTTTTTTTGGAGATTTTTACGGACATGAACATTGACATAAATTTTTGTGTTTTTAAATTTAAAGAGTGCAATGTCTGTGAATTTTTTCCTGCTCCATCCTCACTTTTTTATTGGGTGTGTCTAGGTTTAAGGTTCATATCCTCATCTATGTCCGTTCCACCTAATTTATTTATATGTTTTTGTACAATAAACTTAAATAAGACAGATATGTCTGCTTGCCACCTCTTAATATAACATATATCTTTTAGTTTTTTCTTTTACACATGTCTTTTAGACTTTAAAATTTTCATTTTGTATGATTTTTAATTAACATAAAATAGACTCAATTAATATGTTAATGAGTTTGACACGTTTCGTTCCTAGTTATGATGATAATTGAATATCAATCTTATCTTGATCACACAATACTTATAAGTGAGATCAATCTTTATCATATTAATCAATGTTGTAAATGTGGAATTAGATCCAATTCAAACTATGAGTAATATTGAAATTTATTTAACATTAGATAAATTTAGAGTGTGTTTGGATGAAGCATTTTAATAAAGAAAAATAATTTTTTTGAGAAAATTTAAAATGATTTAGTTAAAATCTATCATTTGGATAAAAAATATAAAGAATTGTTAAAATGATATAAACTTGTAAAATATTTTATAAAAGTTAAATTTAAAGAATTTCAAATGATACTAAAAAGTGAAGAATTTGAAATTACTCCTTCACTCTATATAATACAAATGTTAAATTATTTATTATTAATTTTTAAAATTTTATAATTTGGTCCTCATATTTTATAAAAATTTCAAATTTATCCCTAAAGTTTTCAAAAATTGGCAAATAAGTCCTTCATAATTTCCAAGTTTTACAAATTAATCCCTTCAAATTTTTAAATTTGCAAATTAGTTTCTATTTTTTATATGTTAAATTTTGCCCAAAAATTTTAAAAATTATGAAAATGACCTCAAAAATTTAACAATGAATCATTTTAATTGTCCACCCAGACAAAGAATTTAAAAATGAATAGATTTCAATTGAATCATTTAAATTGTTTAAAATTTTGTATTTATTAAAAATTCTCAATTACTTCATCCAAACACATTCTTAGACTTAGGCTGCCATAACAATAGGCTGGAGTAAAGACGACTTTTACCTTTCTTATATCCAAATTTAAATTTTCGATAGATCACTTTTTCACGTTTCAATTTATTTCAAAAATGACGAGTTAAACTTTAAACCAATCCTAAACTAGTTTGAGTCAGGTTCATATATCTCCATACCTAAATTGACATAGATCAAGTTCAAATGTTCCTACTCCACTCTAATCTTTGTTGCATAATATTTTTTAAATAAAAATATTATTTTAGTATAATATTTTTCTTAAATAGAAAGAGATTGTTTCACACCATCAAAAATAAAATATTTATTAATCACATTTCAAATATTCAAAATAATAAGGCATAAACCAAAAATATCATAGTATTGATTGTATAATCAATTGTACATCCAAGAATTGTTAAGATTGAACTATTGAGACCGAGTGCAGTGGAGCAAGCAGGTCGAGTTGCATAAGTATAAGCAAGTTGGATCCCGACCAAGAGGGACACTAGTGTATAACATGAACAAGTCACCGTCGGTCCCACAATAACTCTGGTAGATGAGTAAGCCGAATCCCGTTACTTGGAAATGCTAGAAGGCGATATAAACAGTCACATATGACGGTTACAAAACATCTCTATGATAACATGGGAGTTATAAAAAAACGATGAATGAGAAGTTACAAGAGAGTTAAAGACAACGACAAACATTATCAGGAAGAACTTTAACATGAAATCTAAAGAAGCATCCCTTAAATGACGATCAATAACATCACAAAGTATAAAAATGAGACTTTTCATTTGAAAAAAAGACTGAAAACGTATACTTCCTACTAATAGGACTATTGTTAACTCATGTAATTAAAAGTTTGTTTTAAATAAAGGATCCCTAATGTGATGATTATTTGAGTGAATGGATAATTAAGCAATATAAACATATTTTCACTACGCCAGAATTGATTTTTAGCAGCGCACAAAAGACAGCGCTTTTAAAAAAAGCGCTGCTAAATAGTCAGTAAAAAAAAAAGAAAAAAATTACCTACCAAAGACAGCGCTTTTTTAAAAAGCGCTGCTAAAAGGGGACCCTTAGAAAGCGCTTTTTAAAAGCGCTGCTAAAAGGGGACCCTTAGAAAGCGCTTTTTAAAAGCGCTGCTAAAAGGGGACCCTACGAGAGCGCTTTTTTATAAAGCGCTGCTATATGTCATTGCTAATGCACCCTATGAAAGCGCTTTTAAAAGCGCTGCTAAAGGCCTTTAAAAAGCGCTGCTAAAGGTATTAGTATAATAATTTTTATATACCCTCCAGAATTGTAAACGAAACAGAACACGCGTTTTTTCGTTTTCTTCTTCGTTTCTTCATTTCTCCATTGCCCTATCTTCCATTTTCGCCCTCCGTTGAAGCTTTCGTCGCCGTCCGTTTGCGCCGCCGTCTTCCATTTGTTTTCGCCGCCGTTCGCCGTTCCCTTTCGCCGCCGTTCACCGTTCGTTCTCCTCCACCGTTACGGTAAATCCGCGACTGTTACGGCATTTTTATGGATTATTGTCTTAGTATTGCATTTTTCTGGATTAGATGATGTTAGTACTACTTCTTTCTGAGTTATTGACTTGTTTTTGTTGATACCATTGATGAGCATTACTCTTTTGATATTGGCTTGAGTTTTGTATGCAAGGTGTTTGTTGAAATGCCACAATGAATTTTGAGCATTATAAATTAGTTTAGAATAATTTAGTCCATTACCAAAATTTTTGAGAGTATGCTTTAATAATTTAGAATAGTTTAAAATCATATTAATGCAATAGTTTAGAATAGTTTAGAATAATTTAGTCCATTTCCACCATTTTTGAGAGTATGATTTAATAGTTTAGAATAGTTTAAAATCATATTAATGAAATAGTTTAGAATAGTTTAGAATAATTTAGTCCATTTCCACCATTTATGAGAGTATGCTTTAATTTAGTCCATGTCATTTTGAGCATTATAAAATAGTTTAGAATAGTTTAAAATCATATTAATGAAAGTATGCTTTAATAGTAGAATAGTTTATTATAGTATATCTACTTTTTTTTAATATGATTTGTTTTGTTGGATTATCTAGTTTTTTTGTTTTGGTTAATTATTAATATGATTTTAATAAAATGTATATATTGTCTGTTATAGGGGTTACCTGAGAAGAGCAAGGTTGTGATTGTTTCCAAGCATCCTACTGTACAACTTTCTTAGAAGTAGTGATTTCTTTACAGGTATTCTCTGTTTTTGCCTAACTTTCATAGTATGGATAAAAATTGGATGTCTGTTAATCGATTGTCAAAAGAGTACGAGAATGGGGTATCGAACTTCGTTAAGTTTGCTGTTGAACACGCCAAAGACTCCAGTAGGATCACATGTCCTTGCTTAGGTTGCTGTTATGGACGTCGAATTGACGCGGTTCAGTTGGAATCTCATTTAATGAGACATGGAATTGATCGAAGTTACACATGTTGGACATTACACGGTGAGATAAGTAACGAGAATGTTGAACCCCAGAACAATACGACCTCTACTTCAAAGGACAATGGTAGGGATACATACGATTGTGATCGAGTCGAAGATATTGCAGAAGCACTTGAAGAAGATCTTAAAGATTGTCCAAAGATGTTTGAGAGGTTGGTAAGCGATGCAGAGAAGCCGTTGTATAAAGGTTGCACTACTTTGACAAGATTGTCTGCGGCATTAAAGTTGTACAACTTAAAGGCGGGTAATGGATGGTCGGATAAAAGTTTCACAGAGTTGTTAGCCCTACTTCAAGAGATGCTTCCGGAGGATAATGTTCTTCCCAATCGAACCTATGAAGCTAAAAAAATGTTATGCTCTATTGGTATGAGCTATGATAAGATACATGCTTGTCCAAATGATTGCATTTTGTTTCGAAATGAGTATGCATCATTAAACGAGTGTCCTAAATGCGGTGTATCTCGGTATAAGAAGAAGTTGTCACCAGCAAAAGTCTTATGGTATTTTCCTATAATTCCGAGATTCAGACGCATGTTTCGTAGTGAAACAGATGCGAAACACCTTACTTGGCATGCAGATGATAGAATTATAGATGGGAAGTATCGACATCCGGCAGATTCACCACGGTGGATGAAAATTGATAATGATTATCCTGATTTTGGAGAAGAAGCTAGAAACCTTCGCTTGGCATTATCGACTGATGGAATGAATCCGCACGGTCTGCAAAGTATCTCCCATTCCACCTGGCCTGTAATTCTTATGATTTATAACCTACCTCCATGGCTATATATGAAGCGTAAGTACATGATGTTATCTATGTTAATTTCTGGCCCTAAACAACCAGGAAACGACATAGACGTATACCTGACACCTTTAATCGAAGACTTAAAAAGTTTGTGGGAGAACGGTGTGGAGGTTTATGATGGATATAGGAAAGAAAGTTTTAATTTGAGGGCCATGTTGTTTGGCACAATTAATGATTTCCCAGCATACGGAAATCTATCGGGGTATAGCATTAAAGGTCAATGTGCGTGTCCTATCTGTGAAGAAAACACAGATTGGACGCGGTTGGAATTTGGTCAGAAGAATGTCTTTCTTGGTCATCGTAGATTCTTAAGTTCTAATCATCAGTACCGTGGGTGGAGACAAGAATTCAATGGAAATTCAGAACAACGTAGAGCACCACCTACATTGACCGGCGATCAAATTTTTGCAAAGGTGAAAGATGTGAGTACTCAGTTTGGCAAGCCTTTTGCTCATACGCTTACCACGCGTGGGTGGAAGAAGAGGTCAATTTTGTTTGAGTTGCCGTATTGGAAGTCGTTGTATGTACGACATTTTCTTGATGTTATGCATATTGAAAAAAATGTATTTGAAAGTGTTATTGGTACGTTACTCAATATACAAGGAAAGTCTAAGGATGGCCTTAAAGCAAGAAAAGACTTGGTAGCAATGGGAATAAGAAATGAATTAGGACCCCAGAAGAAAGGAAATCGCACTTATCTACCACCTGCTGCATATACTTTGTCTAGAAAGGAGAAAAAGATAATGTGTAAGTTTCTTAGTGAAGTTAAAGTTCCAGAAGGATACTCTTCAGATATTAGAAGACTTGTTTCTATGAAAGACCTAAAGTTAAAGAGTTTAAAGACACATGATTGCCATGTTCTTATGGAACACTTTCTACCAATAGGTATACGTTCTATTTTGCCAGAAAAAGTGAGAGGCGCAATAACAAAATTGTGTTTCTTTTTCAGATCTATTTGTAGTAAGGTGATCGATCCTGCGATCTTACCAACATTGCAAAAAGATATAATTATTACTTTGTGTGAGCTTGAAATGTATTTTCCTCCGTCATTCTTTGACATAATGGTACATCTAGTTGTGCATCTCGTGAAAGAGACACAACTGTGTGGACCTGCATATATGAGATGGATGTATCCAGTTGAACGTTATATGAAAATATTGAAAGGGTATGTGAAAAACCGAAGTCGACCAGAGGGATGTATTGTTGAACGATACATTGTTGAAGAAGCTATTGAGTTTTGTACTAAATATTTGTCCAACGTTCAATCCATTGGCCTCCCAAAATCTGATGTTGTTGAAAAAGTAGTAGGTAAACAGTTAATTGGAAATAAAGTTGTGACAGTTTCAAGGGATGAACGGGAGCAAGTGCATTTATATGTTCTGCACAATGACATTGAGGTTGAGCAGTACGTTAAATTGCACAAGGACGTTCTCCGAGGTTTAAATATGAATAGAAATGAAAATTGGATAGTACGTGAGCACAATCGAAGTTTTATAACATGGTTCAAAGAGCATATTTATTCAAAGTTTTATTCTGATCCCGCTTCAATAACAGAAAGGTTGAGATGTTTAGCATATGGTCCAACTTTGCATGTGTTTTCTTATAGTGCATACGCAATTAATGGATACACATTTTATACCAAGGAGCAAGATGATAAAAGTACAATGCAAAATAGTGGTGTCACTGTGCTTGCCGAATCAATGCACATTTCCTCGTATTTTGGGGTAATCGAGCACATTTGGGTGTTTGATTATGAGAAGTTTCAGATTCCTATCTTTGGATGCAAGTGGGTTGAAAGTAATAGTGGCATACGTATGGATAAGTCAGGTTTTTTGCAAGTGGATCTTAATAAGGTGGGGTACAAAGATGAGCCTTTTATTCTAGCCACGCAAGCTAAACAAGTGTTCTATGTCACTGATCCGAAAAGTACGAAATGGTCTATAGTTCTTTTTTCCAACAAAGTAATCAATGATAACATTGGAGAAAAGGGGGAGGTTGATGTTGAGAATGAATCTTATGTTAGGGATGATCCAGATGAGAATATTATAGCAGACGAATCATATATTAGAAATGATCATAGCGAGGGAATTTGGATCAATCCATCCGTCCGTGTTGTTAAGAGACAAGTAAAGCACCTTCGAACTAAAAAAAGAAAAAGATGTTAAAGGTACTTGTAAAATTACATATTGTCTCATTCAATAAAATAACATATTATTTCTTATTTATACGTTTCTTATGTGTGTGTGTGTGTGTGTGTGTGTATATATATATATATATATATATATATATATATATATATATATATATATATATATATATATATATATATATATATATATATATATATTTATATATATATATATATATATATATATATATATATATATATATATATATATATATATATATATATATATATTTTCTTATTTACATATTTGAATGTCATTCATTTGATACTTTAGTTTTCCTGAATTACAGGTATATTATGGCCAGCAATGAAGATTGGAAGAAATTAAAGTAGAATTGTATAATTTGTGATGTTGAATTTCGAGTTGAGAATTGTATATAATTTGTGATGTTGAATTGTGAAGCTTTTGAATTATATATATTAAAGTGGAATTGTATATAATTTGTGATGTTGAATTGTGAAGCTTTTGAATTATATATATTAAAGTGGAATTGTATATAATTTGTGATGTTGAATTCTGCATATAATGCCAAAGTGTTGAATTGTGCACATAATGCCAAAGTGTTGAATTGTGTATATAAAGCCAAAGTGCTGAAATAAAGGGCTAAATTATATAAGCAGGTATTGTAATATAAGCAGGTTTATTGAAAAATATATAAAAAATGTCATTAATCAGGAAATTTTTTTTTTCAAAACGTGCACATTAGACAGCGCTTTTATGTATAAGCGCTGCTAAAGGGGACAGAGAAACTGCTAAAAAAGCGCTGCTATAGGTGGGGAAAGAGGGGTCTAAGACAGCGCTGCTATAGGGGGGTCTAAGACAGCGCTTTAATAAAGCGCTGCTAAAGGGGGGGAGGGGGGGGGGGAGATTAGGCAGCACTTTAAAAAGCGCTGCTAAAGGTGATGTCTTTAGCAGCGCTTTTTCCACAAAAAAAGCGCTGCCTTTATCTTTAGCAGCGCCACTTTAGGCAGCGCTTTAAAGCGCTGCTAAAGGTCAAAAAAAGCGCTGTTAAAGGTCTGTTTTAGCATAGTGTTTGAATCAATTGATATAAATGTATAAATGAAACTAATATATGAATATATAAATTTTACTGATGTGTGTATATTAGTGTAATTGATCATTTTGTTATGGGTATAAAGTAGGAAATTATTATGGTTAATATTAGTTCATTCCCTTTGATTAATCTACAATTTTTCTGCAATTGCATTGTGTTCAATATTAACAGCATGAATGAATTCCAAATATACATCAGATTTATATATCATGAACTAATTATCGTTACATGGTTTTTTTTATTTCTATCATTATAAAAGATGCATTATTTTTCATTTTGCCATGTGCTACTTTATATAACAATTTCTGGTTATTATAATTTCACACTTGTAATGGAATATTCTTTACTTTATTGAAAAGAAAGTATATATATGTATCAATTTTTGGTTATTATAATTTTAATATACATAATAGAATTATGATTTGAAAGCTCTTATAGACATATTTATGATGGAAAATTGATGTAGGCAAATTTACTATTAAAAAACAAGTGTTGATATGAACAAAAATTGGAATATAATCATTTTTTCAAACACATAAGATCGGTGGTTTGGTTGTAAAGTTATGTTCTTTTTTTATTAATATATATACAAAATTAATTTGCATAAAGGATAATAATTGTGTAGTGTTAAGTAATCGGTTGAAGGCTATATTGAAATTTGAAATTTGAAATTTTAAAGTATAGATTTGTTAATTAGCAAAGTAGTCAAATTTATTAAAGTTTGTATTTTTAAATTATACAAATTCAATTGTATATAATATACTACTATAATTATGCTGCTTAATGAATATGGAATTTGTTAATCATCAAAGTGTTCAAATTCATAAAAATTTACAATTAAGTTTTGATTATGAATTTTAATTTATTATTTAATTTTGAAGTGAAATGTGTACCCTAAAATTTGGAATTATTTGTGTTATAAATTTGTTAATCACTAAAGTGGTCAAATTAATTAAAGTTTATGATTTCAAATTATGCAATTGAACTTGATTCGAATGCTATGTGAATAATATGTTCAATGATATTATTATTATTATTATAAGGCACATATAGATCATCCAAATATGGATTGTAACTTATAATTAATGAAATTAAAGTATTTGTTTTGATGTTGTATATCCAAAGATATACATGCATTTTTAAGTAGTTCGTTGTCCAATAAAGTATGTTTATTTAGCAGCATTAAAATTTATTGAAATATATTTAAGTTTTTATCCAAAGGTAAACTTTGATAATACATGTTTAAAGATGATTAGTTTGAATCGATGAAAGTTAATCAAAGCATTAATGTAAGAGCATATTTTAAATATTTGCGGTTACTAGTATGATGTTATGGACTTAGACATGACATTGATAATGAATGAGAAATCTGAAGACATTACGGAGGACAATATGAAAGAGAAATGTATCTCTTTGATACTTAGGAAATGTCCAACAAGTTATCTTTGAATTTGATTAGAAAATATATTGTTTAGGTTCATTTGCAAAATTTCTCAAAAGTTGTGGTAAATGTGACCAATATTCTATGTTTGACGCATCACAACATAATAGTGTTGTTGAAAAGAAAAATATTCTCTCATGGACATGATCAGGTTTAAATGTTAAATTATAGTAATGTATCATTTCATTGTGGACGTACACATTAAGGACCGTTGCGTATTTGCTTTAATATGATTCCTAACAAAGACAGTTCCTAAAACTCCTTATAAACTGTAGATAGGAAGGAAACATAGTTTAAAGTATCTTCATGTTTAAGGCTATCAAGCAAATATAAGGGTGTATAATCCATATCAAAATGGTATATATTTTATTGCCCTAATCATAGTATGAAAATAATTGAGTCTAGTAATGCTCGTTTATTGAAAATGGTCAGTTCAGTGGGAGTGAGAATCCACATAAAATGGATATTATGGAGACTTGTGAAGAATCTTCTTCACCTAAAGAATCTCATCATGTTGGTGTCCATATAGTTGTGTTGTCGTCATACAACGCAAAAAGACAATAAATAATTATTGACTTGAGCATTGATTAGGATTTCAATCACATTCATACAAGTCATGGAAAGCTGCAAATAAGGTTCTTAGGTACTTACAAGGCACCAAAGATTACATACTCACATATAGAAGGTCAGATCACCTTGAAATGGTTGACTACTCGGATTTAAACTTTGTAGGATGTGTGGACTCAAGGAAATCCATATTTAACAATGTTTTCTCCTTATTGAAGGAGAAATACTATGGAAAAGTTGAATTTGTGGCATGCTTTGAGGCCATAACTCAATTATTGTGGTTGCAGAATTTTACCGTAGGGTTTGGTATTGTCGACAGTATAGCTAGGTCGCTAAGGATTTATTGTGATGATTTTGCAGCTGTCTTCTTGTTGGTGCGGTATAGCAGCAAGCAAAAAATATTAAGTACCCAGTTTTGTCGTCTCCACAGGGATTAGTGCGATCTGAATGCCGTTCAACGATTTCTACATTTCTAAGCTTAATTTTAAAAGGTTTGGTTTAAAAGGTTCAAGGAACCATAGATAAAAACAGAAAATATAAAATAAAGACTGAAATATAAACGGGGCCTTGTTGGGATTGGATTTCATCAATTGATAACATATGCATTCTTCTGAATAAATTAAACACAACGCAATCATTTGTCTAATATCCTTACGTATCACTCACGACAGAGCTTATCTCTAACGCGGCGTCGAGAGAACAACCGTGTTCTCTCATTGGTGATCTCTCACCCAACGAAAACACAACACAAAGCATTAAGATCTGATACTCACGCAAATGCTAAGCCTAAATCTATCTCTAGCATTTAGGACCTAACCGGTAATCATCCTAGATCCAGATCCGAAAAGTATATCTCTATCACGATTCAAATCAAAGATTAATAGGTAAACAAGAATGAAACCCATATCAGATAAACGATTGTTTTGCATAAAATACAATGATCAAAATACGTACACACGCTTAACCCTTTTTACATGTATTCATCTAATCCGCCAAATGGTTGTGAACATCATTCTTCATCACTATTATCACATACCCACACAATATCATATTGATCCTACTCATTCTAGCCATGCCACTTAATCAACACAACACCATAGAAGATAAAATGAATATCAACTTCAAAACCATTTCAAAAGTTTGTTCATTGATAGAAGAAGATCTGAAATCAAAGATGTGAAAAGATTTTGTCAAGACCCACAAATACATAATCAAAGATATTCAATCAATAGAGAATCCAAAATAAGTTCAACAACATAAATTAGATGAAATACATAAGGTATCAACAGATTACAATCGAAACCCCAACAAGAGATCGAAGATCTAACCTCCTCCCCTTGGGGTTTTGTGTTTCTCTCTCTAAAGAAATGAAGAGAGATAAGTTCTGATGTTCCAAAATGTTACAAAATGAAGTTCTCTCCCAAAAATGGAGTTATCACCTAAAATACAAGAAAATGACTTAAATACACATTTTGGTTCTGTCTTGTTCGCTAAGCGAACAGCTAGCGAACGCGAACTTTTGGCACTTTCAAATCTGTCCAATTCTGGGCTCGTTCGCTACCTGCTCGCTACCAGCTCGCTAAGCGAGCGTGACAACATTTTGCCAATTCTTGAGTGTTGTTTGCATGCTGTCCTGGTTTCCTTGACCATTTTTCTTGTGTCTTACTTTTCACTTGTTTTGTGCCTAATTCCTGCACAATAACACACAAATCAAAGGTACCAAGAGATTTTCACACTATATTGCAAACCAAACAAAACAAAAGTGGTTTTCAACACTTTCTTGACGAAATTGAGTGAAAGATGCCTACTTTTGATAGATCAAAATAAGTGAAATTTGGCATCTAACACTTCTTCTCTAAGAATGATAAATATTCTAAAGCTAAACACATAAAATTGAAGTACTTATCAGTAAAAGAAAAAGTGCAGAAACAAAAGGTGTCATTTGAACATATAGGTACAAATTTAATGATAGTGGATCTGTTAACTAAAGGTTTACCGCCCAAGATATTTGTTGGCCATGTAGAAAGGATGGACATTATGTAAAAGTCCTTGTTAACATTGTAATATAATTTGTATATATACATACATGTACAGTTTAATGTTTGTATTATATGACACTTGTGAATTCAATTAAAAGTTATGTTTCTGTTGAGTTTCGTTATCCATATATATATATATATATATATATATATATATATATATATATATATATATATATATATATATATATATATATATATATATATATATATATATATATATATATATATATATATATATATATATATATATATATATATATATATATATATATATATATATATATATATATATATATATATATATATATATATATATATATATATATATGATAGCAAGAGTGTCTTTGTAAAGACATGAAATATGCATTATTATTTTTCTTAAAGTTATTTGAATTCGATTGATTCGTGATACATGGAAGGAATCAAGTTGATGAATAATTTGTGACTGCCATGATCTGATCATTTCAATTCATTAAAGATAATGACTTGGTGCTTTCAATAAATGATGCACAATTATGGTATAAGATTGAAACAGTAAGTTTCCACATGAGTCAAGTGGGAGACTGTTGGATTAAATTATTAATAAAAATAATTATGACTCATGTAATTAAAAGTTTGGTTTAAATAAAAGATACTCTAATGTGATGATTATTTGGGTGAATGGATAATTAAGTCAAATAGGTTTTATTTTGAAATTCAAAATTTAAATCTCTCTTCTCTCTCTCTCTCTCTCTCTCTCTCTCTCTCTCTCTCTCTCTCTCTCTCTTCATGGATGTTGGGACATGTCTCTAGGGATAAAATGTGATTGTTGGAGTAAGAAGTCTATAAATAGAGACCTTTAGAAAAACAACAACAACTTTTCTCATTCCTTCTCATTTTCTCACAAATACACAAAAGTATCTTTATTATCAAAGGATACACAAAAAGAAGAAGGAAGAGAGGAGAGAACAATTGAAAACAAGACCAAGAATAGGACAAGAGTCACTCTCATGGATCCAGGTACGTTTTTACTATTTTCATAGAAATCAGAATATTGTGAAAATCATGATATCAAGATCCAAAATATGAAAGTTTTCTTACAATATTATCCAAATAACGTTTATCAGAAACACCAGTATTCAGAATTATCATAACTAAATGATAAAGTATAAACTAACATAAATATAGATATTCAAAGTAGATAATAATGTCCCTATTAATCAATGTTTCATATATTTTATAATCAAGAAAATTTAATTAAAGGAGATTTTCTCCATGTAGCTCAAAGCGGGTTTTAGTGAATATTAACATATCCATATTATATTATTATCAATGGTGGATTTTGAGAAAAATTTTGAGGATGCTAAAAGCTAAATTATACATATAAATTATTTTAAAAAGTAATTATAATTTATTAGTTAATGTGGTGATAATTTTGATTTTAAATCTTTATAAAGATCACATTTCTACTTTTAATAACAATTTTTTTTAAATAACAAAATAAAATTCGTAGAATTAAAAGTTGAATTCCTAACCTTATATAAAAAAGAGATAATTTTTACCACTCAACCAAGTGAAGTTTATTGTAAATACACTTGATTTCCGCTCAAGAGTTTCATTAAAACTTGATGAATTTTTAACCAAATCTTGATGAACAAGAATCAATCTTTCTGATTGATTATCTCTCTTGTTCTTCACTCTTTACTCAAGTGAATAAACCATTATTGATTGAAAGATTATATCGTTTCTCAATGATTATTGAAAGAAGAAGAAAAAGGAAAAGATAACTTGAGGTTTTGGAGAAAAGAGTGGACGAAGAAAATTTGTGAATTATGCAGAGAAACTTCTGCTCTTTTCTTTTGCAAACTGCAATATGATTCATTTACAAGTTACAACCAATAATAGGATACCTCCCTATTTATAGGTTGAGTTTGCTTGCAAACCAAGCAACTCCTAACTAACCTAACTAACTCAGCTAACCAAAACAAGTAAAGTTAAGTCAACATTTCTGTTGAGACACACTTCAACATTTCGACACACAGCATTTCAACACTTCCTTGCTTTTGTCGAGCAACATGCTTCGATGCAAGGAATTATAATTTCACACACCACTTAATTCATTGTGTCTAGGATATCTATATTTATCATAGACCTTAATTTCTTAAACACTTCAACCTGCACTCCTTTCGTCATGATGTCTGCAATCTGATTCTCAGTATTGCAGTGTTCTAGGTTCAGCTTCGCTTTTGCCACTTTCTCCCGAAGATAATAGAACCTTATTTCGATGTACTTGCTTCGTCTATGCGTTTTCGTATTCTTCTCCAGATTGATAACAGACATGTTGTCGATCTTCATGGTAATTTCTCCATGATCCTTCCATGTAATCTCTTCAACCAAATTGACCATCCGCGTTGCTTGAAATACACAGAGGGAAGAAACTATATTCTATGCTTCATATGAAGACAATGCTACTACTGGTTCTTTTCTTAAACTCCAAGAAACTAGCGCACCACCTAGCATAAATACATAGCTAGTTATGGATTTAACATCCTCATCACCACTACGCCTACTTGAGTCGGTGTATTCCACTAACTTGCATTCTTTTCCTTCAACAGGTGTAGGAAACAAAATGTCATAGTCGATAGTACCTTTCAGATACACTAGATGTGACAACTTTGGCTTCCACATGAATATACTCATCATACCTACACTATATTATAGACCAGGCCTTGTGTGAAAAAGGTATCAAAGTGATCCAATGAGTCTTCTCTACTGCATTGGATCGACATCATCTTCATCATCTTCATCTGTGTATTTCGACAATTACATTCTGGGCTCTGCTGGAGTCGAAGTTGGGTTGCAATCTTGCATCTCAAATATCTCGAGTATTCCACCTGTATATCTTCTTTGGTGCATCATCATGCCCTCGATACTCTTGTAGAATTTGATGCCAAAGAGGTATGAGAGATTTCTTAAGTCTGAAATTGCAAACTCCTTACTTAAGTCATGTTTGAAGTTTTCGATCTCCTTTTTGCAACTTCCTATTATCAACAAGTCATCGACATAGAGACATAGTATAAGAAATTAACTATTACTTTTTCTTACATATACTCCATGCTCAGTTGTACACTTCACAAATTCCTACTCCTTTAGAAAGCTATCTATCTTCTTATCCTAAGCTTTTGGATCTTGCTTAAGTTCATACAGGTCTTTATGTAGCCTGTATACCTTGTTTTCTCCGCCTTGTTTCATAAACCCAGCTAGTTGTGCAACATAAACTTCTTCATCTAAGGGGCCATTCAGGAATGAAAATTTCACATCCATATGACATATGTGCCAATTTTTCATGTTTTCTAGACCAATAACTAACCTGATTGTTTTGATTCTAATAACAGGTGCAAAAAATTCGTCGAAGTCGATTCCTTCTTTCTGAAAAAATCCTTTCGCCACAAGTCTTACCTTGTGTCGAGTTACTTCTCCTTTGGGATTCAATTTCGCCTTGTATACCCACTTCACATTGATTGCCTTCTTGTCTTGAGGCAATTTGATAAGTGACCAAGTTTTGTTGACTTCAATGGACTTTAGTTCCTCATTCATTGCTTTCATCCACTTAAAATCCTTTAATGCCTTAATTGTATTGACTTGTTTGAAATCTGCATAGAAAGCATAATGTACCATCTCACATTCATTATCGATCACATCATCTGATGTAATCACACATTCTTACAACCTTGCAGGCATGTGTCTTGTTCTTAGAGGTCTACTTGTGCTTTCTTAACCTATGACTTCTTATTTTCGAACTTCTCTTTAAAATTCACTTGTTGGTTCTTCACATAAGATTCTCATTGAATCCTTCTTTACATTTTCAGTCCAATCTCATTCCTTAAGCTCATCTATGATCACGTCCCTGTTGATCACTACTTTCTTGTTCACTAGGTCGAACAACTTGTATCCTCCAGTCGAATGATATCCTATTAGGATCATTTTACTTGAGTTGTCACCAAGCTTTCTTCTAAACTGATTAGGCACATGCCTATGTGTAATAGATCCAAATACGTTCATATGACTCAAGCTAAGCTTGAAAACATACCAACATTCTTTTCGCGTGATTCCTTCTAGCTTCTTCGTCAGACATTTGTTCAAGATATATGTTGTAGTCGACACATATTCTCCCCATAATTCTTTTGGTAGATATTTTCCTTTCAACATAATTCTCACCATATTCTTGATGGTTGTATTCTTCCTTTCTGCAGTTCCATTCTGATATGAAGTGTAGGGTGACACCACCTCGTGCATAATCCCTTTTGTCTCGCATAATGTGTCGAAGTCATTTGACACATATTCTCCACCACCACCAGTCCTCAGAATCTTGAGCTTTCGACCACTTTTTCTTTCAACCATAGATTTGAACTTGAAAAATACCTCAATCACTTCAATTTTCTTTTTGATCAGTTAATTCCACAATTTTCGAATGATAGGTCGAATCCACCTGGATAGGACCACATACATTAGAGTATATGATTTCAAGAATTTCCTTCATTTTGCTTCCTGCATCCTTGCTGAAGTTATTCTTGTGTTGCTTCGCCTGCACACATTGCTCACACACTTTATTTGGAATTTTAATTTATGGTAACTCTGAAACCATATTTCTTCTCTTCAGTTCTATGATATCTTTAAAGTTGAGATGGCCAAGTCTATAGTACCATATTCATTCATCGCTACTAGTTGTAGTATCAAGAAACTTGTGCTCATTCATATTTAGTTCATTCCTGAAGGTTCTATTTTTTCACATGGGAGCTTTCAAAATTAACCTTCCTATGTTGAGCAAACTACTCTTCATGCTTGGTATGTATAGTACATTGTGAATTACTTACTTCTTGCCATCTTTCCTCATAATCAGAACATCACCAATGCCTTCAGCTGTTAGAGTATTGTCATTTTAAAATCCTTCAATGATGGTTTTATGTTGACAAACCAATCCTTCCTACCAGACATGTGTGATGAGCATCATGAGTCTAAGTACCATTGGTCTTGTAATCTTTCTTCATCTCTTGTTGACTACATCAACAATATCTCTTATTCTTCATGCTTTGTAAACTTTGATCATTTTCTTAGTTCTTTTGTTTTTTCAGGTCAAAACTAGAGTAATGATCATACTTTTGACAACTGAAACATTGAATGTGACTTTTGTTAGGTTTTCGACCACTATTTCTTCTTCTACCTGCAACACCACCTCTTTGGTTGCTTTGGTATGATAATTTTCTCTAATTCGACCAACCTCCTTCTTGCTGACTTCGACTTGTCGAATTGTTGTAGCCTCCTCTACCTTTGTTGTCGAACCACTTCCCTTTGCCTTTTTTGTCTCTAGTTGATTACGCCTGCAAAGCCATATCACTCTTTGACTTTCTCGCATCTCTTTCAGTCATTATTTGTTCATGAGATTCAAGTGTCCCTTGAAGCTCTTCCTTTGTCAACGTTGACAAATCTTTCAACTCTTCTATGGCTACTACCACGTGGTAGAACTTTGGAGCCAATGACCTCAAGATTTTTGCAACAACTACTCTTGATCTCAACACTTCTACACATACCTTGATTTGATTCACCAGTTGTGTAACCCTAGTGAAAAACCGGTTATGCTTTTCTTGCCTTCCATCTAAAGCAATTTATACTTTCTTTTGTGAGTTTGTAACCTCGCCTCATTCACCTTTTCCGAGCCTCCAAACAATTTCTCCAAGATTTTCATGCTTCTTTTGACGATTTTAAATCACTGACATTTTCAAAATTATCTGAATCAACACATTGATGAATTATAAAGAGGGCTTTATAATCTTTCTTCTTCAATTCTTTGTGTGCAGCCTTTTCTTCATCCGTCGCGTTTTTAACATGTGTGTTACTCTTTCCTTCACAAGATCCCAAAGATCTTGACAACAGAAAATAACCTTCATATGTTTACACCAATTCTCATAATTCTGACCCTTCAAAACTAGGAGAGTCGCTGGAAAATATTTGTTCGGATGATTCATCGCCATCGTGTTTTGCTTTCCACGAATCACTCAGCCAGTGCTCTAGATACCGGATGTTGGAAATACGTTTGATTCTCGCTCAAGAATTTTAAAAAAAAACTTAATGAATTTCGAACCAAATCTTGACGAAAAAGAATCAATCTTTCTAATTGATTATCCCTCCTGCTATTCACTATTCACTCGAGTGAATCAACCACTTTTGATTGCACGATTATATCATTGTACAATGATTATTGAAAGAAAAAGAAAAAGGAAAAGATAACTTGGGGTTTTGGAGAAAAGAGTGGAAGAAGAAAATTTGTGAATTATGGAGAGAAACTTCTGCTCTTTTTCTTTTGCAAACTGCAATATGATTCACTTACAAATTACTGTCAATAATAGGGTACCTCCCTATTTATAGGCTGAGTTTGCTTGCACACCAAACAAACTGTAACTAACTTAACTAACTCAGCTAACCAAGACAAGTCAAGTTAAGTCAACATTTCTATCGAGACATACTTCGACAGTTCGACACACAACATTTCGACACTTCCTTACTTCTGACGAACATATTTCAACACAAAAAATTACAATTCAACAAAATTGAGGAGTATCATAACTCCCTTCGACCCTATATAAATCTGCCACTAATTGCCATGCCAAGTTCTATGTTATCATACCACTTAACTCAACTCTAATTATGAACATAAAAAAAATTGTGTTATGAACCTCATTATATAAAATATAAAATGCTAATAATATATTTATAAGTAGGAGTAATTTTCACTTTCCAAATTAAATTTATAAAGTTGAGTTAGTTTAACTCAAATTCTAAATAATTTTAAAAAAAAACATTGTATTAATATTCTAAATAACTTGTTGTTGAGATAGATAAAAATCATAAATGTAATAAGAATGGTAAATATATTTTTTTACATTTCCATGTATCACACGAGTCAAACCTTAATACCACACTCTATATTTCAATGGATCAAACAAATAAATCAAAGGATGTTTCCAAATCGCTTATTCTCCCTCAATTGGTGGTGAATGGTGATGCACGTTTAAATCTAATTAAAACCTAACAAAAAAAGTCAGCAGAATAAACTAATAACTACAACAATGGAATTTTTCTCCTTAGCACACAAAATCTGATTAAGACTCACAAAATGGGCTCCATGCATACCCATGCACACCGCAAAAGGTATTGCTTTAGATTTGAGGGGTCAAAATTTACATAAACTTATGTGTGTGGACATAATCAAAAGCTGTTTCCAACCATTGTGAATGGTTATGAAGAAGTTGGACAATTTTCTATTGTGGTTGCCGGTTGGTAAAAGGGTGAATGAAGGTGTTGAATGTTGATATATATCATGGGCATGCTATAGGTAATTAGTATATCCCATGCCATGTGATATTTCTGACTCTTGATATATATGGCCACCACCGTATCAACGACTTGGTCTCTAAAGTGGGGATTTTTGGGTCCCTATAATATTTGGAGCGTCCCATGGTTGTGTAACGTGCACTTGGTGCAAAGGTGTTGAGATTAAGGATAAGACTCTTGTTGCCTTAGAGGTTACAAATAGTATATGTTGTTGGATAATATGAACCGTTTATTAGTCCAATCATGATTAATTGAAATTGTGTGTGTATTGTTAAGGTCTCTCTTAAGGTCTCTTTTGTTATTGTAGTTTATTGTCGGCAACAACGAATGAATCAAGTATGGCAATAAATTTGTCACCAACCTTATGGAAGTAACGTATAGTGGGAACAAAAGACAAGTACCCTAGAAGCACATTTAATGAAATGAGAAAATTTATCTTGGTGCAATTGAGGGTGGATTTATAGACTCATAAAATCTAACTGTTGAGAAGGTTATTGGGAGAATGGAGAGTGTTTGGAGTAATAACAAGTCACTAATTTAGGATTACAAGAAAGGAATACATCATGTCTCCACTCAAAAACTTTTAAAACAATGGGTATCTAAATTATCACTCTTATATATATTTAATATTGATCTTTTCTCTATATAGGACTCATCTTTACAATGTCAGCGAAAGACTAGAGAATAGGGGGTGTTGGTCAGAATCACCATCTTCGACCCTTGCGAAGGGTGTGCACTTACTAACACTTTAGCTGCTTAAATTTATATTGGGAGTGAATGTGAGGCTTTTTTAGGTTATAATTGTGTGTACTTTGAGATGTGATTTTTTAGGTTTATATAGTCTTGAGGATGTGGTATTGAGTTTGGGTCAACCAAAAGCTCACTCCTAAACAATTGTCCCTAAACCTTTAGCTGAAGAAGTCTAGTGACAACTTAAGTATGGAATTCCGTCAGGGTTGCAGATTGCCAATAGAGTCAAGTGATGACTTGGGTCAGGTGATTCATTAGGATCGTAGATTGCTGATTAAAAATTTATATATGAGACTATTTTAAATTGAAACTAATGTATTGCTAATGGGTCTAACGACAACATTGACTTATGAACATGGTCATTATGGGTATGAAAAACGTTGACTAAAATCAAATAAGTAAAAGAGCAGCGAAAAAAAAACAGCAGATGAAAAAATAGGGGAAAAAATAAAGTAAAAAGATAATGAAAAGAAAAAGACACTAGAGATTTATACAGTTTCAATCTAATTTGGTCTACTTCTATTGGTAAGATTATGGAGAGTTTACATTATCTTGAAAGCTTTTAATAGGAAATGCTCAATTACCTCTTTTTACCAAGATTTAAAGGTTAATGGCTAACTTCCAACCAAAATAAAGGACAAACTTTAGGGTGATTATCCTATAAATTAAACAGAGATTTTGTAGAGTTTGATTTCAACCCAAGATAGAGTTTTACGATGGTTATCCTTCGAACCAAGATGGAGTTTTATATTGGCTATCCTCTAAACTAAATTGGGTTTTATATGGGTTGACCTCCGGATTTAATCAAGATTGTACACATAATACTCAAACTCAGATGAGTTCTTACACGCGTTAATCTCAAACAGATAGAGCTTTTGCACCAGACTGCACTCAGGAACCAAGATGAATATTTTTTTAATCATATTTTGACATTAGTGTTGTTGAGTTAATCACAATCCATTTGATTGTGATTGGATTTTAAGATTAATAAAACCAAACAAATCTCCAGACGATATCGATTACACACAAGGTGTTTGATTAATTGCCTTAGTGTGTCTTTGTGTGTATTAATCATTAATAGTTGCTGAACAATTTGTGTTCATTATCATACGTTTGTGTACCTTTATTCATATGTGAGCTTTTCGATAGAGGTTCGGTTAGACGATTTGATTCGGGTTATTTTCGTTGTGCCATAAAATTTTTAAAATCGGTTTTTGCCAAAAGCGTTTAACTTGTGATCTATTCACCCCCTTCTAGATCGAAACCCGTCATCTAACATCCTAATTATTTTGTTATTATTATTAAAAGTCAATTTTAGAAAAAAAAATTTCGTTTTAAAAAAAATTATTTTATTATTAATTTTCATTTTTTTTTATATTTTTTATTCTTTAGTTTATTTTTGCAATTTTTTTTTCAATTTAAAAAATCATCAAAACAAATATCTTATTTCTTTCAGAAAATCAAGAAATTTTATTTTTTTGGTTAGAAATTATTAACATTTAAATTTTTACTTTATTTTTTTTATTTACTTTTTATTTGCCAATTAATATTCTTAACCTAATCATTTTCATTACAAATAGAACGTAATTCTCACATTTTAGGGGACAAATTTTACACCACACACACTCATAACACAACACATGAAAAACACACAATACACCAAAAAAATAAGAATCCTCTATGAGTGCAATTTTTCGTTAGATGTTTTTTGCATGATGTCAAAACTAGGATACTTTAACGTTGATGTATATTGGACAATATCCTCTGATTCTCTATGTGCATCTTAGCATTAAGAAGCATAAAAACACTTTGGAAAAGGTTCATGCATCAAGAACAAGTTTTATCAGATTTTTTTTCTCTAGGTCGGCTCATAAGATCCTATAAGTCGACACATATGTTGCAGTATTAAAGCCTGTAGGCTTCTGTCCGTGTGTTGACTCCTATAGGTCGACATGTACATTACAATATCAAACCCTTAGACCTTTGTCCATGTGGCGACTCCTTTAAGTCGACACATGACCTTCACAGATCGATAAAATACCTTCAAAGATCGACCCATGACTTTCATATGTTAACTCATACGATGCATTTTTCCAAAATTCATAACTTTCTTCATTCTTTTATATTTATATGCTTCAATACTTGCATACATATAAATACTTGATACAAGCATCATTTATAGTAAGGTTCTAGAGTAAACATACATGAAACTAGGATTTCAAAGCATTCTCATGATCTTCTCCCTCTCTTTTATGCACACACACAGTCAAATTACACATAATCATTTTTTGATTGGGTGTCATCTAAATTACTGTTAATAACGTCCAATTTAGGTTGTTTGTACGGTAAATTGAGTTGAGTTCTTTGAGGGTTTCAAATAAGAAAACCCATTTGGGGTTTTCCTTCAAAATTGTTAAGGTATTTGAAGGTTTTGGAAAATATTACGCAATTCGCATCTGATCAAGTGAAAGACTGGGAGATGGGGTGCCTTGCAAGGGAGTAGTGTGAGATGGTGGATCATCTTGGTAAATATTGGATTTTAACAAGTGTGCGCTTATAGGGTGAAAGCCTTGGGACAAGGGGTACCTTGCAAGGAAGTAGCAACAACAGGTGAATTGAAGCAACATTTTTATTTACTTGATCAATATTTGATCAAGGGTTTTGAATGTGATAAAATCAACATCAAACCAATGGTTTGTAGGATTACAAGAAAGGGATACGTCATGTCTCCACTCAAAAGCTTTTAAAACAATGAGTATATAAATTATCACTCTTATATATATATATTTAATATTGATCTTTTCCCTATATAGGACTCATCTTCACAATGCCAGCGAAAGACTAGAGAATACGGTGTGTTGATCAGAATCACCATCTTTGACCCCTGCGAAGGGTGTGCACTTACACTTTAGCTGCTTAAATTCATATTGGGAGTGAATGTGAGACTTTTTTAGGTTATAATTGTGTGTACTTTGAGATGTGATTTTTTAGGTTTATTTAGTCTTTAGGATGTGGTATTGAGTTTGGGTCAACCAAAAACTCACTCCTAAGCAATTGTCTCTAAGCCTTTAGCTGAAGAAGTCTAGTGACAACTTAAGTATGGAATTCCGCTAGGGTTGCAGATTGCCAATAGAGTCAAGTGATGACTTGGGTCAAGCGATTCATTAGGGTCGTAGATTACTGATTAAAATTTTATATATGAAACCATTTTTAATTGAAACTAATGTATTGCTAATGGGTCTAACGACAACATTGACTTATGAACATGGTCATTATGGGTATGAATAATGTTGATTAAAATCAAATAAGTAAAAGAGCAGCGAAAAAACAACAGATGAAAAAATAGGGAAAAGAAAATAAAGTAAAAAGATAATGAAAAGAAAAAGACACCAGAGATTTATACAGTTTCAATCTAATTTGGCCTACTTCTATCTGCAAGAAATCTTATGGAGAGTTTACACTATCTTGAAAGCTTTTAATAGGAAATGCTCACATACGTCTTTTTACAAGGATTTGAAATTTAATGGCTAACTTCCAACCAAAACAACGGACAAGCTTTATGATGATTATCCTTTAAATTAAACAAAGATTTTGCACAAGTTGATTTCAAACCAAGATGCAGTTTTTTGATGGCTATCCTTCGAACCAAGATGGAGTTTTATATTGGCTATCCTCTAAACTAAATTGAGTTTTGTATGGGTTAACCTCCGGATTGAATCAAGATTGTACATATAATGATCTCAAAATAAGATGAGTTTTTACACGCGTTAATCTCAAATCAACAGAGATTTTTCACCAGACTGCACTCAGGAACCAAAATGAGCTTTTACATAGTGTAATATCAAATCGAAAGAGCTTTTACACGAGGATGAGCTCTAAAACCGTTATGGAGATTTGACTTAAAGATCTTCACGAACAAAAAGATAACTTTTGTTGTTAGAGATATTCAAGAACCAAATAGATACTTCTTAAGATAATCTCCAAACCAAACAAGAGCTTTTATGGGTTTAGCTAGATTTCAAACAACTTCTTATAGAAGAATATTTTACAAAAGAGATAAGGCACTCTTAGTAAATTACAATAGTGCCTTCAATAGGAACAATGATCCTATCATAAGCACAAGAACGCTCTCAAAGAACTAAGGTAAAATATATGTGAGAAACCGAAATGTTTATAGAAAAAGATGAAAGAGAGTGAGAAAGTAGGATCAAAGATCGTTTTCTGAGTGATTTGAAATGATAGAGATAAGTTAAATTTGGAAACAATCCATGGGAGAATTAACTGCCATAATCTATTAGGCCCTTAAATTTTTACACATGAATAATCACACAATTGGAAGGTTTTGACATTTATCCATCACCAGCCAATAAGAACTTTCTTCCAATTGATTCTGAGAATTACAAAGAAAAATAACCAATTATAGATTCAGGGATAATCGATTATCCAGTTATAAGAAGTTCTCAAATTGATCAAACAATCTCTCAATCAATTATCTATGACTTAAAAAACATTTTTAGGTGATTTAAAAAAAACATAGGAGAGGCTTCTCAAAGGTTTTGTATGTGTGTGTCTGTGTCTGTGTCTGTGCGCGCGCGTGTGTGTGACTTTGCCTTAGTAGTTCCAAAAATACTCTTGTGCCTTTATAAGACATTTGTCACTCAAATACGCACGACCATACGAGCTTTCACACTTCTTGCCTTTCACAACTATAAAGTTTCAAGTCTTGACATCATTATCTTTGACTTTAGTTTGACACAAGAATCTTGAATCTCCTAGCTTGATGAGGCTTGAAATATATTCATGTCGATTAGCATCATTAGAGAGTTGAGAGGTAAACCATCAAAGAACCTTGAAACAGAAGTCTTCACTTGATATCATTGGATGACAAAGATGACTTCAAAAAGATAGCTTGATATTCAAGAGCATCTTTAAAAAGATATGTTTATAAACCTGTGAGAGCATCATCCTCCGTTTGATCTATCTTCAAGAGATAAGTACTTCATAAGATATCATTTGATATTAGATTTTTTCATAATTAAAACTAGCAATTGGTTGCAACTTTACTATCAACAAACTTCACCACTTTGGATAATCTTGTTACTACTTGTAAGCACATAGATCCATATTATCCTCATTTTTAATGATGACAACGCATCTTTCAAGGAGGTGGTAAAAGAAAGAAAAAAACAGAGTAAACTTTTGAGTGGTTAAACTCCCCTCACATGAGAAGAAAGTATACTTTACTTCCTTTGAGAGTATACTTCTCCCCCTTTGGCATAATAAAAAATGCGGGGGGAAATTGTCAAAAGAATTATAACTAAGCAAACACATAGTTCACATATATCAAACATGATTTATGTTATAATAAAAGAAAGAGACAAGATTGAAAGAATTTTGTTATTGATTCCTTAAAGTTAACATAATACAATAGACCACTATATATAGGTAAGCATAGCTAACCACTAGACAGCTAATACAGTTAGCTTACTAACATAAAGGAAACCTATATTACATTTCTAATGTATTATCTATTTATCTCTAATAGTTCCTCTTAGAAGCTGAGGAGGGTGATTCAAGGAGGCTCCTTTTATTGAACACTCTAAGTTTGTCACGCAGAGGGATGAATTTAGCAGCAAAGAGAGGTTTTGTAAGGGCATCTGCCCACTGATCTTGGGCAGGCACATGAACCATTGTCAGGCTTTTGTTAAGGACCTTTTCCCTTACAAAGAAAATGTCCAGCTCCATATGATTTGTCCTATTGTGAAGAATAGGATTATGAGCTAAGATCATTGTGCTTAGGTTATTACATAGTATTTTAAGGGTCTAACACCGACAATGAAGTTCAGTGTGAAGGGATTGAATCCATAACATCTCTGCATCTAGCTGAGCCATACTCATGTACTCTGCTTCAACACTGGATTTTGCCACTAGTGCTGCTTCTTTGACCACCAAGAAATAATGTTGGGACCTAAAAAATTGTCAAAAGAATTATAACCAAGCAAACACATAATTCACATAGATCAAACATGATTTATAAGAATAAGAAAAAATATTACTTTATTAATTGAAAATAATTTAAAGTACAGAAAGCGGAAAAATATGGAAATTTAAACACATTTAATTGCTAAAAAAGTAAACATATAAGTGAGACAACTACTATTTGTCACTATCATCATTCCCAACTATGGATTTTTTGATTTCAAGTCCTCGTGAGGACAGCAACTTCCTTGGATATATTTTGTACGGTGAACGAAGTTACTTAAGAGATCATGAGGATGGAGTTCCTTACTCCTTCATTTTCTATAGGTTGAATGTTTGTTTCTTCCTTTTCTTCCATGTAATAACTTCTTATTTCTACTCGAACGATATGAACTACTCCAAAAAAACTTGTCAATACCCAGGGCTAAAAGCTCCAAGATCTTGGGTACCTAAATCTTCATTCACCTTGGGTACCTAAATTTTTTTGGTTTCTGGTGCATTGGTAGCCCTAATAAGTCTAGAGTTATTCTCTTTAGACCTAGGAGGACATTGTCATACCCCTAAATTTTGCCAAATTTCCTTTTTTTATATATTTGAGAAGCTTTTCATTTTGAGTGGTTCAGTTAGCATAGTTGGTAGTGTGTAAGAATGTTAAGTATAAGATCTCGGGTTTGAATCCTACCAGAGTCTTTTGTTGTTTATTGATCTTTTATTATGTTTTCTTTTTAAATATTTTATTATTTATGATCATTTTTTTAGTTTATTTTGGCAATTTTTTTTTTCAATATAAAAAATCATTAAAACAAATATCTTATTTCTTTCATAAAAACAAGAAATTGTATTACAAATAGAACATAATTCTCACATTTTAGGGAACAAATTTTACACCACACACACTCATATCACAACACGTGAAAAACACACAATACACCAAAAAATAGGAATCCTCTATTAGTGCAATTTTTTGTTAGATGTATTTTGCATGATGTCAAAACTAGGATACTTTAGCGTTGATTTATATTGGACGATATACTCTGATTCTCTATGTGCATCTTAGCATTAGGAAGAATAAAAACACTTTGGAAATAGTTCATGCATAAAAAATGCATCAAAAACAAGTTTTATGGGAATTTTTTTCTCTAGGTCGGCTCATAAGATCCTATAAGTCGACACATACGCTGCAGTATTAAAGCTTGTAGGCTTCTGTCCATGTGTTGACTCCTATAGGTCGACATGTACATTACAGTATTAAACCCTTAGATTTTTGTCCATGTGGTGACTCCTTTAAGTCGACACATGACCTTCACAGATCGACAAAATACCTTCAAAGATCGATCCATGACTTTCATATGTTAACTCATACGATGCATTTTTCCAAAATTCACAACTTTCTTCATTCTTTTATATTCATATGCTTCAATACTTGCATACATATAAATACTTGATACAAGCATCATTTATAGTTAGGTTCTAGAGTAAACCTACATGAAAATAGGATTTCAAATCATTTTCATGATCTTCTACCTCTCTTCTATGTACACACACAATCAAATTACACATAATCATTTTTTGATTAGGTGTCATCTAGATTAGTGTTGATAACGTCCAATCTAGGTTGTTGTACTGTAAATTGAGTTGTGTTCTCTGAGAGTCTCAAATAAGAAAACCTAGTTGGGGCTTTCCTTCAAGATCATTAAGGTATTTGAAGGTTTTGGACAATATTACGCAATTCGCATCCGATCGAGTGAAAGACTTGGGAGATAAGGTGTCTTGCAAGGGAGTAATGTGAGATGGTGGGTCGTCTTGGTAAATATTGGGTTTTAACAAGTGTGCACTTAGGATTAATTTCATCGGGTGAAAGCCTTGGGACATGGGTTATCTTGCAAGGAAGTAGCAACCATAGGTGAATTGAAGCGACATTGTTGTTTACTTGATCAATCTTTGATCAATGGTTTTAGAGGTGATAGAATCAACATCAAACCAAGGGCTTGTAGGGTTAGAGTTCTTCATCTCTTGTATACACATTTTTGCAAAGTAAGCTTAATTGCAATTATCTCAATTCAAATTCGAATTGAGGACAAACGTACCCATAGCAAGGTCGATTGGGAAATTGCCTAAACAAATCCTTGTGGACACACACACACACACGCTCTCTCTCTCTCTCTCTTCTCTCTCTCTCTCTCTCTCTCTCTCTCTCTCTCTCTCTCTCTCTCTCTCTCTCTCTCTCTCTCTCTCTCTCTCTCTCTATCTATCTATCTATCTATCTATCTATCTATCTATCTATCTATCTATCTATCTATCTATCTATCTATCTATCTATCTATCTATCTATCTATCTATCTATCTATCTATCTATCTATCTATCTATCTATCTATCTATCTATCTATCTATCTATCTATCTATCTATCTATCTATCTATCTATCTATCTATCTATCTATCTATCTATCTATCTATCTATCTATCTATCTATCTATCTATCTATCTATCTATCTATCTATCTATCTATCTATCTATCTATCTATCTATCTATCTTAATCTCTTTTAATTTGTCTTAGCAAATTATTGAATTTAATTTTTGTTCGATCAATTCGTTTGGAAATTATTTTTTATCACATTTTGACATTAGTGTTGTTAAGTTAATCACAATCCATTTGATTGTGATTAGATTTTAAGATCAATAAAACCAAAAAAAATTCTAAACGATATTGATTGCACACAAGGTGCTCGATTAATTGCCTTAGTGTGTTTTAATAATTGAGAATAAGTTTTGCGTATAGCCAAGCAGTCAATTGGTAGTGATTAATAATTGTTGAACAATTTGTGTTCATTATCATGCGTTTGTGTACCTTTATGCATATCTAAGCTTTTCGATAGAGGTTCGGTTAGACGATTCGATTCGAGTTATTTTCGTTGTTCCATAAAACTTTTAAAATCAGTTTTTGCCAAAAGTGTTTAACTTGTGATCTATTCACCCCCTTCTAGATTGAAACCCGCCATCTAGCATCCTCTCTCTCACGCACTATCTCATACGCACACAGATTAAGACACGATAAAAACAAAGTAAAAATTTTCATTATCCTCCTTAAAACCATTCTACCATAACCCTAATCATCAATAATATTGATACACGCATAGAACTAGTGAAATAGAGAAAGACCAAATACATCACAAAAACACCTCACTCCGTAACATCATTTTTCATTTCAATCACCAACAATTTTCTTCAACAACCTTCATCATAATATGGACCTCTATCATCACTAAACCATTTAACCTCACCTTAGTGACCTTCAACCTTTATCATCTTCAAATTTTAGCAAAAAACAACAATCATTCATAAAAAAAATAACAAAATAATATTACATACTAAAAAAACCAAAATAATAAAGGAAGAAAAGAAAGTTGAACTCATCTGATAGAACAATCACTGTGATACCGTTGCTAAAAACCTCTGCAAGACCTACCACACCAGTCATCTGTGAAAACCATGCGCAATCTTTTCTGCCGGAAGCATCCCAAATCGCATGCCACGAAGCCTTCGAAAGCAAGCAGATGTTGAATTAACATCTGTAATTGCGGCCACCAGATCAATTAAAGTAATTGACAGATGTTGAATTAACAAAGTAATTGACAGATGTTAATTCAACAAAGTAATTGACAAATGTTAATTCAACAAAGTAATTGACAGATGTTAATTCAACCTTTTCTCACTGCACTTTGAGAATACGTAGGCACGAAATTTTTGAACCTTGGTAAACACAATAATTAAAAAAACGTTTTCCTTTTTCTTTTGTAAATATCTCTTTTCTTTGTAAATTATCTTAATAAATAAAGTAAAACACTGCAAACACTCCCTTAAGCAAATCCTTAACCTTAGAACTATAGGAGGTTCTCGTTGAGTACAACCGATGTAAGGGGTACTAATACCCATATTTGGTTGCAATGACCATCTTATCCTTCTTTTCCCTTAGTGTTTTATCGTTATTTTCCATTTCCTTAGGAATAAATAAAATTCGATGGCGACTCTGTAGTCATATACGAGCGTGCGATGCGCTTGCGAGGTCGTATTTTTTGAGATGTGATAACCATAATCTCCCACGCAGGAAGACACTTAAGGTAAAAATGATCCTAATGCCATGGTAGAGATGCATGTCGTCATGGATAAACTGTGTTGTCATAACCAAGCTATAGAGGACATCGTCCATAGCATTTAACAGTGTCAGTCGAAGGTCACCCTAAGAGGAAACAAATATGATAGACCCTCAGCCGATATCATACGAGATATGGGAATTACTTATCCTTGAAGGCTTCAAGCCCCTCTCTTTGGAAATGTTTGATAAGCGTAGCAACCCTTACGAGCATGTCGTCTCCATCAACATGCAGATGGATGTTATAAACGCTCATGGTTCTCTAAAATGCAAGCTTTTTATGGTACTTTTATAGAAGCAACCCTATGATGATACAAGAGCCTACAACGAGCTTCCATCGCCAACTACCAGGATCTGATGAAGAAGCTCGTGCACCAGTTTGTAACAAGTTGACATAGAAAGATGTCAACCGCTAACTTATTTAACATTCCACAAGGCCCCTCATAACCACTATGGGAATACCTTGCCCGCTTCAACAAAGCAACCATATGAGTCTTCCATCCAAATCAAAAAAAAAATCGTAAGATCGTTTCAAAATGGTTTCAAATTGGGGAACTTGAATAAGTCCATTTCTCAATGACCAGTCTTTTCACTAGTATAGGTAGTCACAATGGCTAAATGCTATATGAAAGGGGTAGAGTAATGCTAATATGAAGACCCGCAACAGGAAAGAGATTGCTCCTAACGCATAAGGCACACAACACCCCCAAAAAAGAAGCCCCACCTTGCTTATGAGGTATAACATATTGTTTAAGCAAAGCGAAAAATATCTAGAGAGTTTCACGCCTTTGAACACTTGTTAAAAGAAAATATGGCGTGAGATTATCCATATAGTTGATATCCTTACACCTTCCTCTCCAAAAACGGATGTAATGGAACCCGATCCTGGAAAATAGTGTTAGTTCCATAGGGTGAAAGGACATCACAGAAAATATTTCTAGCAGCTCAAGAAAGAGATAGAGCACCTAATCCAGGAAGGTTGCCTTAAGAAATATGTCAAAGGCGACTCCTCTCAGGGGGAATGCAAGACCAGCTCATACAAGAGTGACGATATTGGAATCCCTAGAACTAGAAAGGCAAATGAGTCATCCAAAGAAGAGAAGGATAGGATTATACACCACACGCTCAATATTATTGCAAGAGGATTCACTAGGGATAGAAAGACTAACTCCGCCGGAAGAAGATATGCCCACAAAATATTAACTATAAAGGATATGCCTACAGATCCAAAGGAAGGCGAGACCAAGGCACTAGAGTTCGGGATTATTTTTTAGAGAAAGATGCAACAAGTATTCATCTTCACGACAACTACATTATGGTCATCATCATGAGATGTGATGATTGTCAAATTATAAAAGTATTGGTAGATCAAGGAAGTTCCACATATATAATTTAACAGGAGACATTTGAGAGGCTGTGCCTTAATCCAGTGGGCCCAAAATGCTTCAAGGGGTCACTGGTTGGGTTTTCAAGCGAGCAAGTACAATTGAAATAATACTTAATGTTAAAGATCACCTTTAAGGTAGAAGATCAACCCAAGAACATCCAGGTCAGTTTTTTGTTCATAGACGACCCATATTCTTATAACATGGTCATAGGGCGGCCAACTTTTAATATGTTAGGCACCTTTTTGTATACTTTATATTTATGAATGAAATACTCATTCTCTGACGCAGGGGGTGAGTCTGAAGTGTAGGACATAGAGTCCAACCACCGAAAGCAACCCAAAATCATTATAACTATCATTGTTTGTTTGTTTGTTTTGTTGCTATTATTTTTTCAAAGAGTGTATTATTTTTGTCCTGATTGTAAAGACACCATGTTTTTCAAGGAAGAACTTTTTTACCTTGGGCCAAATGAGGGGACAAGGCTTTTTAATAAGGCTTCCCATTTTTGCATGTTGACTTATTTTAATTGTTGTCTTCCCTTTTCTTTGTAAGAAACCTCCCTCAGAGACGAGAAAAATTTGGATCCTTACGAGGGATCCTTGTCGTCCTTTAAAGAGATCAAAAGTGTTGGATCCCTGCGAGACATCCTTTTGAGGTAATTAAAAATGCTAGATCCCTAAGAGGGATCCTTGACGCCCTATAAGGCGATCAAAAGTGTTATATCCCTACGAGGGATCTTTTTTCCCTTTGAGACAATAAAAAATGATGGACCCTTACGAGGGATCTTTGTCTCCCTTTGAGGTGATCAAAAACATAAGACTCATACAAGGGATCCTTGTCACCCTTTGAGGCAATAAAAAATGTTGGACTCTTAAGAGGGATCCTTTATGCCCTTTGAGGCGAGAAAAAATAGAGGACCCCTGCGAGAGTTCCTTGCCGACCTTTGAGGTGGTCAAAAATTCTGGATCTCTACGAGGGATCCTTTCTGCCCTTTGATGCGATAAAAAAACACTAGTTCCTCACAGAGGAGTCCTTAACTACCTGTTTGAGGCTATAAGATGCACCAAATATTCACAAGAGATTTGTTTTGCCTTATGAGGGAATATCAACGAAGGGCCCAAACATGGCTTTTAAGCAATTATACAAAGATGCTTAAAGAATGGTAAATTTGAAAGAAAGATAACAAGAAAGTTAAAACAAACATGCCTAAAGGGCACAACAGTTCAATTTTTTATTTATAAAAAGCCCCATAGGGACAAGAATACAAAAATAATCCACAAAGGGCCAAAGAAATAAGAACGAGAAATCCATTTATTGGTCATCCTCTTAGGTTGACTCCTTTCCGGGTACTTCTTCCGGGTGAGTATTCCTCTGCTCGGCTCCCTTTTCCGCATCACCATCGAAGCCATATAGAGCGCCTACAGCTAAGGTAGATACTAGGTGCACTTAAGGGGATGCCTCTTTATCATCCCCTGGCTGGTCATTACGGATTACCTTAAAGATATCTAACATGCCTAGGTAGAGCGTCAGATAAAAAAAACATATATGCTCCCTTGCACGCCTGAAGTTGGTTTCAGAGTTCGCCACCAAATCATCCTTAAGCTTCGACACCTCACCCTCCAACTCCTTCTTCGAGCGAAAGGAGGCTTCTAAATACAACTTCAAAGATTCCTCTGAGGCGGATAATATCTTGGTTTTAGTCTTCAC
This sequence comes from Lathyrus sativus, assembly GCA_963859935.3. Classification (NCBI taxonomy): domain Eukaryota; kingdom Viridiplantae; phylum Streptophyta; class Magnoliopsida; order Fabales; family Fabaceae; genus Lathyrus; species Lathyrus sativus. The sequence continues at coordinate 522,031,816 of OZ012739.1, forward strand.
CTTGCCCAAGTTAATCGCCCAAGACTTATCCTTTTGCAGGGTTTCAAGTAACCCACGACTCTTAGTATACATCTTCTCCAAATGCTTGAGCTTCCTTCTAAACTCATTTTTGGACTAGTCTCGCTTCTCCCTGTCGACACGCTCAAACATCAACCCCCTTAGCAAGGGATTCTCTTTAATATCAAATAGCTTAGGGGACAATTTGGTGTTAAGGACCCTATGGTTACAAGGAAATTCTTTAGACAAGAGGAGGTGGGAGATGGTAAACTTTAATGCATCAAAACCAGAATCACCCTACAAAGTAGAATGGGAAGGAAGAAACTCACCTCTATATGACTTATAAATACCCTCATCCTCTGAGGCAAGCAGAACAACTCCTCCCCCTGCTGCCATGGAGAAATCCCTCTCATTTGTTTGAACTTTTGCATTGGGTGAGTCAGGATGCTGGCTTTTAATATGCCTTTTGGTCCTAGTGACAATCCCAGTCTAAGGATGGCTTTGAGGGGTATCAATTTCTCGACTATCAACCTTTGATTTTATCCCATTTTTTCTTTGCTCTTATAAGAGATCTTAGCCACTTAACCTGCAAAAAAATAAAAAAAGGTCACATATTGCCTAAGGATACCTGTAAAAGCCTCAAATATCAAATCATATACAAGTATTTCTCGATGGAGGCACTACCCTCTTGCCATCACTCAATCATTACCCAAGACTCCATAGCGTCAAACATCTCTAGAAGGAAAACCATCCTAGCTTATTTAAACGTTGGTTACTTATAGTCATAACTGGTAATCATCGTTGGGTTGTTTGTCCAAGACAAAGGAAAGATATGGGAACCATCTACCCCTATAACAAATTAGGAACCCAACCGTCCTTCCACTCTTACAAACATATCTCTCTAGTTCTTATAATGATTAGAGTAGGGTTCGAACAAGGCTTTTCCTAAAAGTCCACCTAGGGTTGTCCAACCCCTTTTGAAGGCCTAGTAGAATAGAACAAAAAACCATACCTATAGTGGGTGATACCTTAAATCCCCAAGACACAATCTCAAATTCACTAATAAAACTCCAACTATTATGTTCCAGCTTATAAGACGCGACGTTAAGCATCCTAAGAACTCCCTCTTCAAAATGAGGAACGGGAAACAAATCCTCATGTCCTTAAGGAAGGAGAGATAAAAGTATAAGTAAGGGGAAGAGAAGTTAAATGGGATGGCCATGTTAACCCTCTTTGTTGGTAAATAAACATACAAAATAACCAACTCTTCATCTTCAGAATAAGATATATCAGGCTGTTTTCTAAAGGATATCATCTTATCCTCAACATTATACGAGGACCCAATGTCTCCGACCTCCTTAGACACGGCGGAGGGAAACCATTATCTTTTTCTTGGAACACATAAGACAAAAAGAAATCACTGCGACCATTGCAATTGCTATCAGAACTACTAGAGATTTAGATCTCATGAAATCAAAAGCTCTACGCAAATCTAAGACCCTATAAATTACCCTTGTCTTAAACCTCTGTAACATTTCTATTACAAAAAGGAAAGAGAGGTATGATTCGGTACCTAAAATGGGGCTTGAATAAGAGAAAACTAGAAAGAGCTTGCATAAGTTCTCGTGAAAAAAATAAGTAAATAAAATGAAAAGGAACAAAAGATACCTTTTATAAGAATATTTTGAGTTACACTCAGAAGTATTTTAGGATTTCCATCGATAAACTCATAAATCCTCTGACACGTGCAAAAACCAGGTCCATTTAGTGTCTCAAGGATAAATCATCATTGCTTACAGTAAATGTAATATGGCGCTTCCACCATTTGACTGATGTTTGACATCCCTTGACCAACACACGAGACACCTGACAAAAAATCGGTAACTCAACCTCTAACTTAGGGAATCGCCCCTAATTAATGGACTCAACTCTAGCTGAGGGACTCTCCTTTAAGTGAGTAACTCCATTTAGGATGAGGGATTTGCCTCTAACTAAGAGACTCACCCCTAACTAAAGGACTCACCTCTAGGTGAGGGACTCTCTCCCAATTGAGGGACTCTCCTATAACTAAGGGACTCCCTGTTTACTGAGGAACTCGTCTCTAACTGAGGGACTTTCCCTTGACTAAGATACTTGCTTCCAACTATGGGATTCAAGCGAAAGAAATGATGAGTCTAAAACATTTATCCCTTTACATTCCCTCATGCTTCAAAGACCGTGTAGTGATATATTTATAAAGGTTCATAAATAGGGTAACACATGATCTGTCCTCATTAGACAACAGCCCCACAGTATGTCGCCTAACCCTAACCCTCACGTAGTAGGAGGCTCTCCCAGAGGAAAAATCTGGATGATGACATGTATGTAACCTATAGCCGCATGTAAAAGAAGTCCAAGTCACGATTCCTTAAGAAGTAGGCTGTTAACAGCTTCCTTGGTCAAGGTGGGGAGATTATTACTTCTTAGAGGTCCCCAAATTCACGCCAATAAGCCTTTATAAAGACAAAAACCTTGAGTTTGAGAAGGATATTTTAAATACACACAAACATCCTAAAATACAAAGTTTCTCATCTCACGTGAGCTTGCTCTCTCCACATCAAAAACACCTTCGAAATAGGGCCTCTCATCATAGTGAGCATGCCCTAAACCACAAAAAATCCTTAAAGTCATTGGTCGCCCCTACTAGCATAGGGGTGTCACACATATGTACTTTTTGACAAATACAAACTTGCACCCTCTAATATGACCGCATACACTGCCCCGTATTTTTGCTAGATTTTGCAGGTCCGGGATTAACATGTTTTTTTTTTTTGCAATTTTAGTGATAAAAAGGAAGTGTACGTGTGTCCGCGCTGCTCCACCATCTTTTTTTATGGGTCATGGCAAAATTTTAGGCTTGCACCCTCAATTATGTCCATCTCGCCCTACTTTTTTCGAACTTTTGTGGGCAGGATCTAAACGAAACAGGCATATCTGTTTGACACCCCTACCTGTGTCCAATAATTTTATTTTGTAAATTATAATTTGTTAATCCATTAAAAATTTTATACATGATAATTTAATTAATTTATTCTTTAAAAAATAAATTATTTTATAATGATTAAAACAATTTATTCTTTTAAAATATAAATAATTTTAAAATCCATAATGATTTAATTTTTTAGAGCTTTTATTTTTTTGAAAATGTAATAATTTATATTATTATTATTATTATTAAAACAAATTATAAATGAAATGAAATTTCAATTATGTCTTTTAACATCTAATATCTCATCAACTAAGTTTATGGATGGAAATAGGCTGGATCAAGTTAGGCTGGATCAAGTCTGAGTCTGACCTGCTAAAAAAATAAAAGGCTAAACATGGTCTATGGCCTGTCAGATGCTCATTTTTCAGCTCAAATCTGACCTTTTCGAATGCCTGATTAGTCTAATAGCTTACTTAAAAAGTCTATATCATTTTAACATATGGAAATAAGCAATTCAACTAATGTTTAAATATACTAGAGAATCAAAATTACAATGAGACTAAATGTTTGTTTACATAGATTTATTTGAGCTTACATAAAAGTATAAGTTTTGTGAGATTATTTATTTAATAGAACTTGTAAAAATAAATTATGACATTATTCATAAAGTTTTTTCAACTTATTTTCACAAGTTTTTCAAGATAAATAAACTTTACTTTTGTTTTTTATCATAAAATACAAAATAATATATAAAAAATAATATATTTAATTATATTTATTAAAATAGTTCGGTCTAATATACTTAAAATATTTTTTTATGGCATGTAGTCTTAGTTAAATAGGATTATAAAAAAATCTAAGTATTTTTTATTTAGAAAAACCTAGTCTAACTTTGACTTATATAAATTAAACATTTTACCTCTTTTAATTGATCTGACCTACTTAAATATGGAAACAATAAATAAAATTTTAATATGAAGAGATTAAAAAAATTTAAAAATTTAAAATATAAGACTAAAATTACAATTAAATCTAAAAAAATTACTATATTACTTAATATGTATAAAAAATATAATGAATATGATTGTGAAATAGAGAGTGATATTTTAAGTGAGACGAAGTATCACTAAGATATGGTTGAGGAAAAGTACCTATTCAAAATAATTACTTCATGATTGGCAGGATTAAATATTTGATATAGTTACACAGTTTAAAATATTTAATGCAATATCAACATATGTCCTTTTTTCTTGTCAAACATTCATGGTATATCACCTTTCACCACATGATATTTATAGTTAAAAATTCAGAAATTACTTAAATTCATTTCATGTTCACCAGATTTTAAACAACTCTTTCACCAATCTCCATATAGGTTGGTTCTATTATTCTGTAGAAGTTGGGGCAATAATTACATTCTGTCCACCACTTTTACAAAGCACTATTTGTAATAAAAAGAGTTGAAACATTTTTGGTAATAAATTAATTTTGTGACATCAAGTCTAGAATCTTTTTTGGTGACAATTTACTGTCACTTGCTCATATTGTCCATAATATTAAAGGATCATAATTCATGTAGCTGCTTGCTTCACCCTCTGATTAATGTTCTTGTCTAGTATTTCAAATTTGGGCATAGGAGGTCATTTTCCAGACAAAATCTGAAGGACAAGTAATATAATAAGCCTTAATATAGGACACTTGTTTATTCAAAACAAATGAAAGATCCATCATTTTTAATGGCTCTAAATTTGAAATTTAGGGCATAAAGATGGTGAATAATAAAGGCAAAGTGCAGAGTATGCGTCACATTCACATGCCAGTAACTTTGGAACACATAATAAATTGGCTTTTCTTTGATACGTATCATATATCTATAACTTGTTTATCACATCAGATAACATTATTTTTTGCAACTCAAGTATTCTTAATGTAATCGGGGAGGATTTTCTCAAACAATTTAATGCAACTGTAATTTAAAGTTATATTATATTGAATCTAAAACTTCTTATTAGGTTTAAAAATAATTTCTCACATCTCCTTCAAATATTCTTAAATATTACATTATATTGTTTGGTTTGTAGACTTTTATTATAACTAAAATAATTTGTAACTTTTACAAAAGTACGACAACATTAATTAATTAATTATGTGTCTAGACTATATTAATCAATTTCCATCGTAATATTTTATTTAGTATTATAATTTTATCTAAATTATTAATCTTATATTTTTCTTATAATTTTTTTAGATTTTTCTCTATCTCCAATTTTTTAATTAATTTTTATCTAATCTATTTTACTCACCACATAATTTATAAGCTTTTTATTTTCTATACATGTTCAAACCACTTAAGTCTCGTATTTCTTTTACTATAGGTGATATTCAAACACTTTTTTAATACTGTCTGTCGTAATCCAAAATTTAAACTCATTTTTTTTGCCTTTTTGCATAAGCATTTACGTTCGCATTCCCCGCATACGCATTAACATTTTTATCTGTGGAATCAGGTACACATTCAAATCCCCGCAAAACCTCGGGATTATGTTCGTATCCTCGAAGAGTTGCCAAAGTATCAATATAATAAAAATATAAGGGTTTCTATGCCTATTTATCAAAGTAAGGGGTTGAAGCACAGAGCCACGATCATAACACATCATTTCAAGCCAAAAAAGTCAAACTTTGTATGTGTTAGTCGATTAACATATATATGTTAATCTGTTAACACCCTTTCACAGCACTGTTTTCAGCTTTTGAAACAGGTGTTAATCGATTAACAAACAAGTGTTAATCGATTACACCTGCTGATTTTGCTAAATTTCATTCGTTTCTCAACACTACAACAACTCCTACTCTTCTCCTTTGGTCTACATCATTCTAGCATCTTGTAGAAGGTTCTAGACATGTGATTACATCAGAAAATATCAAGTACGTTTACTACCACTATGCCAAAAAAGACCTTTAGCAGCGCTTTTTTTGGCATTTAGCAGCGCTTTAAAGCGCTGCCTAAAGTGGCGCTGCTAAAGGTAAAGGCAACGCTTTTTTTCAATGAAAAAGCGCTGCTAAAAGCTCCCTTCAGCAACACCTTTAGCAGCGCTTTTTTAGCCCTTTAGCAGCGCTTTTGTAAGCGCTGCATAATTCCCCCAACCATCCCCCCCTTTAGCAGCGCTTTCAAAAAGCGCTGTCTTAGACTCCCCCTTTAGCAGCGCTTTTGTAAAGCGCTGCCATAGCCCACCCTTTAGCAGCGCTTTGTACAAGCGCTGCCTTAGACCCTCCCCCCCCCCCCCTTCCAAACCAATAGCAGCGCTTTTGTAGCGTAATATTTGTGACCTTTAGCAGCGCTTTTATGTAAAAGCGCTGTCTAATGTCCCAGATTTTAAATTTTTTTTAAAAAAAATATTCACCCTGTTTTGTATATTTTACCAACAACCTGCTTATATTACACAAACCTGCTTATAATTCAGGCCTTTATTTCAACACTTTGGCCTTATAAATAAAATTCAAACTTTGGCCTTAAATATACAATTCAAACTTTGGCCTTATATGTACAATTCAAAACTTTGGATACATTGTAACTCATGACTTTGTTCATAAACATTTTAATATACACATAAACCTGTTTAAATATGTTACAACAAAATTCGATCCTCAGAATTACAACAACACAAATACATTCAATTCACATATAATTACAAGTCTTCCAATCTGATAACTCTATACAATTCTCAACCCAAGAATAAATTGACACCGTTCCTCTTTAATTTCTTCCAATTTTGATTTCGTGTAAGTAGCGCACTTGAATTCATCATAATACTACATAATATAACAGATCGAATAAGATTTAAGTTTAAAACTAATTACTCAGATGAAGTATCGGATGATTATCAAAATGAATCATATAACTTATATAATGAATTGATCCATACTAGGACTGGAATCTCAAGTTGACTAGAAAGAATAATTTCTCTCATAAAGCGCAATACAAAATATCCACAGTCAATACCATTGCGCTGCCGAGGACACTGTAAATGGAAAAAACAAACGAACATTTATCCGGATATATAGTTTAAATAGTTTTATCAAGTAGAAACATGCGAGAATATACCTCCACTCTGATCCAGTTGATGTTGTTAGCCTTACTTTTTGGCACCGTTGCATCTCTTTGTGCTCTGAATATTTGTATAACTCTAACATAATATAAACGCATATTTAGAACAATGTCACATAATAAATAAAGATATATAATTAAAGACAACAGTATATGTCATCACTTACGTATCAACAAAGTTCCTCAGATTTTCATATTTTGTTGTATCGCCATCCAATGAATCTATGTAATACACTATTTCTTTCGTCGGACCAATAACTTGTCATACAAGAACCTAAAAAAACATAATCAACATTAGAATATTAAGTTAAACGAGCAAATTTTAAAATGTTCAATTATTTAATTAAAAAGGATCGAAGTACCTGATGTATGAATGCATAACACCGACGCCCAATTCAGAATGGTTGATCCTTTAACATCTCTTTCTTTTTTTCGTTGTAATGGGGTTTACTTGTCTCTTAACAACACGGACAGATGGATTGATCCAAATTCCCTCGTTATGATCATTTCTAATATATGATTCATCCGCTCTAATATTCTCATCTAGATCATCTATAATATAAGATTCATTCTCAACATAAACATCCCCTTTTTCTCCAATGTTATCATCGATTACTTTGTTGGAAAAAAGAACTATAGACCATTTCGTACTTGTCGGATCAGTGACATAGAACACTTGTTTAGCTTGTGTGGCTAGAATAAAAGGCTCATCTTTGTACCCCACCTTATTAAGATCCACTTTCAAAAAACCTAATTTATCCATTTGTATGCCACTTTTATTTTCAACCCACTTGCATCCAAAGATAGGAATCTGAAACTTCTCATAATCAAACACCCAAATGCGCTCGATAACCCCATAATACGAGGAAATGTGCATTGCTTCGGCAAGCACGGTGACACCACTATTTTGCATTGTACTTTTATCATCTTGTTCCTTGGTATAAAATGTGTATCCATTAATTGCGTATGCGCTATAAGAAAACACATGCAAACTTGGACCATATGCTAAACATCTCAAACTTTCTGTTATTGAAGCGGGATCAGAATAAAACTTTGAAAAAATATGCTCCTTGAACCATGTTATAAAACTTCGATTGTGCTCACGTACTATCCAATTTTCATTTCTATTCAGATTTAAACCTCGGAGAACGTCCTTGTGCATTTCAACATGCGGATTCATTCCATCAGTCGATAATGCCATAATAATTACAGGCCAGGTAGAATGTGAGATACTCTGCAGACCATGCGGATTCATTCCATCAGTCGATAATACCAAGCGAAGGTTTCTAGCTTCTTCTCCAAAATCAGGATAATCATTATCAATTTTCATCCACTGTGGTGAATCTGCCGGGTGTCGATACTTCCCATCTACAATTCTATCATCTGCATGCCAAGTCAGGTGTTTTGCATCTGTTTCACTACGAAACATGCGTCTGAATCTCAGAATTATAGGAAAATACCATAATACTTTTGTTGGTGACAATTTTTTCTTATACCGAGATACACCACATTTAGGACACTCGTTTAATGATGCATATTCATTTCGAAACAAAATGCAATCATTTGGACAAGCATGTATCTTATCATAGCTCATGCCAATAGAGCATAACATTTTTTTAGCTTCATAGGTTCGATTGGGAAGAACATTATCCTCCGGAAGCATCTCTTGAAGTAGGGCTAACAACTCTGTGAAACTTTTATCCGACCATCCATTACCCGCCTTTGAATTGTACAACTTTAATACCGCGGACAATCTTGTGAAAGTAGTGCAACCTTTATGCAACGGTTTCTCTGCATCGCTTACCAACCTCTCAAACATCTTGGGACAATCTTGAAGATCTTCTTCAAGTGCTTCTGCAATCTCTTCGACTCGATCACAATCATATGTATCTCTGCCATTGTCCTTTGAAGCACATGTCGTATTATTCCGGGGTTCAATATTCTCGTTACTTATCTCGCCATGTAATGTCCAACATGTGTAACTTCGGTCAATTCCATGTCTCATTAAATGAGATTCCAACTGAACAGCGTCAACTCGACGCCCATAACAGCATCCTAAGCAAGGACATGTGATCCTACTGGGGTCTTTGGCGTGTTCAACAGCAAACTTAACGAACTTCGATACCCCATTCTCGTACTCTTTTGACAATCGATTACCAGACATCCATTTTTTATCCATACTAATTGAGTAATCTACACTAAACTATAAAAGTTAAACAAAATAGAGAATACCTGTAAGGAAATCACTAACTTCTAAGAATGCTACGCAATAGGATGTTAATCTGTTAACACCCTTTCACAACATTGTTTTCAGCTTTTGAACAGGTGTTAATCAATTACACCTGCTGCAGAATATGTTTTTTGCTTATTTTGGAGCTTATCTTGATTCATTTCCATATTTAACTTCCATGGCTTGACATATTTGATATTTTTGGATTTTTCTTGAGTTGTTTAGCTTTCAATTGCAGTACATATGCGAATTTTTGATGCACGATTTGTCGAATATGTTATTGTTTGCGTTCTTGATGTTGTGTATTCATGTTGCTTTGAAATTTTATCACATGATTTGAGACACTTTTTTCATACTTTTGCTTATGTGTTAACATGATTATGCTTAGTTGTGCATGCTAACTTATTCTTGTTAATGCTTTGCAATTTCAATTTGATGCATTAGATTTGTTCTTCCATGAGCAAATTTAATCTTGTCCAACATTTTTTCTCACACTTGCTTTGAGGAACTTTCGACTCGCTTGAAAGATTATTGGCATGATTTTTTCCCCTTGATTGGTTGATCAAAACCTTGTTTTGATTAATTAATTTGCCCCCGCTCTTCTCTTTAGGATCCTTTTAGAATTTTTCTTTCTTGATCCTGTTTCGAGCTGGACGTCTGCACGACGCATTGAAGCATTGTACATATTGCATTGTTATTCTATCGGTTATGCTTTGAGTGCTAGAGAAGGAATAATAATAGAGAATTCCTACCCTCATTCTGATTATTTTTGGTAGGGGACGAATGACCTTGTGCCTGGAATAGTCATCTCTATAACCAAACCATAATGTCCTCTCGCTCTTCAACATAGTCAATCCTTGATCACTCTTTCTCGCCCAATCTCACTTTCCTTTTGGGTTAGCAAACTTCTCTTAGTTCAACACCCATCCTTTGGTTGATCATAGTATATCAGCCAAAACTAATATTCTTTTGGGTTAGCAACCTTCTCTTGGTTCAATACTCGTCCTTTGGTTGATCTCAGTTCGTCTGTTAAACCATACGACCCCTTTGGGTTAGCAACCTTCTTTTGGTTTGAACACCCGCTCCTTTGGATTAGTAACCTTCTCTTGATTCAAATACCCTCTCCTCGGTCAAGTACTGCCCGTCAGTTAATATACCGAGCCCCTTCGGGTCACAACCTTCGCTTAGTTCCACACCTGTCTCTTGGGTCACAATCTTCGCTTGGTTCCACACTCGTCCTTTTGGTTGATCATAGTTCGCCTATTAAAACCAATTTCTCCTCTCCTCGTTGGGTTAATTACCTGTCGATTAAACACCTATTCTACTGGTAAATTATCGTCTACCGGTTAAAAACCAACTTCTCCCCTTTCTTTAGTTAACCACTGTCCGCTAATTAACATACCAAAATTCCCAGAGAGCTAAACACCTTCTTTTGGTTAAGGCACTATTTTCCTTGGTTAACTATCTTCCGTCAATTAGAAGACTAATTGTTTCTCTTCTCCCCAGTGGAGCAGACCCCTTTTCTCTTGGTTAATCACTGCTTGTCAGTCAATATACCGAGCCCTTTTTGTCCCATGCGAGACCAATTCCTTTTTCCCCAACCAAAGTCGATTTCCTTGCTTCCCCAGTGGAGTAACTTCTTTATCCCCTAGCAGGGGCTTTTCTCTTTTCTGTGGGTTATCCACCGAGTCTCAGTTAAAACACTTTTTCCCTTTTATCCTTACTCTTTTACCCCTTGCTCTTACTCTCCTGTGTCTATTGGTTTTGACACCACTCTTTTCTCTTAGTTTTGACAACTACACTAATATACAAACAATGTGTTAAACCATGACCCTTTGAATTTTTAAACAACTACACTAATACAACCATTTGTGATTTAAATTTTTCACTAAATGAATTTAATCATTATAATTCATCAAATAAATATTTTGGAAATTTCTCCAGCAGCGAGTATATCCAAAATCAAAGTTAAAAAGTAGGGGATTAGGCTAAACCTTGATGCAAACCTATTATAGTAGGAAGGTTATCTGTCTCTCCACCCTATGTTTGTACATTAGTCGATATATCAGGACAATATCTGTTTGTCCATATATCATCATAACACAATCATAATCGTTTTTACAGCTTTTCGGGTCTTGCCATCTCCATCTTTAACAAACCTTTCAATTCTCCTAATCTTTTCACCTTCAGGAATTTCTCTTCCTAACCATCTGACCAGGCTTCTCTGAAAGTGCTCGAATGTCACTGTGCTCCACAGTCGAATCTTCAGCGGTGGCTTATTGGAAAAAAAATCAGTTGAGCATCTCTTTTTGTGAGAGAAATAATTGGATTAGTAAAATACTCCATTTTTTAATGAAAATTTTCAAACTGAAATGAAGAAATGGATGTAGATGATCTTAGATCTAGAGGTACCTAAACAATGCTTTATATAAAAAAAATTAAAAATAATAAAATATTTCCTGCTCGGCCAATGGATGATTGAGCTTCTTCACACAATTATTAATGTGCAATTGATAATAATAAATAATATTTTAAAATATTAAAATGGTATTAATTGATATTTATTATAAAAATAATTTTTTTACTGAACAAATAGAAATATCTTATTCTATTTAATATTATTTAAAAAATATATTTATATTATTTAAATCATTTCTAAATAATTTACATAATTTTTTAATATAAAATATATTATTTATAATACTAATTATATTATCATATATATTATTTAAGTTTTATATATTTCAATACATAAAACTAAAAATAAAACTAAAAAAATTCTTTAATGGTTCTGTCGGCCATTTGCCGAGCCCATGCAGGTTTAAAATAGCTTTATTAATTCGTCCTTTTATTGCCGAACCCCAAAGAAAAAATATGGCATTTTGGTAATTTTTTTTTAAATTGAAACATTTTAATATTTTTGATTTCAAACGGTAGCAGGTGGATAACAGAATCTAATTTGAAAGCTAAATTTATAATTTTTGCTACTACAACTAACTTTATATTTGAATATCTTGTTCTTTTTGGCACATTATTCGAACCTGACGTTGAAACTAACTTATACATCCAATTCCATTTTTGTCAAAATACTAAAATATTGTTATCTCACAAAATTGAAATATGACGATTTCGTCAAATGTGTGGCAATACAATATCAGAAGAAAAGATATTGTGACATTGACAGGTAAAACAAAAAGAAATCATCGATATCATAAATTAGAGAGTGTAATGTACAGTCGTTTTCATGATATACTTGTTCTTGTATTATTTGAATTTGAGGTAAATCTATGTTGTAAGAGACAATAAAAATGACATGTGATAGTGTGATACCACTTGTTGAAGGTGTGTGTGTGGTCAATGTTTATGTTACAGGCTTTTGTAAAAGATCAGAGAAGAAAGAAAGAGGTTGATACTTGATAGTATCAAGTTGCAGCAGCACTATGAGTGTAGTCTCTATAGGGGTGGTATCTTGTGTTGTGGGGTTCTTCAAATTGATCTTTCTTGAACAAAAACATTGCGCAGCTTTGTTTTTAGCCTCAGTGTAGCTATAGCCCACCATGTCTTGTTACTTGTGACAATGGTTCCCCATGTTCAATACTAAAATGTTTTAGCTTTTCAACTATTTAGTAACGGTTTTAAACTCCGTAATAATTGAAAATCAAAAAACAAACTTATTCACGGTGAAATATGGTCTCTCACCTTAGAGAGTGTCTTAATTTTTATATTGTTATTGATTATTCCATCGTTTAACTTTTTTTGATTTTTTTTTTAGAATAACTAGTTTATTCATAAAATATACAAATTAAATAAATAATTGAAAAAAATTATAAAAGTGACAATGTTTTAATTTTGGATCGCCATTTGGATTGGCGACTCAGGCTACCCAAAGTGAACTCGCCAATTGGTATGGGACAGGGTTATCCATTTTGAGTGGACTCGCCAATTCATTTGGCGACTTGGCACATTCACTTTTTTTTTTCTTCTGTTTAGGGTTTGCGCATGTATTTATGTTTTAACTCAATTAATTTTTATTTTTTCATAATTAATTTTAATTTAAATTATATAAAAAAATAAATTGAATAAATATTAAATAATGTTTTTTTGTTTTTCAAAATTAATTGAAATTTAAATAATGTAAATAATCTTAAAAAATATTAAATTATAGAATAAATATTAAAATATATTAATTTACAATAGAATAAAAATTACAATTGATAAAAAAAAAACTAATGGCCGGCTCTATCCAAATGACCACCGGTGCCACATTGTGGAGGATGCGCGCGGCGATGAGGTCTACCACGAGGTTGCTGAGGTGTGTCCGGTCTTTGTGTGTTGAGTTGTGGAAGAGGGATTTGTTGGGACGGCCCCAGCGTATCAGATAAATTTTGAAACATTTGACCCCAATAGCCGGGAGGTCCACTATCAACGACGCTTCCGTAGTTAAGCCCAATGCTCATGTTTTCGTAGGATTGTCGGGGAGGTTGGTGGAGTATGGACGGTATGGTTGTCTGAATTCGTACATTGAATCGGGTTGGAAACGGTGTGTTGGTTGTTGTGGGGTTTGGTAGCCAAACAGTGGATAGTTGGAGGGGTAGGGCCAAATGTGTTATCTGGGCTATAGGTGGAGGGGGTAGGGTCAAAAGACGTATCAGGGCTATATTGGTATGGTTGTTGTTGTGATTGGGTTGGTGGCATGTACGGTTCATGGTAAGGGTGTTGTTGTTGATGTTGGGCATTTGGTAGCATGTATGGGCTATGGTAAGGCTATTGTTGTGGTTGTTGGGCATTGGGTTGTTGTTGTGTGTTTGAGGAAGAATCATGTTGCCATGGGTCAATCAAATAGGTCGGATCAGACAGAAATGGTTGGGATGTTGTAACCAGCATAAACCAAGTCATATATTGATGACTTGGCCTAGCCCCTTCCACAATACGGTCGGTTAAGATGTGTTGCCTTTTGTTCTTCCATTGCCGACACATCTCCTTCGCAAATTCCTTACAATGACCGACACTCCACTGTGAGTCCACCCGTTGTTGATGCCATTGTCCCAATGAAGTCGGAGCATCTGGAATATCTTGATGCATCCCAAACTGTAACTTCACCTGGTCACTTTGGCGCATCTCCACCGTAGTGAACCTAATGATGGGTGTTTTTGACGTCCACATGGAAGCATCATCGGCGTCGGGCTGGTGGTCGAGACCCTCGTATGACATCCAGACAAACTACAATAAAGGTAGATAAATTAAGTTAGACAAAGTTAGACAAGTTTATACATATAAGTTAGACAAATTAAAGGAAGATAAATTACACCGTTTGGCCCAATGTGTTCGATGAGGTTCCGGTACACGATTATGGAGTTCCTGGAACATCTTTGATAATTCATCCCTGGAACAGACCACCTAAAAAAAAGAAACACAGATAAGTTAGACTCTAAGACACATCTTACAAATTATTAACTTACAATGAAACTTTGGTTGTTAAATAGTCTTGAAAATAAACTTACTTGTTAGTGTATGGGAATGTAAGCGGATTACGGTTTACTGGAGCAAGCGTTGGCATCCTAGACCAACCCCACGCTTGAAGGAGATAGGCGCAGCCATAAAAAGTACAGGAATTTTTTTTGGAATTTTTACAAAGTGCACTATATAGATGGGTGAGGACAGCTGATCCCCAACTATATTTGCACACTTTCTTTATGTTTTGTAGCAATGGTAAATACATACTATTTACGGTATTTCCAGTGCCTTCTGGAAATAAAAAATGACCAAACAAAATCATAATATAGCATCGTGTTTTGAGTATTTTCTCATACTCGGTGGACTCCTCACTTAAGAAAATATTGTTGTAGTGTTATCTGAGGTATTTAAGATTTATTCCCTGGCCCCTTGGGCGACCCTCGCGTTCTGCCTCAATTGCATCCACACAAAGAGGGGCACCCAATAAATCTTCGCAAAGTTGGCCGTTAACACCAACTTTTCCGTTGACGGCCTTACCATTAATGTGTAGGCCGAGCAACATGTAGACATCCTGAAGTGTCACAATACACTCACCGGAAGGTAGGTGAAATGTATGTGTCCTTGGTCTCCAGCGTTCTAACAACGCTAGAATGAACTTCGCATCAAGTGAGTATGATTTGGTCTTAATCAAATCACCAAACCCGCAATGTTCAAGGTATCCCTCTATGAAAGGGTTGTGTGGTATGTAGTCATGCACACGACATCGAAACCTTGATACATCCTGCAAAAGAAATTAAATGTCGTTAGTTTTAAAGGAGAACTAAAGATCGTAAACATAGAAAAAAATACTTACAAACTCGGCGATGTTCTCAATTGTGCCTTTGTGAGAGTTTCCCATTGTGAATAGAGACATTGTAGTTTAAGAATTTGCTGGGTGAAAAAGAGTTTGAGAGTTGGGATGAGAAGATTTTGCTGGGATAAGCAGACTTTGAGAGTATGAGGATGAGAAGAGTTTGCTCGTATGTGAAGAATTTGAGAGTATGAGGATGAGAAGAATTTGTTGGGATGAGACGAATTTGATAGTTAAAGAACCTCTATTTATAATCCACGAATGCATATGACCTGTAAATTCATGTAGAGCAAGTGTCAATAATGCATATGACTTGTAAATGCATCCAGAGTAAGTGTCGATAATGCATGTGACTTGTAAATGCATGCAGAGCAAGTGTCTTGATGCATGTGATGCGTGAAGGTTTAGTCTTGTCTTGGAAGTGCATGCTGCAATGTTGTCATGCATGCAGAGTGTCGTCAGGCATCCAGAGGACATGCATTAAGGGAGGCGTGTAGGTCTAGTATTGTCAAGAATGCTGCAGGCATTTCAAGTATAATACTACAAGTAACGTCAAACATTTAATTTCAAAAATGCATTATATGGTGTTCAGTTATAACATTTTCAACTTCTTCTTCTTATAGGGTTAATAAATGTAAACATAATATGTTTAATGTTACTATTCTTTTTTGTAAGAATCTCGTAGGCCTGCAGGGTCATGGTAGGCATACAGGGAATCAGTTACTGTAGATAGAGTGCAAATCTAGCCTTGTCAAGCATTAAGGGAGGCGTGCAGGTCTAGTCTTATCAAGCATGTTGCAGGCGACTCAAATAAACTCAGTTGCGTCTTCTATTAAAACTTACTCGTTATTATGTTTAATATATTTTTAATTAGTAAGAATTTAATAATAATAATGGGTTAATAAATGTAAACATAATATTTTTAATGTTACTATGCTATTTAACGTCAAAAATAATACTACAAATAACGTCAAACATTTAATTTCAAAAATGCATTATATGGTGTTCAGTTATAACATTTTCAACCTCTTCTTCTTAATGGGTTAATAAATGTATACATAATATTTTTAATGTCACTGTTCTTTTTAGTAAGAATCTCGTAGGCCTGCAGGGTCATGGTAGACATGCAGGAAATCAGTTACTGTAGACAGAGTGCAGATCTAGCAAGCATTAAGGGAGGCGTGCAGGTCTAGTCTTGTCAAGCATGATGCAGACGACTCAAATAAACTCAGTTGTGTCTTCTATTAAAACTTACTCGTTATTAGGTTTAATATATTTTTAATTAGTAAGAATTTAATAATAATATTGGGTTAATAAATGTAAACATAATATTTTTAATGTTACTATGCTATTTAACGTCAAACATAATACAAGTAACGTCAAACATTTAATTTCAAAAATGCATTATATGGTGTTCAGTTATAACATTTTCAACCTTTTCTTCTTAATGGGTTAATAAATGTAAACATAATATTTTTAATGTCACTGTTCTTTTTAGTAAGAATCTCGTAGGCCTGCAGGGTCATGGTAGGCATGTATAGAATCAGTTACTGTAGACAGAGTGCAGATGGTAGCCAGAGTGTTGACTTGTCAAACAGTTCACTGTGGCGTGCAGAGTGTTGTCTTGTCATGCAGCTCACTGTGGCGCGCAAAGTGTTGTCTTGTCTTGTCTTGTCATGCAACTCACCAAATTGTTATTAATACAGTAGAGAGATTTGTATTATTATCATATCAATTAGTAAAATAGTCTTTCCAAACACAATTTTCGCTATGTCTCAAACACCACAATACATGATTTCTGCACATCTTAACGGTGAAGTTTTTGAATCTGACATAGCGGATTACAATTACATAAACACTGATGTTACGAGATTTTTAATTGACAGAAGGTCAAACTTATTACACTTGAAATCAAGATTAGAAAAAAACTGCAATGTAGTCCAGTTGGCGAAATAATATACAAAAATCCAGTGTTTTTTTGAGGGGCATGGTGAATGCAAAATTTTCCCATTAAAGGTTTGAAACGATGAAGATGTGCGTAACATGTTCCGCAGTCACGAGCATTATGGTTTCTCAGATATCGTGTTACATGTTACGTTACAACAACAACAACTGTCTCAACAACTTGATTCTTCTCAAGTTTTATGCGAATCTGATGAGGAACACGCTGAAGTCAATGTCATTGACGAAGAAGAAGAAGTAGCTGAAGTCACTGTTGACAAGATGGTGAACAACGAGGTAGAGGGGGTTCTACCCGGCCATGTTTATTTCCCACCTCAACACATGACAACTCTCGACTTAGGTGACGATGAACCCTCAATAGATATTTTCTACAACCTCAACTACACAACAGAAGGGCAACTAAAAGAGGGTGACGAGTTTCGTACCAAAGAAGATTGTGTTCGGGCATTTAAACAATATCACATGGAGTTGTTAGCCGATTATAGAGTCGATCGGAAAAATCCGACTCTATAAATCAATTGCAAATTTCATTTCATTTAAAGCATACTTAACCGATTACAGTTAGCAAGCAACAGAAATTAAACAAACATAACTTAATATCACAACAACATTCCGAAAATAACAACAACATAAAGACATAAATCAGAATAATGCATCAAGGTGTCTACGATATCACAATCATCAACGTTATTTTCTTGGGTGTTAACATCATCACAAGGACACCAGCATCATTTTCCACTTTTCTCCATTCACGAGTAACTCCGTTTCTCCCTGCCTCCTCGACCAACCTCTCAATTTTCCTAATATTTTCACCTGCAGTAATATCTCCTTCTAGCCAGCGGTTAAGTTCCATATGCAAATGCTCCAGCGGTTAAGTTCCATATCTCATGAGGCGTACCTACGGAAGGTTCTCGAAAAGTTTGCTATGTTGAATTCAAAGCTTGTCGTGACTCTGATTAACCCCCAATTCAAGTTGAGTATAGATTAGTGTCCCAACGCTGATGTTGAAAGAACTTATATGAATAACATTCCACATGCTAACATAGTAGGTTCTTTGATGTATGCTATGGTCTGTACTATGCCTGACATAGCATATGCAATAAGTCTTGTAAGCAGGTATATGGAAAATCATGAAAAGGCTCACTGGAAAGCATTGAAGTGGATTTTAAGGTGCATAAATGGGTCTATAAATAGAGTCCTAATTTATGGTGGAGCCTTGGGTGAAGATAGTAAAGCAGCAATCGAAGGATATGTTGACTCTGATTATGCAGGTTGTATGGATTCCGGAAAATCTATTTCTAAATATGTGTTCACTATGTTTGGGACAGCAGTTAGTTGGAAAGCTACACTTCAGAAGTTCGTTGCCTTATCAACCACTGAAGCGGAATATATCGCCCTAACTGAAGATGTGAAGGAAGAATTGTGGCTTGAAGGTTTTACAAAGGATCTAAAACTTCAAGGTCGAGTTATCACTGTTAAATGTGATAGTTAAAATGTAATATACCTATCGAAGAATTCAATCTATCATGAGCAAACCAAGCACATTGATGTGAGGCTTCATTTCATCAGAAAGGTAATCGAGCATGGAGAAGTTCAAGTGCTGAAGGTTTCGACAAATCATAATGTTGCTGATATGATCACCAAGATGTTGTCCAGTTGCAAGTTTTTCCACTGTATATAGTTGATAAAGCTGTATGAAGAAAACTAGTTTCCTGATGTTTAGAGTTAGACCAAAGGTGGATATTTGTGAGATGTTGGATCGAACTCTAGTATGATCGAAGAGTAGCTTCTGGTTCGACGGGAATTAAGTATGAGGTCGAAGTCTGTTCGCATGCTTCTGTCAGAGTAATGCGTGTTGTAGTCGAAGTTTGTTCTAACATGCATTAGTCAATATTGCTAGGGTTGTTAGCATGTTGAGTTGGGCTTTCTTATAAGCCCAATTTTTTAAGTTATCTTGTACCCTAAGTTAGCTTGTAATGGGTAATTGTTAAAAAAGCTCATTAGGTTAGTGTGCTATTTTTCTTATAAATAGGATGCTAGTTTCTCAATCTTGGCATAAGGAAAAATAGGAAGATAAATCATAATTTCAAGAGAGAGAGAGGTTATTTTGTTACTCTTGTATACTTGTAATCTTGTTTCTAAGAGAAAGGAAAGAATAGTAGTTTATAACCAATCCTTGTTCCTTGTTGTTTTACCTTGTTTTCTTTGTTAACCCTAACCCTTATGTGTTTCTTGATCATAAAGAAACCGTTTATATTTTGTTTAAAGACATGTAATTCACAACAGAGGCGATTAGTCCTCACTCCTCACTCCCACCTGAACCTGTCCCATTTATTTTATTATGTAAGTTATTATTTAGTTTTGATAATTTATAATATTAAATATGTTGTCAATGTTTTGATATTTTGATTTGTATTTATTATTTAAAATATTTGAAATGTATGTATGAAGCTTTTTGAGATTACTTTATTTTATTATTTGTAATATAATTTGATGTTGGAAAAAAATAGTTATGTTAAAAAAATTGATTTGACAAAATGGACGATGGCGGGTCAATGATATCTGAACCTAATTCGAATTCGTTTGGGACGAGTTTGAGTTTTACTTCTCCATCTCTGTTAGGGATCAGAGCGGAGAATGAAGATTGTTTGGGGATTCAAGTTTAGGTTTGGGGAAGGTAAAAACTTGAAGGTGTGAAAAGTACAAAAGAAGGGGGTTGAATTGTGTTTCATGTTCTCTTTTAATTTAGCTTCTAATCAGACTTTCAGAATAAGAACTCATGTTCAAATTCATAATTAATTCGTTTGGCAGCGAATATAATAGAAGTAAATAAAATAACAGCAGAAGACACAAAAGATTTATACTGGTTCCTCACCTAACTGAGAGTAGTTTAGTCCTCTTGCCTCACAAGATATTTTCACTATAACCACTTCACGATTACAATCACTTACGCTTCTGCATAATAATTTTACAACTGTCTGAGACTCTCTTGCTTAGAGCATATGCCTAAGATTTAACCTTTGCTCACATCCTCTGGCCGAGCCACCTGCTCTTTTGGCCATCCAGACTAAGACTTCCCATTTTCTTAGAGCACATGTCTAAGACTTCTCTTTGCTCACATCCTCTGGCTAAGCCACCTGCTCTTCTGGCCATCCAGACCGAGACTTCCATTGCTCAAGCTGCACTCGAGACTTCTTGCTCACGCCGCTCAGACGAAGACTTCCTCTTGTTCAATCAGACTAGCTAAATAAGACTTTCATAGATCAAGCACTTAAGTAATGAGACTTACGTGGCTTAAGCATCTTGGCTCAAGACTTGTTGCTTGAATCCCAATGAGACAAGACTTTTTGCTTAAGCACATAACAAGAGACTTAATTTCAAATACTAAACGTTCAACAAAATAGAGGACAATGTGTATATGATACAAGTATCAGAGGTACGGGAAAGCACCATAACAAAGACCTAAAGCTCTTAAGATTTCTAATATATACAATGATAAGAAATCTTAAGACTTTTACAATTACAATCTAAAACAGAAAATATGGATATTACATTAGAGTTGATAATTGCTTGATCTTGCTACTCCTTAATTAGAAGAATCCTTGTTAAGATTCAAACATGAATCTTCAACCATGTATATAGCCTTTTCAAAAACTAGTAGTTGAGGAAGTGACTTAATAAAGTGTCTTTAATTTTACTCCATAGTACAAGAGACGTTGAAGATGGATCCATAGCAGATTCTGAATCTAGTGTGTAACGTGTTTAACCTTTGAGTCTTCAAAAGAGGTTTTGTACTTATAGAGTCGTTGAGAGCAGTTATCTCTAGAGCATGTCAACCTTTATTGAGCCTTGCAATATTGCATACTCTAGCTAACAAGCTGATAAGATAATACAACTTGCTTTCTGTAGTATGGAAAATCCATAGCTTTATCACCAACTCTGAATGGTATCAGATGCTGATATACAATTACCAAGTATAGTGACTCGTCTGAATGCTGAGGCCTTCAGCTCAGAGTCTGCATCAAGCCACACTAGCAATTGTTCTTCCGACTTTGCCACCAGAAACTAGCAATGAAGCAACTCTCAAATGTGTCTAAGTAAAATAGATTCTGAATATTTATGCACAAGAACAAGAACCTGCATAAATAAAACACATCAAACAAACCATTATTCTTTTAATACTTTTGTTATCATCAAAACTAAAAGAGAATATGCCAAGATCTGTCCCCGACCTGCCCCATTGTCATACCTAATTTCGTGAGGGACACTCAACAACACAGGGAAAAATGGATGTACTTGTTTCTTGTGTGATGATTCACTTCCTTGAAATTGAGCCTTCACCTCACGAGCCTTTGTGAATGACCTAGAATAGTTGCCTCTTTAAACCCTTAACCTTGTTTTGGGGATAAAGGTTTGTGACATGTATTATTGTCCAACCATGGGATCTGTGGGTGTGGTATTCATAGAGGGTGTGTTACCATTCTTGAGAATAGGCACACTAAATGCCTCTCTTGGGAGTCATGACATAGCGCTGAAAATGATTGACATGTTTTCCTCGCTAGCTAGCCAATGAAATTTCTTCTTCTTTTAAGAGTACTCGAGTGCCCTCGTGCCATTTTTTAGAAGATCTCAATCATTGGTAGTATGATGTAGATCGTACGGTCCTTGGTGCTTGAGTAGAGTATAAAGGATTTTTTGAAGCATTCTCTTGCCTTTTTTTTGTTGTATGTTATCAAAGATAAGAGTGTTTTGCTTCCTCTTACGCTCTTTCTTGGGATTTTTTTGTCTCTATGTTAAATAATTCTCAACAATTTTGTTCGTTGACATTAGTTTTGCATGCTAGGTTGATCCTTCTTCTAAACTTGAAGTTCACGCTTCTTTATTCCCGCATCTTCTCATTAGGGGTTTCCCAAATTCATTTACTTTTACTATACCTACATTAGTTCTATACCTACATTAGTTCTATCAACACTATACAATAGATTGTCTCCACCTTTGTTCACAAATATGTGTATGATCGAGTTGTGACAGACATGGGTCTCATGACCGATTGAGGGTGTTTCCCCTAAATTAAGATAAAAGGATTTGCATCCGATATAGAGGATGCACTATAATTTTATATGAATGTTTGTTCTCCAACATAGGTTTTCGTCTTTTTTTAATGAGTTTGAAGTTGACGTGTTAAATCATTTGTTGATCGCTCCCTTCATCATTATGTCCAATGAGTTAGGCATTCGTTAAGGTCTTTATGCACTAGTGCGAGTATAAAGGTGGTAAGCTAATTGTGATGTTATTCTTGCATCTTTTTAAGATTCAAAATAACCCTAATTATGTAAATGGTTTTGGTTTTCTCTCTTTAAGGAAACATATTTGGTACTTTGAAGCTTATTCTGAAAGCATGAAAGATTTCAATGATCGATTTTACATGGTCACTCCTTTGACCGAGGAGGCACATGCAAATATCTGCCACTTGGAACACGATCATCCCTCTCCTTATTCAGACATCTTCCATATGTTTTGGGCATGGCCACTACTTAATGGGAGTTGGTTCATATGCTTACAAGGAAGAAGACCTCTCTCTATAGTAATTATACTTGAAAAATTAATTGATGGCTTTCGATAAGGAGCTTTGTTCTGTTGGTGGTGTTTTGAGAAACTCTCCTGGCTAATGGATGCCAAGTCAAAAGAGGAGAGAAAGACAATCTTTGGTAAGTGGCTCCAGAGATTTAATTCCCTTGGTTCCTCTCTTGAACCTTTCTTGATGTTACTTTTCTCAATTGTGTAGATGCGGTGAAGAGCGAAATTGACATGCGACAATTGAGGAAAGAGACTCAGACGAATGCTAATTAGGTTGGAATTCTAAATACTCCTTTTGTTGGGGGAACTTTTGCCTCGTATACGCCTAAAGGGACATCTTTCAATCTGGTCACAAGGCAGGTTGTTTAATCAATTACTCATGCCCCTTGAGTGGAAGTTCCAGATTCTCCCGTTTGAACTACAATGGTAAGGTTATCACCCACCCTGGAGATGGAAGAGATTCGGGTGGAAGGGCCTCCTCATAAGTATCCCCGGTTTTGAAATGTATAAAGGCAGGCTTCCACTAAAGTGGAGCTAAATTCGGGGTTGCTAGCTTGTCTTGGTCCAAGAATGGATAAACAATTTTGATATTCAGTTTTTGATGAAGAATATGCTTATTTATTATGCCTTTATTAGGAATTTCGACAATGGGAATAGGCCAAATTGTTCTTCCATACTCGTCGGACATCAGTTGTTTTGGTATTCGGAGCTGCTAGTCGAGGATAAATTTTCTTGCCTGACCTCCTTTGACAAGATAGGGAGAGGCTTGAGGAACGGGTCAATGTTCTTGCAATCGAGTGGGATAGTTATTTGGAGGAGGTTCAAGGTTATTCCAACAAGTTCATGTTCATAGAGACTGTTGTGGAACCTTTGGACAGCATTATTAGGATGTAGCTAAGAAGAATTAGATTTTGGCCTTTATTCCATCATCTTAGTCCAAGACAAACACTTTAGGAGAAATGAATAAATCTTCAGATCCTGCTTGAAAAAGGATTGAAGAATTCAAGAATTCTCTAGAAGAGTCCCAATAAAGTCATAAGAAGGCGGGGGATGGCCATCGTGCATTGCGCCAAGAGAAGCTTGACCTTTGTGAAGTGCTAGATAAATTGCTACAAGAGGGTTTCTTCCTTGCTAATGATTCTTTTGAGACTACTTTGAAGCAAATGAGGTACTTTTAACTATAAATTCATGTCTCTTGGGATCAATTTCATCTCAATCAAGCCATTGTGGATGGAAAAATGGTCTCTTTGACAAACTAGCTTTTCAATTTTTCTGTGTGCTCATAGTCGGCACATTTGTTTCTTTAACATTTTTTCCTACAATGCATATGTACACTTAGGTTTATTTATTTATTCATATTTTACTTGGTTCATAATTTTAATTCTGGTCTCAGGTTCATTTCTCCGAGACTCATATTTCCTCCGAGTATTGCTTTAGTCATATATATGTGGCATTTGTGACAATCCCCTTAAGTCTTTGTAATGGGGATTCAATGTCTATTTTCGTACCTTAGACTCGTCGTTATCTTTCATAATCACAAAGGAAAAAGATGATTTAGTGAAAAAAATTATTCCTTTCTTTAATCAAATGGTTATAATACATTATGATGGGGTTGATTCTAAAAAAATGATATTAACATAACCAAGTGGCATAATCACTGCTTGTTGGTCACTTCAGGCTTTATCCAGATTCATCCACTTATGCTTGTTTGGCTAAGATGGCTTGCCTTACTTAGATGAGGCTGGATAGCCATGCTTTTAAATTGTCCAATAAAGGAGTCCACATTTATCTCCATGGCTTTAACTCCACCTTCTTTCTGGTTCTTATGCAAGGTTTTATAGACCCGTTATGCTCCATAAAGACCGACGTTGATTATGGTCGGCTTATCTTACATGTTTTGGTAATTTAGCTTGAGATGGATGAGGGAACTTGGTGCATCTAACTTTGCTGCAAAGAGACAACATAGGATGAAATAGTAAACACTCCAACAAAGAACAATCGGGAATTAGGAATCAATGGTCATGGTATCTCTCCCCTTCCCTAAGGTGACCATCAACTCAATGTACCCCCTACATAAATGTTATAGTGTCGTTGAAGGTCTATAGATCAAAACCTTCATATAGCTACAAATTTTCCTTCTTCAATGTGGTATTCTCGAAGAGATCCGAGTACATAATGTCGCAGGAGTTACCGTCATCAATTTGTTTCTTGGAGACCATGGTCATTATGACCAAAGGAAAAATCTCGAAAGGGATCCCCCAAACCTTCTTTCTATCCTGAAATTCGAGGATAGGTCACGTAACGGTCTTAGTAGAGGTGCCTCCCTCTTTCTTGACGACGACCTTTAGCTTATCAATCTTCCTGTTTGCCATACTCTTCGATGGGTTTCTTATCCTCGAACACCTCCAATAATGAAATTAATGCATTATTCTTCTCTGTTGCTAACCTTTTTTTCCTTTTCCCTCGGCCACGACTTCAACAACTTTCTTGGGGGACTACTTCCACTTGAGAGACTCCTTTTGGTTCCTCTTGGCATCCTTGGTATGCTAATACAGATGCCTGTTGCAGTGAGAATCGTGATATCAAGCTATTGATTAACTTGAATCTTTAATTCTTAGAATTCACAACCGGACTTTAATTTATCCAAAGGAAAGGTCTAAAGAAAGAAAAACCCTTTTCGCGATGTAACCACAACGCTAAGAGATTCGGGGATCGGGGGTTGGTTATGTATAGGGTAGGTGTTTCACATCCTAAACATCTGTAGTACTCTACAGGAACCTTTTGTTTGTTTGTATGCTAAGTTTGTTAAATGTTTGCTATGGATTGGGAAAAAGGTGTAGGTTAAAACCTAAAGATATGTACACTAAGTTTGCTCGCAAAGACGTCGCGTCCTCTTCCTGCGTATCCTAACTAGGATAGAATCAGAGCAATCGTAATTCACCTTACTAGGGTCGAAGAACACTTAATTATGATCAAGGTTCAAAGGGGAACAAACATGACAATTCTTGCGTAGAGTTTTAAGAAAACTCTCTAGATCTAAGTTGAACATTCAAGAAGGGGAAGTAAGTAATCATGACGATGGTTCTTACATAGAGTTAACAAACTCTACCCTAAGTTCTAGTTGAAAGAGCACTCCTAACAAGGGTGGGCTTTGTAGATTTAAGAAAAGTCTAAAGGACAAGTTCCACTTAACTAAGTGTATGAATGACTTAACATAGTCGAGGGAGAGATGAGTTGTTTATGACCTAAGAGTCAACGAGAAGACTTTTCCTTTGGGAGGAGAGAGAGAGAGAGAGGCAACTTGGATGAGAACTAAAAAATTCCATCACTTGGGGAAGAAATACTTAACAAAGCAAAATGAACAAGATGAATGAGATTACAGTCAAGTAAGCATGCATATTACAATAAGCAGATACTTCAAATAAACACCAATGGTTACAACCGGTATTTAAATATCTTAACAAAGATGGAAGCATATCTTAACAAAGATTAAAACATGATGAAGGTAACAACCATCACAATTTGAAAGTAAACATGTTATAGGTTCAAGGTATAACAAATGTAACAATAATATGCATTGATGACAATCAAACACAAACAAATTAGTTTAACCTCATAATTTAGGAGGAAAACATCATGGGATTATGGTGACAACCAAGAATAAACCCTAGCATGTTAACTAACATGGGATGCAAAAATCTCACAAGAAAATTCAAGCATGTTCAAAGGGAATTCAACAGCAGGTAAGATAACGATCTCAATAAATGAACAGATTTCCACATAGACAAAAGATATCACAATTAATAAAAACATGTAATATTTTTACACCACATGAAAATAGACTTCAAAACAAGCATGTTTCAAAAAGAACGGGCCAAAAAGGATGAAAAATGAGAAAGATATGAAATTTTGAAGTTTTATGAATTAATGTACAAAATAAGACATGACAAGCAAAAATAAAATAAAATGCAAGGGGTGGGAGTTGAATCCACGCCCTTCAGCTCACACATGCGCGCGCAAGAAAAATGAAAAAAAGAATAAAAGGGTTGATCCTCCTCAGGGATCGAACCCAGGTCTGGCTGGTGAAAGGCATGTTTAAGAGTAAGTTGCTTACCACTGGGGTGGCTATACATCCGTGTATTTAGCCACCCCCATAAATATATATGGTATGAATACATGGAATTCTGGGCAAAATGAAAGAACAACAAATATGCAAATGCATGAAGATGTGGAATTCCCTCAAAACTCCATGGAATCAGGCAAAATTTAGGTCTAAATTGAGTAGAATTTCATGAGGAATTCAGTGGTGGTGTTGAAATTGTGAAATGATGCTTCTAATTAAAAATTCGATAGCAGATGCAAATAGATGCTTTGAAATGCATTTTGAGGTTCAAGTCATGTTCTAAACATTTCTAGATCAAACCAAACACATACACACACCATAAACATGTTGATGAATGAATTTGAGCACAAGATTGAGTTCAAAACAGACTGTGATGAAAAATGATGATCAAGTTGCAAATTGTCATTTGAAATGCAATAGGATGTTCAGTTCAGGTTCTATGCATAAAAAAGTCAAACAAATCACACATACAAATTATATACATGTTGGCAAATGAATTTAAGCACAAAACTGGTCCCAAACAGGCTGTGGTAAAAAAATGGTAGGCAGGTTGCAACTTGGCATGAGTGAAATGCATGATGGTGTTCAAAACAGGCTTGGAGTATTTTCAGATCAAACAAGTTATGCACACAAACTTTAAACATGTTGATGGATGATTTCAAATACATAGATCAGTCACAAGACAGTTGGAATGAGAATGACCTATTAGATGCAAAATGACATATTGAGATGCAAGTTGAAGATCAAAACAGGTTCTATGCATATTCAGACCAATCAAACACAACACACAACTTCAAAATATCACATAGGGTGTGTCTAAACCTTAAAATTGTTTATAAATAACATGGATTTGACAATCAAATAGCAACTTCTCAAACATTCATATATTGATAATATTTGGATCAAAATTGATTTGGAACAGTTGGAGGTGCAAGGGAATGTATTCAACAACTTTCAAATGATATTACAAATGAATCTAGCACCTAAAGCTGTCATGAAAAGCATACAACCAGAATATGACCAACAAAAATACATTTTTAAAACATGAGGAAGCCAGGCTGTTATGACAGAGTGTTAAGGCAAATAGAATTGATTGATTCATGAATATACAAGTCTCATATGTTATTAGAGGTCCAATGATATGTGAATCACCCTAAAACTAATCAAGCCACAAAAAGTGAAGTGTGTGTCTTAGTGGTTTTCAAAACAGCAGCAGCAGCAGGGCATAAGCATGGTTCAATTGTGAAAATGATCTCATGTTAACAAACATCACACACACACACACACCATAAATGCAGATGAGAATGAGGTGCAACTCAGAAACTAGGCATATGGCAGGTAAACAAGAAATTGGCATATTCATGATGAATTCTAGCTTAAAAGTGCAGTTTGAAGGTGAAGTAGGAAAACAGGTACACATAGATCAATTCAATCATCCACACACCCTAGAATCATGAACATAAGTGAGTTACAACTCAAAACAATAGGCATATACAAACAGAACAACAAATTGGTATGTTGTGGCAGATTTGGTGTAAAATGCAATTGTGAGTGAAGCTTGAGGATTTGTGAAAATAAGCAAGAATAGATCAAGTAAACCAAGTATAGGACTGCTAAAATGAAAAAATGGCATGTTATTGTGAAAAGTGAAAAATCTGTCTTGGCAAGACTTGTGGCAGCAGGTGATTTTTTTAAGGCAGTGAGTTTTTAAACCAAGATAACAACATACACACATTACAAATATGACAAGGAAAGTGATTATGCACTAAAAACAAGTTCATAACAGTTGGAGCAGAATCATGATATGATGTTGGATTATGGAACAGTTTTGGTGAATGAGCAGGCAATTTCATGACAGTTTGAGGCAAATGATATCACACACCAATTTCAAATAGATAAGACAATGATTCAATGCACATAAATCAAGTAGACATGAATTGAAACAGAATGTGATGTTTGGTATCATGGTATTTTTGAAAAAAATGCAAATGTGGCATGATAAGGCAGTTGGAATCATAATGAATATTTGAGCACAAAAGCACCATACACATTCTCAAAATAGGCAAACCAATGAGTTTCCAATCTTAAAGTTAAGCAAAAATGCTCCAAGCCAAAAATGACATGTTGATCCAAATTTGACAGCAAAAACAAACAAATTCCACAACAGCCCTAATAGCAAAACTTATGTCTCTCATGCTCAAACAATTCAAATAGGCAAGTAAGCTTTCATAAACATTAACCAATGATTATAGGCCTTAGCATCAATCAAAACCAAACTGTCATGGAAATTGGTGATGCTCATGGTACATGTTTCTCAATACAACATCTCAAAAATGCCAAACATGGAAATAAGATGTAAAGTGATAAGTTCATAGACTACATACCTCTTGTAGACTATGTTGAGCAAGTTAGAACACAAAGAAATCCAGAGATCTTATTTTTGGCACAATGTTGAAGTTTGCTTCCTCTTGAAGCAATATGCAAACCTTATGACAGTTGGAGAAATGAGCTTCACCACTGGTTTTCAATGCTTTGGACAGTTGCAATATGACATATGTAAGGTGTATGGATGGTTAGAATAGCAAGAATGAGCCTAGACAAGGATTTGGCAGATTTTGAGCATAGTGGTCAAACTTGCTTAGTGTGAAAGTTGACTTTTGTGAAATTGAGATTTTTGTGTGGTTTGAATGTATGGACACCTTCTACACAATGTTTAGAGGTTGAGTATATGGTTTTGAGGGCCTTGGAGATGGTAGAACTGATCTTGAGCAGAGTTTTGCTCAACTTTTTGGTGAAAAATGGAAGTTTTGAGATTTTGAGATTCTTAGGGAAATGAAAGGGAATTGAGAGCTGTTGTTTCTCTAGTTTTTTGAGATTTTTCTGGTGTATCAATGACATAGAGGGAGCCCCTATTTATAAGAGAATGCAAGGTGAGGGCAGATTTGTAAACTTGGCATTTGGAAGGCAATTTTGGGAGAAAACCCTTGGCTTGAGGTTTTATGGCAGCTGTAGATCTTTGGTCTTAATTACTGCACAAATCAAGTGGAATATGGGTCATATAGGTGCTTGAAATGAGGCTAGATAGCAGAGTGTAGTTGCAAGTTTCTTCACCATGAAGTCTTCCTTTTCTTACTTTTGAATAAAATAATGCAACTTGCATGCCCACTTGCCAACTCCCCATTTCCTCATTCTTATGCATTTTCCAATCACCCAAACCTCTAAACATCAGATAAAACATGATTAAAAAATTGGGAATGGCTTAAGTGGCTGAAATTTGAGTTTGTGAAGAATCATCAATGTGGGACTCAAGTGTTAAAAGCCCATCTTGTCAAATTCATAACTCTCAGCTCATAAGGGCTATGAAGAAGTTCTACCACAATTTGGAAAGCCCTCATTTAGATCTATAACTTTCATGTTTTCATGAATTTCAGATTCTCAAAGGAGCTTGGCCAAAAAGCCTCTCAAAGTTGCTGAAAAACAAGCTTAAAAGTGAAATTTCTCTAAGTTATTTTCCCTTCTTGAAATGAATTTGATCATAACTCCAAATCTATGCATTTTCTGATCATGGACCACTTGGGGACTTTTTTAGGACTTGTCAAGAGATTTCCAATGAGCTTTGAACCAACTCAATTGGATGCGTGGTTAAGGAGTTATGGTCTTGCCCCTTTCAAAACCCTAATTCCCGACTTTTGCAATTACTCCTCAACCCTTGATCCAAATTTCATGAAATTTTATGGGTAGATGTAATATGTCATTAGGAACATTTTTGATTCACATCTTGAGGTCAGATTCCTTATGAGTGAAGAGTTGACTTTTCGGTCAACCGAACGATCGATCGGTGGCTACCGAGTCGACTGTAGATGCTCTGGACCTTTTGAGGCTTTGAAACTTCTTGAATGGACTTTACCAAGCCATATGAACATTATGGACCATGATCCTGTCATTGCAACACCTTTTAGATCAAAAGTCAAACCGCAATTGACTTTTCCTACTCGAAAACCCTAATCGGGTATCCTGAACTTCACTGCTTTTGATTCCTGGGTAACAACCTCAAATTGGATTCATGCTTGATCCAATAGAATATTATTGATGATGTGGAGACCCAATCTCAAAGAGGAGCAATCCAAAACATTGACTGGTCAACCCTCGAAATCTCGATTTCGGCTGTACAAAACCCTGATTCTCCTGTAACTTGACAAATACCACTCGAAATGGGTTAAGGTTAGATAAACATGTGAACATGCTCCTAAAATGATGATGAAGATCTAAGGGGTCAAAATTTGGGGTATGACAATGCCCCTTCTAGATTAGTCCCTCAATTTCATCTTTGAGTTGGATGTAATAGTTGGTATTATGGACATGACTCTTGTGGTAACAATATTATTTGGACTAGTAAGTGTGTGCAAACTCTTTGACCGGATAAGGGTCATTTATCCCGTCCTCTTTGAACTTTGTGTTGGCGGACTCCTTTAGGATTCTCTCATGCGAAATGCTCAAGGGAGTATACACGTCAAACCTCAAGTAGGGTATACGTTCATTCTCCTCTTAGGATTGCATTAATTCTTTCTTTGGAGGTCGATCAAACTTGGTGTTTCTTGACCCTCGGCCGCCTTTGGCGGACAATAACTTTTCTTCATAATTGATATAATTTTTTCCCTAATTAACAAATCCTTTAGATTATATGCCTCATTCCGCTCTAACTTCTCTCAGAATGCATAGTCTGGTGTGAGGTCTTTCTAAAAAATCCACAATTTCAGGTTCTCATACGGGCATCCAATAACAAATGCCACCTTGGTGTAACAATCAATATAGTTATATAGGGTTTCCTTATTACCCTATATGACCTTGTTAAGCACGACCATGATGGTTGGTTGTCTGTTCTTGGCAGTAAGATGGGAGATGAAAGCCTAACGCAGGTGAGACCATAAATATATGCTTCCACTTGGAAGGGACTTATAATAGGCCAGGGAGAATTTGATTAAGGTCAGTGCAAATAACTTGCATTTCACGTCTCGTTTGGCATGGTAGTAGTATTGTAGGTCATTCATAGGCTTGACGTACTCATCATAATCTTTTTTCCCGTTATAACTTTTGAGCTTTAGATATTTCTCTAGTGACTTCAAAATCTTGTTGTCCAAAATGTGAGCGGACAAAGCGTTATTTTCCAAGGCTGGGCAAAAACATCTTCTTCGCCCCTTTCCCTCCTCCTAGGACGACGAACTTCGAGAGGAGTAGAGTTGCCTCTTCATTCCTTCAGGATTAGGGGAAGGAGTATGTAGCTTGTGTTAACGGTGGCTTGGATATTTTTGGACCTCTTATGGATCCCTTCTCGGCTCAAGATTGGAGGTTTTATGCGAGGTCGTCTCTTGCATAATGTTGTTCCTTAGATTGACATTATGTAGACTTTATTCTATTTGAGTCAGCTTATTCCCTAAGGCTTAAGATTTTTGTTGTTGAACCATCTGATACATATTGTTCAACAGTTCATTGGTTCCTTGCAGACCAAGATTATCCTGCAAGAGTTGGAAGTTAGGGGCGCTTCTCGTTTGGACATTGTAGACGATAGAGGATTTAGAATGAAGGTTTTCTTAGGTTGAGGCATTCATTGATTTATCCTAGGTTGGATAAAATTCTGCAGCAGAGGAACGAAAAGAGCAGTGGTTAAGAGTTGATCGTCCATCCTTTGAGGAGGAGGCAAATGATTCCTAACCACTTAAGCAGCTGCAGAAGATTGCCATTGGACGGTGTAACGAGTAGCCTTTGAAGCTGCCATCGTTGGACAGATATGATGGAAAAGAGTTTGACTTTGAATTTGAGGGAATGGAATAGGAAATAGAGATATGCACTTTGATCGAAGAAGGTTTGGATTTATATCGGGAGCGATTTAGTTGAATCAAGAAAAGATATATCGTGGAGATCGCATGAATCGAAAGTCGATTCCCATATACAACACCAATATTTTATTCTGAAACTATATGATGATCGGGAAGAACGAATTCATCGTTTGTTATAGTCGTTCCAAACTTTCGATGTAGTGAAGAATGGGCTAATATGCATGTTTAACACTTCAATGCTAAAGTAAGTAAAAGAGTGAGAAATAATATTTTAATGAAAAATAATTTAGATACCTATAAAGTGACACCCTTTCCTTTTTAAATATGAAAGATGAATGATAATCGAACACATGTAGATCAACATGAGAAGCAGTCAGCCCTCAGAAAAATTATCGAGAATAAAGATATTCTCATAAGAGACACTCTACATCGAGAAAAAAAACAAATATACATATTTCTTACATGATAATTCACTTAATTATCCCTTCGTCTCATAGGCTTGTGGACGACCCATGACAATATCTAAAAAGTTAAATATTTCGTCTGTTTTAAAATAACCGTCATTTTTAATAAATAATTTTTTTAAAAAAATAAATATTATTTTCACTTTTTAATATAAACATAATTACTATTTTTCAATTATATTCTTTAATTATTATTTTGTGCATTGCTTCTAATACATTTATAAAATTAAAAATATTAAAAATGTAATTTTTTATAACAATATTAATAATATATAATTTAATTTGTGTGAAAAAAATCTTAAATGAAATTTTTTTAAATAGATGAAGCATGTATTCATTTTAAAAGGGATGAAGCATGTAATATGAAAAAGTACCAAGTCCCATGACAGCTGCCGATATCACATGTCCTCAACGTACGGATAACTGTGCAACTCTGACATATGTTACCCTTCTGCCCCACAAAATCAGCTCCTTCGATGTCCATCACATGTTATCAAATTCAACCATTTTTTTATAGTACCTCTTGTTCATTTAAATTTGAACTTTCAAAGTTTTTTTTATAATTATTATAAAACAATAAATATAAATAAACTATTTCAGTCAAATTCAAGCTTTATTTCGCGTTGTTGTAAGAAATTATTGAATCTGATAATTGTTAATAGAAAATTATTATCTATTTTTAAATTGATAGTGTAATTAATATTTAAATTTCAAAATTGATTAATGGAATTAGTAGTGGGAATGGCCATGGCAAGACAAGTTGAATTGGTGAGCACGTGAATCTCATACTGTGTTCTGTACCTTCAAACTCATTCTGTCTTCCAATTTTGTTATTATCATGAATGTCTACGTGGCGATGATGAGGGTTTTGTAGCATGCTCATCAGGAAAGACTATGAATGCTTTTTTTGACATACCTTTTGAACGCAAGTGAGTTTTAGATGTATATTTTAAAAAGTAATAAAATTAGGATACGAGAATTAAGACATCTCTATATAAGAACAAAGTCTCTTTTAAAACTAATACTAACACGAATAATATCTAATTTCATCAATAGAGAAATTATTATGACTTTTCAAAGTCAAGGCATTGGCGCATGTGTTTGTCTCTTGTGAACATGGTTTACTTGAGTAATACCTTTTAAGAAATTTTTACTCACATAACGACATTTTTTTATAATATTCTTTTAAAATATTTATCTTTCTAATCAATTTTCTAAAATATCTTAGTTTTAAATAAATAAAAAATTTCGTTGAAGGGAAGCGCCAAATTATTTAGAGTCACTCTTATGTTTAAAAATGGAGCGTCGTTCAATTTGGAATCACCTTTATGAAATAGAAGAGAGCGTCATTCCATTTGGAATCACCCTTAATTGATGAGGAGGAGACACCATTTGCTTTCGACTTCCTTTTATTTCGTAATAATTTATTTAATTATTAATAAATCATATATTATATATAATTATAATATTTATTATTATTTTATTTAAAAATTTTCTTGTATAAATAGATGAGGCTTGTATATTCTTTCACATTTAAATTACCATTATTTCTTACAAATTTAGCAGAGTGAATCATATAACTTAGAAGATATTGACATGTCATTTTCTTAAGAACCAAACCTCCGATAAAGATGATGTTTTGGAACATCCAAAGTTTAGAGCAACTATGAAGAAATTTGAATCCCTGGTTAGAAGGAGACATTTCAGATGATGAAAGAATTAGAAGTATTGAAAGAATTGTTTCGTACTTCTCGATTGCAGATGACAATATACGGCGTGAGTGGGTACAAATTAAAGATGACAACGAAGTTAGGTCTATGATGTTTGGAACTGATGATATTACTTTGATTGTTGTTATATCTTAGTTTATGTTGTATTAATCCTTATATTTTTAATGATTTGCGTTGTTGCTTTAGAAGTATTTCAATTTGTTTTGTGGTAAACAAAAGTTGTTATAAATATTAAATTCCAAGGTTACACATTTTTTAATGACCAAAGTAAATTTATCTAAAACTTGTTCCAACATTTAGACAACGTTTCCTCGTATGCCCGGGAAGACGACATATTCCACACAACCTTTCCATTTTCTCAGTTGTATCCATTTCAGCTCTAATTTGCGTGCTTTTGTGGCGGCCCTTTTTGTTTCTTCTCATGTTTTCCTTGTGGTAAATTGTGTCCTCATGATAGGTTGGCCAATAATCCTCACTAGCTACCACTGGAAAGTTGTTATTGTAGATACCGAATAAGTTCACGACCTTGTAAACTTCTGATAGTTGCAAGAATGGATCTTGACGAACACTGGAATATGCGACAATGACATATGAACAAGGCATACGGAAGGTTTGAAACTTTCCGCAGTCGCACCAATTTTTATGAATTTCCACCCTGTAGTCACTACTAGAAAAAAGACTTTTGAGAAAATGTTTTTACATCGGGTATTTACTAGAAGCGATGTAAAATGTGAAATTATAAACACGGTGGCAGTATCGTAAATATTAAAAAAAAAATTATTAGATCTTTTACATCGGGCCATTAAAATAACCGATGTAAAAAATTGAAAAAAAATTATTTAAAGGTTTTTTAAATCGGTTATGAATGCAACCGATTTAAAAAGTAATATTAAAAAATTTTAAAAAAATTATTTAAAGGTTTTTTAAATCGGTTATGAATGCAACCGATTTAAAAAGTAATATTAAAAAATTTTAAAAAAAATTATTTAAAGGTTTTTTAAATCGGTTATAAATGCAACCGATTTAAAAAGTAATATTAAAGAATTTTAAAAAATTATTTAAAGGTTTTTTAAATCGGTTATAAATGCAACCGATTTAAAAAGTAATATTAAAGAATTTTAAAAAAATTATATAAAGGTTTTTTAAATCGGTTATAAATGCAACCGATTTAAAAAGTAATATTAAAAAATTTAAAACAAATTATATAAAAGTTTTATAAATCGGTTATAAATGCAACCGATTTAAAAAGTAATATTAAAAAATTTTAAAAAAAATTATATAAAGGTTTTTTAAATCGGTTTTTAGTGACCAACCGATTTAAAAAGTCCCAAAACAAAAAACAAAAAAATTGGCTTTTACATCGGTTGGATATCCACCAATTTAAAATCAATATTAAAAAAATTAAAAAAAAATTACACGGCTTTTACATCGGTTGGGATATCAACCGATTTAAAAAGTGATTTTAAAGGGTTTATTAAATCGGGTTGTAATTCCACCGATTTAAAAAGTAGTTTAGATATTTAAAATTAAATCTGCACGCACAGTTCATTTCATATCTTCTTCCTCTCTCCCACCCACGACGAATAAACAACCCACTAGGATTCCTTTTCGTCTCACTCCCGCCGTCGCCGTCACCTTTCCTCCCTCCCCTCCGTGCTCGCGCCGTCGCCGTCAACATCATCTCTTCCTCCTTTCTCGCCGTCGCCGTCGCTCCTCCTACCGTACTCGCCGTCTCCCCTCTGATCTCCGTCGTATCCGGTCATCTCCTTCAGGTTTTTTTTCTTTTTCTTTATTTATTTATTTATCTTTTCATTTTAATTTGGTTCTTGTGTGATTCAAATTTGTTTGAAGATTTTTCATGGGATTTTCAGGTTTATACGAAAATCTATTTTTTTTTATGCATGTTTTTTTAAGAATATATCCGTCTTTATAAAAATTTGGCTTTAGACAGAAATTTTCATATCTCGGATCTCTAAGATGATTTATAAGTTACTGTTAGAAATACAATTTAGACAGAAATAGGTAAACAAATGACAGTGAAAACAATGAAGAGAAAGCTAAAATTGAAGAGAAAAGTAGAGAAGAAATGAACAGAAATAGGTTACTGTTATGTGATAGTAGGACAATTTAGTTCCAAAAATTTATATATTGAAGAAATAGTTATCAATTTATTAGTTAAGTTTATAAAATTGAAATTGAAATTGAAGAAATAGTTATTATTTTATTAGTTGAAAATGGTGATAAGGTGCATCTTGGAGCTGATATTACTGTTTTGGCGCTTCACACACCTTGGTATGGTAGTTCAACTTGTCAATTTAGATTCTGTTTGACACCCTTTTTTTTGGATCCAAAACTGGAAGATTTGTAATAAACTGAGACATAGTTGTTTGTCAATGGTTTTGCTTCATTTTAAATGACATAACAAAATAGTGTAGTCTCCATAACAAAAAAATATTTTATATATATATATATATATATATATATATATATATATATATATATATATATATATATATATATATATATATATATATATATATATATATATATATATATATATATATATATATATATATATATATATATATATATATATATATATATATATATATATATATATATATATATATATATATATATATATATTATGAATTTGAATTGTAAAATAGAGATCAACAAAATATTTATACAGATTTTAGAGATCAACAAAATATATCCGTCTTTATAAAAAAAACTATAATTTGATCAAATAGAAATATTTATTACCAAAAATAGGATGAGTCATTCTCTTGTTAGGAAGAATCATGTGAGTCAATAAATATTGATTTATAACCATTTAATTAAAATAGTATAATAGGTAAAAAAAAATGAGCAATTTTTAGTTTAATATAATCCTTCCCCACACACACGATGACACAGAAAATCATTATACATTAAATCATTTAATTTTACACTTTAAAAATATAATGGTTGAATCATTATACATTAAATCATTAAATCATTATACATTTAATTTTACATTAAATCATTATACATTAATCATTATACATTTAATAATACAATAAAATCATAGTAATAATAAAATAAAATATAGTAATAATAAAAGAATGGTTGAATATTAACATTCTAGAAAACAGAACATTTAAATTTTAAAAATAGATAGTAAAAAATCAAATAAAATACTCATTGACAAAATAAAATATATATAATTATTTTTGTATTTAATATTTTAAAAAATAATTTAGTCTATATAATTGCAAATAAAAGAGGTGTCTCATGGAATTATTTACTAGTAGTAATTTATGTAAAGGTTGCGAGTAATTAGTGGTGTCTCATGGAATAAAAATTGATTTTTCGTTTCTCGCAGGATTTGTGTCCCTCTTTTTCCTTTAATTGCGAGTCATCCGGCCGCCACGTAATTGCAGGTTCTGTTTTCATTCTTTATAACTTCTCAATTCTTCTTTTATGCCACGTGTTTACACGTAAAGACTTTTTGTTCTCTCTAATGTCCAAAAGAGGGACTATTATAGACTTTTTTTCTTCTGAATTAGTGCTTTTGGGGTTCATCAAGCGGCAAATGGGAATAGAAAAAAGGCTACATGGCTACGACCCAATGTATGCGTGGTGTAAATTATATTTAGATATTTAATTTTATCATATAAGTATTCACTAATTATGTAATTCATTTGTAGACAAGGAAAAAATCTAACTCTAATGATTGTGGGTATTATGTGATGAAAAATATGTTGGATATTGTCTCTGCCAATATAACCAACTCTTGGATGAAGGTAATAAAAATGACTTTAATTTGTTATTTACTTTATGTTTTTCAATTTAATATGTGAATTTTCAAAGAATAACTTTATTTTTACTTACGTGTTGTAGGTATTTGATGACCCAACTAACCTATCGCCCGATGATTTGCGACTCCGTTGGGCAACATGTTTCTTTGAATTATATAAAGGTTAATCTTTTTGTTGTTGTAGTACATTTGTGTAGCTTTTTGTTGTTAGCACATTTGTGTGTAAAGGTTAACCGGCCTTTTTATTGTTAGTACGTTTGTGTATATCCTTTTGTGAATCAATTATGTGTATACTAGATATTTGGTGCAATCAAATTAGATTTATGAGAAAAATATGAAAATAATGACCTAAATATGGTCTATGTGATGTTGCAAAACTATGAAAATAGTGACCTAAATGTGGTATATATGATGTGCAATATGGAAAATAGCGACCTAATTATGGTCTGTGTAATGTTGGAAAAATATGAAAAATTAGGTACAAAATAGTTACAGGGAACAACTAAAAAATAGGAAAATAATTTATACTCGTAACAGTACTTTTTACATCGGGCGAATGAAAAAAGCGATGTAAAAAACTGCCTTTTAAATCGGTTTAAACACATAACCGATGTAAAAAGTGTCAGCAAATTTTTTTTCCAACACTACTTTTCACATCGGGTGAAACATCAAACCGATGTAAAAGGTCTACCTTTTACATCGGGTTTACCAGCGAACCGATGTAAAAAGTGGCAGCATGAAATTTTTTTTTCTTACAGTACTTGTTACAACGGTTTTGGCACGCAACCGATGTAAAATATCCACCTTTTACATCGGTTTTTCCCCGCAACCGATGTAAAAACCCCCTTTTATATTTAAAATTTAGAATTATAATTTTTTTTCACATCAAACATAAAAATTGAACCGATGTGATTGGTGTATTTCTTACATCGGACCACATAACCGATGTAAAATGTTGGTATTTACTACATCGCCTGGCTTTACATCGGACTAAGACCCGATGTAAAAAGTCAATTTTGCCCGATGTAAAAAATCATTTCTGCACTAGTGAGTATCCCATTAGCCGACCCTCATTGTGATCCTTTGTCTCGTCAATAATGAAGTTGTAATCGTGACAGTCAAATGCTCTAACTCGATGTGAGGCCGCCTTAACAGTTTCCTCCTTCATATATTTCATACATGTTTCGCTGAATAATTGTCCTGATTCCAAAACAACGCTCCATTTTTTGCCTCTTGCCATAAAAAGTGACCCCAATCTATAATAGGTTGCTCTTACCAACGCAGTGATGGGGAGGTTTCTAGTTCTCTTAAATACGTCGTTTAGGGATTCCACAAGGTTTGTGGTCATGTGACCCCATCGGCATCCTCCATCAAAATCCCTTGTCCATTTCTCCACTAGAATGCTATCAACCCAACTTAATGTTTTTGCGTTTGACAATCTTATTTCTTCACGGTAATACATGAACGATGGTTGGTTTAAGGCATACCCAACGTTCACTACTTTTTTATGGAGATTTCTTTCTTTGATTTCCCGCATAAAATTCTGAGCAATGTGTCTTATGCAGTAGACATGGACAAAAGGAGGATTGTGCCAACCATTAGCAGGATTGTTGTAAGTGCTCACAATAGAGGCATGTCTATCCGTAATCAGACATAAGTTGGGTTGCAGGGCGACATGTGTTCTGAGATTTTTGAGGAAGAAAATCCAAGCTTCACTTGTCTCACCTTCGACCAGAGAAAAGGCAATCGGGAATATATTATTATTTCCGTCTTGTGCAACCGCCATCAACAATGTTCCTTTGCATTTTCCATACAACCATGTTCCATCGAATTGAATAACAGGTTTGCAGAACGCAAAAACTTTGATACATGGTTGAAATGCCCAAAAGAGACGAGAGAATATCCTACTTCCATAAACACATGTTCCATTAGGAGTGTATGCTGGAAGTGACTCCAATATTACAACTGTACCAGGAACATATTTTTGAAGTGTTGGAAAATACTGTGAAGTTGATTGTAAGATTTTTCCTAACTCCCATATACATGTTCAACCGCTTTAATTCTTGCAATCCAAGCTTTCCTGTACGATGGGGTATAGTTGAACCGTGCAACGACATGAGAGATAATTGTGCTCACCTTCACAGATGGATCTACGCCAATAAGATACAAAATCTCTTGGCACATTAATTGGGAGCTTAATTTACCACGATCTTGCCGATTGATGTTGGTTGTGCAACTATGAGGTGGATCCATCAAACCTATCTCCCAACAATCACTTCTCTTCCGATAGGACACTGCTAACCGAAACTTGCAAAATTCATTACGGCAAACTACGACATAGCATTTTGAGTCATTGCGGTTTACTTTAAAATCAACAAAGTTATCCATGTGAAACTTTATTATAGCTTTCATGCACTCTGCTTTTGTGCGGTACTGGTTCCCCATTTTCAAGACACATTCGATTTGTTGAGAAGGATTGTAGAACAAATCTGAGGATGGCTTGTCTCCACTCAATTGCAAGTTAGTCATGTGTTGGGGAGGACAATATATATGACTTAATGGTAATGCCTCTTCATCTATGTCTTCAAGTGGAGTGATTACGGTGTAGTCCCCAGTCCCAAACAAATTCACCATTTGATCAACCATGGCCTCAGATTCTTCTTCCTCCTCGTCAACTACATCAACTTCATCTTGTTCTAATTACTGTGACTGATTTATTACATGAGATTCACCAAACATTTGGGATTGTTGAGTCTGACAAACTAATAGATACAACTCGATATAGTCGAACCTAGAGTTTTCATGACTATCAAACATGTGTTGAACATCGTTATCATCCTGTATATTCTGTTGAAAATACTTGACCTGACTGTCTTAAAAAATGGGACTTCTATATATGATTTGAGAGATTAGACCAGACAAAATCTTTGACTCTATTTGCTATTTGAAATGCAAAAATTTGATTTTCTGCTCATTGCTAATCGAGTAACATCAGTATTTTAAAACCCAAAACCGGAACTTTCAGAGAAGTACGTGTCTCCATTAAAATGAGCATGAACAATATAATTTGTTGTTCTAGACATATTTGCATATAATGAAATTTAGTTTAGATGATATTTACCCTTTTCAATGTGTATTGATACATATAATAAACGTACCATAATAAAATAATATTAAAGCTTACAAGGGAGGCGCCATTTGGTTTGGAGCCCCTTCATTAAATTACAAGGGAGGCGCCATATGGTTTGGAGTCCCTTTTCACACATTACAACTGTGGCACCATTTGGTTTGGAGTTAGCATTTAAATTACAACAGGGGCGTCGTTTAGTTTGGAGTCTCCGTAGTAATGTGTACAAAAATTGAATGTTGCATGCATGCAATCTGCCAAGTGTGACAATTTCTATACAAAGTTCATCTACCTCATTTATTTTTCTGCATGGTAATCAACATATCATCTCCAACAAATTATTTTTTCTATCGACCACAAATTCAATTTTTTTACTATAAATACATAGGAGACTTCATTGTCAAAATCATCAATTCTATCCAACAATATATCATCTCCAATATTT
The DNA here is from genome assembly GCA_963859935.3 of Lathyrus sativus. Taxonomy (NCBI): domain Eukaryota; kingdom Viridiplantae; phylum Streptophyta; class Magnoliopsida; order Fabales; family Fabaceae; genus Lathyrus; species Lathyrus sativus. The sequence continues at coordinate 522,074,484 of OZ012739.1, forward strand.
TGTTCTTATAATCACACTGTATAGTCTGTAGAAAAATGTCTATGGTAACATTGGGAGAGAAGCATAGAGGAACATCAAACAACATCGCTTCTTATGTAAGTATTTGTAGCTCACTATTTTTTTTATAATCACATTATTGTAATGGTTTGTAGCTCACTATTTCTTTTTTGTTAGAATACTCATGACTTTCAAACTCGTGGGCATAAATATTTCCCACATGACGAGATAATTCAACCATATTTGAAACACACAGGATTTGGAGAAGTAATCAAAATCCAAAATTATACCGTGGATACAAAGTTCATTTTAGCGATTTAAGAAAGGTGGCGACCCGAGACACATACATGAAGTTAACGAACTCGACTCTGTAGTGTGGAGTGTAAAGGTTCTGGTTATCAACTTCACCACAGTGGAAATGTAAAACAGTGATCGTGTCAAAATTCAGTTTGGAATGCTACAAGATATTCCATGTCCACCAAAATGTATCCCCGAGAAGTATCACACAAGTAAAGTCTCCAACCAATGGGATTATTCTCCATGGACCAACTTTGCAAAACATGAGTGTCGTGAATGGAAGCATCGTCGACATTTTATTTTGTCTGACATTGTGTTGCCATACGAGAGAAAATAGTCTATCCAATACATGAATTGGTATAGGTCGGTTACCATTGGTTTTATTTCTCATCCTAGATATCTGGTTGACCTACGCCAGCAAGCCTCATCATCAAGAATCCAACCGCCAACCCAGCCCTATTTCCAACAGCCAAGCCAACTCTCACTCATACAACCACAACTCTATGAACATACCCTTACCAATCCACCCCATTCACACAAAGTTATTCCCAGTCTCAATACCAACAATATGCACCACCATACCAAACATACTCCTATGATACTACAAACCAATTTAACACGGAGTATCAAACACCCAATCAACCCTTACCCATCCAAACATTTACACCGATGTCACCTTACGACCAGAGAGGCTATCATCCTGACATTGCCTCATCGAGCCAACCACCCTAACAAAATTATGAAGGCCTGGGCAACCCCATTAATTTGGATGACTTTGCGGAGATCGACTCAAATGCATGGGCCCAAATGATCCATTTTCTTGAAAACGAACCATTGGACCGACGCCACCACAAAGACCACCAAGAAATGTACGTACTAGAGGATGCAGTACAAGCGGACATTTCCCTCGACCTAGTCGTAGAAATTAGAGTATCATATTTCCCCTATGTACTCATTTGTTATTAAATGAAATTGTTAATTATTATTTAATAATAATAATTTAATATATTATTTATTAAATACTATTTAATTGTTAATTATTATTTAATAATAATTATTTAATATATTATTTATTAAATATTATTTAATTATTAATTATTATTTAATAATTATTATTTAATATATTATTTATTAAATATTATTCAAAAATCATCAATTAAGGGTGAATCCAAATGGAATGGTGCCCCCTCCTATTTCATAAGGGTGACTCAAAATGAAATGGCGCCCCCTCTTTAAACATAAGGGTGACTCCAAATGGTATGGAGCCTCCCTTCAACGAATTTGTTTTTTTGAAACTAAGGTATTTTGGAAAATTGGTTGAAAAGATGGGTATTTTAGAAAATATTATAGGGAAAGGTGGTTATGTGGGTAAAAATGTGTTTTGGTAACAATGTGGTTGTGTAAGAATATTTTGCAATTAACAACATAAGAAAGTAGAAGGAAAATTTTGCTGCTGATAGGTGTCGAGTATATAATAGTTTTCGTATCAATTTGCGATACTTTTAAACTTTTTTTGCACGCTTCTAATTGCGAAACAACTTATTTATTAAGTGATTCATGCATCAATGTATATAGTTGGTAGTTTTAATATATTTGTTAATTTTTCAGCATTTATGTAAAAAGGGTGCAGCAAAAATCGGAAGAAAAGTAAAGAATCGAAGAAATTCATGTGTCGAAGAAAACAACACCGTCGCCTGGCGAAGGAGGAGCGAAAGAGAAGATTCGCCCGACGAAGGCTAGGTGAGGCAAGAAGCGAAATAAGTTTCAAATTCTAGTAGCTACTGGAATTAGTTCGCTGGCAGATTCGCCGGGCAAATGAGGAGCGAAAGAGATTCACCCGAAGAGCTTTATTTCGCTTGGCGAATGCAGATATTTTTCTCCAGCCCACTGGAACTGTTGTTGTCACGTGGCTTAACTTAAGGGTTTTTCCTGGCGAATGATGTAGCTCGCCCGACGAATTTGCATGGGCAAAACATGTGTATTTTAGCACTTGTTGATATTTTTTATAACATGACTTACTTTTCATAGAATCTTTTGTGACCTAGAAACATTGGTGTGGAGTGAAAAAATCATCTTCTTCATTATCACTTAGAAATCAAAGCTTTTAAGCTTCAATCTTTGATCCTTTCAAACTTGATGCTCCAAAAGCTTTGTTTGTTACTTGTTGCTCAAGCTACCATGGTTAACGGTAGCTAAATCTCTCCTTGTGTCAAGATTAAGGTAGATAATCCTCACTTTTGTATGTATTTCTCTTGAACTTTTGTATGTGAACAAGTTGATGATGAATATATAGTGAAAAACCTTGTATATATGTTATATTTCTGTTGGATCATTATTGAGAGATATGTTTCAACTATTGACCTACCTTTTTCATCTTTCAACAAAGAAAGTTTAGAAATAGTTTTGTGAGTTGATATTCACTAATATAAAACCTTTAGTGTTATCATATTGATAGTAAGTTGAGAGATCATCTAAGAATTAATATGATACAACTCACAATTTATTTTAGAGATGAAACATTTTGAGAGGATTTATGATTATATTTATCGTTAATGAGTTCACATGCTTTATTAAGAAAATACGAATGAAATGCATTATCGAGCCCTAATCTTGACATGTTTTTAACAATCGTTTTGAAACCGAAACTCTTTTACCGTTACTTATAACTTTTTATGTGATCGTTGTGTTACGAAACCAAAACAAAAATATTTTATGTTCTATGTTTAAAACAATTCCAGCTGTAGAAAGGAGGTAATATCAACCAATCCCTACGGATACGATAACAAAAACCCACAATAATATTATTTCAACAAAATGACGTCGTTGTTGGGGATTGTTGTTTGATATTGCAAGACTTGCAATAGTTGATAAGTTTTAATCTTTGTTTACCTCAGTTCCTTTTTTCTTGTGCTTCTTAATTTGTTTGCTTAAGTTTTACAGACTCTGTTTATGCGAGGAAAGTTACCTGCAGGTCAACTTCTTTTCAATCCTAAGATTGAGAAAACTGCACGTAAGTTGAATAGCAAAACTAGACAGAGGAGGCAACTTTCCAAGGAAAGACGAGAAAGAGAAGAAAGTTCTACTTCTACACCAATACCACCACCAAACATGGCAGATCCACCACCATTATCATCCCCTTCAACACCATGTACCAACAGTCCAAGGCACAGTGTTAGTTTACGCGCAATGCCCACAACGGTAGGCATTCGGAAATGAAAACAAGAATTCTTGCACTTCTATACCAAAATCCTTTTACTGGTATGGATCATGAGGATCCGTTCACACATCTCACCAAATTCTATGAGATTGTGGGTGCAACAGGAGCGCCGGAAGCTGAAGAAGAATCATTGTTCGAGAGATTATTTATGCATTCCTTAATCGGGAAGGCAAAGGAATGGTATCTTGACCAATTCAATTTGGTGATGACGGACTGGAATGTGTTGGAAGAAAAGTTCCTTGAACAATTTTTTCCACACAATCGATTCATGGAAGCAAAAACTGCAATTTCAGTGTTTCCTCAAGGAGGAAATAAATCTCTCAATGAATCTTGGGAGAGGTTCAAATCTATGTTACGAAAATGCAAAGGCCACGATTTCGATGAATTAACACAAGTGCATTTCTTTAGAAATGGGCTCCAATTTGTTCACAAGTTTTTGTTACACGCTACCGCGGGTGGATTTTTAGTGGCAAAGAATGCAGAAGATGTGGTAGCCATCATTGATAGGATGGCATTGAATGAGCACCAATGAAATCATAACCATGGTACACCTCAACAAAAATCGGGAATGATAGAGTTGGGAACAAATGATGCGATCCTTGCGCAAAATAAATTAATTTCACAACAAGTGGAGTTGTTGACGCAACAAATGTCAAAGCTTCCACAACAAATTAAAGAAATGCAAGAGATTCCCAACAACAAATAAGTGGCGAGTTGTGAGCTTTATAAAGGAGATCATTATACCAGGTATTGTCCTCCGGTTATGGTAGATATAAGTTATGTGGGAAATCAAAACCAAGGGTATCAACCTCGACAACCTTATTAAAACAACCAAGGTTACCAACAAAGATGTAATCAAGGTTATTAACAACAAGGCTGGAGACAAGATGTTGGAATATCAAACCGTCAAAATTATTATCAACCTACACAACCTCAAGGTGGAAGTTCAAATTTAGAAGAAACTCTCAATTAATTCATGCAAATGTCAATGGCCAACCAAAAGAGTAATGAGGCATCAACCAAGAATCTTGAAAACCAAGTTGGGCAACTTGCGAAACAATAGCCGATCAACAATCAGGGTCATCCTTTTATGCTAATACTTAAACCAATCCAAAGGAACATTGCAAATCCATTGTTACTAGGAGTGGAAGAGAGGTAGGTGGAGGAGAAGAAAATGACAAGAAAAATGATGATGTGAAAAGTGATGAGATTGTGGAGGAACAAAAAAATGATGAGGTAGAAGTTGAAAAAAATGAAGAGGAGAAATTAGTTGAAAATGAGAACCATGAGAAAGAAGATGTAGAGAAAAAGAAAAAAATCAAGAAAGGGAAAGAGAAGTTGAGTTCAACTCCAATTCAAAACTTGCCTTATCCTCATGCTCCCACCAAGAAAGACAATGCTAGGTACTATGCTCGGTTCATAGATATATTTCGTCAATTACAAATTAATATTCCATTTTCCAAAGCTCTTGAAAAAAATGCCCAAATATGCAAAGTTCATCAAAGACATCCTTACCAAGAAGAAATCATGCTTGATGCGAGTTGTAGTGAAATCATTCAAAGGACTCTACCGATCAAGGAAAGTGATCCGGGTCGGGTTACTTTGTCAGTTATCATGGGTGATGTTTATGTTGGTAAAGGTTTAATTGACTTAGGCTCAAGCATCAATTTATTCTGTTATCTATTATTAAGAGGTTGGGAAGCATTGAGATGAAAGTAACAAGAATGGCATTGCAATTGGCCGACAAGTCTACAACTCATCCTCATGGAGCAGCTCAAGATGTGTTAGTCAAGGTGCATAAATTCTTCTTTCTAATCAAATTTGTTGTTATTGACATGGAGGAAGACCATGATGCTCCATTGATTCTTGGGAGACCTTTTATGAAGACGGCTAGAATGATGATTGATATTGATGATGGTCTCATGAAAATGAGAGTTCAAGATGAGGAAGTTTCCTTTAATCTTTTTGAAGCAATGAAGCACTCCAAAGATACACATGATAACTTTCGAATTGATGCAACAGATGAAGCTATAATGGAATTAACAAGGCAAGTCCACATGCCAACTCCCTTTGAAAAAGCTCTTGGTGATGCATTTGAAGTTCTTACCAAAGAGGAAGAAATAGAACTTGAAAAATGCTTGAATGAGCTTGAGACTTTGGAAGAATTGCAACCTTGTGAAAATGAAGTGGAAGTGTTGAAAAAATAAGTGAACGGTGAAAAATCCCAACTTGAATTGAAGATGTTGCCTCCTCATTTGAATTATGTGTTTCTTGATGACAGTTTTAACAAGCCGGTTATTCTTAGTAACATTTTGTCCAAAAAAGAGAAACATTGTTTAGTTCAAGTTTTGAAAAATATCAAAGAGCTATAGGTTGGGTTCTCTCTGATTTGAAGGGGATTAGACCGACTTATTGCATGCATAAAATGTTCATGGAAGAGGATTTCAAGTCGGTTGCTCAACCTCAATGCCGCTTGAATCCTACAATGAAAGAGGTTGTGAGGAAGGAAGTAGTGAAACTATTGGATGTCGGGACAATCTATCCGATTTCTGATAGAACTTGGGTGAGTCCTATACAAGTGGTTCCAAAGAAAGGAGGAATGACCGTGATAAAAAATTACAAGAATTAATTGATTCCAAGAAGGACTGTAACAGGTTTACGGATGTGAATTGAATATCAGAGGCTTAACCAAGCAACACGAAAAGATCACTTTCTGTTGCCTTTTATGGATCAAATGCTTGAAAGGTTATCGGGTTAAAAGTTCTATTATTTTTTAGATGGATATTCCGAGTATAACCAAATTATGGTTAATCCGGAAGACCATGAGAAAACGGTGTTTACTTGTCCTTTTGGGATTTTTCGCATAAAGATGCCATTTGACTTGTGCAATGCACCGACCATTTTTCAACGGTCCGTGCAAGCCATCTTTTCAGATCTTATTGATAAGACCATGGAAGTTTTCATGGATAACTTCTCCGTTTTTGGGGCTTCTTTTGAGTTATGCTTGAAAATTTTGGAAGCCGTTTTAGAAAGGTGTGTGGAAACTAATCTGGTTCTTAATTTAGAAAAATGAAATTTCATCCTCTAAAGGCCTTGAAGTCGATCAATAAAATATTGAAGTTATACAGAAGTTTCCACCACCAAAAAATGTGAAGGGAATCTGAAGTTTTCTTCTCAAAAATAGCAAGACCTTTGAGCAATTTTCTCAACAAAGATAAGTATTTTCTCTTTGATGACAAATGTTTAAAAGATTTTAAAATTTTGAAAGAAAAACTGATCACCGCACCCATAATCATTGCTCCAAATTGGACTCTCAATTTTGAATTAATGTGTGACAGAAGTGATTATGCGGTTGGTGCGGTGCTTGGCCAAAGAAAGACAAAAAAAATTGCGCAAGTGAATTACGTAACAACTGAAAAAGAATTACTTGTGATAGTATATGCTCATTGTCATACCCTAAATTTTGACCACAAGACTTCACGTCATTGTGCTAATCATCACCACAATATGGATGTATTTTCATACCTCACCAATCTTTTCAAAACTTATTGAGTATTCACCTTAACCAAGGATTAGGGTTTTGAGCCCTCTCAGAGCATTCAGGCAAGGGATCAATCAAGAATTTATATGATCTTCAACTTGTCAAGACTCTCAAACATCCATGAAGGGTCAAGAGATCCTCAAAATCAAGAATTTGGCACAAGATTGCATCATTCCAAGTTAATCAAGCCTCAAGATCACCTGTGTCACCAAATTAGGGTTTTTGGTTGACCAAGGCCTCTAGAGAGAAATTTTCATCTGGGAATGAGATAACACTTTGATATGTGATTAAAAAATCTCAAAATAACCTCATGAGTCCATTCATAAGTTCAAAATAGCCTCAGGGGATGCATCTATCAAAAATCAGGAAGTAGGGTTTTAACCTAATTCAACCCCTAGGTTGACTTTTGAAGTAAGGCATGATCAAAGGCCTCAAAATATGTTTCAAGGACCTCAAATACATCATATTGATACAGTTACAAGATTTTATTGATTCAAAGAACTTGATTCATAAGTAATATAAGGATCCAAATTCATCTGGACCACAAATTAGGGTTCTTCAGGAAAAGTCAACCATACCTTTGACTTTTGACCAAGACATGATCTCAAACCTTTGGAAATGATTCAAGATATCCAAAGACACTCTTAGAGGACATACATGATGTTTAAATATGTCAAGAGTTTGATTTCATAAGAGAATCACAAAGTTCAAAATTCATCTGATACAAAAAGTTTGTCAACAGATTTTGGATTGCTTCCAGATGAAGATTCATATCCAATACCTCTTCTGTTGTTTCCACTAACACCATATATCATAGAAGCCATCTTGCTTCTGTCTATGCTCTTAGTAAGAAATCTCTGAAAGCTAGAGTCATATTTTTCTAAAATGTTTTCACGTGACTTAGTCTCAGATTCAAGATTGCTTTTCAGCTTCTTGTATTTGAGTTTGATATTGTTATAACTTTTAAGAACTTCTGTTAAAACTTTTATAAGTTCTTCTTTGGTAAGTTTAGCCATTACCTCTTCTGCGTCATCATCAGATTCAGAATCTGATTCATATCCTGAGGTACCTTCCTCTTGATCCTCTATGCTGGCCATCAGTGCAACATTGGCACATTCTTCTTCTGATTCAGAAGATGATTCAGATTCATCTGAGTCATCCCATGTTGCCATCAAAACCTTCTTCTTTTTGTTAAACTTCTTCTTGGGTTTTTCTTTTTGAAGTTTGGGACAATCATTCTTGTAATGCCCAGGTTCTTTGCACTCATAGCACACAACTTCTTTCTTGTCAGATCTTATGTGCCCAGAAGATTCCTTTCTATTATCAGATCTTCTGAAGTTGTTGAACTTCTTTCCCTTGTGCTTCCAGAGTCTGTTGATCCTTCTGGACAGCATGGATAATTCATCTTCTTCTTCAGAAGAAGATTCTTCAGAGCTTTCTTCAATAACCTGCAAAGCTTTAGCAGATTTGTTAGATTTTAAGGCAACAAATTTACCTTTTTCTTTCTTCTGAGGTTCATCTTCCTCAAGCTTAATTTCATGGCTCCTCAGTGAGCTGATGAGTTCTTCTAAGGAGATCTTGTTTAGATCTTTATCCATTTTCAAGGCAGTCACCATTGGTCTCCATCTGGTAGGTAGACTTCTGATGATTTTCTTTACATGATCTGATGTAGAGTATCCCTTGTCCAGAACTTTTAGCCCAGCTGTGAGGATCTGAAATCTGGAGAACATGGCTTCAACAGATTCAGAGTCTTCCATCTTGAAGGCCTCATACTTCTGGATCAGAGCCAGAGCTTTTGTCTCCTTGACTTGAGAATTTCCCTCATGAGTCATTTTTAGGGATTCAAACATATCAAAGGCAGTTTCCCTGTTTGTAATTTTTTCATACTCAGTATGGGAAATTGCATTCAATAATATAGTCCTGGCTTTGTGATGATTTCTAAAATCTTTCTTCTGAGCATCTGTCATAGACTTTCTATCTATCTTCTTGCCATTCCCATCTGCGGGATGGACATATCCATCTATGACTAGATCCCATAGATCAACATCATATCCTAGGAAAAAACTCTCAATTCTGTCTTTCCAGTAATCAAATTTCTCCCCATCAAACATAGGGGGTTTGGTGTTGATCCTGTCTCTTTCTTCATATTTATTGTTAATGTTGGATGTAGTATTATCAACCATTGTAACAAATAAATATATATCAAAGTATTTCTCTCTGGATCTTTACTGACACTGTTAAGTGGTAGCACACACAGAACCGGAGCTCTGATACCAACTGAAGGTGAGATAATACTTAGAAGGGGGGGGGGGGGGGGGTTGAATAAGTATGAAAGATTAAAACTTAGGAATAAAAACACAGTTATTTTTATCCTGGTTTGTTGAACTCAACTACTCCAGTCCACCCTTCCTAGAGTGATTTGTCTTTCTCAACAAGGACTTAATCCACTATTTAATCAAACAGATTATAATAGTAACACCTAAGAACAACTGTTCTTAGTCTTCTCAAGAGCTACTGATTCCAATTGAATCCTCTTAAGGAAAACCTTTACAATTAATGTAAATCAAATATAAGAGTATGAATGCTTCTAAAAAGCTTTTATCACAAAAATGATTTTTCTCTTAAGTTTAAGTACAAATAATTCTAAGAATGAATATGAAAGAATGAGAGTTTTGAATGTTATAATTTCTTTTCAGCAAAATGTCTAACTGAAGAATTTGGTGGAGTCTTCCTTTTATAGGCAGTTGATCCAAGGAAGCTGAACGTTGAGAAGAGTGTCCCAAAAAGGTCTGAGCCTTTTTGTCTTCACATCAAGTGACCTTTCCTAGAAGTAGAAAGCACAGAAAAATCCTTTTTGTCTGTGTTCTTTGTGTCTAGCACCAATGAGGAAAGAGACGTTTGATTTACTCCAACGGATATAATCTTTGAATATTTCTTCTTCAGTTTTCAGCAAGTTCATCTGAATCTGATTGAGTCAGAGTCTTCTAATGATGTTCAGAACTTTGCTGTATCAGAGTCTTCTGCAGCAAGTGTGCTTTCAGCGTGTTGATCATCAGAGCATATTTGACACAGAACTTCAGTACTTGGCAGCTTTAGTACTTTCAGAAACTTCTGTAGAAACTATGCTTTGAGAAACTCTTCATACAATATTCTTCTTAGCTTCAGATGCTTCTGACTAGCTTCAGATGCTTCTGCTTGCTTCAGATTCTTCTGGAGCTTCTGCTTCAGATCCTTCTGGAGACTACGCTCAGGATCTTCTGTAAACAGCAATCAGAATCTTCTAATGAATGCATCTGGCGCTTCAGAGTCAGTTACTTTCTTGTATACCAATCAGATTTGCTTCTAGAGTGTTAATTTCATTTCAATCTGCAGTAAAACTCTCAAGCAAATTTTAGAGTATATAATTCTTAAATATAAAATTTCCTAACAGTTATCATCAAAACAAAGAGATATTATTAAGAACCAATCTGTGTTCTAACAATCTCCCCCTTTTTGATGATGACAAAAAGTATCAGAAATTTTGTTTAACTGAACATATCAGAATTATAACTCCCCCTGAGATGATGAATCTCCCCCTGAGTTAAATACAAATAAGGAATAGAAACTTCCCTTTTTTCTTGAGTAATCTTCAGAGTTAGATCTTGTTTGTACTTATAACATTTGAAGGTCAGAATGTCTTGCAGATTTTAAGATTCAGAGTTTGATAAAGACAAATGATCTAAGAGACTCAGAGTTTCTTTTATAGAAGGTACTTATCAAATGTTCTGAAATAGTCAGATTAAATATTAGATAGAATAGATATGTCTGAAGTTTTATTCTGGTGAAGTTATATTAAATAGTTCAGATCTATATTTTCTCCCCCTTTTTTGTCATAAGCAAAAAGTAAAAACTTTAAAAAGACAAATAAAAGGAAACAGTAAATAAGATAATTCAATGGAGAAAACTTTGATTCATTCATAGAACAGATCAAGAGTACATAGGAAAACATCAAAAGATATAGCAATAAAATACAGAAGCAAACAATAGATGCAAAAACACTAGAATGAAAAAAAAAATCTAAGAGTGTTTGGACAAAAGCATCTTCAATAGATCTGTAATCTCAGAGGATGATTGCTCTTGCTTGGACATACACTTAGCCATAGTTTCATTCTTTTCATCTTGCTTTGACATCCATTATGTCATATCCTCAGACTTCTTATCCTGCTTAGCCATCCAGGATTTGATCTCTGACTGTCCAGCTTCCAGAGCAGCAATCTTATCTTCAAAATCTGGATGTTCTTTCTTTATCTCAGATGAAGAAGTATGATGAGGTTCTGTAGCCTGAACAGAGTCAATTTCCATTGGTTCTGTAGAGTCTAAAGCATTGGAAGTAGAAGAAGGGTCTACCAGAGTCATAGCCAACGGATTTTCTTTAGATGCATTTTCAGTAGATTCTGTTGATGGTGGAGGAGCATCTAAAAGAAGCTGAGGTTCGGATTTGTTGACAGTCCAGAATATAGCTCTTGCAGCCTCAGCAAATCTGAGCTTTGCATCATCAGAACAGACATTCTTCAGATTTGAAGCTACAGAGTTGAATCTGTTGATGAATCCATTCTAGATGATGTCAGATTCTTTGGCATCCATTGTTGTTGAGCATTTCTTCTGAACAGTACCTAAATACATCTGTATTTCTTGCAAAAATGTTTGAAATAAATGATCAACATTAAGTCTGGATTTTGGACGTAACACAGTTTCCAGAGTTATAGGTTTAGGTTGGGGAGTTGGTGGAAAAAGTGATTTTTGGATGGAAATCAGAGGAGGGGGATAGTATGGAATGAAGGGTATCTCAGGTTTTTGAGGTTGGGATCTGTTTAAAGCATTTAACAAATGAGGTTTTGGTTTGGTGTGATTGGTAACAACATCAAAAGGTTCATTTGAGTAGGGATGGAAGGCAGATTTTGGTGGTGCATCAGATGCAACAGTGTTATCATATGCAATTGGCAGAGCTGAAACCACAACTTTATCAGATTTTTTAGAACATGATATGGTAGCTAAAGATCCTACATCTGACATAGATTTAATGTAATCAAGAATTACAGATGGAAGGATCATTGTGGGTTTTGGTTTCAGAGGGTTGATGGGGTCAGAAGGCTCAACTCTGTCATAAAAGTCTTTCAGTTTGAAACCATAAGACAGATTATGAAATAGAGAAGATACTTGGGCACAAGATATAGAAGATCTTGGATTGGAATTTTGTATTAATATCTCAGATAATGGTGCAGGTGGAGGAATAGGATCTGGAATGGGAGTTTTTGAAGGTATGGTAGGTTCAGGTTGGTTTATCTTAGAGTATTTGTCAGAAGGAGAGATAAGAAAATCTGGATGGATTTCTGATTCTGAGGAGTTAGAAGATGTGGTTGGTGTACAGGAGGTAGAAGATAATTGAAACACCGTTTTTAGGGGTGTGACATCAAGAACTTCTGTCTCAGGGATGTGAGGTTCAGAAGTGTTGGTTTGTTCTGAAGGAATTTCAGATGGTTTGGATGGTTGTTCTGAGATGGGTGAATCAGAAGGAATAGTTATTGGTTCTGATGAAACTGGAGCAGAAGTTACTTTTGTAGGTTCAGAAGTAACAGGTGCAATGGGTTCAGAAGGTGGATTATTTGATGGTGGATTGACAGAGTCTTTTTCTGGTTGAGATTCTTTTTGTTTTTCAGGTTGTTCAGATGATTGTTGTTGTATTGATTGTTGTGGTTGTTGTTCTGATGGTTGTGTTTGTGGAACAAAGTGTTTGATATGGATTTTTGGTTGAGAAGGTTTTGGTACAGAAACTGTTGGTGTTGGAATTGTTTGTGTTGTTGTCTGAGTTGGAACAGGTGTTTGTTTTTGTGGTGATATAGAACTAGGAGCAGTAACAGAAGTGGTTTGTGTTGAAGGTGGTTTTGGTACAGACTTAACATTAGAATCATTAATAACAAGTTTTGCAGAAGATACAGAAGATTTAGTACCTTTTATTTTGATCCTCTTGGTAGGTACAGAAGCAGCTTCTTCAGATTCTTTTCTCTTCAAGAGCTTCTTTGGCTTCTCATCAATCTTGACCTTCTTCTGAGCAGGTGCAGAGTCTACTACTGGCTGAGTCCTTTTCCTCTGCAGTTGTGCTTCTTCTTCTTCTGCATCTGGTAGAGGTTGTCTAGCTAGCTGAATCACATTAGCAGGAACAGGTTTTCCTTCCTTCTTGCATTCATCAATATACATAACAACTATATGTCTGGGCTCTTCAGTAAAGAATAAAGGAAAGTCATCTACAGGAACCCTCTTATTCAATTCAGACACATTCAGCTTCTTGGGAGTTGTTGTGAGTTCATCAACAATTTTGAGTCTCTGAAGACTTTTAGCATTCAGAGGCTTTCCCATAATAAATTCTAATTCCTCTGTAACTCCAGCAGCGTACAGAGCAGTGACCAAACCATTCTCAGTAAGAAGATCTGAGATCAACCTTCCAAAGGGGATCCAAGTTCTGATCTTCTGTCCTTTCTCTTTCACATACTCTCTAGATACATTGATATGGTTCCACAGATGCATAAAGAGAATGTATGGAAGATCTACCTTGGTGCTTTGACTAAGGCAATACATGAAATATAGCTGTTCATTATTGACATAGTCTGGAGAATTGGTTGACTTCCTGTGGTGAATGCATCCCATGAAGATCTTGGCCCAGATCTTGTAGTCATGCTTCAGATCCTTGAATTTGTTAGAAGCTTGACCAGCAGTCATTACTTCTTCATATACCTCATCCATGTCCACACGCCCAGCTGGCAAGTGGGAAACACCATCTGTTTCTTCATATCCAATTAATTTTCTTATCAGATCTTCTGTGATAATAATTTCTTTTCCCAGCACAGAAGATAATATGAACTTGGGGTAAACTGATGCATGATTCCAGAATTCTTTCACAAGGAGGGGGTAAACTGGTCCAAAGAGCCTATCAAAATACTTAACCCATCCTTGAGCTCCAATGATGGAACGAAACTCAAACCCATTTTCTGCAAGAGAGTCAAACTCTACCATGGATTCACATAGAACTTCCAACTTATCAACAAGCATTAGAAGAGTTCTTTTGGGAGGAGAATAGGGAGAAACTCCCATGTTTTCTGAAGTTACAGCAGCCATAGAAGATTGGAATTGAGCAGCTGTTGATGATGAAGTTGCCATTGAAGAATGCTTTGTCAAACGCTTAGGTTTAAGATTTTTATGCAGAGAAAAGAGGAGATGAAAACGCATGTAATTTTTGAGAGTGTGAAAAGTGTGAAAGTGAATACAAGTCATGTATTTATACTAACACTTAGGCATATCAACAGTCAGAAATTTGCACGTTTTAACAAGCATTAAATGAAAAGAATAATAATCATTTCACAACATTAATAGCTTCTGACAAATTGGGGGGAAAATCAAGATTTTCACTATTCAAACTTCACCTCAAACGTCTCTTCAGTTATGTACACGCCACCTCTTCAGATTTAGTGTGACACGTGTTTGCTTGCATGTGTTCTGAATTCTCTTAAGAAATGAAACGTTAGCCAACGTTCAGATCTTCTAAAGATTGTTAGTTCAGAGATTCACAAACGAAATATTGATCAGAATAAAATAAGCAAATTAGAAGAAATACTTCAGAGCATTAAGCATTTTTGCATCTGTAAAAATTTGCTTCTGATAAATATCATTCTGGACAAAAATCCATACCAATATTTTTCAGAATAAAATTGAATCTATCTTCAACAAGGGGTTTTGTAAAAATATCTGCCCATTGATGATCTGTATCAACAAAGGCTAAGTTTACGATTCCCTTCTGAACATAGTCTCTGATGAAATGATGCTTAATTTCTATATGTTTTGCCTTAGAATGTAAAATGGGATTCTTGGACAAACATATAGCAGAAGTATTATCACAAAAGATAGAAATGTTACTTTCAAAAATTTGATAATCTTCTAGTTGACTCTTCATCCAGAGCATCTACGTGCTACATCCAGCAGCAGCAATGTATTCAGCCTCTGTGGTTGAAAGTGCAATTGTGGGTTGCTTCTTGCTGTACCAGGAGATTAGATTTCTTCCTAGAAATTGACAACTTCCAGAAGTACTTTTTCTTTCCACTCTGTCTCCAGCGTAGTCAGCATCACAGAATCCAACTAATTTGAAATCATCAGATTTTCTGTAACACAAACCCATATTAGAAGTACCTTTCAGATACCTTAGAATCCTCTTGACAGCTGTCAAGTGTGATTCTCTAGGATCTGATTGGAATCTAGCACACAAGTAAACACTGAACAATATGTCAGGTCTAGAAGCAGTAAGATAAAGAAGAGAGCCAATCATACCTCTGTAGAGCTTCTGGTCTACTTTCTTACTTACCTCTTCCTTGCCAAGTGAGCTAGTAGGATGCATTGGAGTCTTTGCCAGCTTGCTATCAGACATGTTAAATTTCTTCAGAAGTTCTTTAACATATTTTGTCTGATGTATGTAGGTGCACTCTGGAGTTTGATTAACTTGGATTCCTAGAAAGAATCTGAGTTCTCCCATCATGCTCATTTCAAATTCTGCCTGCATACATGTAGCAAACTCCTTTCCAAGCATAATATTTGTTGATCCAAAAATAATATCATCTACATAAATTTGGCAAATTAGAAGATCTTTCTTAATTGATTTACAAAAGAGTGTTGTATCCACTTTGCCTCTGATGAAATTCTTCTCTAGAAGAAAATTGCTCAATCTCTCATACCAAGCTCTGGGAGCTTGTTTTAAACCATATAGAGATTTCTTTAATTTGAAAACATGATCTGGAAATTTTTCATTTTCAAAACCAGGAGGTTGGTGGACATAAACTTCTTCTTCTATAATGCCATTAAGAAAGGCACTTTTAACATCCATCTGATACATAGTGATGTTATTTTGTGCAGCAAATAAAATAAGAAGGCGTATAGATTCTAACCTTGCCACTGGAGCATATGTCTCAGTGTAATCAATACCTTCTTGCTGACTGTACCCTTGAGCAACCAGCCTTGCCTTATTCCTCTCAACTTCTCCTTTCTCATTTAGCTTATTTCTGAAGACCCATTTTGTACCAATTATATTGAATCCTTGAGGTCTTTGAACTAGATCCCATACATCATTTCTGCTGAATTGATTTAGCTCTTCTTGCATGGCAATAATCCAATCATTGTCTTGCAGAGCTTCATCTACAGAAGATGTTTCAATTTCTGACACTAGTCCAAATAGTGATGCTTCAGATGATCTTAGAAAGGATCTTGTTCTGATGGGATCATCCTTCTTTCCAATAATGACATCCTCTGGATGAGTAACGACAATGCCCCAGTCCAAACATTTCAACTTGAAAAGACAAACTTGCCACAAACCGCAGACTTCAAAACGGCTTGCCCCTGACCCTGCGTCAATTTCTGGTAAACCCCGATAAAACAGAGAATGGAACATTTCGTTCGCTTCCACTTTCACTCCCAGCTCATGGGATCTTCGTAAAATCTTCCCCTAAAAGGGCATCACAATCTCCGTACTCTGATGGTTAGATATGAACTACTTTCGCGTTTCGAACCTCGAAGAGGTGTTTCAGATTAACCGCCTTTTGATCAACAATAGCCTTTGTGCTCTCAGGGTGGCCTGCCCCAGTCTTGCAACGACTCTGCCCCTGATTAGCTGATTCGTGGAGCAGTACTTCTAGCTGCGAGAGAGATTTGCTGAATCTCGACCTGATTGCCCCAGATTAACCAATCTTGGACGGCTGCTCTTACTGGGGGTTATTTGATACGGCTGGCCACGACTTGACGGAGTATTCAAGCATTCTACATTCTATCCCGATCAAACTTTCCACTGCGGAAACCTTCCTGCTGTCAAGCGCTTACTCGCAAGTAAAACAAACTGTTCTGCATAAAAGATATATTAAATGCAATGCATATGACAGTTTTGAAATCCAAGTCGGTTCACTGGAGAAATTTTTCTATGACATATAATAAACGAATCAACTATCAAAATGTCAAAATTAATACAATGCTGCAAGAGGAATCCTTTTAGGAGTCAGTTTCGATGCGGTCTTTATCGAAGTATGCTTGCGAACTGAACCTGTTTCAATTGGGACTTTTTCAGGTTGTAACGCGGTCGGGTTCACGGTTAACAAGGAAAGGATAAAGGCTCAAAATTCTTTTTAACCCACCCATTCTCCTTGATGTTCTCCAATCCTATGTTCAGCTAATGCAACCTTAGCGCTCACCTTTCAAAGGTTGTATAGGAGTGATGGTTCAGGACATCACACGTTTTCGGAGTGACAGTCATTCGCTTTTCATCTTTTGACGTCTGAGTCACACGACTTTGTTCTTGTTTGAGGATTTTCCTTTTGCAATCCTTTTGCTTTTCGGTTCTTCTCGTTTTTCCCTAACTTTTGCCTGGACTAATTCCTATGAATTTTTTATTTTAAAGTCCAGCGGGATACCCTTAGTTTTGCCTAAGTCCCTTGTTTTCAGGATTCGACTTAGCGGGCTTTTCCTTTTGATTCTTTTTCTTTCTTTCGAACAAGTCGTGTGACACTGGTTGTCTGACTCTTTGAGGAATAACGTGACTGTTTCACTCTTGACGTTTAACCATTGTGGTTTTTTTTAGGCACGACCTCTAGAGGTGTGATTGATCCTCGAACGGATACTCCTTTCTGCAGTTTGGACGCTTGGTCAAACTAGCTAACACCTACCGTGCCCCGGGTTAAGATTGAGGGTTTTTCGTTTCCAGAAAGAACTTTTACTACTAGGCTCAAAGGGGTTGACAAGGGATTATCTTCCTTATATCTACGGTGTTTAGGGATTTGAAACAATGTATGTACATCATCAGCAGGTTTTATTTCAAAAGCATACAATCAGAAGCTCTGCGTCTTTCGATTTTCGTCATCCTCCCCGGATTCCACTTAAACAAGCGTTAGAAATAAATGAAAGCAATAGAACACGAATGGATTAATTTAAAACATGCATATTTATTTCATTATCAATATCGATTGATAAAACAACAAGTTTTACAAGCGAAAATTTGCAATTCTAACAGGAACGAAGCTACAGACATAAAGAAATGACAAGATAAAACAAAGGAAAATGCCAGTTTCCGAGAAACGGGCTTTCACATATGTCTGGTTGCTGAACCAACCATCCTCAAAGTTTCTTATTGAAACCACTCTGCTTAAAACGGCAACCGGGTGAACTGTCTCTTTGACTTCATTGGGTTTTGCCTATCACGCAAGTTTGGCTGATAACGATAAGGTTGCTGACCCTGGAGAGGAGCTGAAGTCTGTTTCAAAGACTGGACAGATTGTTGACTTTGAACAAATTGCTGATTCTGAGCAGTTGAACCACATGGAGGTTGAGTCTGAATTATCAGGGACTCCTTTTGTTCAGGCGCCTTCATCCTCAGGCTTGATCTAGGCACAGGCAGCAACTGAGGACAAGGGGATTCTGACACCATTGAGTTTAGGATATACTCCTGACCCACTGCAGCTTCGGAAACATCCATCATCATGGCAGCAGCTGGAATAGAACCATTATATACAGTTATGCTGCTTGGCGTGAATTCAACAGCTTTTGAGTCAATCAGGTCTTGAACTTTATGCTTAAAAGCTTTATAGTTTTCAATGTCATGCCCCGGTGCCCCAGAGTGGAAATCGCAATGGGCATTCACATCATATTCTGGTGGAGGGATACCAGGAAGCGGAACCAGAGTCCGAAGTTTGACCAATTAAAGTTGAAACAGGACCTGCAGCAACTAAGCGTATGTCATGGGGATCAGATCGAAAGTTCTTTCAGCTGACATTACCTTCTGGGCGTACCCCCTCCTGGTCACATGGTTATCCCGAGCAACAATGCGTTGGAGAGCAAAATTTGCGGCTCTTTGTCATTTTCTGGCCGCATAAGAATTATCAACCTTTGGCACCGGTTTCATGGGCACAGGTTCCATAGGCACAATTGGAACAAGCATCTTAGCTGCAGCTTCCGGTAGCTGATCATCTTATTTCCTGAGCACATCTCTTAACACCTCCATGATCAAACCCACTTGGGTCTTCAGCTGATTGTTTTCCTCTCTGAGCGTCTTCTGCTCCATATGCAACTCTCGCATGTCTCTCGTCATTTGCCCTAGCTGGCTTCGGACCTCAATCAATTATGCTCATACCTGTTCCATAGCCTTGTGGGGACTTATGTAATCTTCCTGATCGGATCCTGAGATAACCTGCATCAACATAGGGTTAGGAAACACAGTACGAGGCGCCTGCTATGCAAATGATTTCTGCAAATGCAAACACGTATCCATGCATTATGAGGAAGTCCCCCTCGATTCTAGCTCCCAGACAAATAAATTCTATTATCCAATCATGGAAAAGAAATCCTCATATATATATGAAAAGCCCGCTTGGGTAGCGTACAACAAAAGCAAAGTACAACTGAAGCAGCAGTATGACCCCAACCAACATGCCTGGTGGTGATCAACATATAAAAGGTACAAAGAAATACAAAGAAAATCAAGTGCGGTCGCGGGCACGGAAATCCTCTAGTAATTTCTTCGTATTAGGATGGTCAGGCTGGGTGAGCAGGCCCTGAATCAACAAATCCCTTTGCCTGATGGCATCCGGGAGGTTCTCAGCAATGCTCCCACACACACCTTCCTCAGAATGGTTCTCCACCCTACTCCTTTTAGCGTCAGCCCGAAGTTGATAATCCAGTAAGTTAGCTTTGAGCTCAACTACCTTATATTGGGCATCTCGTCTGAGTGAGGCTTCAGCCTCTATCTTCTTGTTTTTGGCCTCAACCTGTGCTTCCAACTAGACTATCTGCTGCTTCAACTTTTCTTCCCTTTCTTTGTGGCTAGTCAAGGTACTATTCCACAACTTCTCGGACTGGGTCAACTTCCGGTATACCCTATCTAGATCCTGCTTCTTGGTGGTCAATACCTCGTGCACTGCCTTTAGGTCCAACCCAAGACGCTCTCTTGCATCGGTTTCTTTAGTCAAGTTGGCGCCCATATGGTTGATCATCTCTGTTTGCCTCTTGCAGGTGTAGACGGCTTCACTCTTTTCTCTTCGAAGTTGAGCGATCTCATTTTCCAATTCTTCATTGGCTTTGACTAGCTCTGCATTCTTGGCCTGAAGCTGCTCGTACTTCTGGATCTCGATCATGGTAGGCTCTGAAGGTTCGTCTTGTTTGACAGGAGGAAAAGGCATCAACACTTTCGCTGCTCTGTTACGAATCCAGTCCACATAAGGAGGATAAGCCTGATTATTGCTTTTTCCTAATGAGGTCTTTCCCTTTCGATGAACATTGTTCCAAGCGTGTTCAAACCTAACCAGATCATCTCCTTCTAATACGCCAGTGAGGTACAAAGATTCCTGTACCTCTTCGTCTTTAGGAGGTCCTCTCAAAGCATACCCGAATTATCTGATAGCAACGGATGGATTGTAGTTGATACAACCCTTCTTACCCACAAGAGGGACATTAGGAAAGCTCTCACAGCTGTAAATAATCTCACTCCCTAAACGATCTCTATCAAACCAATCGATGTCTTCGGCAGACAAGCTCATCAGTCGCTCTGACCATTCTTTCGTTTCTACCGTCTTTATAAAAGGACCATCCTTTGGTAGATGAGTGACAAACCACCTATAGAACAATGAAGCACAACATGATACTCCCTTGCCTCTTCTATTTTCGTTCTTGTAGTGCACCGAATGGTACACGTCTCCGAGCAAGGTTGGGATTGGATTCTTTGAGACGAAAATGCGAAGGGCATCTATATCCACAAAATCTGGGATATTAGGGAACATCATGATACCGTATATACACAAGGCCAATATAGCTTTGAACGCCACCCAGCATTCCTTCTTGGCGAAGTGTCGGGCTTTCTCAGCTAGAAAAGACAGTGGGAATCCCCAGGCTCCATTTCTCTTGATAGCCTTTCCCTCTAACTCAGAAACATCAATGTGCAGAGCTGGAGCAATCTTAGCCAGATCTGGCTCCTGATCGATAGGCCAAAAGGGTACCTGAGCTAGAATAGGTATCTCCAATAGGACAGAGAACTCTTCCAAAGTGGGGGCCAGCACATAGCTCGGAAATGTGAAGCAACGCAACAAGGGATCATAAAACTGAAGTAGAGTCTGGAGCTTGTTCAATTCATACACCGATGGTTTGCACACAACACTGAGCAACTTCCCATAGGTTCTTCGTAAATCTCCCATCACTTCTTTACCGGGCAAGGAAATCAAACCCCTCAGAGTAGCGATATCCGGAGTAAGAAATTTGTAGGCCAAAGTTCTTCTCACACTGGGCTCCATGATGGACACAGAAAGGACACGATTGCTAGAATCAAAGGGGAACTGCACACCTGCAACACAGATACGTGTTAGATGCAATGCAATATGAAAATGTAAATGCAGATGCAAAATGCAGCAGGGGATCAAGTGTCGTGTTGTGCTGTGCTATGCTGTGAAGTGTTGTGGCAGATCATAATTTAGCTTCAGCAAGAAAATACCACACTCCGATAATACAGGACTACTGAAACCCACAAAACTGATTCACTGACAAGAAAACAAGGTTGTCTGAAGGTTACGGTTTCCTGCAATAAACCCGACCCCGCTCACTGGTATGGACCTAATCACGGACAAAGGTACGACATCCTATGTGTTCATCAGCGTCACAGACTTTCAAGAAACAATGATACGATACCCAGAAGGTATGGTATCATCATCTCTTGAAGTGGCCTCACTTAGCTGAATCACAAATGATCGGTCCCCAGAGTCGACAATCCTGAGATTTGAAATCCTTTCAACGGCCCACTGGGCTGGAAATGGAAATCATCTCAAAGAACCTCGTCTGAGTGCAGATTTCGTGGGAACTAGTGCATGCCTAACATACAGGTTCACCACAAATCTGCGTCTAAATCTATGTAGCTCTCAAGCCTGGGTCTGGCTTATCACTCATCAGAGCCCCTTCCCACAACAGCACAATAATAATAATAACATACTGAAAATAAATGCGGAAAGTAAAAAACGATAAACAAACATAACCCAACAGGTAAACACACAAGCGCTAGGAATGACTCGCACAAGGAACCGTTGGATTCCCCAGCAGAGTCGTCAGTTGTCGCTACTGCGAAAATAAGGTGCCGGCAATGACAGAAGAATCGCCATATTTCGTTATTTATCCCTCAGAGCGGGAAAGGAAACGATCGGAAAAACCTGACGAAAAGGTATAAGACAAGGTCATCGCAACCATTGTCTGGATTCGGGAGTCGGTTATGCAAGGGGAAGGTATTAGCACCCCTCACGTCCATCGTACTCGATGGGATCCATGCTTGTTGTGTTTATCTGACGGGTTTGTTAAATCTATCTACACTAAGAGGTCTGGTCTAAAAAGAAAAGAAAATGACTCGGCAAAGTATCGCACTTTATGCCTACGTATTCCCGTCTGGAACGAGAAATCAGAGTAAACGTAGTTCGCCTAACTATGGGTTATGGGGGAAAGGTTGCTCGCCGAGATATCTCATATCGTGCCTACGTACTTTCATACGACATGAAAGATCAGAGCAAACATAGTTCGGGCTACGAAGAACACAAGTTTGTTCAGCTGTTTTTTTTATCCAAGTAAAGTTAACTGACAGTTCCAGCAGTTGGTGTTTGTAGCTCGATCCTTGGAGACTTAGGTATTACCGTTTGCGGTAGAACTGAAAGTTAACAGAACTCTCCTTACGCAAAGAGTTTTCCTGATAAAGGGTCCAAGAGGACAAAAAGGATTTGAGTGTTTGTTTTCTGTTTTTTACGGAAAGAAGTGTTTTTTAGTTGTCTGTAGTTTGTACAACACTAGAGACTATGACTTAGGAGCGAATGCGTCGCATATCGTCCAAAGGACATATACTAACACTCTAGATGATTGAGAGGAGACCGCTCAATCATCATTTCCCAAGTAGCTTAAGGCTCGTAACGCGCTTGTACTAGCTTGCCCTTATTATGTTTTTTACTGTTGTTTGAGATAAGAAGAGAAATAGACTTTGTACGAGGAAACTGACTCGATCCTACAGTTATCATGCAATATTCGTCCTATGGTGGAGGTTAGAAGGGGAACTAACTAACGTTGTCATGCATGGTTAGAATCCTAATGTTTGTCATAACTTCTCTTGAAGAAGAGAAGTCAGAGTTCCTAGGGGAACATGGCAACGGAAAGCAAACAGTAAACAAAAAAGTTGTACACGAATTATTGTAAAAATGCATGCAATGCAAGTGTGGGAGGAAATGTGTGTGGGGCATAAGCCTCCACAAGCTCATTTAAACCTCAAGCCAGATATGAATAAATGCAAAGACAGTAAAACAAAGTAAATGCAATCAAACAGACCATAAACCACACAGGCAAGGGAGTTGAGCTCTACCGAATACCAGCAAGCAAAGCCATACAGTAAAAATACAAGCAGAGGGAGAAAATCAACCTCTAATGCAATACAAGCAAGGGGAGAAACTCAACCCTTAGGATGCTCTTAGGCCTATTCAACTACATGACCTAATCTAAATGCAACACACCAATCAAGTCACATCAATACAGTTAAACAGACAGGGAAAACAAGTCAGCAATCTCCACAGCAGAGAAATCTTCTGGAAGCAATCCAATCCAAAGTCTGTATCTGTTCTTCAAGTCCACCATCTTTAAGAGAAGGAAAGGAATCCATGATAAGCAATCAAACAAAGCTTCTACCCTAAGGAAGGAAATTGGGTATTGGGAAGCTAGGTTAAACTCCACAGGAGCTTATCCCAAGCACTCAACCAACAAAAAGATCTTTGGGGAAACCTAAGGGTTTGGCTCCTTCAAGAGGTGTGCCATATTCCCCCCACAGGAGGGACTGTGCTACCTCAAGAAGTTTCCTAAAGAGGAAAGAATGAGAGAATTTTAGGAGAATGGAAATGAAAAGCAAGGTAAGTTCCACAGGAACCTACCACAGTCACTCAACCAAATCCATTTCCTTTAGAGAGCTTGCTTAGGCTCAACTCCAATGTGAAAGGCAGGGAATTCCTCCACAGGAGGAATTATACCCACAATGAAGGATCCTAATTAAGCAAAGGAGTATTTGAAAGGGAACTAATCCTAGGGACATATCATCACCTACTTGAATTGCTAAAGAAACATCAAATGTTATCTCCTAATAACTACCTACTCTAAGGTCAATTTGCAAAATAGGGAAATAAGGGAAAATCAACCCTAAAAATTCTAAGGAAAATACCATATCATCTTATATGTGTCAACATTCCATGGTAGAAAAATCAGAGGTTAAATCTAAACCAAAATGCCTAAATCAAATCCAAAGCTTCAAGGGTTCACTAAAGGAATTAACTAAAGAAATACCCCTAAACAACTACCCTAAAAGCCTATTTAAAATGATCTAAAGAATCCAACAAAAATCACATAGCAACATTATCATATATACAGCCAGCACAAAAAATTCCAAGATCAAACTCAAAAAAATGAGAGAGAAATAAAATGCACAAATTCAACATACCATTATTTCATTATTAAAAGTGCACTTAAAAGAAAATATGCAATAAAATGGAAAATGCATGGAAATTTAAAATACAAAGCATGGTAAAATCATGAACATCTAAATCTATAACCACAATTTTTTTAAGGATTTATTTACAACATTTATTATTTTTTATGATTTAATTTCAACAAGCAATTAAACTAAAAAACAAAGAAAAGAAATTAAAACCAATTAACAGGGAGGGTGCATTTGGTAAGAGAAACAAGTACAATTCGCTTGGGCCCAAGAAATGGGGGTTCTAAAAGCATAGGGCGCTGGGCCCAATCTGGGAGAGAAATTCAGCACAAACATCATCTCACAAAACGTTCAGGGAGGTGCAACTGGCAAGTAATTCATGTGTTAGTTCTTGCCTGGGCCTGAAAGGGAGGTGCGCATAGCACGTGGAGCTAAGGCCCAACATTATTTAATTCACTCAGTTCTCTCAATTAATTCTCAAAATCAATCAATAACAAGCCACGAGGGGACTCGAACTCACGTCCCTTATGACCACATAGCGCGCAGCATAGACTTGGTATTCCCACTTATCAAAACGCCATCGTTTAGCATGTGGATTACGTGGCGCACTTCACGGCCATTGGATGGACGAATGAGTCTTCTTCTTCATTGCGAATGGACGGTACAGATTGTGTCTTCCTCGTCTTGAACTTCTGCAAACAGAAGCACGCGCGCGAACCCCCAACTGGCGACGGTAGTTTTCCGGCGAACTTCATGTAACCTTATCTCTCTCCATAATCCACCAAACACTATGATCTCAGAATGAAACTTGCACGAAATTTAACGAGGATTCCAAATATCCTAATTAAACAGTCTAAAACCTCAAGAATCAAGATCTCTATATCTCAACCGAAAATGGATTCAATCATAAATTGTCAGTAATCATCAAATTAATTGTCCAGAAATCATCTATGACCTAAGGTAAACCTAACCACATGATTCTAATGCATTGAAAACACAAGAATTGGGTGCAATTTCAAGAAGTAAGAACCTGAGTTCAAGCTTCAATTTGAGGCGTTTCTGGCTTGATTCTTGCTCCAAAAGGTTCCACAATCAGATGGAAGATTTCTAATACAATTTGGAAAGCTAAGATCATGAGGAACAACTTTCATGTTCACCAAAAGTTCAGGTGAAAACTCCTTCTAGGTCAAAAATAGCTTAGAAGTCAGATGATTTTCACAGACAAATTTCAGATGCATCTGAGGACCTGTAACTTGTCTGGACCATAACTTGAGTTCTATAAATCCAATGGAGGACTTCTAGTACTCAAATTAAAGCTAAGAGCATGATCTAAAAGTTTCATGTGGGACAAAAATGGAGATGAAACTTGTATCTTGACTTACTTGGCTTGGAAGTTTGGCACTAAACAGGGGATTTTACCCTAGGAACCCTGACTTAGCCACTCCAACCACTCTTGATTCTTCTCAACTTGATCTTGAAACAATCTCTCATATGCCTCAACATATCATTTCATTATTTCAAAGACCTAGAAGTAGGCTTTGATCTTCTTCAATTGCTCATTTTGGCCTAGGGTTAACCAGATGCAACCCTAATGACACCCACTCCAACTGTGGCTCTCGCACTTGATAAAATGACTTGATTGAGCTCCAATATGACCTTCAAGGCACTTCAATGAGCTCTACTCATACATCCTCTCCCTGATCAAGGCCTTACAATCCACTGCTGATCTTCAACTGGCTCCAAGTAAGGAGATGAGCCTCATACAGACACTCAAACTTCTCAAGAACTCAACCATTTGTCTGATGACCCTGATAACTTCTTAAGCTTGATTAATACCTCTGGTTAGGCTTCTCTTGACATGTATCACACTTGATCCCCTATTAAACGAAGGATGTTATGCTATGCAAATGCTAGAACTATGTTATGCTAATGCAATGAAACATAAACCAAGTGATAAAAAGGTTGGGAAAATTTTGGGGTGCAACATGATGATAGCAATGGTTTTCAAACATTTAAGGTAGAAGGTGATTGAATATAAAAAGAAACCAAAAATTTGCACTCTTTGGGGGGCAAATGTGTAATTGGAGCCCAGTCACACTTCATCAAAGGAATTTGACAAAAAGAAAGCATACCCAAAGAAATAACAGTCAACGCTAGAACTAGATCATCAAAGGAATTTGACGGAGACAACACCTAACTGGAGAAACACATCGTCAAAGGGGTTTGATAGAAAGAAAACAGAGCCCAAGGAAACACATCATCAAAGGGATTTGACGGAAAAATAACTTAATCAAAGAAACACATTGTCAAAGGAATTTGACGGAAGGAAAGCCTGTCCAAAGAACACACATCGTCAAAGGGATTTGCCGGAAAGAAAACTTGACCAAAGAAATACATCTTTAAAGGGATTTGGTGGAAAGAAAACCTGACCCAAGAAACACATTGTTAAAGGGATTTGACAGAAAGAAAACCTGACTAAAGAAATACATCGTCAAAGGGGTTTGACGGAAAGAAAACATATCTAGAATGTCGTCATCAAAGGGCTGATGGCAAGAAAATGGACTTTGTCAAAGGATTGACGAAATGAAAACTGACTTCATCAAAGGGTTGACGGAATAGAAAAATTTCACCAGAGACACATCGTCAAAGAGTTGACGGAAAGAACACCTGTCTGAAGAGACATATCGTCAAAGGGATTTGACGGGAAGAAAAATTGTCTAAAAGAACACATCGTCAAAGAGTTTATGGGAAGAAAACTTGTTCGAGGGAACACATCTTCAAAGAGTTGACGGGAAGAAAAACTTGTCCGAGGGAACACATCGTCAAAGAGTTGACAGGAAGAAAAACTTTTCCGAAGAAATACATCATCAAAGAGTTGACGAGAAGAAAACCTGCTTAGGGGAGTCGTCATCAAAGGGTTGATGGACAGGGCCTGATCGAGGGTAAGATCGACGTATGATCTAAGACCCAAAAGAAAGTAAGTAAATGAGTTGATTGAAATGTTTGTGGGGAATTGCTCGGCATTCTCCCTGAGGATATGTCACTGTCTTGACTGAAAGTTAATTTGGGCTTCTGTGCAAGGTACCAAAACTGGCTTATAATTTACATGCATATGTTTGAATTTTCTTTCTATGGCGTAATGCTCCATACGGAATGGAAATACTATGCATTTGAGGATGCAATGCAATGATGATTACTAATGTTATGCTCAGAATGCTAGGGAAAGAAGGATGCGCTAAGTATGATTGGACTTTGCTGGGAAGGGCAGGTGAAACCTGATGGTGATTGATTTTTCGAAGGTGAGACTTTTTTTGGATACCAATGGGGATTGGATTTTGGAATGAGGTGTCAATAGGTACTGGACTTTTGGTGGTTTCCAATGGGGATTAGGCTTTGGGAAGAGGGTGCCAATATGGATTGGGCTTTTCTTTGAAGGGGATGCCAATAGGGTTTGGAGTTTGGGTTATCTGTTTGGTTTCACAAAGCTTCATGCTATGCTATGATAAATGATATAATGATTATGTAATGATATTACGACTCAAATGGTGATTTCGAGGTAAGTCAGGTATGGTTGACGTTGGAAAGTGTCTTGTCTGAATATAAAATTTTTGGTTGAAAGGTTAGGGAATGGTTAACATGACTTCCTGAAATTTGTCCTGAACTCGAAGGTTGACAAGACCTACTTGAGTAGCTCTGAAAATATGGAGAGGTGACTCTAATTAACCGTCTTCTAGAGAGGAAAACTCTCTGTGCTTTTGCAACGTCCTATTTCAAAATGAGCCTTTGAAGTAACTTTACCCTTGTCTGATTGATCCCCGAGAGATTTTTTAAATCTCGACTTGATTGGCCCAGATTAATCGATCCTTAGAGATTTCTCGACGTAACTTCCCTAGATTAGCATCTTTTGATAGAGTCTCTTGACCACATGCTCCTTAACATATCTGTCCAGAAATTTTCTCCTGGAAAGATAAGACTTCTTGTCTGACATTCATTATGTAAACCTCATTGATGACAAATACCTATATGTAAGCAGATAATGTTTATTCCGAGAATGATAATTCTAATGCAACGCACATGCTACTCTTGAAGTTTTTGTTGAAAAGATATTGCCAAACTTTGTGAACAAGTCACTAGTTAAAATGTGACACTAATGTTTTTTAATGCCATCATGCACAAGCAATACCAACAAAGTCTTTCGGCATAACTCATGGGAGTCAGGAATGATATCTCGTTGGAGTATGCCTTCAAACTAAACACTGCTTCAATTAGGACTTTTGAGGGTTGTAACGTGGCCTAGTTCACGGTTTTAGAAAAAAGGAATTATGGCTCAAAATTGTTTGTACCCACCCATTCTCCTTGATGTTCTCCAGTCCTATGTTCGGCTAGTTCGACATGAACACTTACCTTTTAAAAAGGTTATTGAATGGCAGAAGTGACGGCTAATGAACCCACAAGACTTTTGGAGCGACGGTTACCCCTTTTGTCTTTGGTATCTGCAGTCACACGACTTGTTCTTTTCTGAGGATTTTTATTTTGTCCTCCTTTTGATTTCAGCTCTTCGTTCTTTTCCCTAATCTTTCCTGGACTGATTCTTTTGAATTTTAGATTTTAAAGTCCAGCGGGATACCCTAACTTTTTCCTAAGTCACTTGTTTCCAAGATTCGATTAGCGGGCTTTTTCTTTTGATTATCTTTTTTTTCTCTTCTGGAACAAATCGTTTGACACTAGATGTCTTGATTTCCTTGAAAGGGTTGTGACTGCCTCATTCATTGGTTAATGAGGTATAAGAATTATGGGATTATGAAGGATAAAAGGTAATGGATCCTTGGATGCATACTCCTTTTGAAATTTGAACGCTTGGTCAGACTAACTGAAGACTACCCTTCCCCTGGGTTAAGATTGAAGGTTTTTTCATATGAAAGAAACTCCTACTTCAAGGCTCAAAAGGGCTAACGGAGGTATATCTCCCTTATATCTCCGGTGTTTGGGGATTCGAAACAATGCCATCATCAGCAAGTTTTTATCCAAAAGCATACGACCAGAGATTTTGCATTTTCGCTTCATCATCCTCCCTCCAAGAGTTTAAGCAAGAAAGTTGGTATTGCAATGCACCGAAATATTATATGACCTGAATGGATTACTTCAAGAAAAACTTACTCATTGCATTAAGATCATCATTAAAAAAAACAAGTTTTTTACATGCAAACAGAACATTAACAAACAATGAAAAATTCAAATGAAAAATGCAGTAAAGAAGTTAAAAGTGCCATGGCTGGGGAGGCTTAGCTCCGTCTGGGTTGATTGCTTATGATGATGTCTTCATAACCTTAAATGCTCACTCGAGAGGCTTCAATTAATGCACAAACCATCTGTAGTGAACGTAATGACCTCTGAGTCGACCAGATCTTGCACCTTGTGCTTAAATACATTACAATTTTCTATTGCATGCCCCTGCATTCTTGAGTGGTACTCGCACCTAGCATTCATGTCATAATCTGGAGGGAGGGGATTTGGAACAGGTGTAACTTCTCTCAATTGAATCAAGGAGCCCTGGAGTAGGCGAGCTAGCAGCTGACCATGAGGAGCAAAAATGAAATCAAACCTTTTTCCAGGCGTTCTCGATCTTTGTTGTTTCTTCTGGGAGCTAGTCTGTTGTTGATACCAATTAGGGCATTCCTCATGTTCAGACACTTTCATCCTCAGACATGGCCCAAGAACAGGAAATAGCTGTAGACGTGGAGATTCTGAAACCAAAGATTGTAAGATAACCCCTGACCTGATGCAGCTTCAAGGAAGAAGATAAGTATATCCGCTTCTTTTACAACAACTGGAATAAGATCACCTTGTACGCTCATACCACCCGACGTGAACTCAACTTCCTTTGAATCAATTAAGTCCTGCACTTGATGCTTAAAGGCCTTGAATTTCTCCATGTTATGCCCCGGTGCCTCAGAATGGAAATCACAATGGACACTTGCATCATAGACTAGTGGAGGCTTACCAGCAAATGGAGCCAGAGTCCGAAGTTCAACCAATTGAATTTGAAGCAAACATTGCAACAACTGAGTATAAGTCATAAGGAGCTGGTCAAATATTCTTTCGGGCTGCTTCG
Source organism: Lathyrus sativus (assembly GCA_963859935.3). NCBI lineage: Eukaryota > Viridiplantae > Streptophyta > Magnoliopsida > Fabales > Fabaceae > Lathyrus > Lathyrus sativus. The sequence continues at coordinate 522,105,184 of OZ012739.1, forward strand.
ACCTCTGTGCATACCTTTTAATCTTAGGATTATCTTGGCGAAAAAGAGACAACTGCTGACGGGGAAATTCTGGAACCTCAGGTTGTATGGAAAATCTACAAGGAACATCACGCTCTGGGAGAGATCCCACAAGCAAGGGTAGCATGACCATTTTTGCTGCGGCTTGAAGCATATGATTGTCTTCCTTTCTTAGCACGTTTCTCATGACTTCCATGATCAGGCTCATATGAGTCTTCAATTGATGGACTTCATCTCTCAGCATTTTCTGATCTTGAGACAAAGCTTGCATATCCACCATGAATCGTTCCACCTGGCTTCGTATTTCCCTAAACTCTGCTTGAATTTGCTCCATAGTCAACTTTTAGCATCTTTGAAAAGTTAAGTCTGAAATTCTGAAGAAAACCATATTAGGATAACAAAAGACCAGCCTCGAACACCTGGAGTGCAAATGAACATGAAAATGCAATGCAAACATATTTATATATCTCATTATTATTAACAATCGAAAACAAACAAGTTTTACGAATAAGTCAGCACTTTAACATAAAAGAAACCACACATGCAAAGAAATAACATGATATAAAAGATCGCTAACTTCGGGGAATTGGGCTTTTTAATCGTGATTCACTACTAGGCTAGCCATCTTCAGAATTGCTCGTTAAAGTCAGTCTGATACTCATCTGAACATCTGCTCTCGGTGAATTCTTCCATAATGAGGACTGATGAACCCACGTGACTAGATGAAGGAGGATTGTTGATCTGAATACCCTGAGGTGTGAATGAGAACATATTGGAGTCAAACAGAGTCTAAATCTTGCTCTTAAGCACCTAGTCTTCGGTTGAATGCCCTTGTGCCCCAGTATGGTAGTTACAGCGAGTGTTGACATCAAAACCTGGTGGGTATGAAGGAATCACTGGATTTATCTCCTTTTGCACTATAAATCCACCTTTGATCAAATCCAGCAACAGTTGAATGTACGACATTGGCAACTGAGTGAAATGTCTCTCTAGCTTCCTTGGTCTCTGTTAAGCATGCTGACGCGGCTGATGGTGATATGACTGTTGACTCTAAGAAGATCCCTTATTTGGAGAAGAATATCATCCCTGTGGAGAGAACGATATCTGATACAGAGACCCGGAAGATTCATGACTCTCAATATCTAAAGACTGAATCAGAGGTATCGAAGATTCCTAGATGAAATTACTTTCTTTCTCCCATTCTTCTTAAGAACTGACAACTGATTCACTTTTACCAACTGAGATGTCTGAGGCGTCTTGAATCTTTCCACTCTTGAGTCCTCTCTCGATACGTTCCCCAACTACTATCAAGTCAGGAAAATTTGATGCCTCATTGCCAATCATCTTATCCAAGTATGGACCTTGCAAAGTATCCATGAACAGGTTAACCAATTCTCTGTATAAAAGTGGTGGTTGAACGCGAGTGGCTAACTCTCTCCATCTCTGAGCATACCTCTAAAGGATTCATTATCCGCTTGAGATGAGTCTTGCAACTGCATGCGACTGTGAGTCATGTCGAGATTGTAATTGTGCTGCTTCACAAAGGTGTTGGCTAGGTCTAACCATGATCGGATATAAACACTCTCTAACTGCATATACCAACTCAATGATGCCCCACTCAGACTATCCTGGAAATAGTGAATCATAAGCTTGACGTTATGGACATATGAGGTCATTCTTTTGCAAAACATCACCAAATCTTGCTTCAGAAAACTGTCCCCTTTGTACTTCTTAAACTTTGGTGTCTTAAACTTCGGAGGAATCACAAGGCTAGGAACCAAACACATGCTTGAAACATTCAAATTAAGAGCAACACGACCCCCTTGGGCATCAAGCTTCTCCTCTAACAAATGATATCTTTTCATAAACTCAACAGTCTGTGGGTCTTTAAGTTTCATCTTTGGAACTACCCTTTGGAAATCTGGCACAGAGAATGAAAAACACTGATAGTCTGCGGCATTAAGAGAAGAGGGATGCCCATCTCGGATGGTGGTACACTCTTGTACAACTTGATCCTCAACAGGAATTCGCATATGTTGAGTTTAAGCAACATTGTTCATTGGAGGTGGAATAACATTCCCAGTTCTATGAATATTAGCTTCTCCCCTTGTCATGACTGTCATAGCTTCCATGAGTTGATCCAACTGATTCTTTATCAATTCAACATCTTCCCTTGTAACAAACTAATTCTGTTCTACTGAGTTCATGATTCTTCCAGAACCAGATTCAAATCCAATACGAGTGTCGAGAAATCAACTGCTGGTCAGACGAAAGATAGATGAGCTCTGATGCTTTTGGACGAGGAAGGATATGCAAAAATGATGCACAAATGCTTATGCAATGCAATGTTATGGATGCCACAGACATGAGATCAAAGTTTCCACAAAGCTCTGGATAATTGTTGTGCTGCTGACTGAATAGGCTCATAAGTCTGCTCTGATGAGAAAATACCGGAATACCAGAATACCTGAATAATTAGAATACCAGGCTGATAAGTTTACACTAACAAGAAAGCCAGAAAACTGGGTTGGTTGAAAGTCAAGGTTTCCTGCAAAAACCCATCCCCTCTCAAATGTGGGTTCTAGTCTTGGACGACACGACATCCTATGCAGGCCATCATCATCATAGACTCTCAGGTCAAGAAACGATGATACGTTCACCATTTCTGGTTTGGCATCATGGTCAATCAAGGAGGTCTCAATTGACTTCCCGTTGAACGGTCTCCAGAGTCGTTAGATTTCTAATTCAACACCCCCTCAATTGCCCTAAATGCGCAGTATAGGATGTCTCCAAAGAAAACCTAGTCTTGACGTGGATTCCGTGGGAACTCTTTTGAAGATGCCACACAAGTCCACAATACTCTCCACACTAATCCCGCGTGTATATTCAAGCCTGGGTATTAGGTTTATCTCTCATGGAACAACCTACCCAACAACACAAGAACACCAACATAATATCATAACAATAAAATACAAACACAATAATATACCAGTAATGTACATACAAGCAAATAAATGCACAAAAGTAAACACCCAAAGATGCAAAATAGACAAACGCTAGGATTGACTCACAGAGAGCCATTAAGGGCGTTTTCCCCAGAAGAGTCGCCAGCTGTCGCAATTGTGAAAAACACCGGGCGGAAAAACAAAAGAGTCGCCACAGAACGTTATTTATCCCAAAAAGAGAGAAAGGAAACGATCAAAGAAAACCTAAAGGACGGAAAAAGACAAGGTCATCGCAACCAAATCTTGGGTTCGGGAGTCGGTTACGCAAGGGGAAAGTATGTCCACCCCTCACGTTTGTTGTACTCAACGGTATCCACACTTGTTGTCTAATCAAAGGGTGAGTTATCTAAAAGCTACTGCTAAACAAACAAAAACGAAGAAAAAATAAAGAGACTCGATAGGACATCGCCGCCCTATGCCTACATATTCCCTCGTGCAATGGGAAAGTCAGAGTCAACGTAGTTTGAAAAACTACGGGTGATGGGGGAAGGTTGCTCATCAAGACAACGCAGTCTTGTGCCTACGTATCCTTATCTGGTATGAGAAATCAGCGCTAACGTAGTTCGACTTAACGATGAAACCACAGGTTGATTCAGTGTTTTTTATGAGCGACGTTAAGTTCTCATTCCAGCACTTAGGGTCGATTCTTGTTTGCGATAGAACAGAAAAGTAACACACTATTTCCTGAAAATGATTTTGAAGAATAAATCCCGAAGGATGAAAAAGTTTAACTTTTGTTTGTGAGTTTTAGTGAAGTGAATTAGTTTGCTTTGTGATTCACGTTGCACTAAAGACTATGATATAGGAGTGAATGTGTCGCATATCGCCCACGTCTTTATTAAGTGTGTTAGCATTGTTTTGAGATGAGAAGAGAGAAAGATGCACAGAAGATCTAAGGGAAACTCAACCCTAACATTGTCATGCAAAGTGGTCTTAAGATCGGAATACGAAAAGAAAATTCTATCCTAATGTTAAAATACAAAAGATGGACCTAAGATTGAGGGAGGATGTTACAAAAAGATGGATAATAAAGCACAAAGTTTTGTTGTTGTCTAGTTAATGTCTATATAATGCTTGATTTAGTTAGAGCCGTGTTACAAAAATGAATTTCTTCCATTCACAAAGTTTGACCATCGATCATATCCTATGGGAAATCAAAAGAAGCATTTTAAACATAGTTGTAAATCATAGAGTAATATCATGTCTAGTCTAATCTAATCATAATGGCAGAGTCAAAAAGTTCCAAACGGAATGAAAAAAAGGAAAAATCTGAAACTTTTCAGACATTCCATTCATCAACTTAATTTGAGCCAGTAAAAAATGACTTAATTTTATAGTAATTTTATTTGGGTAACCTTTGATAGTACTTTTTAATCAGTTTTATTAACTTTTTCTAGATTTGATGTATATTACTAAATATATTTATTTTATTCCACTGTTATGTTCTAGTAATCTTTAAATAAAAATCAAACAAAATCAGCTAAGAATTGGCTCACAACTTATTAATCTAGTTTCTATCTCGAGAAAAAAATTACTTATTACAGCCATATGAATTCTCTTACACCCTAGATGTAATCTCTATATTTGTAGATTTGTACAGGCCCAAAATCATAAGGTCCGAGTTTGTTGGGTATGATTCGTTTAAGATAAGCAATTCTGGACTAAGTTAAACTGAATTTCAGCCCTTTGATATAAGTAAAATTAGACTCATGATTCATTGATTTAGTTTATGGTTTTAAGTTACTCTCTTAGAGCATCTTTAGTGGAAGTAAACTAAATGGATAAACTAAGATACTTTTTGTGGGCCTAAAGTGATTTGTAGGATTTAAAAAATTTATAGTTGATTTGAGTAGTTTTTACTTTAATGGTGGTTATCTATAAGAAACCAAAACTTGACTCCACATTTTATATTTTTTATTCAAGTTACCATTAATTTAATTATTTTAATTAAAATACATATAATTTTTTAAATAAAATTTATCTTAAAAACTTAAAAATAATATTAAATATATTTTATTATAAAATTAAAAATATACAAAATTCACAACAATAATACATAAAAAAATTACATTTTCATAGGAATATAATTATAATAAAGATTCAATTGGTTGGGATCCATTTGATAAATAAATAAAATTGGAAATTGAAAGAAAAAAATTTAGAAGTAAAACTATGTGTAAGAAAACTAAAATTTCTATAGAATTTATAGAAGGTAAAAAATGATAATATGACCGTTACTATTTTCAAATATCATATCCTTACTTTAATGTTGTTGGAATATTTGAAATATTTTATTAATATTAAATAATATTATAATAGGTTTCACATAGTTAACGTTAACTATATAGATAATGGGAACTAAATTTTAGTTCATTTGGATGCCATATCAGCTCTCCTATAATGCGAATTCCTTATTACTAACTTAAGCTATAAAGAATTTTGATTTAACAACCCTGCGTTAAAGTTGCTCTTAGTTAATAAACATAATTATTTGATCCCTCAAAAACAGGGCCGTCTCAGAAAATTTAGAGGCCATGTTCTAATTTTTATAATAGACTCTAATAAAAAATGTTATATTTTATTAAAATTATAAATAACATTTTTAAAAATTAAAGAGAAAAAAATTATATACATATATTTTAATAATATATTAGTTGTGAATTTTTAACTATTTAATTATATTTTAAAACTTTATTAAAAAAATTAACTTTAATATGGGCTGAATTATAGATGTTAATAAATAATATATACTTGGTAAAATGATAATATGTTTCGCGTCGGTAACAATATTGAAGCAATTCTATGGGACCTGTGTTTGATTCCATTTTACATAAATTTGGCACTTTTTTTTAAATAATGCACGTTAATTATAAAAACTGGTTTTACTATGGATCGAATCCTCCACCTCTTGCTAAAAACAAAAATTCTTAACCGCTGCGCTACTGAGCATAGAATTATATTGTAATAGATAATATACATATAATTATTAAATGTTTATATTTTATATAAAAAATTTTGAGGTCCTACTTTTTTGGAGACCCTGGGCAATGGGCCAGGTTGCACAGGCCCAAATCCGGCCATGCTCAAAAACATCTTAATTAGTCAACAGCATCCTTTATATTACATTTTGTCGAATTCGGCCATGCTCAAAAACATCTTAGTTAGTCAACATCATCCTTTTGTTACATTTTGTCAAAATTAAGATTTAAATATGTAGTTTTATATTTCTGAAGGTCTTAGTTAGAGCGTCCTCGCCCAGGAGCTATATCGCTCAAACAATGTTAGAAGACTCGTTCGGAGAATGTATTGATGACGTGAAAGGAAGTTAATAAAAGGAGAGGGAGTCCTCCACTAACTCTTGAAGAATAGGTAGTCAATAATCTCTCTTAATTAGGGGGAGCGGTTGTCACCGCAAGGGGTTACCCAAACCCTAGATTCAGAGGGTGTCTATAAATATTCCTTCCCTCAAGAGGGAAAGGACAATTCATTACACATTAGGCATAGCGTATAACCATTAACCATATAATAACACATATTGATCATATCCCTTACACGCTTACTACAAGCATATCCCCCGTCTACAGAGCCTCTCACCTCACGTGAGCAAGACTCATAAAACCACCATAAAACACCATCATACAAGGCTTCTCGCTGTCGTGTGTAACACCTTAAAACCCTACTCATAAATTAAAGGATAAAATCCACAATTTAGGTTGCTACTCACACATAACATACCTAGCTTCCAATTACTTTCAAAACTTGCAGTGCAATTCAAAATAAAAAGCATAGGCGTTAATTATCTCATCAAACTGAAATACTCAATAAAATTAACATGATCCAACGATTAACTCAAAACAAATAAAACGCCATGTTCCTGATGTTACAAATCAGAGCATTAAACAAATTAAATAGTGATAAAACGATAAAATAAACAAAGAAAAAGGTGAGAATACACTCAAATATATTAACAGTGAGAATACACTCAAATATATTAACGGTTAAAAAGAATGCTAGGGTAGCTTAAATTGCACAATCAACAACACTCATTCAATTACACATCAGCACAACAATCCAATTCACATAGTCTTTATGTATGTAATGTGACTCACACCTCGACTCTATGCACGTGGTACCAATTTGGACATCAGAGGTTTGTTACTGATCTCGTTCACTCAACAAAGGTTCATCATTTGAACTGGGTCCACACTTTAGAACCCCAGACGATCACCGGTCTCCATTTCAGAACCAATGACTCGCCTCCAACACAAAATGATGCATGACATACAAAGTAATGCCACAACAATAACAACGTCAACAACAACATTTATGGTTCCACTTCTAACCATAAAAAACATGCAATACAAGATTCACAGTAGTCCCCACTTCTGAACTACTCACCTAAACACAACGCATATAATTATATTTGCAATATATAATTATACATGCCACGTCACATCTCATCTCACATCAACAATATGTAATTATAACTCATCATATAATTATACAAACATTCTGAATCATATAACTATATCCATCAGCACATAGTTATACCGAAAATTCATAACTCATACATATAAGCATAATTCACAACTTATTAAACTTATCATGATATTTTTTCATTAAAAAATGCCATGCTTCTCATCAATATATAACGACCTTCACTCAGAACATTCCAACATCACAAACTCAACACATTGAGACCATTAATTCACGATTACATGATCATTTGATAATCGTCTCATAAGACTTATCACAAATAAACATACTCTTCATATTTTCATGCATATATTAAACCTCTAATTAACCATAACAATGTAGTATTTTGCGTCACCTACCTAACACTTTGAATCTAGCATCAAACATAGTCACAAAACTAAGTTATGATAAAAACAAAATCAAAAGAATTTCGCCGCTGGAGTGTCTCACTACGCGAGGCTTTCCTTGGCTATGCAAGGGTGCATATACCTGTAAATCCAGAAATACAATTTTCACCATTGTATCACTTACGAAGCTCCGATTTCAATTCAGTAAAAATTAGTACGCTTAGAATTTCATCACACATCAAACATACATCATTTCACACATAATTTGAACATATTAATCATTTATCTCATCAATTTGTTACAAATATAAGGATATGTTATCAAGTTAACACTCATGAACATAAGCTTCAAAAATTCAAGTTTGCACATACACACACGCACAATGTCATCAACATAACATAGCACGAATTTCATATCAAATGCAACAAATAAAACTATTTTCACATAAACCTCAATTAAACATACAAATCTCAACAATGGAGAAAAACCTAGAGGAGGGTGAGGATCTCTCTCTACCCTTCATGCAATACACATATTAGAGTAGTTTCCCCTATCTGAATTTCCAGCAGCAAACAATCAAAGTCTTTGGCTATGATGTTATTCTCCTTCAGAAGCTTCCTAGGTTTGCCTCTTTTCCTAAATTTCCAAACTTCTATGTACTAATTGATTTTGGCTCATCTCTTTTTTCTATTTATTTAACCTAATATTAATAGGTTTAATTCTCAACTTTCCCTCAATTCTCATCAACTCTAACCTTATCCCACCAATTTCATTAATATATTAATTTCCACCCGACAACTCACAATTTCTCTTATTTATTATATTATAATATTATTTAATAATTATTATATTATGTTAGTCATTTAAAATTAATCAATAATTCTAATTAATTTCTACCGCTCTCTATAAATCTCCCAAAAATATCCACAGTTGCCAAAAAGTCATATAACACACATTAAAACCAAAATAAATAATTAAAACATTCTAAATCACCTAAATAATTAAATAAAAGCGAAAAAAATTCAATTAAATAAATTAAATTTGGGGTGTTACTGCGTGGGCAAACCCTACCCACCCCAAATTGTTATATACCTACTAAGGCTTCTAAGTCCCCCCACGCTTATACGAGGAATACACACTTGTACTTTTTTTACCAGTACAGTTACGCCCACCGTGGGGCTCTGGTAAAACTAACCTAGGCCACATTATCTCATCACCATCACCTTTTATGTTGTTACCCTTCACTTAGATACCTAACCATTTTCATCCATGGTTAACAAGATAGCTCCATCCTTAGAGGAGATGTCTGTCGTTGTGGAAAAGTTATGTTGCCATAACTAGACGTTGGAGGATGACATCCACAACATTAGACAACACCAACAGGAGTCCAATCTCCCGGAGAAGCTGGAGCATTTGGACACACAACCACTCTCAGACGAGATATAGGAGGCGTCCATCCCAGAGGGCTTCAAACCTCCTTCCTTGGCCAAATTTGATGGGTGCAACAATTCGTACGAGCATGTCATCTTCAATAACACACAGATGACCATCATAGGAGCACTTGACTCCCTAAAGAGCAAAATGCTATTTGACACTTTCAGGGATGCGATGGTATATGGGTTTCATCAACCACTATCATGAAATGGTGAAGAAGCTAGTACACGAGTGATCAGTGCATTTTAATGTACGTTCTCTTATGTTTGTACTTAGGAATTTTCTTAATTTGTTTTGTTTATTTTACTGTTTTATTATGTTTCTAGAACTAAGTCTTTGTTTGCCTTTATTCTATTTTCGCAGCTTATTTTTCAGCATTAAGAATTATTTGATATTTGTCCACTGTTCAAATTATAAATAGAGCATTAAGAATTATTTGATATTTGTCCACTGTTGATATTTGATATTTTTACAGTTTTATTATGTTTTTAGAACTAAGTCTTTGTTTGCCTTTATTCTATTTTCGCAGCTTATTTTCAGCATTAACAATTATTTGATATCTATCCATTGTTCGAATCATAACTGGAGCTACAAGAACTGAATTGACATGTTCTAATAAGAGTTGGAAAGCTAAGATAGAGAGCTATAACTTTCATTTTGTAGGAAAAAGCTGATTTGGAGCGTAGATGGCTCAAAAAGTTCGTTGAAGTCAGGACCCGAATTCTGTCTTTAGGAATATTTAGTTTTAGGCCGGGTTTTTTTATGTTTTTCAATCCAGTTGGGTTAGAACCGAAATTGTTGATGCTTTCATATACCTAGCAGCAGTGCTGCTATAGTCTTAACATTCTTTTCACAATTTTACTTTGCTTTTTACAATTGTAATGGAGAACTAATTCTCATGGGCAAATCCTATTGTGTACGGTTCCATCGCTTCGAGGTTATTCTAATACCAAATTAAATTTGATTCCTTTCAATCCTTTTCTATGAATTCATATGCTTAATTTAATAGCAATTGTTTGCTTAATTCGATTTCTATTCATAGGCTAGAATTGATTAAATTCGATTGTGTGCATGTTTCTAAATTTAATTGCGTGTTATCGTTTGCTTAATTCGTTAACTCGTCATATTCTTAACCGTTTGCTTAATTTGTTAAACAAGAACATAATTCATTTGATTTTGATAAGCGCTTGTCTAATTGGTCTCATAATTGAATAGGATCGAAGCCACTTAGGGATTGGTGTTATAGTAATCGATGATAAGTCGGAACCCGAATCAGTAGGATTAGTCGTTTTACCTTAATTGATAATCACTTATTTTAATAACTTTTTCTCTTATTTTATAAATAGAAACTTAAAACCCCCATAAACCTTTTCTTTAGTTGGTTGAAATAATACAAGAATCCTTGCGATACAACATCCGAGTGTCGCTTCCTTTTACTACCTTTCAAAAATACTCGTTTTTAATCCGTGCGCGACAGCAGATCAATGAGTTCACTGCCAGTCACCACAGGAAGATGTCTACCTCAAGCCTATTTAACATATGACAAGGTCCATCAGAGTCATTAAAGGACTTCCTCACCCACTTTGACAAGGCCACTATCAGGTTCGTCCTACCAAACCAAGAAATGTTTATGGGAATATTCCAACATGGGCTCAAGGCAGAACACATCAATGAGTCCTTCACCCAAAAGCTAACATTTTTGTTGCCTGAAGCAGTCACTATAGCAGAGTGATGCATCAAGGGCAAGGAGAACAACACTAAAAAAGAAGGTGTGTGACATCGAGGAGCATGTTCCTAATGTCGAAGGCTTATCACCATATAAAGAGAAATTACACCTCACCCATAAAGGACAAGATTGCATTCAAAAGATTAGGTAAGGCGACATAGAACTATACACCCATGAATACTCGTCATGAGCAAATCTGGCCTAAGGTTATCCATTTCTACGACATTTCTAGGTTGCTTGCTCGTAGGGCATAAGTGATGAGTTTCAAACTTGGGAAGCGGGGCAAGTTCCATAAAGTTAAGGGCACCATTTCGAAGATTTCTACCAGCTCAAAAAGGAAATCGAGAGACTAATACAGGAGGAATACCTCAAGAAATATATGAAGGGTGACTCCTTCCATTCATTAGACAAGTCTAACTCGCAAGGGCGAGATGATATTGGAAGTCCTAGGCCCAACAAGCCCAAATATGTGCCTAAAGGAGAAGGTAGTAAAGTTATACACCGCATGCTCAACACCATATTAGTAAGATTCTCTAAGGGTTGCGAAACCAGATCCACCAAGAGAATGTACTCTCGCTAGATCCCGAGTGTAGAAAACCTCCTTAAATTCGAGACTAATGGTAAGCACCAAATATCAGAAACCATGGCCAGTTTCTCAGGGGAAGATACATTTGGCATCCACCCCTATAATGATGACCCCATGGTCATTACCGTTAATTACGAAAATTGGGAAATCAAAAGAGTTCTTGTTGACCAAGGGAGCTCCTCGAACATACTATACTAGGAGGCTTTACAAAGACTTCGCCTCAAACCAGAAGATTTGAAAACTTTCATAGGATCATTGATTGGATTCTTTGGAGAACAGGTGCATGTAAAGGTATACATCACCCCGAGGGTTACTTTTGGAGAGCAGGATCAGGCCAAAGAGATCAAAGTTTGGTATCTAGTTATTAATGGGTACTGCCTTGTCAACTATGTACTTATGCAAGAAGTACACAATCCTCAATGAGCGAGTTGGAGTCATATAAAAAGATCAATAGACCACTTTACGCAGAAAGCCTCAAGTTAAAGAGGGTCCATAATTTAGGCTGGAAAGTCATAAAGGTGAGCTCAGGAATAACGCCACCAGGATAAACCTTCCAAGGCGAGAAGGCTTCCTCTCTAAACTCTGAAGAGATTGAAGATTGAAGGTACAGAAAGGATTACCTCTAGATACAATAACATAACTATCATTTATTCTTATTTACTACTATTTGATTGCTTTATTGACAATTTTTATAGGCGAGTATTGGATCGTTGCCCATTGTAAGTACAAGTTGTTTAGTGGGGTGCACTATTTTCCCTCTGCGCTTTTGCATAAGGAAAGGGATTTTAATGAGGCACCTCACTTTTTATTATTTTAGAGAATATATGTTTTGTTGTTCCCTTCTTTATAGGAAACCTTAAAGCCAAAGAGAATACCACCCATTGAGGCAGTTAATTGTTGGATCTCTATGTAAAATACTTGCCGCCCATTGAGGTGATCAATTGCTGGATCTCTATGAGAGGTCCTTGCTGCACATTGAGGAGGTAATGTTTATTAGATCCTCAAGTGGAATCCTTTCCGCCCAGTGAGGTGATAAAAAATGCAGGATCTCTATGCGAGGTCCTTGCATCTCATGGAGGCGATTAATTTTGTTGGATCCTTATGCAGAATCCTTGTCACCCATTTAGGTGGTCAATTGCTGGATCTATATGTGAGGTCCTTGTTGCCTATAAAGGCGGCGAAAATCGCTGGATCCTTAAGTAAAACCCTTGTCGCCTGTTGGGACAACCACAATGTCATGTTCCTAAAGCAAGATCCTTGTCAAGCCCTCATCGAGAGCAATCAAATTATTATGACATGGGAAATGATGTCAAGCACCCTCAGTTAAACACTAGAGGGTTAAAATCACACAAATTATCAAAGAAAATAATGGCAAAGGAATTTAACATAAAAGGAACCCCCAAAGGGCACCGTTGTCCATTATAATTACAAAAGCCATCGAGGGGGTGAATAAGTACAACAATGATCCCAAAAAAATGGCAAAGAAATATGAAACCACTATGGGTCGGGATACCAAATTATTATTCTTTCTCCTGGGTCATCTCATTGAAAAATACACTCTCTAGCTTAGGGTTTCAAGCTCACCACCCTCATTTAGCTCACAGTGTTCCTAAGCAGGCTCGAGAAAGGCGGTCCTCCCATGCTTCGGAGAGGCCAATGCCTCCTCGTACACTAACTCACCACCATGAACGAATTTGAGAAAGCCAGGGGGATAAAATCCAAATTATGGTAGAGGAAGATGACCTACTCTTCAGTGTGCTCGAAACAGACACTAGAAGAAGAAACCACCTCGTCGGTGAGCTCCAAATTCTCAAAATCCTTTTCGTGAAGGAGAGCAACATCCAAGGATTTTCACAGGGACTCTTTCTCTGCAGTGATTTCATTAGCCTTGGCTTTTACGTCTTCCATCTTCTTCTCCCATTTTTCCTTGTCCTCCTCGAGAGATTGTATAAGCTTTTAGCTCTCATTATAAGCCTCATCCTACTCTTAGAGCTTCTCCTCCGGCTCTTTCTCGGCTGTTTCACACTTCTCTCGACCAACATCTTGTAACATGAGCGCCCACAATAAAATATTATCTTTCATATTCATAATAGTCGAGGTCAGTTTAGAACTAAGGTTCTCGTAATCACTGGAGAAATCTTTGGAGAAAGGGAGGTTAGAATTTTTGAACTAGAGGGTGTCGAAGCCAACGCTTCTCCACTAAGTAGTCGGAGGAGGAACCTCGCCTGCAGGGGGCGCATTGTTACTGTAAGCCCTAGAGGCCAATACTTTTGGCACTTGTATCAAATTATTTATTAATAATAAAAGGCATTTCTTTATTATGTTTGTTTTTTCAAAAAATAATAAAGTCCCAAGAATAGTTAGTCCGTTTAATGAAATATTAAGCGTAATTTAATCATGAGATCCCATTAATGTAAGGACACTATTCTTAAAGTATCTGTGGTAGAGCTTTACTGTAAAGTGGGATAACCTTAAAGCATTAAGACTATTATGTAGATAGGCTGATGATCACATTTCATGGATTATAGATAAGGAGTTATTAACTCTTAACATAGGTGTGAATATTAGGAGTAATATTTATACTGGATTGACCCGCTATAAGAGTGCTACATAAAATTTTATGCAAAGTGTCATAAGTTACTTTCATGGAAATAGTGGTGTATACCACCCTTCGACCTGAAACCACTATGGACCCTAGATGTAGAGTCGAATACTTTGTTGCTGATAAAACATTGTCTGTAACTGGGTGACCATAAAGATAGTTGATGGGTACTCCATAAAGTATGCTGAGGGACATGAGTGACTTATATGGAATTTGCATATCATGCGTAACAAGATAAATGTCTAAGGGCCCAATATTGAACTGGACAAGGATGACACGGTATATACCTTGTGTTCAATATATACATAAGGGCAAAAGGGTAATCGTACACTTAAGTGGATTTTTTAGCTTGCATCCCACATAATTTGTTCTATAAATAAAACCTTTGTGCAGAAGCATTCACTCTTGATGAAAATTTGGACTGCGAAACCCTAACCGTATTTCCTTCTCTCTCACACCCAAAGCCTTCAAGCATAGCAGCTAGCACTGAGACTAAAGGAATATGTTTGTGTGGACTGAGTAGAGACGTTGTTTATCCGTCAACGTTCTTGATCACTCCTTGGATTCAACATTAAAGGTTTCATCGCCACAAGAGGTAATAATTTCTATCACTGATCATGACCATTCATAAGGATCACTAAATGGAAAATTTTAATTTTCACTATGTTTTGGATCGCGATTTGACTTCAGTGGTATCAGAGCCACTTACGAAACCATGCATCTGATAACTGTTTATTTTATGTACTTTCTCATTTAGTTCAATTAAAACACAAAATAAATTAAATTATAATCGAGTAATTGAATTTTGGCATTAGGTTGTGTATGATTTGGATGATCGATATTGACTATCCATTGGAATTCGACATTAGTATGGTGAAGCATCCATATATTGTACGTCCTTAAGTTATATAATTATGATCGGTAAAATTTTATGTGATATAAGTAATTCTAGTGCCAAGATGGTATATTGGATATATTGTTTCTACTTCGTCCATTCAATCACATGATGATTTTTATTCCTTTGAGCTATCCATGTTCATTTGCTTCGGAATCCGACATTAGTATGGTGAAGCAATGACATGTTGATCAATCATACTGAATTATTGATCACGGTGTTTTGTTGGTATGTGTCACACCCTAATTTTTGACCTTAAGATCCCACCCCCTCGTTTTCTTTTTATTATACTCTTGTGTGCATGTTTATCCTAACCAACCTGTGCAGGTGTATCAACTCCATTTTGAGATGATATTCGCTTTATTTTGTCAAGAATTTGCCAAGTCAAGGTGTCGAGTGTGGTCATATGAATTTTAGTTGGGGCTTCTATGGAAGTTTGAATTCCAAGTTATATCTCCTCTATTAAGGATTCCTAGTGACCACGTGCATGTTGGATTTGATACAACTATATTAGTTTTTATGCTATTTATAATGAAGATGGGTATGGAGTTAAACAAACTTTGTGAAGCCAATTACACGGTATAAAAGAACATTTCCCAAACAAAGAGGATGGATTCCATGTGATAAGTACTACAAGAAAGGATAAACTGCAAGATATTACGCTCAACAACTACTTATAGGCTAAGATTGCTCTTAATGCCTCAACTACAGTGGCTACGGCTTGATTCGCAATCCAAGATCATCGGCAAATATCTTTCAAGGAATTCAAAGTTAAGGATACAAATTAGAAGAAAATTCATTTTTTTTGAAGTTCAAGTCTATTGCTTCAAGATTCCCACTCAATTTGACTCAAGAAATATGAGGTTCGATACCCATACAAATATAAGAAGGTCCTAAACTATTTCTAAGCCTAAAGATTAAAAGTACAAGTGGATGAGCTTCATTCCAAATTTGTTAAAGCGCTCCAGAGGAGGTCCCGCATTGAGTTTCCTAGAGCAAAATTCCAGCATTTATCTCGCTAACATCCCATTAAAGCTCCTTTTGTCACCCTGTTCAAATCAAGAAGAAGAATGGTGAATTAGTCCAGTAGCAATAAACCAACATCATTTGGAAAACACTAACTTCACAAGTGTTGTGAACCAGAGAAGCCTTACGACCTCACGTCTGAAGGCCACCGCCACGACCTTCTTGTCGACAACAGAGAGATTCTCTCCGAAAAGAAAACGACTTAAAAATGCAGCCACTAGAGCTTGTTTCTCGCCTTGATCAAACTCCTTCATCAGCCATGTGTTTCAAGGATGTTGTGCTATCAATGCCTCCTCTGCACCGCCATGAACTTCAGGAGGAAATATGAGCTGCTACCACAAATGATAAGAAACTAAACCGATCTAATACAAATTCTGGATATTAAAACGAAGAAGCTCAAAGGAAGTCGTACTGCATCGCCGCAACTTCAGATTGACTCAATCCCAGTCCCTTTACTCTCCGAGACGTTCCATATGTTGCTGCAAGCATCTGAAACGCAGAATGCAAGAGTTAGCTATCACCGAAGCAGAAAACTAATTCTGTCAAGTAGCTGCAGATCAGAGTGGGAAGAAATCCAAATTGAATTGACATACGGTTTTCATCAGTAAATCGGCGTACCTCGAGAACCAATCATGATCACAACATCCTAACCTCACTGAAGTCACTCCGAGAGAATTGTATGCGAACCTGACCGCTGCAAAGCCAAAAGAAGACGTTAGTAAAATTCAGATGTCATCCTTAAACTCAAAGGTGAGGAATTGAACCATCAGCCAACATCTTGGTATTTATCCATAGCAACTTTTGAAAGGTATTCTAAAAATGAAACCGAACACCATTAACGGAGATTATGAGAAATCAAGTACAAAAAGAGTAGGGGCTAATTTTCAGCCCTCAGTTCGATTCATCATCAGGCTGAATTTCGAGCAGCCGGAAGGGTGACAATTAGGTTTGTCGCCAACTCCCTACCAAGCATCGAAAACAACAGAGTTCGGACAGAGAAAAAAGCGGTTAATTTCGGGCAATTTCCAATATAATTCAAAACATCATGAACCAGCCCGCACGGTTCAGACCATCAAGTCATCATCACCCATTGAACCTTTCTAGCCATTGGCATACGACCGACAGCCTCCAAACTCAAGGACGGACCCTGAAAGAAGAAGAAGAAAGGTCAGTTCGCTTCCAAACATCCCAAGAACTCGCCACAAGAAAATCAAAATAATAGCATTTATCAGAAAGAGATTGATGAACTCCAGAAGCAGCTACAGTTGAAGGATGAAGAGTTACTCCCCTGCAAGAAGAGGAAAGTCATGGAGGATTTATTTTTCTTCGACCCACAATGCACTATTTGGAAGCTGATTGTGGACAACCTTATCAGTGAGAAGACACAATTAGAAGAGCAACTCAAGCAGCAGAATTCGAAACTTCCTTAGTGTCTTTACTAGCTTTTATTTAGCTTTTATTTGGGACTTTTAAAAGCAATTATTTGTATTCCGTTTCAAAATTAATAAAAACGTTTTCTTTTACCGCAATGTTTATAAATAGTTGGGATCCCATGAAGTCCTACTGATTTTGCATTGCATTCTTTCTTTATTCATTTCAAGAAACTCAATTTTATTTCTCAGGTATTGTAACCATAGATTTCAAGAGAGAAGCATTGGAGTACATTTTTCAGAGCCCTAACATTGAAAGCTTGAGAGAACTAGCAGATCTCATCGAGAACCGTCACGCTTTCGCAACAGAATATGGAGAAGTCTTCCGTTTTCTTGAACTCAAGATGAAAGGAGGGCTGTTGGAGACCCCTGTTCAGTTTTATGATCCGTTGTACCATTGTTTCACTTTTCCGGATTACCAGTTGATGCCGACTCTAGAAGAGTATTCTGACTTCTTGAGGATGCCTGTGACGGCCCGACCTATATTCACCGGCCAGGAGGACGTACCCAGTCACCAAGAAATTGCAAACGCTACTCATCTAAGCTTAGAAGACGTTCAAGCACACATAACTACTAAGGAAGGAGTCCTTGGATTCCCAGCTGATTTCTTGATCGAAAAAGTCTGTTACCATGCTGAAAGAAAAGAAGTCCTTATCTTGGAAGCCACCTTTGCTTTATTGGTCTATGGGATCTTTTGGTTCCCTAAAGTTGATGATTTCGTTGATATGGATGCGATTAAACTATTCATACTCAAGAATCCGGTTCCCACTTTGTTAGTTGACACATACTATTCAATCCACTCTAAGAATGCTGAACAAGGAGGACATATCGTTTGTTGTACCGCCCTGTTGTATTCATGGTTCATTGCTTGCCTGACTCGACACCCGTCTATTTGGGAAGAGGTAGAATCACCCCATTGGTCCGAGATAGTTATGGCCCTTACTCACTCTGACATTATCTGGTATGACCCTACTTATGGAGGTATATGCATGATTCCCAGCATCGGAGGATTCACCAACATACCGCTCATTGGGAGAGAAGGATGCATAAGTTACAACCCTGCTTTGGCTGCCTCCAATTTGGGCATCCCATGATCAAAGTACCTGACCAAGCTCTATTGGAAGGGATCTTTTTCAAGGAAGGAGAAGATCCATACCTGAAGACCGTCATAATTTACGCATGAAGATACGTCAATAAGGAAGGAAAGGCTGCTTTAGGATACCCCAATTGTGCTGTCTCTGAAGAATATCTACATTGGGTGCGAGAAAGAGCTCTCGACCTCAAGATGCCATCTCCTTTTCACGAACCTATAGTTTTGGTTTTCATGATCCTGATTGGTTTGATGTGAGTGAAGTAGATCAATTGAAGGCCGTTTTGGATGAGGCTCGAAATT
The DNA here is from genome assembly GCA_963859935.3 of Lathyrus sativus. Lineage (NCBI taxonomy): Eukaryota > Viridiplantae > Streptophyta > Magnoliopsida > Fabales > Fabaceae > Lathyrus > Lathyrus sativus. The sequence continues at coordinate 522,124,122 of OZ012739.1, forward strand.
GAAAGCCGCTTGGAGGAACAAGTTTTTCACCCTCAAGGTAGAGAAAGAGAAGTCCCAGAAGCTGCCAGAGATAGGATTGGCAAAGAAGAGAAAAGCGCGAGAGGATTTATTTTCTTCTCACACCTCTTCTGGAACTGTCGCCAGAGATGATCTTCCCCCAGCTGCTATGGCTTGGAAGGAATGTGTCGATCGACTCATCGGCGAGAAGGCCGAGTTACAAGAACGCGTCAGTCAGTTAGAAGAAGAACTTCGTGCACAGAAGGAGCGTAAGGAGTAGATCTCAGAGTTTCTCTTTTGCTTTTGGTTCAATGTAATAAACTATTAAAAGAGTACTTTGCTTTGTAATGCCTCTCTAATATCAAAATAAAATAAATTTTTATCCAAAGTTATAATACTGAAAACAACTTGAGTTTCTTGAAGTTTCATCCTGCATTCTGCATAACATCTAGCATTTTAGCATGTGCATGTGTCTCTTCTCCATTGCGTCCTCATCCGTCTTTCTGTCTTTCTCTCGCCAGCCGACGTCTCTACCATTTGAGCAAGCTTGAAGTACTATTGAAGGATAGTAAGGAGAACAAAGATATGGATCACATGACTGGCTTCATAGTAAGGACCAATCCGACATTTGACAGGTCTTCCGATGACTTTGCTCAACAAATGTATGTTCATGTGCAACCTCAGCCTATGCAAGACAACCTGTTTATTGACCCTCAGAATACTTATGCTGAGAGGGAAATGGACGATCCTAGATTTATAGCAATGGAGAAAGAACTTCATGATCTCCAAGAACAAGTGAAGATGATGAAAGGAGCTAATGCATCTGGTCTTGATGCTCACGACTTATGTTTAGTTCCAGGCGTAATTATCCCTCCAAAGTTTAAGATGCCTACCTTTGAAATACACAAGGGTGTCAGCTGTCCAAAATACCATTTGATGATGTTTTGCCGAAAGATGACTGCTTATATTGACAACGACAAATTAATGATTCATTGCTTTCAAGAAAGCTTATGTGGGGTGTCGCTACTGCGAAAATCGGCGCCGGCTGAACAGAAGAGTCGCCACTGTGCGTTATTTATCCCACGGGAGGGAAAGGAAACGCTCAGAGTAAACCTCGCACAACACGGGAAAGGTATGGTCGTCGCAACCAAAACCTGGATTCGGGAGTCGGTTACGCAAGGGGAAGGTATTAGCACCCCTCACGTCCGTCGTACTCGACGGGATCCACGCTTGCTTTCGGGTATGGATTGTTATTCTATCTAAACCATAGGTCAAGGGTTAAAAAGAAAATAAAATGAAAATAAAAATGAAAATGACTCGGCAAAGTATCGCACTTTATGCCTACGTATTCCCGCCTGGAACGAGAAATCAGAGTCAACGTAGTTCGCCTACCTACGGGAAAGGAGGGGAAGGTTGCTCGCTAGGATATCGCATCCTATGCCTACGTACTTCCACACTGCATGGAAGATCAGAGCAAACGTAGTTCGGGCCACGTACGACACAAGCTTGTCCTTGATTGATTTTATTCCTTCTGAAAAAGGTTTTTCTGATTAACAGTCCCAGCGGACAAAAATGACGCTTTGATGAGTTCACATTCTTTTACGGAAGAAGTGTCTTTTATTGTGTTTGAAATCTTTATGTGTTTTTCTGTTTGTTTTGAGAAAGAAGAGACAGAACTCTACCCTACGGTTGCGAAGGGAAACAAACTAACCTAATGTTATCATGCAAGGGTTAAGACCTAGTGTCTATCATGCTCCTCTCTTGCACAGAGAGAAACAGAGATCCTACGGGATAGGCAGAAACAGAAACAATATCAAATATATACAGTAAAACAGTAAAATGCATGGATGCAACAATACAAGCGAGGCAAGGGAGTCCCACTCAACCTCGAACCTAGAAAACAATAGGCGAAAGTGAACAGGATTCACTTTCAACCCAACAGGGTAAACAGCAAACAATACAGTCCAGAAAACCAATCAATACATCAAGGAATGAAAAACATCAGCAAAAGAAACAGCATCAACAGCTCTGAATTAACATCTGGCTTCAAGTAATCTCCAATCAGCTACAGGCTTCAACAAGCATCAATCTCCATCTTCATGGCCTTCAGGCAAGGACTTTGATCATCTGTCTTCTATAAGCAATGGCTTTTCTTCAAGCTCAAACCTCCAGGATGAGGAATCAGTCACAAGAGTGAAGTGAATGAATGTTAGACAGTTAATTACCTACCAATGGTGGTTCATCAACTGTTAACATTAAACAGAAAGTTTCCTCTCAAAAGTTCTATCTTTCAAATATATTCACTGATCCTTCCAAAGGAAGGAGGTGGATATTTGAAAGAGACTTTGAATCATAGAGAAAGGATGGATGCAGACAAGGCAATCCATGTTTGAGAAACAGACTTTCTAACCTAGAGCTCTGCCTAGCTCCTAAACCCTAGTCTCCTCAGCAGCTGCTAGCAAGAACCTCCTATTCAACTCTGGCAGTTGATCTTCAATCTCTGGATCTCCAATAGTCTTCATCTCCTCAAGTCTTCAGCTTCCCCAGGTTCCCAGACAATCCCAATACCCAAGCAAGCAAGCAATAATCCCCAGAGGGCACACCACACCAGTCAATCAGATATATACAGAACATTAATAGCAGTAGGGGAATCCTGACTTTTTCTAAGGGATCTAATAACTACCCATAGCCCCTATAGTCCCATAACTAAACTATTCAAACCCTAAGTCCTAAGGGAAAGAATCAAACTTCCTAAGTCATCACCTAAAAACCCTAATTTGTTCATGTTGTTCAAGCCTACATTAAGCACCTAAAATTAATTCCTAAAAATGGGAACTAAATTGAATCTACCATTTCAATATCTCATCTAAGCAACCTAAAAATAATGAACAAAAAATATGAAAGGATCTAATAGAACAAAAATTAACAAAATCATGCATGAAATGAAACTATTTAAAATGTCATTTATTTAGAAAATATGGGAAAAATATCCAATAAAAATAAAAATGCAATTTTATTTAATGACAATTTTCTACACATTCTAATGAAAATGATGTAAAAAGAATGGATAAAAAATGATTTTTTATCTATTTATTATGAATTTTTAAAATGAATGAAAAAAATGAAAAGAAAATAATAAAAAAGAAGAAAGAAATAGCCAGGGGGGGTACTAATAGCAGAGCGCCCTAGTTGATATTCCAGGATGGGCCAGCAAACGGGGGTGCGCGTAGCAAGTTTGGTTAAGCCCAGAAAACTTCAGAATTATTAAAAATAGAAAAAACAAGCAGGGGGTGCATTCAGCAAGGTTATCACGTTCAAATGGAATTGGGCTCAATATTGGGGGGTGGGGATATCACTCAACACTCAGGCCCGCCCGTTTCATTAAATGAAACGGTGCGTTTAGGGCACCACTCTCTCCCTCCAAATTCAGCTTTAAACGAGAGCCACAGGATTGCTCTTGGGGTCAAAGGTCTTGCAAGCAAGGGACGGCCAGGATTTCGTCTTCTTCCTTGGCTTGTGAGAACTTAGGGTTTCCACCATGAAACTCCATGCACGCATACAATTCCACCAATCTGTTCTCTCTCCACAGTCCATGGATCAACACGATACAAACATGAAACTCAATCAGAATTTCTCCCTCTACAAGCCTATGGCATTAGTTTAATCTGAAATTCAGCCTAACTCTCAACCCGAGCGCACCAAGTTCTGACTCCATGAAAATGCTCTGCAACCTATCCTCAAGAACCTCAACCAAACCTATACTAATCTCTTCTATGCTTCACGGTGATCATTCTAAACTAACAAGCTAAGGTTATAATGCACTATGCTATGAATTCTACATCCTAACAGTTCTAACAACCTGTTATGAATTGTCTCTATTCAGCCTCAAATTCATCTAAACTAACCTCCTAACATCATAGACCATGAATATACTAGTAAAACTACCTAAATCTCCCTAGATTGAATAAGTTAGAAAGATTTGCACCTTGAGCAAGCTCTAATGGAGGCTGAGTAATCACGTGGATCCAGGCTCTTGTATGCTTCAATCTTGGTCCATTCTTGATATACTTGATTCTGTTTGCAATACTTGGATGAAACTTGGCTTGGATCTTGCTGTCCAATGGAAATTGCAATTTGTGTGTTCTTGATGGAAGTGCACGAAATTGAGCTCTAACCACCAAATCTTTGATTCAATTCTGATCCAGGATGATGATTGAATGTAGGAGGATCAATGTTGATGAGAATTGATGAAGGTTTTGGGAAATTTGGAGGAAATTGCAATGAGAAAGAATGAGAGAACTTTGGGAAATTTTGGTGAAAAATGAATCCAACCCTTGCTCAATTCTGATTTCATGAATATATAGGGCTCAATGGACACTTCTAGATCCATCTTACAACTTCCCTTGCCTTCCAAATTGATTGATTTTTGAAATGTTTCTTCAAATGCAAGTAACCATGAATAACTTTGATTTTTTCCACTAAGCTCAAAAATGTACTTGAACCATTGTCTTTGAAATGTCTTTTCCATTCAAAATCATATATTGGAAGTCCCCATTTGGACTTATAAATCTCCCAAACCATTTTTCACTTTGACTTTATTCAAGTTATAAGCCATTTTAGTTCAAATTTGACCAATCATGCAACTTCATGTTATGAGCTTTTCCAACAATTTGTGACCTTCTTACTAGACTCAAAATGCCGTTTGGAGCAATTTTGATGTTGTAAGTTTTTCCATTTGAGGCCTCCTTGTATGAGTTTTGGGCATAGGTTAAAATGACCTGTAATTCACAAATGCCCAAAATACCCTTTGCTTGTCAAGACCATAAGTTGAGTTCCACACATCATATGAGGGCATGCTATACCATTCTAGAAAGCTAAGACAATGAGGAACAATTCTTGTGTTGACCAGAAATTCATTTGAAATCTCCTTGAGGGGTAAAACTAGCTTGGAAGTCAAGTCACTTGCACAAACAAAATTTCAGATACCTCAGATGACCTGTAACTTGTAAGGACCATAACTTGAGTTCTATAAATCTCCTTGATGTATTCCACCACTCAAATTAAAGGTCTTGAGATTCTCTACAAGTTTCATGTTGGCCAAGAAGCCATTTGAAGCTAGCATTTTGACTTATCTTGCTTGGAAATTTGACCTAAACTAGGGGATTTTACACAGAAACCCTAATTTAGAAACTCCTCTTCTCCTTGATTTCTCTTGAATTCTCCTTGGCATATCTCCATATCCTCTTTTATATGTCCAATGATGAACCCCACATCTCTCCACTAGACTTGAATGCCCCCTAAATCAGTCAATTGACCTAGGGTTGACCTAGGGTTGACCCAGATGAAACCCTAGCTGACTGTCTTCAACTATAGCTCTTGTGCTCTCATCAATGACTTGTCTCCTTCTTGAAATGACTTTCTAAGTCTCTCATAATGTCTAGATGCTCTCCATGCCTTCAACTCACAGCTCACAACCCTCTTGCTGACCCTCAGATACCCTCAGCTAGGAGATATCCTCAATGCTTGATCCACTGAACCCCCTGCTTTCAAATTCTTTCCTGATGACTTGAATGAGATTGAATTGGGATAATAACCTCTTGATAGGCTTCCAGAGATGAGAATAATGATTGGTCCCCCTGTTGTATGACTTGCTATGCCTATGCTATGCAGATGATTAGTCTATGTACATGACTCTATATGCAAATGCTAATGACATTGAAACATAAACCAAGTGAATAAGGTTGGGCAAATTTTAGGGTGCAACAGCTGCCCCTATTCAAGCGGCTTGGACCCGATTGGGTGAAGAGCCCGGAGCCTTCAGACCTTCGCGGTACGAGACGATTGAATACTAGTGAAACCAGAAATTTGCCAACCGCAGAAATAAACTGCGCCACTGCTTGAGGAACGACATTCATCAGCTGAATATGACTATTACGGCAACCCACTGATCTCGTGCGACCGTGCTGGGTATAATTCGTCTGCACTTTTATAAACTGAATCGTCCACGTTAGGAATAAAACTCTTCCGCGTTATGAGTAACACCTGTCCACATTAGGAATCATTTCTTCTGTATCTGTCCACGTCAGGACTAACCCTTTCATCTTTCCACGTCAGGAAGCAATCTTCTTTCCACCTAAGGAGAACTATATCAATCTGTCCACGTAAGGACTCCAATACCACTTGACATGTCCGCGTCAGGACTCCGATCTTTCCACGTAAGGAATCCAACTTTGGTTCTGTAAGGAGTACATCAATCTTCCTCGTCAGGAATCAACTTTTCTTGCATCTGTCCACGTAAGGACCCCAATTTTTCACGTAGGGAGTAAATCTTCTTCTTCCACATTAGGAATAACTTCTTTGATCTGTCCGCGTCAGGACTAAACTCTTCCACGTCAGGAATAATCCATTTCTTTCCACGTCAGGAATCAATCTTGATATGTCCGCGTGAGGACTCAATCCTTCCACGTAAGGAATAAACTCGTCTTTCCACGTAAGGAAACCATTTTTCTTCCACGTAAGGGATGCTCTTGATATGTCCACGTAAGGACTCTGATCTTTCCACGTAAGGAATACCAACTTCTTTCCGATTTGTCCGCGTCAGGACTACATTTTTCCACGTAAGGAATGCCATCTTAATCTGTCCACGTTAGGACTCCACTCTTTCCACGTTAGGAATCACCTCTTAATCTGTCCACGTAAGGACTCCAATCTTTCCACGTCAGGAATGCTGTCATTTCCACGTAAGGAAACTATCTTTTTCCACGTAAGGAATCCTCTTCTGATATGTCCGCGTAAGGACTACATCGTCCCCGTTAGGACCCACTTCTCCACGTTAGGAATAATAATTTCTTTGATTCGTCCACGTCCGGACACTGATCTCGTCTTGATTTGTCCACGTTAGAACTCAGGCGTCTTCGACCCGCTGAGGAAATAAGACTTGTCCACGTAAGGACTCGCACCCTTGTCTGATCTGTCCACGTCAGGGCACCAACACAAAGAGTAATTACTTTTGTCAACGTCATGTTCTCCCATTCCACTAATTTCGAGAACCCGAATCTGTCCACGTTAGGACTAACACACCTCACCAATTCGGGGAAATAAACCCGTCCACGTTAGGACGCCCACTTCTGAAGAAATCCCGTCAATCTAGGAATAAATTGTCCGCGTCAGGACTTAGTTCTCCAATGATCCTCACCTACAAACTTCTTAGCACTGACGTGACAGCGACTTTGAGACGGACTTTACTGGGATGTCTGGAAACCAACTATCGGACGCCTGTTCTGATAACCGGCGGTGGCCTCTGAAAGTCTGATTCATGGAACCCCTGATGACAACTAATTCTGCCTGGGAATAAAGAGAAACTTATCCTGGTAACTCTGCGGGGAATACTGCCGAAACTGACATTATCATTGGATGTCTCATGCCGAGATCTTGAGTGTTTGGTAGTTCATTTGAGCAAGAGTTCTCTCCACCTAAACTGCTAGAGTACAGAAACTGCTTCAGCAAAATAAATGCTAAAGATAATGCCGACTCCGCCGGGGATAGCCAGATGCTACAGAATTATTCCAGCAAAATAGATGCTGGAAGGGTGAAGTCGACCCTGCTGGGAAATTAGGAACTTAAACCAAACACCTTGTTGAGGTAACCCCCTGCTGGGGAATAGCAGATGTGTCTAGTATGATCGGACTTTCTGCTGGAACGTGAACTGATATTACACAATATCCCTGACAAAATAAAATGATAGGACCCACCACCAACTCTGCTGGGGAGAGTCTTGATCTTCGAGTTCCACTGGAAGGAATGAAAACACTTGCAAAGAGAATTCCGCTGGGGATGGGATGATTCTCTTGGGGAAAATTAACTGACTCCACTGGGGAAGAGTGCATGACCCTGCGGGGAAAGATGAACCTGTCTGAATACAGCCTCACGATCTTGGAATCGCCAAACTCCATTGAGGACGAATAACTTTCCTGGAGCACGTCCTTTGGATAAGCTACGGCTAGCTGGGGAATTCTATCCTTCTTCAGGAAGAACATGCATGACCTGCGTGGGGACTGAGTCTTTCGTTATCGCAATCTTTTGATCATCTTCCTCGTATGGTTATGAAACCTGTAACAACACAAACAAGGCAAGACAAGCCTATGCAATCAAATCAATTCAGGTTAGTGACGTTACACTCAGTTAATTCAAAGCTTTAGCAATTGTTGGCAAGGGCCAGCGATGTTATACTCATGCTAGCTTCAATAAACCTAGGCGTTTTATCATGCACAAAACAGTAAAGAACCAGCATCAAGTACTGAATAACATATTTTATTGATCGGGCCCCTGAATGGGCAGAGTTTTGTACACGGGATGTAACTCCTGAAATGAGGAAGCTACGCAAAGCAAATACATAAGTATGCACAAGAAGCATGAATATTTTGACAAATTAAATTTTGTACACATGTCGGCAACGGGATGCAGATGAACACCACGAGCTGATCCTCCTATGACTCATCCGACTCTAATGCTTTCCCGGTATCCCCACTTCTGAAGAGATTGTATCCGATAACTGGCTCCTCAAATATATTCTCCCGCATTGATACTTATTGAATTCGGACCGCAGTCATTTGCTTTTCAAATCCCTAATTTTTGCGTGAACCGCCCTTTACGGGTTTTCAGTTCACCGGGATACCCTTTTTTGCCGAAGCCGCCCAGTGTAGGTTTTCAACTTCGCGGGTGTACATTTTTTCAATTTTATCCCTAACTTTTGCCCGAACCTTTCATTCTGTTTTTGGTTCGCCAGGATGCCCCATTTTTGCCTGGACTCTCTTTTTCTGTCCAGCGGGTCTATTTTAAGCAAAGTATTTTTTAACTGCGTCCGAGTTCACAGGTGACGCAAAGTCTTCTCCGTCCATGGTGGACAACAACAACGCTCCTCCTGAAAAGACCTTACTGACAACGTATGGCCCTTCGTAGTTGGGGGTCCACTTGCCCCTGTGATCTGCTTGCGGCGGGAGAATCCTTTTCAGCACAAGGTCGCCCGTCTGAAAGCTTCGCGGATGTATCTTCTTGTCGTACGCTTTCTTCATTCGGCTCTGGTACAAACGACCGTATGCGAGAGAAGCTAGCCTCTTCTCGTCCATTAAGCTCAGTTGGTTCAATCTATTCGTTACCCATTCTGCCTCGTCCAGCTGAACGTCTCGCAATACCCTCAGAGAAGGGATCTCAACCTCTAATGGTAATACCGCTTCCATTCCGTATACCAACGAGAACGGGGTTGCCCCGGTTGATGTGCGTACCGTCGTACGATAACCGTGCAAAGCAAAAGGTAGCATTTCATGCCAATCCTTATAGGTCACCACCATTTTCTGCACAATTTTCTTGATATTCTTATTGGCCGCTTCGACAGCGCCATTCATCTTGGGTCGGTAAGGGGAGGAGTTGTGATGTTCGATCTTGAAATTCTGACAGAGCTCCTTCACCATTTTGTTGTTCAGGTTTGAACCATTATCCGTGATTATCCGCTCGGGGATCCCATATCGGCAAATGATATCTCTCTTGATGAATCTGGCCACCACTTGCTTCGTTACATTCGCGTAAGACGCCGCTTCCACCCACTTGGTGAAATAATCGATTGCTACTAGGATGAACCGATGCCCGTTAGAAGCCGTCGGCTCGATCTTCCCAATCATATCGATTCCCCACATCGAGAATGGCCATGGAGATGACATCACATTTAGAGGACTCGGAGGCACGTGTATTTTGTCAGCATAGATTTGGCACTTGTGGCACTTCCTCGCGAATTTGAAACAATCAGTTTCCATCGTCAGCCAAAAGTAACCTGCCCTCAGCAGCTTTCTCGTCATAGCATGCCCACCAGCATGCGTACCAAAGGTACCTTCGTGAATTTCCTCCATGAGAAGCTTTGCCTCTTTCTCGTCTACACAACGCAACAACACCAAATCGTGGTTTCTTCTGTACAAGACGCCATCCGGATTCAAGTAGAAATTACCCGCTAATCTCCTGAGAGTCTTCTGATCTTGACTGGATGCCCCAGCCGGATACTCTTTATTCTTCAGGAAATTAAGGATATCGAAATACCACGGTTTGTCATCAAATGCTTCATCAATAGCAAATACATAAGCTGGCCTGTCCAACCGAGAGATAGTGATTTGGGGAGCTTCGTTCCAGAAGTTGACTTTGTACATGGAAGACAAAGTGGCAAGGGCGTCAGCCATTTGATTTTCTGCCCGTGGTACGTGATGCAATTCAACCTTGTCGAAGAAAGGCAACAATCTCCTTGCATAATTCATGTAATGTATCAAATTAGGCTGCCGTGTCTCCCATTCCCCTTTGATCTGATTCACCACCAGAGCTGAGTCTCCGTATACGTCTAGATGTTTGATTCGCAAATCAATGGCTTCTTCAAGCCCCATTATGCAAGCTTCGTATTCGGCCTCATTGTTGGTAACGGCAAAGGTCAACCGGGCAGTAAACGGGATGTGCGACCCGTGTGGCGTCGTGATGATTGCACCTATTCCGCTACCGTAAGCATTCACAGCTCCGTCAAAAATCATCTTCCACTGGGACCCCAACTCCGGTCCCTCGTCTGGCAATGGTTCTTCACAATCTTTCATCTTTAGGTACATGATGTCCTCGTCAGGAAAATCAAACCTCATCGATTGGTACTCTTCAATAGGCTGCTCCGCCAGATACTCAGACAGCACACTCCCCTTTATAGCCTTTTGCGAGACGTATTGAATGTCATATTCAGTCAAGACCATCTGCCAACGGGCAATTCTACCTGACAACGCCTGCTTTTCGAATACATATTTGATAGGATCCATCTTCGAGATGAGCATGGTTGTATGATTCAGCATGTACTGCCTCAAACGCTTGGCGGCCCAGGCTAGCGCGCAACAAGTTTTCTCCAGCATTGAGTATCGAGATTCACAGTCTGTAAATTTCTTACTCAGGTAGTAGATCGCATGCTCTTTTCTCCCTGTCTCGTCGTGTTGACCGAGAACACAACCCATGCTTCCCTCAAGAACCGTCAAATACATGATCAAGGGTCTCCCTGCCACCGGGGGTATCAAAATAGGAGGCTCCTGCAGATACTTCTTTATTTTATCGAACGCCTTTTGACAGTTTTCGTTCCACGTTACAGCTTGATCTTTCTTTAACAGCTTGAATAATGGTTCACACGTAGCAGTTAGGTGAGATATGAACCGGGCGATGTAGTTCAACCTCCCTAAAAACCCGCGCACCTCTTTCTCTGTTTTAGGCGTCGGCATTTCTTGAATCGCTTTTATTTTAGCAGGATCGACCTCTATTCCTCTTTCGCTTACGATAAACCCCAGCAGTTTACCCGATCTCACCCCGAAGGTGCATTTATTAGGGTTCAGCCTCAGCCTGAACTTCCTAAGTCTTTTAAACAACTTCAGCAGATTCACCAGATGCTCTTCCTCCGTCTGGGATTTGGCAATCATATCGTCAACATAAACTTCGATCTCTTTATGCATCATGTCATGGAAAAGAGTCGTCATCGCACGCTGATATGTTGCCCCAGCATTTTTCAAACCGAAGGGCATCACTTTGTAACAAAATGTTCCCCAAGGCGTTATGAAAGTAGTCTTCTCCATATCCTCTGGCGCCATTTTAATCTGATTATAGCCTGAAAAGCCATCCATGAAGGAGAATACGGAGTACTGAGCAGTATTATCAACTAACACGTCAATGTGAGGAAGTGGAAAATCGTCTTTTGGGCTTGCTTTATTCAAATCTCGATAATCCACACACATCCGAACCTTGCCATCTTTCTTTGGCACTGGTACGATGTTGGCAACCCATGAAGGATACTTTGTCACAGCCAGGAAACCAGCGTCCCACTGTTTTTGTACTTCCTCTTTGATCTTCATTGCCATATCTGGTCGAGTTCTGCGAAGCTTTTGTTTGACCGGCGGGCAATCTTCTTTCAATGGCAGACGATGCACGACCATATCTGTATCGAGCCCCGACATATCTTCATATGACCAAGCGAATACATCATTATACTCTCGGAGCATTTCAACCAGTCTTCGCTTGATATCACTCTGCAGTGCGGCTCCGATACGAATATTTTTCTCAACCCCTTCCGACCCCAAGTTGATAATTTCGATGACCTCGTCGTGAGGCAGAATGGCTCTTTCCTCTTGCTTCACTAACCAAGACAGTTCCTCAGGAACGTCGCTATCTTCGACAACCTCTTCTTCAGCCTGAAACACTGGGTGCTCAAAGTCGGGACGAGTCATAGGTGGTTCAAGGATGTCATCTGAAAATGTTATCCTGCAAAAGGAATGGTTAAGTGCTTCAAAATGCGTATAAAGCGAATAACCACGTTGCCATTTTATTGAAAAATATAAAACAAGAAAGACAGGGATTACAGTATTTGCACATGAAAAAACGCCATTTATTTAATGATTGACACGCAATGTTCATAACAACACAGCCCTAAGCAAATCATGATGCCCCGGGCACGACATCAGATTATTCAACAATTAATAAAGCAAAGCATTACTGTTTAAAAGTCACAGGAACAAGCTCCTGAATAGACCAGTTGCACAGTCCTTGTCCTGGCGTGCTTGGCTGAATCCAGGCATCCATATCACAGTCGCTGTCTCCTTCATCAGACTCTGAAGCAGCATTGACAGTTTCATGACATACTCCACTGGCAGAGATGATAATCGGCTTTCTGAAACGGGGGGCCCCCACGGAAGGAGTTGATGACGACGGTTGGTACCCCAGCCCGAACCGGTCCATTTTCACAGGAATGTCCAGCACTTTGCCCCAGCCCTTGGCTTCTCCTGCTTCCACTAGAGCTTGAGCTTCCTTATACGATGAGACAGCTATCTCTGGCACTTTGCTCGGCCCGGGACCTTTGTCCTTGATGCGCAAACCTTCGAATGCCTGGCACGGTGTCTCGTGGATCTCCCCGTCGACTTCCACATATTTAAATGAAGATAGATGGCTGACCAGGATGTCTTCTTCTCCGCACACAAGGACTACGCTGTCTCCGACCATATATTTTAACTTCTGATGCAGGGTAGACGTGACTGCCCCTGCCCCATGAATCCAGGGTCTTCCCAGCAAGCAGCTGTACGCAGGCTGTATATCCATGATATAAAACTTAGTTGCAAACACTTCCGGCCCCACTTGCAGAGGCAAGGTAATCGATCCGAAGACTGTTCTCCGCGTGCCGTCAAACGCTCTGACTACCAAATCACTGGGTGTGCACAAAATTCCTCGAACATCCAGCTTCATCATCGCCTTCTTGGGCAACACATTCAAAGATGATCCGGTGTCAACCAATACGTGCGACATTACTGATCCTCTACACTCAACAGATACGTGTAATGCCATATTATGATCTCTCCCTTTCGGAGTCAAGTCAAAGTCGGTAAAGCCCAAGCTGTGGCCTGCATTCACATGTGCCAATACTCCTTCCAGCTGATTCACGGAGACATCTTGGGGTACAAAAGAAGTGTCCAGGACTTTCAGCAAAGCATTTCTGTGAGCTTCCGAACATAAGAGCAATGACAAGATAGATATTTTGGACGGTGTCTGCTGCAGATGCTCCACAATCTTATAATCACTTTTTCGAATTAAGCGCATGAACTCTTCTACATCCTTCGATGCCGCTTCTTTTTCACTTGCTTGTACCGGAACATTTTCAACCGCTTTCCCTTTTCCTTTCGCTAGTCTTTCAGCCTCCACTTCAGGAGATATAAAGATCCTGCCACTCCTCGTCATGCCTCCTGAGCCAACAACGTTATCCACAATCTCCACTGGCTGCTTGTTAACATCAATCTTTATCCCGTCACAATACACCTCTAACCCATATGACCATGGGACTGCTTTCGTGTTCTCGTACGGGATTGGCCCAGCCTTAGTTATGGTGATCGGTGGTCGCTGAGCTGGTGCTGCAATAGTGATCGTCTTCCGAGGAATCGTTACCGTGGCCACATCACTCCGATTATCCACTACTGCCCCTGCAGGCTCGTCGGTTGCCGCTCGATCAAACTGCAATATGCCCTCATCAATTAAAGCCTGAATGCCTTTCTTCAAATCCTCACACCCCCCAGCTAGGGTCCAACAGTCTAAGCAATACTCGTTACATCCTGGGTAAACACCTCCTTGCAACAGTCGGCTCTTTATCTCGCTCAGCGGCGTCTTTAAATCTTTAACATTCATAATAAGATTCAGGCCCTCCTCAGTCAGAATGGCATTAGCCCCATGATTAGGCATGGGTTTCTGGACTATGTTCGGACCTGCCGTTCCGAAGTTGATAGTCTTGTTGTCCAAAAGATCCTGCACAACGTGCTTAAAAGCATGGCAACCTTCTATATCGTGACCCGGGGCCCCAGAATGAAACTCGCAGTGCCTGCTTGCATCATACCCAAACGGGGGAGCTCCCGTTATTGGTGCCAGAGTTCTTTTCTCTACCAGATTCAATCCCAACAATGTCTGCAACAAATCGGCATAGGTTGAGGGAGGCTTCTCAAACACTCTTCTCGGTTTACTACCCTGGAATCTTCGTTGAGCCTGCTGTGCCCCCTGCTGAGGCTGCTGCTGCTGTGGCATTGGTTGCTGCTGAACCGGTTGTTGTTGCTGGAGTGGTTGTTGCTGATAGGGAATAGTAACACTCGACACCTGCTGCGGCTGACGATATTGACCTCGTCCCCTGCCTCGGCCTCGGCCTCGGCCTCCAAATACTGCGCTTGCCTCGCCCTGACGGCGCCCACCATAAGCTTTCCTATTACTGCCAGATGCAGTTGATTCCTCGACTTGGAACTTTCCTTGCTTAATATTACGTTCAATCTTTTCTCCCATCAGAATCAGGTCTGAAAAACTGGCCAGAGACGTATGAAACAGCATATCATGAAACAGACCTGTGAATGTGCCGACAAACATGTCATTCATTTCCTTATCTTCCACCGGAGGACGGACCCTGGCAGCCATATCGCGCCACCTTTGCGCGTACTCTTTAAAACTCTCCCCCTTCTTCTGCGAAAGCCCGGCCAACTGGACCCGATTGGGTGCCAGGTCGCTGTTATACTTGTAGTGGGCTACGAACGCCTCCGCCAATTGCTTCCATGTCTTGATATCAGTTGGCTCCAACCCCATGTACCACTCTAGGGAAGGGCCCGATAGACTATCCTGAAAGAAATGCATTAGCATTCTTTCATCAGTTGAGTATGCAGACATCTTTCTGTAATAAGCTCGTACATGCACTTTCGGACATGTGTCTCCTTTGTACTTGTCGAACGCAGGAGCTTTGAATTTAATTGGCACCCTCAAGCCAGGTACCAAGCCCATTGTTGCCATGTCCAAACCCACAGCACTCTGGTTTAGGACTCCCTTCATCTGCTCTTCCAGCATTCTAATCTTTTGGGAATCATCCATCGGCCCTTCAAAACCTCCTCCGGAGAAGGCGTCCTCCTGCTGATCTTCTTGCCACATACCATTTCCCAGCTCCGTACCCATCATATCCATTATTACGTCCAGCTCTGATCTGATTCATCCCCGGACCTCGGCCTCTGTTGCCGTACCCTTGAACACCTCCAGCGGGACCAAAAGCCATAAATCCAGTACCGTTTCCGTTTCCAAAGCCTCCGTAACCCTGATTGACCATACCATAACCATCTTGCCCAAAGCCTTGAGCATTAAAGCCATACTTGCCAGTGTTATCGAATCCCTGATCGTTGAATCCGAATCCAGTATTGACAAAGCCATTGCCTCCTAGATTATCTCCCAAATTGACATCACCCAGCCCCACATTATGGACAGCGGTCTCATTCCCAACTCCGACGTTACCGTTCACAGCAGCGGTAGCGTTGTTGATGTTAGCAGCAGGGATATTGATTACAGGCGGAGCCACTGGCGTGGGAGTACCGTCTCCATGAGCAGTATCAACCCGGACAGACTGATGATCTTCATTACCATGACCAGCGCTTCGGGCCAACAGAGGCTGGACCATGGCCTGCAAATTCTCCTGCCCTTTTGCTATAGCTTCCATGGTCTGCATGAAGAGGGCGAGCTTCTCGCGCACATCTTGCATCTCGTTCTGCATTTGGTCCATGATTCTTCGACAGTTGGTGCGAGTAGAATAGCGGTGCGGGTGCTGATCTGCAATCCTGAAAAGTACCTGGTACAGAGCAGGAAATAAGACACCATCCCAAGATTACCTGTAATGCAATATGAATATGAATGCAATGCAATGTGTCTGTGCATTAGGGAAATTCATTCCCCCAGTTCTAGTGCGAAGGTGCCGGTGCAGTGACAATGTTGACAATAGGAATATCGGAGCTGAATCATAGAAAGCCTTATATATTGCAGGGAGAATCAATAAGCCCAGGGTACAATATCACTGAGAGTACAAAGAAGGCATGACCTCAACCAACAATCCTGGTGATGGTCAGCATTATGCAAATAAAGCATACAAGTTACTACATGAAATGATCAAATCCTCCCAAAAGTCTGGTACTCTTCTATCAACTTCCTGGTCTCCGGATGGCTTGGTCGATCAAGCAGCCCTTCAACAAGCTGGTTTCTCCTCTTAAGGACACGGCGTACGTCTTCAGCAGTTTCTTCCCATGTTGCTTCTCCGAAGCAATCTTCTAACTTTCGCTTCTGAGACACTGCTTCATCTCTGGATTTGATTGCCTTGTTCAGTGCATGCTGGACACTATACCGGGTCATCACTTCTTCCTCACACTTCTTGATGCTAGACTTCAACTTCCCTTCGAGGTCGGAAATTTGCTGCTTCAGCTTATCTTCCCTCTTCTTATTGTTGGTAAGTGTAGCATTCCAAGTCTTATTGCAAGAGGAGATCTCTCGGTGTGCTGCGTCGAGCGCTTTCTTTTTGGCTTCCAGCATGTCATGGGAGCTTCTGAACTCTTGCCCCAGACGTTCACGCTTTTTCTTTTCTTCAGTCAACTCAGCCCCTAATCGGTTTAACAGCTCGATCTGTTGCTGGAAAGCATATACGGCCTTGTTTTTCTCACTGCGTACTTGAGCTAGCTCTTGCTCTAACCCTTCGTTGACCTTCATCAAGGCTTCTTTTTCCTTCACAACTTGCTCGTAGACTTCCCTAGAAACAGTAGTTGGCTCCGCTACCGGAATGGGAACAATGACGGGTGCAGCTGTAAATGGCATTAATAACTGACTTGCTCGTTCCTGGATCCAAACCCTGTAAGGTTCATAAGCCTGGCAATCGTTCTTACCTAACAGTGGCTTCCCTTTGCGGTTAATACGCGTCCAGGCATGCTGCAGCTTGGCCAATAACTCCCCTTTCATGTCTCCGGTGAAGTACAGAGATTCCTGTACTTCCTCCTCCTTTGGCGGGTTCTTCAGCGCATATCCGAACTGACGAATGAATAGAGAAGGGTTGTAGTTAATACACCCTTTTCTTCCAATCAGTGGGACATTAGGGTACCCAGAACCACTAAAGATGATCTCAGATCCCAACAAATCTCGATCAAACCACTCCATATCTTCCGACGATAGCCTCATCAGGCGCTCTGACCAACTGGCTGAGGTTACACTGTCTGCAAAGGGTCCCTTCATGGGGAGGTGACTCTTGAACCACATATTCAACAGAGGAGCACAGCAGTACACGACCTTTCCTCTTCGGTTCTCATTCTTATAGTGCAATGAATGATAGAAATCTCCAATCAAAGTTGGCACTGGGTTGCCTGCAGCAAACAGATAGAAAGCGTCCAGGTCCACAAAGTTGGGCAAGTTAGGAAACAACACAATTCCATAAATGCATAAAGCCAAAATAGCATTGAAAACCACCCAACAACCGTTCTTGGCGTACTCTCGAGCTTTGACAACTAAGAAATCAAGAGAGAAGCCTGAAACCCCAAGCCAAGAAGTCAATAACAGATCTGCAGCATCCATATGTAAGGCTTTGGCTAAGTCCCCCAACTTGGGCTCAGCAGCAGAGTGAATAAAGGGAACCTCGTTCTGCACGGGAAGCTCAGTAAACTCCACATACTCCTCAATAGTAGGTCCTAGAATAAAGTCAGCAAACGTAAAGCATCTCAATGCGGGGTCATAGAACTGCATCAAGGTGTATAGCCCATTCATCTCATCAGCAGTGGGCTTACAGACTAATCTCAGTAATCTCCCATGGCTCATTCTAAAGCTTCTCCTAACCTCCTCATCGGCAAGAGATATCAGACCAAGCAAAGAAGCAATATCAGGTGAAGGCAGCTTATACGCAACTGTTTTCCTCAAACCAGCCATAATCAATACTCAGAAGTCCGGGCGCTAGAACTAGGGAAATGCAAATGCACCTGCAGCACATACACACGTTAGTGGGATGCAATGATAATGGGTATGCAAACAATGCAATGCAAGTAACATGCAACAGGGACCAAAGCTGTAGCTGAATAGCCTGAACCCAATCAAGAAAGGTCTCAGATAGACCATCCAGAAGTCATCAAACCCTGGTCTCTGATAGACCTAACACAAAGCTCCAATACTGGTCTCTGACAGACCTCAAACCATAACTCCCATTGGTCTCTGATAGACCTCAAATCATATCTCTAATTGGTCTCTGACAGACCTCAAATCATATCTCTAATTGGTCTCTGACAGACCTCATAACACATCTCCAAATGGTCTCTGACAGACCTCATAACTCTCCATAAATACCCAGGATCTCTGATCGAGAACAAACCGGTATCTGAAGGTCTGGTTACCTGCATAACCCCAAATCCCCTCACAGGTGGGTGGCCCTATAAATGGCACAAGGTACGGCATCCTATGCGGTCGTCGGCGTCACAGACTTTCAGGGTTGATGATACGATTCCCAGAAGGAGTGGCATCATCAATTCCTGAAGAGGCCTCACTTAGCCAACTTCCAAGTGATCGGTCCCCGGAGTCGACAGTTCAGCTGACCAACAACCCCTTCGACCCAAAGGGTAGAAAAAGAAGCCAACCAGAAGAACCTCGTCCGAGTGTAGATTTCATGAGACACTAATGCAAGCAAAGCCGGCACGCGCCCACTACTTTCTACGCTAATTCTAGGTGCACTCAAGCCCAGGTCCGGCTTATCTCTCAATATCAGAACACCCGTCACACCCCAAATACAGCAATAATAATCAATATACAAAGCTGAAAATACAAGGTTAGAAATATACAATAACTCCATACAAAATCCTCGACGGGAAAACAAGCGCTAGGATTGACTCTCTCAAAGGGACGTTGGATCCCAAATGCATAAGAACCATCGCAGTCCTTAGCAGCCAGGGGACGTTGGATCCCCAGCAGAGTCGCCAGCTGTCGCTACTGCGAAAATCGGCGCCGGCTGAACAGAAGAGTCGCCACCGTGCGTTATTTATCCCACGGGAGGGAAAGGAAACGCTCAGAGTAAACCTCGCACAACACGGGAAAGGTATGGTCGTCGCAACCAAAACCTGGATTCGGGAGTCGGTTACGCAAGGGGAAGGTATTAGCACCCCTCACGTCCGTCGTACTTGACGGGATCCACGCTTGCTTTCGGGTATGGATTGTTATTCTATCTAAACCATAGGTCAAGGGTTAAAAAGAAAATAAAATGAAAATAAAAATGAAAATGACTCGGCAAAGTATCGCACTTTATGCCTACGTATTCCCGCCTGGAACGAGAAATCAGAGTCAACGTAGTTCGCCTACCTACGGGAAAGGAGGGGAAGGTTGCTCGCTAGGATATCGCATCCTATGCCTACGTACTTCCACACTGCATGGAAGATCAGAGCAAACGTAGTTCGGGCCACGTACGACACAAGCTTGTCCTTGATTGATTTTATTCCTTCTGAAAAAGGTTTTTCTGATTAACAGTCCCAGCGGACAAAAATGACGCTTTGATGAGTTCACATTCTTTTACGGAAGAAGTGTCTTTTATTGTGTTTGAAATCTTTATGTGTTTTTCTGTTTGTTTTGAGAAAGAAGAGACAGAACTCTACCCTACGGTTGCGAAGGGAAACAAACTAACCTAATGTTATCATGCAAGGGTTAAGACCTAGTGTCTATCATGCTCCTCTCTTGCACAGAGAGAAACAGAGATCCTACGGGATAGGCAGAAACAGAAACAATATCAAATATATACAGTAAAACAGTAAAATGCATGGATGCAACAATACAAGCGAGGCAAGGGAGTCCCACTCAACCTCGAACCTAGAAAACAATAGGCGAAAGTGAACAGGATTCACTTTCAACCCAACAGGGTAAACAGCAAACAATACAGTCCAGAAAACCAATCAATACATCAAGGAATGAAAAACATCAGCAAAAGAAACAGCATCAACAGCTCTGAATCAACATCTGGCTTCAAGTAATCTCCAATCAGCTACAGGCTTCAACAAGCATCAATCTCCATCTTCATGGCCTTCAGGCAAGGACTTTGATCATCTGTCTTCTATAAGCAATGGCTTTTCTTCAAGCTCAAACCTCCAGGATGAGGAATCAGTCACAAGAGTGAAGTGAATGAATGTTAGACAGTTAATTACCTACCAATGGTGGTTCATCAACTGTTAACATTAAACAGAAAGTTTCCTCTCAAAAGTTCTATCTTTCAAATATATTCACTGATCCTTCCAAAGGAAGGAGGTGGATATTTGAAAGAGACTTTGAATCATAGAGAAAGGATGGATGCAGACAAGGCAATCCATGTTTGAGAAACAGACTTTCTAACCTAGAGCTCTGCCTAGCTCCTAAACCCTAGTCTCCTCAGCAGCTGCTAGCAAGAACCTCCTATTCAACTCTGGCAGTTGATCTTCAATCTCTGGATCTCCAATAGTCTTCATCTCCTCAAGTCTTCAGCTTCCCCAGGTTCCCAGACAATCCCAATACCCAAGCAAGCAAGCAATAATCCCCAGAGGGCACACCACACCAGTCAATCAGATATATACAGAACATTAATAGCAGTAGGGGAATCCTGACTTTTTCTAAGGGATCTAATAACTACCCATAGCCCCTATAGTCCCATAACTAAACTATTCAAACCCTAAGTCCTAAGGGAAAGAATCAAACTTCCTAAGTCATCACCTAAAAACCCTAATTTGTTCATGTTGTTCAAGCCTACATTAAGCACCTAAAATTAATTCCTAAAAATGGGAACTAAATTGAATATACCATTTCAATATCTCATCTAAGCAACCTAAAAAGAATGAACAAAAAATATGAAAGGATCTAATAGAACAAAAATTAACAAAATCATGCATGAAATGAAACTATTTAAAATGTCATTTATTTAGAAAATATGGGAAAAATATCCAATAAAAATAAAAATGCAATTTTATTTAATGACAATTTTCTACACATTCTAATGAAAATGATGTAAAAAGAATGGATAAAAAATGATTTTTTATCTATTTATTATGAATTTTTAAAATGAATGAAAAAAATGAAAAGAAAATAATAAAAAAGAAGAAAGAAATAGCCAGGGGGGGTACTAATAGCAGAGCGCCCTAGTTGATATTCCAGGATGGGCCAGCAAACGGGGGTGCGCGTAGCAAGTTTGGTTAAGCCCAGAAAACTTCAGAATTATTAAAAATAGAAAAAACAAGCAGGGGGTGCATTCAGCAAGGTTATCACGTTCAAATGGAATTGGGCTCAATATTGGGGGGTGGGGATATCACTCAACACTCAGGCCCGCCCGTTTCATTAAATGAAACGGTGCGTTTAGGGCACCACTCTCTCCCTCCAAATTCAGCTTTAAACGAGAGCCACAGGATTGCTCTTGGGGTCAAAGGTCTTGCAAGCAAGGGACGGCCAGGATTTCGTCTTCTTCCTTGGCTTGTGAGAACTTAGGGTTTCCACCATGAAACTCCATGCACGCATACAATTCCACCAATCTGTTCTCTCTCCACAGTCCATGGATCAACACGATACAAACATGAAACTCAATCAGAATTTCTCCCTCTACAAGCCTATGGCATTAGTTTAATCTGAAATTCAGCCTAACTCTCAACCCGAGCGCACCAAGTTCTGACTCCATGAAAATGCTCTGCAACCTATCCTCAAGAACCTCAACCAAACCTATACTAATCTCTTCTATGCTTCACGGTGATCATTCTAAACTAACAAGCTAAGGTTATAATGCACTATGCTATGAATTCTACATCCTAACAGTTCTAACAACCTGTTATGAATTGTCTCTATTCAGCCTCAAATTCATCTAAACTAACCTCCTAACATCATAGACCATGAATATACTAGTAAAACTACCTAAATCTCCCTAGATTGAATAAGTTAGAAAGATTTGCACCTTGAGCAAGCTCTAATGGAGGCTGAGTAATCACGTGGATCCAGGCTCTTGTATGCTTCAATCTTGGTCCATTCTTGATATACTTGATTCTGTTTGCAATACTTGGATGAAACTTGGCTTGGATCTTGCTGTCCAATGGAAATTGCAATTTGTGTGTTCTTGATGGAAGTGCACGAAATTGAGCTCTAACCACCAAATCTTTGATTCAATTCTGATCCAGGATGATGATTGAATGTAGGAGGATCAATGTTGATGAGAATCGATGAAGGTTTTGGGAAATTTGGAGGAAATTGCAATGAGAAAGAATGAGAGAACTTTGGGAAATTTTGGTGAAAAATGAATCCAACCCTTGCTCAATTCTGATTTCATGAATATATAGGGCTCAATGGACACTTCTAGATCCATCTTACAACTTCCCTTGCCTTCCAAATTGATTGATTTTTGAAATGTTTCTTCAAATGCAAGTAACCATGAATAACTTTGATTTTTTCCACTAAGCTCAAAAATGTACTTGAACCATTGTCTTTGAAATGTCTTTTCCATTCAAAATCATATATTGGAAGTCCCCATTTGGACTTATAAATCTCCCAAACCATTTTTCACTTTGACTTTATTCAAGTTATAAGCCATTTTAGTTCAAATTTGACCAATCATGCAACTTCATGTTATGAGCTTTTCCAACAATTTGTGACCTTCTTTCTAGACTCAAAATGCCGTTTGGAGCAAGTTTGATGTTGTAAGTTTTTCCATTTGAGGCCTCCTTGTATGAGTTTTGGGCATAGGTTAAAATGACCTGTAATTCACAAATGCCCAAAATACCCTTTGCTTGTCAAGACCATAAGTTGAGTTCCACACATCATATGAGGGCATGCTATACCATTCTAGAAAGCTAAGACAATTAGGAACAATTCTTGTGTTGACCAGAAATTCATTTGAAATCTCCTTGATGGGTAAAACTAGCTTGGAAGTCAAGTCACTTGCACAGACAAAATTTCAGATACCTCAAATGACCTGTAACTTGTAAGGACCATAACTTGAGTTCTATAAATCTCCTTGATGTCTTCCACCACTCAAATTAAAGGTCTTGAGATCCTCTACAAGTTTCATGTTGGCCAAGAAGCCATTTGAAGCTAGCATTTTGACTTATCTTGCTTGGAAATTTGACCTAAACTAGGGGATTTTACACAGAAACCCTAATTTAGAAACTCCTCTTCTCCTTGATTTCTCTTGAATTCTCCTTGGAATATCTCCATATCCTCTTTTATATGTCCAATGATGAACCTCACATCTCTCCACTAGACTTGAATGCCCCCTAAATCAGTCAATTGACCTAGGGTTGACCTAGGGTTGACCCAGATGAAACCCTAGCTGACTGTCTTCAACTATAGCTCTTGTGCTCTCATCAATGACTTGTCTCCTTCTTGAAATGACTTTCTAAGTCTCTCATAATGTCTAGATGCTCTCCATGCCTTCAACTCACAGCTCACAACCCTCTTGCTGACCCTCAGATACCCTCAGCTAGGAGATATCCTCAATGCTTGATCCACTGAACCCCCTGCTTTCAAATTCTTTCCTGATGACTTGAATGAGATTGAATTGGGATAATAACCTCTTGATAGGCTTCCAGAGATGAGAATAATGATTGGTTCCCCTGTTGTATGACTTGCTATGCCTATGCTATGCAGATGATTAGTCTATGTACATGACTCTATATGCAAATGCTAATGACATTGAAACATAAACCAAGTGAATAAGGTTGGGCAAATTTTAGGGTGCAACATGGGGCATCCTTGATATGGTACATGAAGCTGCAAAGTAACCACATTCAGTCTTGGGAAGACTTAGCTGTTGCTTTTGTGAAGCAATACAATTACAATTTGGGTATAGTTCCAGATAATAAAGATGACAATGGATCTTCCAAAGGGTTCATAGCTCCAGTACCTCCTCTTCAACCACGACATGCAACGCCTGCTCAGCGCGAACAACAACCACCTCTCAAGCGGAAGATGGCCTCTCCAGATCAACCACATAATCGACGGTTTCAGAAACAGTTTCGTAATCAGAGGATATCTTTGGATGTTCCAAGAAAGGGAATTCGTCAGTTTGACCCCATCCCTATGAAGTATGCTGACCTTTTTCCAGCATTAATCCAGAAAGGTCATATCCAGACAAGAGATCCACCTAAGGTACCTGAGAAAATTTTGTACTGGTACAAAACTGACAAATTTTGCCCATACCATCAAGGTGCTCCGGGGCACGATATTGAGAGTTGCTACGACTTGAAGGCTGACGTTCAAAGGTTGGTTAAGGATGGAATCTTATCCTTCAGAGGTTCCAATCCTAACCTCAACATGGTTCGCCCTCCGAGAACTTGATCCAAGGTTATTTGAAAGCTCATATCAATATAGCGTCAGAAAGTATATCAGACGATTCAACGAGCCTCCCCAGTCCAAGGCGTAATAAAACCCAAGAAAGGGACTTGTTTGGATTTTCACTTTTCTTGTTTTTTTTTTTGTGTTTTTCGTTTCTTTGATTAAAAGCATGTTTGTCATGTAAGAACTTGTTATTTTGAATAATTAATGCAGTAGAATGTTTGCCTTGAAGAAATTCATTCGTTTTCACTCGCAAAAATGTTCTTCATAATTTATAATGCCAACTTTATCCAATCTTCTTTTCACTTTTGTGAATAATTGGAAGGAGGATGATGAAGTAAAACGCAGGATCTCTCGTTGTATACTTTTGAATAAAAACCCTACTGATGATGTGAGGCATTCCTGTTTCAACCTCCTAAACACCAGAAATATTTAAACTTCCGTGAACCTAGATGAAGATTTTGTTTCTTTTCCCAAACCAAAACCCTCATTATAACCTGGGGCAAGGTATAAAAAAAACACCTTTCAAAATTTGGGGTGGCACAAATATACCTTAACCTTTCATTCCTTTGTTTTACAAATCAGAAACTAAACCCAGATACAACCCTCAAAGTCCTAATGGAAGTAAGGTTTAGTTCGAAAGCATACTCGATGAGATATCGTTTCCTGACTCCTATGAGCTATGCTCAAATTTGATATCGGCTTTATAAATAATGATTTCGGCCACCAGTTATGGTGATATCTCTTTTCAAAACCTTAAGACAAACGTATGTTGCATTGATAAATTTAGAATTACCATTTCTGACTTGCTAACCTCGTTTGGTATCCTAAAAAAAATTACACACAAGCATCAATGATAAGACTCTGCTGGCCTGGGGCAAGTTTGTTTTCCAAGTGGTTTGTTCTAAAACAAATTTTGAAGACTCAGATACACCGTCAATCAGGGCTAGTTACGTCGAGATTCAGCGAACCTCTCTAAGAGTTTGAAAACAGTGGGACGCCATGTTTTCTGTAAAATCCTCTTTGAAAACTCTTGATTCTCGTAAACCTGGTGACTTGGGGCATTTGAGAGTGGACATGACGGCATCAATACCAAATTTCATCAAAACTCTCTGATGAATCTTTTCAATGCAAAAAACCAGTGAACTGCCGTAAACTTCACATTTCCAAAGAAATAGGTATTATTTGACTCCTCAGTGGATCTTCTACAACACCGGTCTTCTCCAGCGAAGCGGATGTTTATTTCATCCCCATCTAAAGCTCAACTCTGACGTGTTCAATAGCTAAAATGACACAGGTTTCTCATTTGAGGAGGATATTTATTTTATCCCTTGTAAACACTTCGGTTTGGGTATTTCAATCTACAGTTCCAGCAGAAATCTCTCCAAGGAAGTGGATATTTATTTTATCCACGAAGCCCTCCAATTAAGAAATGGATACGTTTCTAGAAGATCCTTTTCCTTATCTTCAACAGGACAACCTTTCAGACTTATCAAGATGTTACATCCCTGTCGCTTCCGCGAAAATAAGGTGACGGCAAAACAGAAGAGTCGCCACCTTTCATTATTTATCCCTCAGAACGGGAAAGGAAACGATCAGAAAAACCTGACAAAAAGGGTAAGACAAGGTCATCGCAACCGTTGTTTGGGTTCGGGAGTCGGTTACGCAAGGGGAAGGTATTAGCACCCCTCACGTCCGTCGTACTCGACGGGATCCACGCTTGTTGGTTTGTCTACAGGTGAAAAACAATCTATCTACGGCTGCTAGATCTAAACGGAAAGAAATTGACTCGATAGAGCGTCACACTCTATGCCTACGTATTCTCATCAGAGAATGAGAAATCAGAGTCAACGTAGTTCGGGAAACTACGGGGAAATTTTGCTCGGCGAGACGTCGCGTCTCGGGCCTACGTATTCTCGTCATAGAAATCAGAGCATGACGTAGTTCAGGCTAACTACGGGTAAACAGGGGCGTTCTCGGTCACACGGGGGTGAGAGATTAAAGTTGACGATACTAGCGTACGCATTCTAGCAGTTAGGTGGACGCTGCTCGACCATTGGAGACTTAGGCGTACCTGTTTGCGGTAGAACGGACGTAGTATGTCGGGTTTACAGGTATGGGAACCTACGGGAACTAGAACTACGGTCTGGTCTCAAATGCGCTCGGGCAAGAGAGAAGGAATAACATCAGTCGTCAGCGGAAAAGTCTCGATCGCACAGCAGCGAGAGAACAGAAAGGTTAGTTGTTAGTGTGCTCGCTAGGATATCGCATCCTATGCCTACATATTATCTTCAGAGAAAATCAGAGCAGCTATAGTTCAGCCTACTACAGCTAAAACGGGAAAAACGGAGAAGGGAGCTCGCCAATACATCAGTATTGTGCCTACGTATTCTCATCAGAGAAATCAGAGCGCGACGTAGTTCGGGAAACTGGTCTCGATTGCACGGGGGCAAGAGAACAAAGAGAAAGCAGGCTTGTGCCTCAACGGGAAGGAACTCGGGACACACACGCAAGAACCTAAGACGTAGGAGTGAATGCGTCACATGTCACCCAAAGGGTGCCATACTAGACATCCTAGACGATTGAGAAGAACTCCTCAACTGTCATTTCCTACGTATCTAACAATCTCACAACACTCGACGGTTGCTTGAAGACTTGAAGAAGATGATGATGATGATGAACGAAGCAGCTCCTGGGCTCCTGACGTGCGCGCAATCTCCATTCCAATCTTCTCCTCTCTGGATCTTTGATGATGACGCTCGAATCAGAACAATGTAACGCTTAGACCGTCATGGTTCGACTTATACGAGAAATCGAACTCTAAGAGGTAGCGTATTGATATCCGTGTCAAAGACAAGATGGAGAAATGATATCGAAAATCATTCTCCAATTGAATCGTGTCACACGGCCAGCCAACAATAAAATCGAAGATAAAATCGGATGGAAACGAAGATAGGAGAGAAAATCCAATAGCAAAATGGAAATAATACGCAACTCCTAAAATACGGCAATTAAATTCTACTAGAAAGCATTCTAAAAAAATTAAAATAAAATGCATATGAGAAATAGCATAAAACAATTCTATCTAAAATATTCTATATTATTCTATAAAGAAAATAGAAAAACTATATTAAATCTATAATACCCTATAATATGCTAAACAATAATAGAATATAAATTCTATAAAACTATGCATTAATGTCCTAGGAAAATGAAACTATAATCCTACAAAAAATAGAACTATATCTATTACACTCATTCATCCAATACAAGGGAGAAATTAAAAATAACAGGGGGGGTACAAACTGCAGAACCAGGGTAAATGCAGAAAATAAAAACAGGCTATGGGCCCAGCCCATAAAGAAATTCAGAAAATAAAAAGAAATAAAAACAGGGGGGGTTACTGGTGAAAACGGAGGTGCATCAGTAAAAACGCGCAGTGGGCCTAGCCCATCAGCCCTCAAAATAATAATCAAAAACGGGGGTGCAGCAGCGGTTCTGGGGTGATGCAGATTGGAAACCTTGTTACTGGGCCCATCCCATTCGTAACAGAGAAACGAGGAAAGGGGTGTAAACAACAAAAAAGGGTGTGGATCCAACATGCATTGGGCCGAACCGGGCCCAAGAAGGCCATTCCCCTCCCCTTCTCCCAAAATCAAACTCTGAAACCCTAGAATACTCTCAACTTCCCCCAAACACTGTTCACGGTGCCGTCCTCTCTCAGCCTCTTTCTCTCGTTTCCTTTCCTCTCTCACAAACTTTCTGAGATCAATCTCCCTCCAAGACCTGTACAAGCAAACCCTAACGAATTCTTCTACCTCACTACTAAACAAGATGAAGAAGATGAGGATCTCCGAAGAAGGCGCCTGAGTTCTTAATGTTTCTGGGCAAATCTGACGAACTCCGATTGAACGTTCGTGAAAGAGTTCTTGAAGCTTTATGTTGGACCGAGCGGCGATTGAAGATTTCTGGAGAAGTGCTACGAGCCATGATCGCGTGCAGAGATCTAGGATCAAAATCTTGAGCGAGTCCTAGAAACTGACGGAGGATCGATTCCCAGATGGATGAGGTTGCCCGCTCTTGATGATGTTTGAAGATTTCTGGAGATTCTAACTGCGCATCTTGAAGGTCCTTACGAATAGGAGGAAGATCTTGACGGATTTCGATGATGAAAGTGTTGATCGTTGGAGATGTTGAACTGGAGAATCGGAGGATAACGCATGCGTTGAAGGTTGTTGGTGAAGATCTTCACAAATCTGGAAAGCTCACGAAGAACACCATGGCGTTCTTGAGGATTTTTGGAAACTGGATGAAGATCTACGAAGAATCTGGGCGAAAGTTCTTGATCTGATGAATGTGTGATCGATTTCTGGAAAAAATCTCCCAAGATTGATGAAACTGGGATGAAGATGATTATGATCGCGAAAGAACTGGGGAGAACAATGATGAATGTTCTTGAATTTTCCGGCGACTGTTGAGTTTTCCGGTGAAATTTGGTGAAGCTTGGCCGCGAGAACCACTGCTGGATTTTGCTGGTGAGGTTCTCCCGGTGTTTGCATGGCTTCCGGTGACGTCTCCGGTGAGGGTTTGGTGAGTGGGACGGGTGTCACACTGCGTGTGCGGGAGAATAAGGCGAAGCCACGTGTGGTGAGGTGGCGTGAGGAGGGGATGAAACGTGGCGATGAGAATGAAATGGTGGAAGTTTCTGAGAAGCACACGTGGCGATGAAGTGGTTGCTTCTGAAATGAAAACGTGGAAACGGAGAAGTGGAACCTGAAGCACACGCGTGGCTGCTTCTTAGATGAAAACGTGGCAACGGAGTGGCTACCCGAGAATGAGACTCGTGGCACTGCTTTATACTGCCAAGTGGCAGAAAACGGACTGGAGTTTGTGGGCCTCCAAAATTCTGACAAATGGCCCACGAATTTAATGATCTGATTAACATCTAATTAACATGATTAATGAATTAAAACCTAATTAAACTCCACTAAATGACTAAACAAAAATTAAAACTGCACTTAAAGCCTAACTGCTAATCAAGACTATTCTACCTAATTAAAGCTAATAAACTCAATTAAAAACCCTAATTAACATCTAAAAAGGTGATTAAAATCTAATTAATCTACTTAAATCCTAAAAGAATTAAATCTTAACAAAACTCTAATATCTATTAAATCTAAAAGAGAATTAACCTATTCTATTAATTTCTATACAACCAAAAAATAGAAAAAAACCTATTAATTCCATTTAAAAAAACCTAGTAAAAGAATTTCCTATTAAAAATCATTTTAAAAATCTACTTAAACTCTAAAACTATTTTAAAAAAACATTTAATATCTATTAAAAAATCTATCTAATATCTAGAAAAATCAATTAACTCCATAAAAATTCTAGAAAATAAGGGAAAAACCCTAAAAAAAGCGAGGAAGCCGATTAAATCGATTAGCGACTATATCGAAATAAACGGTAAAAAACCCGGACACCGAGATGTCCTAAAAAACAACAGCGAGAGCTGAAAACACAGGGAACGAGCTGTAATTCTCAAAATACGTCCTCGTATCGGCCCGAAATGCCTGAAGCGCGATCAGAGGGTTGTAATCCCGATAAAGTCAATCTGACTGGAAAAAATGCAATGTACGTGGTATGCAAATGCGAAATGAAATGAGTCGAAACATGAGCCAAATTGCGATAAGTAGTTGGTCAAATTTTGGGGTGCAACAGTTGCCCCTATTCAAACGGCTTGGACCTGAAGGGTTGAGAAGCGAACGACTTTCAAACATTCAAGGGTAGAAGACGGTTGAATACCAAAGAACCCGGAAATTTGCCAACTACACAAGTACACGGTACTCTGGTGGGAACAAATCTTCAGAAACTGAAATCGTAGCTGCACGGCAACTAGCTGGAGAAATACTGATCTGAACCTCCGTCAGGATGATTCTTTGATTTATCTGATATCATGGGGTCCTCAAATCATTGAGGGATCATTAGTTACACGGTAACGGGCGATTGGCCAACCTCACAGGTAAACAATACTCTGATTGGTAGGAACATCTTCAAAATTGGGCATGGCAGTTGCACGACAACTTGTTGGGGAATTGGTCACACGGTAACCGGGGAAAAGTCTGATTTTAAGTCTCCGCCAGGATGATCATCTGATTTTGCTGTAGATATTCGTCCTCAATTCATCAAGGGGTAACTAGTCACTCGGTAACCGGTAACACCTGGTCGATCATGCCTTCAGGCATCAAGACTCCTCGGGACTCATCAGGTCAACAATCAAGTTAATCATGCAATCGTGCATTCAAAGAAACTTTTGGGCGTCAGCCGGACTTCGTCAGTAGGTCGGGAATATAATTCTGGGTCAATCATGAACCAAATAAGGATATACAAACTTCTGCCATCAGGCACTCGCATCAGCTGAGGGAACTGCTTCATTAATACGGTTGGACTTCAATCATCAAGCTTCCAAGGAAAGTTCAACTTCTATGTTCAAAACCTGCTGGGGATGATGCATCTCCGCTGGGGATTCTGGATAACTATCAAGTAACTCTGCTTTGGGGATTCAGAAATCATTCTGACTGAATCATCTCTGCTGAGGAAATCAAGAATCATCTTGAACAAATAACTCCATCGGGGACTTCAAGAATTATCCTGAACCAATAACTATGCTGGAGATTTCAGGAATCATCCTGTGCAAACACTCTGCCGGGGATTTCAAGCATCAACTTGAGCAACCAACTCTGGTGACTTCACTGGGTATTTTAAGAATCATCTTAAGCAAACACCTTCGCTGGGGAATTCAAGAATCATCTTGGGCAAACGACTTTGCTGGGGATTTTAAGAATCATCTTAAGCAAACGACCTTGCTGGGGAGAATTCAAGAATCATCTTGGACCAAACCATTCTGCATAGGAACACCCGCAAAACAAGAACGGTAGCGACCTAGCTCATGTTTCGTATGCATATGCTTTGACAATGGCGCAATGCTCCACACGGTGGAAATGCTATGTATTTATGATAAATGCTATGCAATCATGCAAAAATGCTATGACCCCATCGGCAAAATAAATGCTGAAGGGAGAACCCTCCTGTCAAGGAGAAAGAACCACACCAATCTCAATTGGACTCCGCATGGGGGAAGCAAACTTTAGTTGACTGCTGCAGGGGAACGAAGCTCTACGAGAACCTGGACCTGCTCATCGGGGTATTCAAACCACAACTACTGAGGAAAACGATGTCAATCGCAGAAATAAACTGCACGACCTTCGCGGCAAAGCTTTCCTGGAGATAACGACTCCGATGGGGAAATACAGCATCAGCTATTCAACACTCTACTGGGGAGCACCAATCATGGTCCCAACTGCTTCCAAGGACTCGGCTCTCTTGGGGAACTGCAAACTCGGCTGGAGAAGAAGAAATCATCCTGCTTACAGGGGAGAGTACGACTCTGCGGGGACTTTCAATTCCGCTGGAGACTTCAGTCTGGCACTATCAATTGCTGCACACTTCAGTGAATAGTCTCCTACGAGAACTGCACTTGTGACACGATACTGGGGAATGAACATACGCTTCGGCGCCTGACTCAGCTGGGGAGATGGTAATCCTTTAGGATACATCTGGTTGGAGAGAGAATCTTCTCTGCTTGGGGATACATATCAATGCTCCTGGTCCCGCATTCAGACTCTGCGGGGAGATGCTGCTACGCTCTATCGGGGATATCAATCCTGACCTGCTTAGGATAATCTTGCATACGCTTTACGGAGACTGACCCTTCTGGGTAACACCTGCTGGACTATCAAGCCTGATGAGGAATACCTGTGTATCAACACTGCTGGGGATATCAATCCTTAGCTACTCATTGTACAACTCTGTTGGAGATGTACTGATCCTATCAAGGAAACTCCTCCGGCGACTGCGAAAGATAAAAATCGACCACTGAACTTGAATCTCACTTCACTGAGGAAAACAACCTTGAACGGTCCTTTTAGATCACCCTAAGTCCTTATAGGGTACGCAACAATCTGCTGAGAAATAACTCTTCTCTGTCTGACATCCAAATCTACCCGTCTGGAGATTACTCAATAAGGGAATCACCGTCGACCTCTGCTTGAGAAATGAGTCAATGACCTGGACTCGGAGGGGAAAGGAGTCACACTTGGACTCTGTGGGGATACAACATTGCATCAGTCCCACTGCTGGGGAAATAAACCCAAATCTGTCGGTCAGGGAAAGCTTCAGTCTCAACCCCCTTGAAAATAGCACATCAGGCTAATCAACGTTCAATGCTTGGGATGGCCATACTCTGCCGGGAATATCAATCTCGCCCTGCTGAGGATAATCTTGATCCTACTATGATAAGGGATAAATGCCATCTCAACTTGCTGTAATCTCAAACTGCCCAGGGGAAACAATCTCAAACTGTACATCTCTGCTGAGAAAATAATCCTGATTCAACAACATCTACACAGGGAATACAGAATACCAATCATGGAGCTGGGATCACTCGAGCCTTGTGTCGGGGAATGTGACAACATACGGGTCACTAGGAATCATCGTGTCGGATACACTTAGGCTTTTTCTAGTTTAAGGATAGGTTTATGGTGATAGGGATTTATTTCTGGTTACCAACAAAAGTGGATTTGAAAGGGAAATACTAGACGAGAACTAGCATTCGAGGGTAGACTACCAGACGAGAACTGGTGGCAAAATATGTTAGGTTGTCAGACGAGAACTGATTTCTGGTTTTCCAGACGAGAACTGGACTTTAAAACTGTGTTAGCCAGACGAGAACTGGTTGAACAATAGGTTAAAGAAAAGGTGACCAGACAGGGCTGGTTTCTGGTTTGGATTTCAGACGAGAACTGATCTCCGGTTTGCCAGACGAGAACTGGACTTTAAAACGATTTGGTTACAAGGTTTGGCCAAGTAACAGGTTAGGCTGTAGGATAACAATCCAATGGCAGCAAGACTTCTTCAGAAGGTTTAGGTTTTGGCAGGGTAATGACACGATTCCCCGACACTCAACTCTTGCTAGGGTGAACAAACTCATTTGAACAATTTGCCCCAGTGCAATTCAACTTGCCCCAATCCGACTTTTGGGAAAAGTCATTCTGAATAGAAAGCAGCTGGCAACGAGACAATCTTCAGATGGCTTGCCCCAATATCTGTACAACGGAAGGATTCATCCTCAATTAACCAACTCTCAGCAAGGTTGGTTTCAATATACTTCTGAAGTAGCTTTCCCCTGAACGAGCGTTGAGCGACTCAACATGCCCTGATTGAACACTGGAGGGATCTGCCCTCAAATCGCAAGAGTTCTGGATGACTGCCCCTGATTGGGTCTTGAGAAGATCCACTTCTGATCAACTGCTTCTCGAATAAACTGTTCCATAATCAATCGATCATTCGGGACTTGTCCTCAGACTAACTGATTCCAAACTCTCTGGAAGTCAATGCCCCAAATTCACAAGGCTTCACAGCATACCGTTCTGATCCAGACTGCTACGATTCAGTCCTGATTAACTATTCCCTGTTGGAATTCCTTCATATCAACTACTGACCTGCAGTTAAAATTGTCTATTCACGAATGGTAATTTTAATGCAGTGTTCATGCAGATTTTGAAAAAAAGTGTTGTCACTCATTTACGTGTCATGATAGTGAGTGACGAATGAACCAACAGTTCAAACGTAGTGCTGATTTGATCAGTGAAAAAACACAACAAGGATATGATTAGCAAATCATGTAGGAGTCAGGTTACTCAACCTTATCGTAATGCGCTTTCAAAATAAACCCTACCTCAATTAGGTCTTTTAAGGGTTGTATCGTGGTCGGGTTCACGGCTCGTGAAACAAAGGATATTAGGCTCAAATCATGTTTTGTACCCACCCCTTTCTACGTGATGATCTCCGATCCTAAAGTTCAGTTAACTTGGCTCGAGCGCTCGCCTCTTCGAGAGGTATGTTGAATATTGGGAACAATGGTTAAAGAACTCACAAGGTTTTCGGAGTGACAGTTACTCCTTTCCGTTTTCGGTGTCTGTATCTGCACGACTTTGTCCTTGTCCGAGGATTTTTCTTTTTGTATCCTTTCTTTTTCATTCTTTTGATTCCCTAATTTTTGCCTGGACTGACTCTTCAGAGTTCTTTTCGATTTTTCTTGAAGTCCAGCGGGATGCCCTGATTTTTGCCTAAGTATTTGCTTTCTAGCTTTTCTTTTCTTTTTACTTAGCGGGCTTTCTTTTTTTTCTCTTATTTTTTTCGAAACAAGTCGTGCGACATTGGCTGTCTGGATTCATCTGAGAGGTTTATAACTGTCTCACTCCTGATTGGTGAGGTTTAACCATTGTGGTTGACGAGGTACGACCTCTGGGGAGGAATACGATGTGATTGGTCCTCGAAAGACAACACTCCTCCATAAGACTTGAACGCTCGGTCAAGCTAACTGACGACTACCCTGCCCCGGGTTAAGATGAGAGGGTTTAAAAGTCTGAAAAAAATTCCTACTTCTCGGCTCGAAGTGGTTAAAAAGGGACTAACTCCTTATATCTCCAGTTTTTAGGGGATTTGAAACAATGCCTGTACATCATAGGCAAGGTTTTATCTGAAAGCATACGATCATCGGTTATGAGTATTCAGTTTCGTCATCCTCCCTCCAATCTTTACTAATCATAGTGACAAAGTGGAGTAAATAAAATGCAAGTGTCAGTGCAATGCAGTAAATGAGCGACAACGACATGATTAATTCAGAGAAATGCATAGTCACTTTATCAATATTACCATTCGAAACAAACAATGTTTAACAACAAGTAGTAACTAACAGAAAAGAAACTACAAATGCAAATGATAAAAGGTCTGAGAACTTCCAATGCTGAGGACGTCTGCCTGTCTAGACCGCTGGCCTCTGGGACTAACCCTCTGAATCTGCAAACTCAGACAGCTGAGAGGTTCTCATGCACAACCAAAACTCCTTCTGGAAAGGAAATGCACCCTTTGTCGATCAACTGTTGCACTTTTGCCTGGAAAGCTTTGCAATCTTCGGTTGAATGCCCCGGGGATCCGCCATGGTATCCACACTGAGCATGGGGATTATACCCAGGAGGGTAAGGCTCTGGCACGGGCTTAAGAGCTTTAGGTTCCACCAAAGAATTCTGAATCAAATGTGGCAAAATCTGGCTATACGGCACAAGCACTGGATGAGAAGGAGCATTCCTTCGTTCCAAGTTGTTACGAGGTCGGTTCTGATTCTGACGTTGATTCTGATAACCTCGGCCACGGGCTCGTGGATTTGCAAGAGGAGCGACATAAGGTTCCCGATGTGGTGCCCTAGGCACAATTGTCTGTCCAGAATAACGAGACATAGAGGATACTGATCGCTGAGAAGACGAGGAACCAACAGATTTCACCGATTCATCTCGAGGATACCCAGCATCATTCATGATTGCACTGACCATAGTTTCATCTTCAGCTTGAAAACTACAGAGAGATTCAGTTTCACTAGCCTGACCGCCCGAAACATTCTGGATTCTTCCAGTCTTTACACCATACTCGATGCGTTCTCCTGCCCTTACCAATTCAGAGAAATTTGGTGCAACTCCAAGCATTCTTTCGAAGTACGGGCTCTGCAAGGAGTTTACGAACATGCCTTTTAGCTCTCGGTCTAGAAGCGGTGGTTGCACTCTAGCAGCAAATTCTCTCCATCTCTGAACATACTTCCTGAAAGGTTCATTGTTCTCTTGAGACAATTCTTGCAGCTGCATGCAACTAGGAGCTTCATCAAGATTGTAGTCATACTGCTTCAGAAAAGCGTTGGCTAAATCCACCCATGATCGGATCTGATCACTCTCTAACTGCATATACCAACTCAGAGGTGCCCCAGTCAGACTATCTTGAAAGCAATGAATCATCAACTTGTCGTTGTGCACAAATGAAGTCATTCTTCGGCAGAACATCACCAAATGTTGCTTCGGGCAACTATCTCCTTTGTACTTTTCAAACCTCGGCGCTCTGAACTTCGGAGTCAACACTAGGCCAGGAACCAGACACATGTCTGCAGCATTAGGGTTAACAACGTCTTTACCCTTCAAGGCTTTGAATCTTTCATCCAACGCACGAAACCTTTTAGCATACACGGGAGCTAATGGGTCTTCATTCTTTGCTATGGGGACCTCTCTTCGGGGATTTGGCACAGGGAAAGCAACACCCTGATAGTCTGAGATATCAACAGAAGGAGAACGTTCACCTCGGACAACAAACTGCTCACGTAGACCTCGGTCTTCAACAGAAGGCAGTGCAAGCCGAGCTGCAGTAAGGTTGTTCACTTGCGGTAAATCTTCGTCATGCGTAGATCCATACAAAGGATTGGACGTCACAGTGAAACCTGACAAGGTATCAACAAACTGGAAGCTGCTCTCTGACATAGCCACCAACAACTTTCAACTGACTTCACTGCTTGATTCTGCTCAATCTGCTTCAACCCCTTGGTCGTCTTCTACACTCACCTTCTGAATCAAAACAACGGCTGGATAAGAGCTCTGACTAGCTGGAGCATGGCATGCAATATGATGCAAAGATGCTCATGCAAGTGTAATGCAATATGCAGCAAACACGGGATCACAACCCCCACAAAGCTCTGATTACTGCTGCGCTGCTGATGGGATAAGTCTGCTCTGACGAGAGAAAACCAAAATATCGGGTAGGCTGGAAGTCAAGTTTCCTGCAAAAACCCTCCCACTCACGGGTATGGACCTAATACTGACACAAGTTCGGCATCCTATGCGGTCGTTGGTGTCACAGACTTTCAAGACTGATAATATGATACCCAGAAGGTGTGGCATCATCCTGTCCTGAAGAGGCCTCACTTAGCCAACTTCCAAATGATCGGTCCCCAGAGTCGACAATCCTCCAAACCAACAGCCGTCTCAACCCAAAGGGTTGAAAGAGAAGCCAACCGGGAGAACCTCGTCTGAGCGTGGATTTCATGAGACACTAGCGCCTGCCAAGCAAGTGCGCGCCCACTAATTTCCACAACTAATTCTAAGTGCACTCAAGCCTGGGTCTGGCTTCTCACTCATCAGAGCCCCCATCCCACAACAGCACAATAGCAACAGATAATAATATAGTGCGGGAAATGTAAATACATCAGTAATATACAACATAAAAGTGCGGGAAATGTAAATACATCAGTAATATACAACACAAAAATAAACACCCACAGACACGCAAACAAGCGCTAGGATTGACTCTCGTCGGGACGTTGGATCCCTCAGATTGACTCGCATACGGGACGTTGGATCCCTAGGAAACTATATGTCCCCAGCAGAGTCGCCAGCTGTCGCTTCCGCGAAAATAAGGTGCCGGCAAAACAGAAGAGTCGCCACCTTTCGTTATTTATCCCTCAGAACGGGAAAGGAAACGATCGGAAAAACTTGACGAAAAGGGTAAGACAAGGTCATTGCAACCGTTGTCTGGGTTCGGGAGTTGGTTACGCAAGGGGAAGGTATTAGCACCCCTCACGTCCGTCGTACTCGACGGGATCCACACTTGTTGGTTTGTCTACGGGTGAAAAATAATCTATCTACGGCTGCTAGATCTAAACGGAAAGAAATTGACTCGATAGAGCGTTGCACTCTATGCCTACGTATTCTCATCAGAGAATGAGAAATCAGAGTCAACGTAGTTCGGGAAACTACGGGGTAATTTTGCTCGGCGAGACGTCGCGTCTCGGGCCTACGTATTCTCGTCAGAGAAATCAGAGCATGACGTAGTTCAGGCTAACTACGGGTAAACAGGGGCGTTCTCGGTCACACGGGGGTGAGAGATTAAGGTTGACGATACTAGCGTACGCATTCTAGCAGTTAGGTGGACGCTGCTCGACCATTGGAGACTTAGGCGTACCTGTTTGCGGTAGAACGGACGTAGTATGTCGGGTTTACAGGTATGGGAACCTACGGGAACTAGAACTACGGTCTGGTCTCAAATGCGCTCGGGCAAGAGAGAAGGAATAACATCAGTCGTCAGCGGGAAAGTCTCGATCGCACAGCAGCGAGAGAACAAATAGGTTAGTTATTAGTGTGCTCGCTAGGATATCGCATCCTATGCCTACATATTATCTTCAGAGAAAATCAGAGCAGCTGTAGTTCAGCCTACTACATCTAAAACGGGAAAAAGGGAGAAGGGAGCTCGCCAATACATCAGTATTGTGCCTACGTATTCTCATCAGAGAAATCAGAGCGCGACGTAGTTCGGGAAACTGGTCTCGATTGCACGGGGGCAAGAGAACAAAGAGGAAGCAGGCTTACGCCTCAACGGGAAGGAACTCGGGACACACATGCAAGAACCTAAGACGTAGGAGTGAATGTGTCGCATGTCACCCAAAGGGTGCCATACTAGACATCCTAGACGATTGAGAAGAACTCCTCAACTGTCATTTCCTACGTATCTAACGATGTTACAACACTCAACGGTTGCTTGAAGACTTGAATAAGATGATGATGATGATGATGAACGAAGAAGCTCCTGGGCTCCTGACGTGCGCGCAAGCTCCATTCCAATCTTCTCCTCTCTGGATCTTTGATGATGACGCTCGAATCAGAACAATGTAACGCTTAGACCGTCATGGTTCGACTTATACGAGAAATCGAACTCTAAGAGGTAGCGTATTGATATCCGTGTGAAAGACAAGATGGAGAAATGATATCGAAAATCATTCTCCAATTGAATCGTGTCACACGGCCAACCAACAATAAAATCGAAGATAAAATCGGATGGAAACGAAGATAGGAGAGAAAATCCAATAGCAAAATGGAAATAATACGCTACTCCTAAAATACGACAATTAAATTCTACTAGAAAGCATTCTAAAGAAATTAAAAGAAAATGCATATGAGAAATAGCATAAAACAATTCTATCTAAAATATTCTATATTATTCTATAAAGAAAATAGAAAAACTATATTAAATCTATAATACCCTATAATATGCTAAATAATAATAGAATATAAATTCTATAAAACTATGCATTAATGTCCTAGGAAAATAAAACTATAATCCTACAAAAAATAGAACTATATCTATTACACTCATTCATCCAATACAAGGGAGAAATTAAAAATAGCAGGGGGGTACAAACTGCAGAACCAGGGTAAATGCAGAAAAAAAAAACAGGCTATGGGCCCAGCCCATAAAGAAATTCAGAAAATAAAAAGAAATAAAAACAGGGGGGTTTACTGGTGAAAACGAAGGTGCATCAGTAAAAACGCGCAGTGGGCCTAGCCCATCAGCCCTCAAAATAATAATAAAAAACGGGGGTGCAGCAGCGGTTCTGGGGTGATGCAGATTGGAAACCTTGTTACTGGGCCCAGCCCATTCGTAACAGAGAAACGAGGAAAGGGGTGTAAACAACAAAAAAGGGTGTGGATCCAACATGCATTGGGCCGAACCGGGCCCAAGATGGCCTTTCCCCTCCCCTTCTCCCAAAATCAAACTCTGAAACCCTAGGATACTCTCAACTTCCCCCAAACACTGTTCACGGCGCCGTCCTCTCTCAGCCTCTCTCTCTCGTTTCCTTTCCTCTCTCACAAACTTTCTGAGATCAATCTCCCTCCAAGACCTGTACAAGAAAACCCTAACGAAATCTTCTACCTCACTACTAAACAAGATGAAGAAGATGAGGATCTCCGAAGAAGGCGCCTGAGTTCTTAATGTTTCTGGGCAAATCTGACGAACTCCGATTGAACGTTCGTGAAAGAGTTCTTGAAGCTTGATGTTGGACCGAGCGGCGATTGAAGATTTATGGAGAAATGCTACGAGCCATGATCGCGTGCAGAGATCTAGGATAAAATCTTGAGCGAGTCCTAGAAACTGATGGAGGATCGATTCCCAGATGGATAAGGTTGCCCGCTCTTGATGATGTTTGAAGATTTCTGGAGATTCTAACTGCGCATCTTGAAGGTCCTTACGAAGAGGAGGAAGATCTTGACGGATTTCGATGATGAAAGTGTTGATCGTTGGAGATGTTGAACTGGAGAATCGGAGGAGAACGCATGCGTTGAAGGTTGTTGGTGAAGATCTTCACAGATATGGAAAGCTCACGAAGAACACCATGGCGTTCTTGAGGATTTCTGGAAACTAGATGAAGATCTACGAAGAATCTGGGCAAAAGTTCTTGATCTGATGAATGTGTGATCGGTTTCTGGAAAAAATCTCCCAAGATTGATGAATCTGGGATGAAGATGATTATGATCGCGAAAGAACTGGGGAGAAAAATGATGAATGTCCTTGAATTTTCCGGCGACTGTTGAGTTTTCCGGTGAAATTTGGTGAAGCTTGGCCGCGAGAACCACCGCTGGATTTTGCTGGTGAGGTTCTCCCGGTGTTTGCATGGCTTCCGGTGACGTCTCCGGTGAGGGTTTGGTGAGTGGGACGGGTGTCACACATGCGTGTGCGGGAGAATGAGGCGAATCCACGTGTGGTGAGGTGGCGTGAGGAGGGGATGAAACGTGGCGATGAGAATGAAATGGTGGAAGTTTCTGAGAAGCACACGTGGCGATGAAGTGGTTGCTTCTGAAATGAAAACGTGGAAACGGAGAAGTGGAACCTGAAGCACACGCGTGGCTGCTTCTTAGATGAAAACGTGGCAACGGAGTGGCTACCCGAGAATGAGACTCGTGGCACTGCTTTATACTGCCAAGTGGCAGAAAACGGACTGGAGTTTGTGGGCCTCCAAAATTCTGACAAATGGCCCACGAATTTAATGATCTGATTAACATCTAATTAACATGATTAATGAATTAAAACCTAATTAAACTCCACTAAATGACTAAACAAAAATTAAAACTGCACTTAAAGCCTAACTGCTAATCAAGACTATTCTACCTAATTAAAGCTAATAAACTCAATTAAAAACCCTAATTAACATCTAAAAAGGTGATTAAAATCTAATTAATCTACTTAAATCCTAAAAGAATTAAATCTTAACAAAACTCTAATATCTATTAAATCTAAAAGAGAATTAACATATTCTATTAATTTCTATACAACCAAAAAATAGAAAAAAACTCTATTAATTCCATTTAAAAAAACCTAGTAAAAGAATTTCCTATTAAAAATCATTTTAAAAATCTACTTAAACTCTAAAACTATTTTAAAAAAACATTTAATATCTATTAAAAAAATCTATCTAATATCTAGAAAAATCAATTAACTCCATAAAAATTCTAGAAAATAAGGGAAAAACCCTAAAAAAAAGCGATGAAGCCGATTAAATCGATTAGCGACTATATCGAAATAAACGGTAAAAAACCCGGATACCGAGATGTCCTCAAAAACAACAGCGAGAGCTGAAAACACAGGGAACGAGCTGTAATTCTCAAAATACGTCCTCGTATCGGCCCGAAATGCCTGAAGCGCGATCAGAGGGCTGTAATCCCGATAAAGTCAATCTGACTGGAAAAAATGCAATGTACGTGGTATGCAAATGCGAAATGAAATGAGTCGAAACATGAGCCAAATTGCGATAAGTAGTTGGTCAAATTTTGGGGTGCAACAATCCCCAAGTGGAGTAATCTCTATTCCCCAGTAGAAGTTCTGAAGCCCTGAAGCAGGATTGTGACACCATATTTGGTTCTCCGTCTATCCCAATGGTGCTTCTGTCTTCGAAGATTGGTCAGATGTTTGCTTCGAGATGTTCTTTTCATTTCCGTTTGCCTTTGTTCATTTATTTTGTCAGCATACACATAGCATATAGATAGATAGCATAGCATGCGCATCTTGTTGCACATCTTTGTATTTGTTTTATTCTATCGCTTTGGCCGTGGTTATCCCCAGGCGCTTGGGGTGTGTCTTATCCCTCCAAATAGAATTGTCAGCCCTAGGCAGAAAGAGCACAATGTTTATACTTTCCCCATGAAGTTAGATCCTCGTGGAAGACGGTTATTCCAGTACATTTCATTGGAGTTCATACCTCGATG
This sequence comes from Lathyrus sativus, assembly GCA_963859935.3. Taxonomy (NCBI): domain Eukaryota; kingdom Viridiplantae; phylum Streptophyta; class Magnoliopsida; order Fabales; family Fabaceae; genus Lathyrus; species Lathyrus sativus. The sequence continues at coordinate 522,166,733 of OZ012739.1, forward strand.
GTCGAGTCTTGCTTGACATTTTCTCTTCGGCGACTTCCCGAATTGAATTTCAATCCTTGGCAATCACAATGTGGATAATCTCCAACTTTCGGACTTGGATTAAGTGTGCATTTATTTTGCACTCTATTCCCCAGAAGAGCCTTTATGAAGATAGACATTTCTCCAACAATGTCGCAGGTTTTTTTTTCCAACCATCTACATTTGGACTAAAAACATCTCTTTATTTGAGCAACTCGTTTTGACTAGGATCTCATTCAAAACAACAAACGATAGTTTTACAAGACACTTCTCTTCATTTGAGAATTCCCACTACAAATATTTCTCTTCAGTTGAGAATCTACGATGATATATACTTCTACAGCTACAACAAAGGTACTCCCCAGGAATATATTCCCCAATGAGTTCATTACACAAGATTAATCTCGTCAAGTGACATCTCCCCAGAGAAATCGAGGAAGTTTATCACATCAGTCTCTCTTTATTTGAGAAGACATACTTTACAAATCAACTGGCTTACATCTCTTCTGAAGATCCCCGGTGAAGTTTTACAATCTCCAACACATTACAAATTACGATCTACGAAGTTCTACAATTTACAACACACTATGGCTCACAGCCAAGAAGTTCTACAACATCTACAATCTACAACCCCGGTGAAGATGCTCTCATGAGTTTTCATCACTACATCAGAGACTGAGACCAGCTCATGGTTCCCATACTAGGACGCTCGGGGAGGTTCTACATCAGAGACTGAGACCAACTCATGATTCCCATATCATGACGCTCGGGGAGGTTCTACATCAGAGACTGAGACCAACTCATGATTCCCATATCATGACGCTCAGGGAGGTTCTACATTAGAGACTGAGACCAGCTCATAGTTCCCATACCAGGACGCTCGGGGAGGTTCTACATCAGAGATTGAGACCAGCTCATGGCCTTACCATGACGCTCGGGGAGGTTATACATTTTTACAATTTCTGGTTAGATTTCAATATAAAAAAAAATATAACAAAAAGGTCACTATGGTTCCTACCGCCGTCTGGATTGCTCCATGTTGGTAATAAACTACCATTCGATTACAAGTTTCTCCCCTATTGTCTAAATTTCCATATCCTTGGTGTGTGTGTGTGTTACTATTTTACTTATGGAGATTTCCATCAGCGATTGTTTCCTGTCCCCGTGGGGTCCCTTCCGTTGGGTCTGCTATTCTTTTTGTTCCGCGTATTGTGTCTTGTTCGTTCCTTGTGACCTCTCTTCCTCACCGGACCGTCTGTTTTGCATTCTCATTTCTTTGCATATAATTTGCATTCGGTGGCGTCTTAAGGCCAAAAATGCGTGCAATGTTTGTATTTAAGTCCCTCCTATCGCGTCGAGACGAAGATCTTAATCTCCATATCTCCGGATAGAAGTAACTTAAATAGGGGAATCTGTCACACCCTAATTTTTGACCTTAAGATCCCACCCCCTCGTTTTCTTTTTATTATACTCTTGTGTGCATGTTTATCCTAACCATCCTGTGCAGGTGTATCAACTCCATTTTGAGATGATATTCACTTTATTTTGTCAAGAATTTGCCAAGAAGTCAAGGTGTCGAGTGTGGTCATGTGAATTTTAGTTGGGGCTTCTATGGAAGTTTGAATTCCAAGTTATATCTCCTCTATTAAGGAGTCCTAGTGACCACGTGCATGTTGGATTTGATACAACTATATTAGTTTTTATGCTATTTATAATGAAGATGGGTATGGAGTTAAACAAACTTTGTGAAGCCAATTACACGGTACAAAAGAACATTTCCCAAACAAAGAGGATGGATTCCATGTGATAAGTACTACAAGAAAGGATAAACTGCAAGATATTATGCTCAATAACTATTTATGGGCCAAGATTTCTCTCAATGCCTCAACTACAGTGGCTACGGCTTGATTCGCAATCCAAGATCATCGGCGAATATCTTTCAAGGAATTCAAAGTTAAGGATACAAATTAGAAGAAAATTCATTTTTTTTGAAGATCAAGTCTATTGCTTCAAGATTCCCACTCAATTTGACTCAAGAAATATGAGGTTCGATACCCATACAAATCTAAGAAGGTCCTAAACTATTTCTAAGCCTAAAGATTAAAAGTACAAGTGGATGAGCTTCATTCCAAATTTTTTAAAGCGCTCCTGAGGAGATCCCTACCAAGCATCGAAAACAACAGAGTTCAGACAGAGAAAAAAGCGATTAATTTCGGGCAATTTCCAATATAATTCAAAACATCATGAACCAACCCGCACGGTTCATACCATCAAGCCATCATCACCCATTGAACCTTTCTCGCCATTGGCATACGACCGGCAGCCTCCAAACTCAAGGACGGACCCTGAAAGAAGAAGAAGAAAGGTCAGTTCGCTTCCAAACAGCCCAAGAACTCGCCACAAGAAAATCAAAATAACAGCATTTATCAGAACCCAGCATCTCAACATAGTTCACAACAAGTATCGCACCAAGCCACAAGAGGCAACTTCAACCGTTTTATAACAATTCACAAGGCGAATAAACTATTAAAACCTCGTTGTCCCCGACAATGCTTAACGTATTGGTAAGAGACTCAACGAGCGGCAGCAACCATTCGGCATAGTAATCCCAGAACAACTCTCAAACTACAAAGGGGCTATAGCAGTCGCAAACTCACGGCTCAGACTTGGTACCGTCACCACTGCTCCGAATTTTCTCCAGCAATAGTAGTTTCTGAGTGACACACAGGCTGCAATCAACATGAGCTACAGACAAGCAACAACAAGCGGTGTCAGTTACAAGCAACAACAACACAACAACAACAATCTCAATTCCTCAACAACAAATATTAAACCCCAAAGCAATTCGAGGCCAAGGACTAAGAATGGAGAATGAGTTGTACTTTTAGCCCTCAGTTTAATTCATCATCGGGCTGAACTTCGAGTAGCCGAAAGAGCAACAGAAAGATTTGTCGCCAACTCCTTACCGGCTCGAAAGCGTTAACATACATCTGAAAGCAACGACGACCATGGTTTCGTCCAGCTCAGACTAAGCGTCATCATCGCCGGTTGCAATACACTTCTCGGTAGGCATCAAGCAAGGCAGCTTTTGAACTGTAAATGTAGGTTTTGACCTGCGAGGAAGAAGAAGAAGAAAAACGTTAATTCAGAGCGACCAAGTCAACAGACACGTCATACAGTTCCTAAATTCAACAAATCAATATGGAAGAGGAAATTTTTGGACTTCCCTAAATCAGAAAATAACCTCCCTCGATAGAATCGGACGAAAAAGGTAAGAGTGAAGCAAATCACCAAAAGGGAATCAGACAATATTCGCCCAGAAAGGAAGGTTTTAAAAGAATTTCTTATGGAGGCCCATCTCCTTCCTCTATAAAAAGCTGTGGAACCCTCATCGAGGAAGAAGAGAAGAAAAACCCACTGGAAAAGAGAACCAACACATACTCGAAGCTCAGATCGAAAAGAACCTTGTCACCACCGTGAAGTTCCAATCCTCTTTAGGAGTCATCGTCGCCTCTCTGCCACCGTCAACAAGCCGCCGACGAATCTCGTTCGTGGGTAAAAAACCTATTCCGAAATCATTGTGCATGTTTGTTTTTGTGTAGGTTTCACAAGTAATCGGAAACGAAGAAGAAGATGTTGTGATCGAATGAGGAGGCGAAGGACGAAAAGGAACGGATCGGGAAGGGAGAACGAAGGAACCAGTTTTGGGTTTTTAGGGATTCGATCCCTCTGGTTATTTCGCTTGTATTTTCATTATGTGTTTTATTTTATTTGCTGTAACTGAATAATGCACGTGCACGATAATTACCGTGCACCTCATACCACATCACCACACACACCACCAATTACACGATCGGATGCTCTGTATCCACTATCCACCATAAGCCCCCTTCGTGCGCTACACATGATCGTTTCCGCCCCAATTAATTAACATTAATCTGCTAATTAACTCATTTAGTCACCAATTTAATTCTAATTTAATTAATTAAAATCAATTTAACCCTCTTTTTCAGCCGTCTTTTTTTATTAAATCAAATGACCTTTTTAAAAAAATTAACTTTTTTTACTAATTAGCTTATCAACTTGTTAACTTCTTTACTATTTTTCTTTTATTTTAATAATTTTAATTTATGTTACTTACTTTATTTAATTAATAAACTTAATAATCATTTCATCCAATAAAAATAATTTGCTCTTAATAGTAATTTTTCATTTAATTTAATTTAACTATTATTTATAGTGATGAGGAAACTATTTTAATAAGAAATCTTTTTTAGAATTATTTTAAACCTGTTATATTTCATTAAGAAAACCTTTTATATAATCTCTACCAAAATTTAATTAATCCCAACTCTCTTTAAAAAATAATAACCTAATTCATTTTTTTAATTTAATCCAATCTCACAAATAATATAATTTCTCCCAAACCAATTCACACCTTAAGATAATTCTTTAAAATCAATCTCAAATAATATTAACTCTTTTCCTAAAATCAAACCTCACAATTTAACGTCACCTAAAATCAACCCGCCTTAAAAACAATCAACATTGTAAACCCGATCCAATTGCGCATGCTTACGTATCCATGCACATTCACAACTCACACACTCCTTTAGCGCTTTCATGCGTGTGTATGTTTACTTTATTCGCTTTTATTTTCTCTACAACTTACAATTATTAATTTAATTTTCTCGCATCACATTCCGTCCAAAGAAAAAACCTACACATGAGTCAACACTTGTGTGTAGTGCACATCATTTGCATCATTCTCCCCATGATCCTTGATCCCATTCAAGTCGATCTCTTAAGATAGATCCTACCCCATAGAAAAGACCTTTTTACAACGTAGGAAAACAAAACAACTCAATACATCAAACTTATTCAAACACAATAGAGAAATAGATGTTAATCATCTTAAGCGAGATAGAACCTCCACCCCACATCAATACAATCAATACCGTAGGGACTTTGCCTTAAGAGAGATAGAGGCGTACTCGTCGATCAATATCCGAGTGCTTGAGCCCTTCTCTTAAGATGATGCAAAGACTATTTTCCTACAACTTGTGGCGGTTAAATCTCCCTTAAAATGACAACTCATCTCCTTCTCCTAAAATCAATCAAAACAACTACCCTAATCCCGTAGGAACTTTGACCATAGTCAAAGAACTCCTCAAACCCTTTAGGGGAACTACAAATACTCTGATTCCACTCCCGTAAGGATATGTAGGCATAAGATGCGACATCTTATCGAGTATAATTAGAAATAAACCCCTAGGGTCTTTCAACCTTTAAGCAAATAACACTTAGCAATAAAACAAACATAAAACAAGAGGTTCTGTAGAGTACTACAGAAACTTAGGATGCTAGTACCTTCCCTAAGTTTAACCAACCCCCGAACCTAAAACTCTCTAAACCTTGCATCTGCATTGCATTGTGGGAATTTCGATCTTTATCCCTTCCTTTGGACAAATCAAAGACCGGTTGTAAATGAATAAAGATTCAAGTTAATCAATAGCTTGACATCCAAATTTCAGCGCGATAGTATGAAGTTGTTGCATTAGGGTTCATGATGGCACAAGGGTGGTGTTGTCAAAGAGGTATGTGATTAGGGTTGCGACGATAAAAAATTTGTGATTTAATATTTATAAATAGTATCAAGTGTTGATGCGAAAAGAGATGTCGATTTTAAATGAATTGTGCATTAAAATTTTGCGTAGTGTGATCATTTGCTGAAATTTGATTTGATTTATTTAATTAACATGATTTAAATTAATAATAATAAATATGTATTTATTATTGTTCTCTTGTGGTGATCAGTTATGGACTTAGTTTTCCTTTAATTTGTTTTGGGATTTTAAAATACGACCTGCGTGTCGTGCCTCTCTTTTAATCTCTTGATGTAATTTCTTTTATCATCACGCTCTCTCGTATGTTAAACGAGTATTCTTTGATATAATGTAATGTTATGAAGAAAAAGGATAATATAAGATCAAAGGAGGACAACTTTGAAGATCTTACTTAGAGAAGCGTAGATTGTTATTAGGTTTAACTTAGGTTCTCTCATGGGTTTGGGAGAACAATTGTGCTAGGGGCCATAACTGTTTCATTTTGTATGTATGTTGATGCATGTGAGAGACAATTTATATTATAAATAAGCCGGTGAGATCAAACTAATTGAAAATTCCCTCAAAATTGAATAATAAGTTTATGCTTTCCATGTTTTAGAACTCATCAAGACTAGTATCCAATTTCTAAAGCAATGGGTCAAACTTAACTAAACAAATTATAATAAGATTATATACGTTTAGAAGCAAGAGTTGGAAATGATCCATATGATGGATTAGAATCAGGAGTTATTCACCCAACTAAAAATATTCGAGAATTGTATTAGATACAATTAGAAGGAGTTCCTACCTAAATAACCGAGTTTTGTGTAATCAGCCTAACGCTGACTTAAAATAAAGTGAAATATGGATCTTGGTCATTTAGAAAATCTTCCAACGGGATTTTCCGAATCAAATGGTGAGGGTCATTTGGTTTGAGTAAAATAGTGGGAACATATTTAATTAAAGGCCTAATCGAATATGTTGGTTTTAATTGATACTTGTATTTTCACATTTTTTATGTAGATTACCATGACAACAAACACCTATAACAACATTTTGTGATCAATCCTTGATAAGGAAAAATTGTCTAGGACAAATTTTCTAGATTGACACAGAAACCTAGGATTGTATTCAAACATGATAAAAATTTGTATGTCTTAGAGACACATGTTCTTGAAGAGGAGCCTCCTAGTTATGCTCCTAAGGTAAAAATAGATGCTTATAAGAAGCATGTCAATGATGCCAATGAAACTGCTTACCTCATGTTGGCTACCACGAATTCTGAATTGCAAAAGCAACATGAAAACATGGCAGCGTTTGATATAATGGAACACCTGAAGATGCTCTATGAAGAGCAGGCAAGGCATGAGAGATTTGAAGTCTCAAAAGCCCTTTTTCAAGGTAAGCTAGCTGAAGGAGCCCCAGTAGGTCCCCATGTACACAAGATAATTTGGTATGTGGAGAAATTTGAATGATTGGGTTTTCCCCTAAAAAGGAGCTTGCGGATGATTTGATCCTGCAATCTTTGCCGGAGAGCCTTAGTCAAATTTTCCTTAATTTCAACATGAATGATGTAGAAAAAAGTCTTCCAGAATTGCTAGGCATGTTAAGAACTGCTAAGCAGAATCTGGTGTCAAAGAGGAAGTCCATTATGGTGGTCTGTAATGGAAGAAACAGAATAAAAGGTCCACCAAGCAGGGTGGTAAATGGAAAGGCAAGGAAGTTACCAAACCCAAACATACTACTCCTGATTTGAAGCCTAGTGGAGGAATAGCAAAGGAGGGCACTTTCTTCTATTGCGGTAAGAACGAACACTAGAAAATAAATTGCCCAAAGTATCTGGAAGATAAGAAGAATGGAGTAGCAACTTCAACTTCAAGTATTTTTGTTATAGAAATAAATTTATCTACTTCTTCCTCATGGGTATTGGATACTGGATATGGTTCTCACATTTATACTAACGTACACATGCTAAAAAGGAGTAGAGATTTGGAAAAAGGGGAAGTAGAGATTTGTACCTAGTAGTTTAATAATTCAGTTAGAGAACTGTTATTATGTAACTGCAATTAGCAGAGATATTATTTTTGTTTCTTGTTTGGACAAGTTTGGTTTTTCATTCATAATAAAGAACAATTGTTGCTCTATTTATTTGAATGATATATTCTATGCTACTGTGCAAATGACCAATGGACTATATGTACTTGATCTTGAAATGCCTATTTATAGCATTAATACTAAAAGGATGAAACCTAATGAGTTAAATCCAACTTACCTCTGGTATTATCGATTAGGCTACATAAATGAGAAACACATTTCCAAACTCCATAAAGATTGACTCTTGGACTCTTTTGATTATGAATCATATGAGACATGCATGTCTTGTTTAATTGGAAAGATGACAAAGTCCCCATTCACAGGAAAAGGATCTTTTAGCCCTCATACATATTGATGTATATGGACCACTGCACATAGCAAGAGACTTATGTGGTTGTTAGATGCCCAACTTTGCTTATTTGATCTATCAAATGTGGGCATCTTTTACTCCTTTTTGTCAAGAAAGTGTTGAAAACCACTCTTGCTTTGGTTGGTTTGCAACATATTGTGTAAATTTCTTGGTACCTTTGATTTGTGTATTATTGTGCAGGAATTAGGCATGAAAAAGTGGAAATTAAGACACAAGAAATATGACAAAGAAATCAAGACAACATGCAAACAACAGCAAGTTCGCTAGGCGAACTTGCTAGCGAAGCTGCCATCAAAACATCACAAAGTTTGCTAGGCGATTTATGTAGCGAAGGACAGGAATTAATGCACTGTTCACAGCAGAGGAGAAAAGGGCCCTAAATTCGCTAGGCGAAGGAGGCAGCGAAGGACTCGCTAGGCGAAGTGGTAGAGAAGCTCTAGCGAACACTCCCATACTTGAGACAGAGGCGAAAGGACCATAAACTCGCTAGGCGAAGCTCGCAGCGAAGGCTTCGCTAGGCGAAGAATTGCTCGCCTAGCGAATATTTGGAAATATCTCAGGGGCAGTTTAACTGTTCAGAGGCACCTCAGGTGCCTAATTAGTTGTTCGTTAGGCGAAGGATCTGTTCGCTAGGCAAACATGACAGATCCTGAATGTACTATTTAAGTATTTTTGTTGCTTTTTAGCTCATAATCTATTATGTAATATTTGCTACATCAGAACTTATCTCTCTTCATTTATTTTAGAGAGAGAAACACAAAACCCTAAGAGGGAGGAGGTAAGATCTTTGATCTCTTGTTGGGGGTTTGGATGTAATCTTTTGATACCTTATGTATTTCATCTAGTATATGTTTGTGAGCTAGTTTGGATTCTCTATTGATTGATTATCTTTGATTGCTTATTTGTGGGTCTTGACAAAACCTTTTCACATTTTTGATCTCAGATTTTCTTCTATCAATGAACAAACTTTTGACATGGTTTTGTGAATTGATATTCATTGTATCTTCTATTTTATTGTGTTGATTAAGTAGCATGGGTAGGATCAAGACGATATTATGCGGGTGCGTGATAATAGTGATGAAGAACGATGTTCGCAACCATTTGGCATATTAGGTGAATACATGTAAAAAGGGTTAAGCGTGTGTATGCATTCTAATCATTGTGTTTTATATGAAATAATCGTTTATCCAATATGGGTGTCGTCTTTGCTTACCTGTTTATCTTTGATTTGAACCGTGATAAAGATATACTCTTCAGATCTGGATCTAGGATGATTACCTGTTAGGTCCTAAATGCTAGATATAGGTTTAGGCTTAGCATTTGCACGAGTATCAGTTCGTAATGCTCTGTGTTGTGTTTTTGTTGGATGAGAGATCACCAATGACACAACATGGTTGTTCTCTCGACGCTGCATTAGAGATAAGCTTTGTCGTGGGTGATACGTAAGGGTATTAAACGAATGATTGCATTGTGTTTAACTTGATTAGAAGAATACTTGTGTTATCAATTGATGCGATCCAATCCCAACAAGGCTCCGCTTATATTTCAGTTTTAATTTATATTTTTTGTTTTTATTTATGGTTCCTTGAACCTTTTAAACCAAAACTTTTGAACAATAGGCTTAGAAATATGGAGAATGTTGAACGGCGTTCGTATCGCATCGACCCCTGTGGAGACGACAAAACTGGGTACTTAATATTTTTTGCTTGTTGCTTTACCACTCCAACAGTGGCTCAAGAATTCCTTGTTTGTATCCCAATGACACAAGAGTTTTATCCAAACTACTGAAAAAGCACAGCAGAATAGAGAACAAGGTGTACATGATACAAGTATCACATGTACGAGAAATCACCATAACAAAGACCTAAAGCTCTTAATATTTCTAAGATATTCAATGTGTAATAAATCTTAAGACTTTTACAATTAAAATCTACATCAGAAAAAATCTGCATATGCATTTAGTTAATAATTGTTGATCTTGCTACTCCTTCTTCTGGTTGATCCTTGTTAAAGATTCAGTTTGAACCTTCGACTATATTTATAGCCTTTTCAACAACTATTCATTGATGAGGTAACTTGATTAAGAGTCTTTGTTGTTACTCCATAGTACAAGAGCCGTTGAAGATAGATACACCAGAAGATCTTGATCCAATGTGTAATATGTTTAACACTTGAGTCTTCAAGAGATTTTGTACTAATAAAGCTGTTACGAGTAGATATCCATAAAGCATCTCAACTTTTCTTGAGTCTTGCAATCTGTAGACTCTAGCTGACAAACTGATTTGAGAATACAACTTGCTTTCTGCAGTTCGTACAACTTCAACTTTATCACCAACTCTGAATGGTACCAGAGGCCAATTTACATTCACTAAGTGTAGATGTTGCTTCTTCTGATACTAAAACCTTCAGCTTCAAAGTCCATGTCAGACATCACTTAGCAAGTGTTCTTCAGATTCTTCCCCTAGAAGCTAGCAATTCAACAGCTCTCAAAGTGTGCTTAATATAGAACAGATTCTGACTATAATATTTATAAGTATTTGAACCTGCACACATGTAACACACAATTAAACCATTATTCTTTCAATACTTTCTTATCATCAAAACCCGAGATATATATGTCATGAACAAATCTTGTTCATGTAACACACAATTAAACCATTGTTCTTTCAATACTTTGTTATCATCAAAACTCGAGATATGTATGTCATGAACAAATCTTGTTCTAACAATCTCCCCTTTTTTATGATGACAAACACAAGTATTTAAAAGACAATGTTGGGTAGTTATAGTTTTCTTTCCAACATCAGGATATGAGGTTTGTAAGCTCCCCCTGAGTCTAATAGTCCCAAGCAGAGTTCTGTAGACATTATACTAGGAACTACTCTCAAGAAAAAGTAATTCAGTCTTCTTAGTAACTTCAGAGTCTGAGGTTTGTAAGCTCCCCCTAAGTCAGACAGTTCTAAGATTGAGGTTTGTAAGCTCCCCCTTAGTTCTATATTTAAGAAAACCAAAAATAATATTTTAACTTCCTTTGGCAACATCAGAATATGAAGTTTGTAACCTTTTTTTGAGTCTGATAGGCTAAGGCTAAGGTTTGTAAGCTCTTCCTTAGTTCTATGTACAAGAAGGTTAAAATTTGTCACCCGGGTAGGATAAACATAAAAACAGAAATATAAATGACAAAATTATAAAGGACCAATATGTACAACTGAATAGGTACTCAATGGTTTCAGTTTCTAATTAAATACTTACCATAATTTCTCCCCCTTTTGTCACATCAAAAAGAAATAAAAAAAGAAGAGAATTATTGTCATAAATGCATCACAAATCATCATTACAGGATCAGTTTCCAAGAAATTGAAAGACGACCAAGTAACATGGGTCATTAAAGATTTTATAGTTCACGCCTTAAATTTTTAGTGGTCGTTATTGTTCCAAGAATCAAGCAAGATAATACCAGACATTTGAGTTGCTAAGAAGTCATTATAAAAGCAGTCCACACCTAATTCATTTTTATCAACATTCATCAGGGTCATGGAAGCATCAACTGAGATTCATAAAAATTTTGTAGTAACAGAAATCATAGAGAGCTCTTCAACACAAGATGTCTAGAACGTTCAGAAACAAATTGTTTCTGAATCATCCACTACTGGGCCCTTGCCATCTGTAACACTCACTTATGAAGAAGCATCGTCAGCAGCTCCAACACAACCTACCAGAGTAGGTTCATCGAAAGCTATGATAAGGCCCAGAAGAAAGATAATGAAGATATAAAAAAAAATATAAGAAGGTCCAACAAGCTGGTCTACCTTCCAATCCCATAGGTAGAAGATGAAGTCATTGATGAATATGAGCTAGACATAGACTATGATAATTGTTATAGTCATAAGGCTCAGGATGACTTAGATAGGGACCTATACTAAGCATTAACAGTTCCTTATGAATCAATGTTTTGTAATCCTCTGCTTTAATTAATGAAAAATATATATCTTTTTGACCAAATTGTTTATTGCATGCAAATATTCTCAATAACTTCCTTTAGATTTACTAAAAAACATTAATGAAGTAAAACTGACACAAGAAGAAGCAGTTAAGCGTATCAACCATAAGATTCATAGTTCTTAAAGAATCTTTAATAGGTTATACTGTTAGATAACATTTCCAAGATATACCATTAAAGATATTGATAAGACTTTAATCAATATTAAAACAATAGATACTTGGAATGATGTATGTAACACATATATATAAGAACTAATAGAAAGATTTCTTTCTTAATCACTTAATCCTCAAAACACCAAGATTTTCAAACAAAAGCAAATATGGGTTCCAAAGAGAGATTTCAGAAAGACAGTTATACTGAATGCAATAACTCAAGCAAGTGAAAGCAAAGCAACGACTGAAGAATTTACTGGTAAGAAGATGACTTCAGAAGCTTTCACCTCTTCAACATCCATTATGAAGACAAACAAAAGAAGAAGATCTTCTGGGTCTAGACGCATAAATCAACTGAGAAAGAAGGCTTTCAAATTTGCCAAGGAAGAATGGCAAGATTACTTAGATAATCTGGACATGTCAGATGATTCTAGGGAATACCTTAAGGCTAATTCATCAAACTAGAATGTCTAAGTAATTTGTAATCACTTCCTTCTTATTAATGAAAAATTTGCAAGCATTAAGTTCTTACTCCCATTACTTTTAATTCTCTTGAACAACTATAAATATAATCAGCAGTTGAACTGGACAACAATATGAATAAACTTTGAAATATCAATAAATTAACTTAATACAAAGGTTATAATAATTACAAGGCATAATTATGCAGAAATCTAACATCAGAATCTTTCAAAGGTCGCTTCAAACCTGTCTCTCGATATTTTAGACAAATTCGCCTCAGAACTTATGATAACTTCATGCTGAATAAGTAATTATGAAAGAACTCGTCCAAAAGGAATGAATAAAATCTTTCCCTTGTGAAAGGAAGAAAGAGTCTTCTTCAAATAGTCAAACATAACTTGAGGAAGATCAATCTACGAATCTGAATTGAGAAGTAGAAGAGAATATTTTTCAATAGGGTGCACAAGGTCAAACATTTTATCCTTAGGAAGTAAGTTTGAATTCACAATCTGATTTCAAACAACAACATCAGGATGAAGATTTGAGACCTCTGATGTATTAGATGAATCTACAAAGATATGCCAAGTAGAAAGATAGTGATCCCAAACAAAAGTTCCTGGAATTTCTCAAATTTCCTCACAATTGATCACATTAGAAATTGCTTTAGAGGTCATTGATAAAGAAATATCAGTTACCTTAGAGAGAATAGCACACTCAGAATTCAGCTCAATAATGGAAGCATTAATCCAAAAATCTTTTACAAGATCTGGATAAGTGAAAGCATAGAGCATCTCAAAGTATCCACTCCCTCCTTGTTTACACACAGTCTTCCAGAAGTTAAAGCCTAACTTAAGCAACTCATAAAAATCCACAAACTTTTACCAGTTGATTCAAAGAAGAATTGACTAAGAAACTCATCTCAAGTTTGATTTGATCAGCTCACAACCACAAAGAAAAAATAAAAGAAAGGAATTGAACAAGATTCCTAAAAGAATAAGAATCTTGTTAGAAAAATGATGTTTCATAAGATAAGTAATAGTGACAGTAAGTATCCAAGAAAAAAACATCATTACCTAAAGGTTCTTATCCAGCAGATTTCTTGAATCCACAAGTTGAATTTCATCTTTATGAAAATGTAAGCATTATAAGAGTCTTGGAAAACCTTTTACTTAATCTGCTTTATCAAAAGTAAAGAATCCTCTTTTGAATCTCAGAATCTGACAACTTTCAGAAGCTATCATCCATCAGAGTCTAGTAGAGCTATACTGAGAGAGAGAGAGAGGGAGAGATATCTTCTGTCAGTCATAAGTCTCCAAGATTCTAGTCATAACCAACACTTCCTCTTGAAACAAGAGTCATGAGTGATAGATGAATATTGAATTATTTTCTTTGACATCTAACAAACAATAGTAACATCACAAAAAGTGAGGAAACTATTTCCATAAATATGATCATCATCTAGCTTAATGAAATATTTAGAATAGGTAAACACAATAGAGTTTCTTCTTAAAGATGTCTGAAGATCCTTTTTCAGAAGAGCTTCTCTAAACATCTACTCAAATATCTCATTGAATCAAGAGATAAGCCAGGCAAGAACAAGCATACCCTTTTTTTTGTTATTTTCTCGGTCAGACTTGTATCAGTATTCAGACTTGACCAGAAAGTCTAAACACTGTTTTGAGTGTATTCTAATTCAATGGATGTTAAACCAATGACTCCACTTCTTCACCAAACTCAGTACCTCTATAACTTAATTCTGGGTTGTGGGCTCTTCTTCCATCAAATGTTGTGAACAACCTTTGATAATTGCTATGGAAGATGCCTTTGCTCTTTTCCTTGATATCTGCAGCAATTACATTTAGATCATGACACTCATATTTCTATGAGACCATTCACAAATGTTCAGACATGCTTTCCTTCGCCTTATGCCACATTCTGATAGCAGTACCATGGTTCATTCCAGAGTATCAGTCTAGAACATACCATAATATGAATAAGATCTTGTTCTTAGCAAAGTCATCAATTTCATTGTCTTGACACAAGACTTTGAGATCGTTAATAAGAACAGAACCAAATGATGTTAGCTATCAGAGAATGGCATAAAACAAATTAAAGCTCATAATCTAATTGCTTGCTGAACACAAAGAAAAGTTGAAGGTTTCTCATAGACTTGTCCTTTAATACAAATCTCATGATAACCCTAAATCAAGGAGCAATGGAGTCTCTTAAGATATCACACCAAATAACATACTCCTTATTATCAAATATTTAAGCAAGATAGATTTGACATAATCTCTTTCTCTTTAATACTTGATTTTTATTTCAGGACTCAGAAGCTTCTTCAGAAGCAA
The DNA here is from genome assembly GCA_963859935.3 of Lathyrus sativus. Taxonomy (NCBI): domain Eukaryota; kingdom Viridiplantae; phylum Streptophyta; class Magnoliopsida; order Fabales; family Fabaceae; genus Lathyrus; species Lathyrus sativus. The sequence goes on from OZ012739.1 coordinate 522,181,789, forward strand.
TAATGAATGGCAGAGCCAGATTACTCTTTTATCTGAATCATACACTAATGTCATCATCAAAAGAATATGCATTGAAGATTAACTGACATTAGGTTCATTTAGTGTTTTTTCTTGCTTTCAGATTTGGGAGATTAGTTGAAGTACAAGTACTTCATAAGTTTTTGAAGTTACTCTTCTATCAACAGATATTATAACCAATCCAACTGATTAAGAAGTACTTTTGACAAGAAATACAAGTTCCTTATCATCAGATACTTCAAGGAATCAAGCTTCAGGAAAGGTGATATATTAGATAGCTTTTCATCATCTAATTTCATTTCTTTTTAGACCATAATAAATTCAAGTTATATAACTTCTTAAATAATTGTGACCTCAGGTTTGAATCTAAATCAATCTTTTCAGAATTTGCTTGAAAGATTAGATAAAGTGTAACTAGACAAGCTTCAAAACTGATTCCCACAAATCTGAGCACAAGAATTCAGAGATAGACCGAGCATCAGACATATCAATGATGTTGATATACTCAGAAGTGAGATAGAGCACCTACCAGAATGCAAATACCTCTAAAGATATTCAATAAGCTTCTTCTGAGTTGGTGATAGAGACTTTCAAACAGATTATCTCTACACCATCAACTTCTATAGTAATACCTTTTGAAAGGATATTCTATAGACCTTCAGAACCCCTTTTATCAAGACCAATGAGTTAAAAATATGTTTTACTTTTTCCATCATTTAAATTCAGTGGAATCGCCCTTTGAATATGGTAGGAAAAATAATATAATATTTTTTATGTAGCACTTGATTCTTCTTGAAGGAAAGTCTTTAACATACATACTTTTCTTATTGGATCATTATCTGTGCCACTGTTAAGTGTTAAGTACAAACCATGCTCTGATACCAATGGAAAGTGAGAAAAGTACATAAGAAGGGGGGGGGGGTTGAATTGTGTTTTCTGTTTTCTTAGTTTGCATCTTATCAGAGTTTAGAATATAAACTTGTGTTTAGATTCTGGTTAATTCTTAGTAGCAAAATGTTAATAGAAGCAAATAAATAATAACAGAAGACACAAACATTCATATTGGTTCTTCCCCTATCTGAGACTAGTCCAGTTCACTTACTTCACAAGGCTTCACAAGAGATTTTCACTATAATATATACATAATTATAATCGTTTATGCATTTTGCATAAGACTTTTACACCTGCTCAGACCCAAGGTTCAAGACTTCTGCTTAAGCTCCTCACTTGAGACTTCCTACTCAGGTTCCACAAACCTAAGACTTCCTTGTTCAGGCTCCTAGCCCAAGACTTCTGCTTTAAGTCACATGAAACGAGCCTCCGTTTGGACCACCCATGTCCAAGACTTATTGCTTTGCTTCCATGTATTGAGCATTCCTTCTCAAGCCCTCAGGTCCAAGACTTCAACTCTAGGTCACATGAAACGAGCCTTTCTCTACTTGCGCCTCACTGGCCAAGACTTACTACTCCTAATTCCATGCACCGAACTATCCTAATCAAGCCACAGTGGCTCAAGACTTTCCTGCTCAATCAATCTACTTGATTAAGAATTTCATTGCTCAAGCATATAGCAAGAAACTTACGTGGCTCAAACATCTTGGCTCGAGACTTCTTGGCTTGTATCCTAATGATACAAGACATCTGCTTAATCAATCCACTTTATTAAGACTTTCACAGCTCAAGCACATAGCAAGAGACTTACGTGGCTCTAGCATCTTGGCTCGAGATTTCCTTGCTTGTATTGCAATGACACAAGACTTTTATCTAAACTGCTGAACAAGCTCAACAGAATAGAGAACAAGGTGTACATGATTCAAGTATTAGAGGTATGGGAAATTACCATAACAAAGACCTAAAGCTCTTGAGATTTATAATATATTCAATGTGTAAGAAATCTTAAGGCTTTTACAATTACAACCTACATAAGGAAAATATGCATATATATTGAGTTGATAATTGTTGATATTGTTACTCCTTATTCTTGTTGATCCTTGTTAAATATCCAATTTGAACCTTCAGTAATATTTATAGCCTTTTCATAAACCATCCATTGAAGAGGTAACTTGATGAAGAGTCTTTGTTGTTACTCCATAGTACAAGAGGCGTTAAAGATAGATACACCTGAAGATCTTGATCCAATGTGTAATATATTTAACACTTGAATCTTCAAGAGATTATGTACTGATAGAGTTGTTGAGATTAGATATCTATAAAGCATCTCAACGTTTCTTAAGCCTTGTAATCTGTAGACTCTAGCTGACAAACTGATTTGACAATACAATTTGCTTTATGTAGTATGGACAACTTTAACTTTATCACCAACTCTAAATGGTACCAGAGGCCAATTTACATTCCCTAAATTGAGAGACAATTATGTTGCTTCTTCTGATGTTGAGACCTTCAGCTTCAGAGTCTATGCTAGACATCATATAGCAAGTGTTCTTCAGATTCTGCCACCAGAAGCTAGCAATTCAGCAACTCTCAAAATGTGCTTAATGTAGAACAGATTCTGACCATAATATTTACAACTATTAGAACCTGCACACATGTAACACATAATTAAACCATTATTCTCTCAATACTTTGTTATCATCAAAACCCAAGGAAAATATGTCATGAACAAATCTTGTTCTAACGGAAGCAAGAACAATAATAAATGAACAAGAATATCTTTATCCTACTTCACTATTAACTAAGCTAATTCAGTCCACCTATCAAACTAATTTCGCCTTCTCAATAAGGACTTAATCCACTATAATCGACCTGATTACAGACACACAATAACTATTACGCGTCATTGTTTTCACGAGAACTCTAACTAAACCCTAGTTTGTCAAGGAAGACAACCTCAAAACAATGAGATACAAGAAATGTAATTACAGAGTTGCTTCTAAGAAAGAAGATAACACAAATTTTAAGTACCATGAAATATCACACAAAAACGAACAAAAGCTTTATGTGTGTTTCTTTTCACAATAATAATATGTTCACCAAAAACGTTGGTGTTGCATGTATAGTGTAATCTTTCGTGTATTAAGTACCTTATTCATTCTTCTAAGTCTCCTTTATATAGGAAATGTAAAGATCCGTTGGAGGGTAAAATGGAAATCTTCACAAATGAGTTGTCACCTTGCATAACGATCTACAAAGGTGAGAGACAAAACAATACAATAGTGCAATCCTTTCTCCACAAAATCAGCATAGTGGAAGAAATATTGACAGCTCATTAATGCATAAACTGTTCAGTATCCAAAATAGAAAATGTTTAAGAAAATAAGTTCTGACTGGATACTTCTAAACTAATGAAACTTTCTCATTTCAGAAGAATTACACTTTTAAATTTAAGATATCTCAGAGTCTCATCAAACCATTATGGTAATATAACCATTGTGAGATAACCATCTATTTTATTCTGGACAAGTTTCCATAGATAAATGTTTCAGAATGAAAACAAATCTATATTTGGCAAGGGGTTTTATAAAGATATCAACCCATTGATGGTCTGTATCAATAAATTAAAAATTTAAATATCCCTTCTGAACATAGTCACGTATAAAGTGATGTTTGATCTCAATATGTTTAGCTCTAGAATGCAAAATGTGATTCTTAGATAAATAGATAGCAGAAGTATTATCACATAAAATAAGAATCTTACTCTCATATATATGAAAATCTTCTAACTAAATTTTAATCCAGAACATTTGAGTGCTGCATCCAAAAGCTAAAATGTATTCAACTTCAGCAGTTGAAAGTGCTATGGATGATTTCCTCTTGCTGGACCATGAAATCAAGCTGTCTCCCAAAATCTGACAGCTTCTAGAAGTGCTTTTTCTTTCAAGTCTATCTCCAACGTAATCAACATCAGAATAACCCAAAATCTTATAGTCTTTAGATTTTCTATAACACAAGTCAAAATTAATCATACCTTTCAGATACCTGAAGATCCTCTTAACATCTATTAAGTGGGATTATCTAGGACCTAATTGGAAGAAGACACACAAATAGACACTAAACAAAATTTCAGGTCTAGAAGCAGTTAAGTATAAGAGATAGCCAATCATACATTTGTATACCTTTTGCTCTACCTTACTGCTTACTCCATCCTTCTCAAGGATACACATAGAACGCATAAGAGTCTTTGATATATTGCATTTTGACATCTCAAACTTCTTCAGAAGTTCTTTGATGTATTTACCGTGGTAGATGTAGGTTCCTTCAAGATTCTGATTGATTTGAATCCCTAGAAAGAATTTGAGTTCTCCTATCATACTCATCTCAAATTTTGCTTGCATAGATTTAGAAAATTCTTTGCACAGAGCGGTATTAGTAGAACTAAATATGATATCATCAACATAAATTTTTTCAACAAGAATACCAGTTTTGAATGTTTTACATAACATAGTTGCATCAACCTTCCCTCTGGTGAAATCATTTTCTAAGAGAAAATTTCTTAATTTTTCATACCATGCTCTAGGAGCTTATTTCATACCATACAATGATTTTTTAAGTTTGAAAACAAAATTTGGGTTTTTATGATTTTCAAAACGAGGTTGGTGTACATACACTTCCTCAATTATGTAACCATTCAGAAATGCACTCTTAACATCCATCTAATACAAGATGATGTCATGCTTAAAAAACAAAGGAAATTAAGAGATAGATAGATTCTAACCTGGAAACCGGTGCAAAGGTTTCAGTATAATCAATCCATGCTTTCTTACTATAGCCTTATGTAACTAGTCAAGCTTTGTTTCTTACTACCTCTCCTTGTTTGTTCAACTTGTTTCTGAAGACCCGCTTTGTTTCAATGACATGAGTTCCTTTGGGTCTAAGCATAAGAGTCCACACATTATTTTTGGAGAATTGTTTCACCTCTTCTTGGATATCCAGAATTCACTCAGTGTCTAAAAGTGCTTCATCAACGAATGTAGGCTCTATGAGGAACACCAAACCTAGAAGAGTCTCTTCAGAAGGTTTGAATGTGGATCTGGTTCTAAAAGGTTCAATATTATCACCATAAGTTAATTTTTCAGAGTGTGAGGATCTTTGTTTGTGCTTCCTCATAGGTGTTTGAACTTTAATAGCTTCTAGTTGAGTAGACTCAAAATATTTTTCCTCAACATCTTTTACTTCTAAGGTTTTATCTTCAGATCCTAAATAAGTGATCTCCATATCTACAAACTTTTCAACTAGCTTTGACTTTTCAGGGTCAAGCTTATCATCGAATCTAACATGAATTGATTCCTCAACAATTCATGTTTATGTATTGTATACTCTATAGCCTTTAGAGCATTCAGAGTATCTTAACAAAATACACTTTTGTGCTTTATAATCAAACTTGTTCAAATTATTTTTAGTGTTCAACATAAAATAATCACAACCAAAAGGATGAAAATATGAAATGTTGAGTTTTCTATTCTTCCACAATTCATAGGGAGTCTTACCTATAATAGGTTATACAGAGATCATGTTCTGAATGTAACACACTGCATTGACTGCCTCTGCTCAAAAGTGCTTAGCCACATTAGTCTCGTTGATCACGGTTCTTGCCATCTCTTGCAAAGTCCTATTATTCCTCTTTATAACTCCATTTGTTGTGGAGTTATAGGGCAGGAGAAATCATGGGAAATGCCACTCTCATCAAAGAGTTTCTCAAAATCTTTGTTTTCAAATTCTCCACCATGATCAGTTCTGACTTTAATAATTCTAAAGTCTTTCTCATTTTGCACTTGAGAACAGAAGGTAGCAAACACAAAATGTGACTCATCCTTGTGTCTTAGAAATCTAACACATGTCCATTGACTGTAGTCATCTATGATGACTAGTTCGTACTTCTTACCATTGACAGAATCAATTTTCACTGGTTCAAGGAGGTTAATGTGCAGAAGTTCCAATGGCCTAGATGTGAAAACCACATTTTTAGATTTTAAAGAAGTTTTTGAAAACTTGCCTTTCTGACAAGCTTCACAAAGAGCATCTGAAGCAAACTTCAGTTTAGGAAAGCCTCTGACTAAATCTAGCTTATTTAGTTGAGAAATCCTCCTCATGACGACATGACACAATCATTTATGCCAAGCCTACTGCTCTTCATTTATAAACATAAGACACTTAACATTCTCATTTTTTAGATCAGAAAGTCTAATATTGTAAATTTAGTTTTTGCTCTTTCCATTGAAAAGAACTGAGTCATCCTTTTGACTGACAGCTTTACAGGACTTTTTATTAAAGATTATATTATAACCAGTGTCACTTAATTGACTTATGGACAATAATTTATGCATTAATCCTTCAACTAATAAAACATTATTAATTGAAGGGAGAGAATCCTTACGAATTATTTTGGAGCCAATGATCTTCCCTTTATGATCCCCTTTGAAACCAACATCGCCTCTAGGCTTAAGTTCCAAGATTTGGAACATATGCCTTCTTCTTGTCATGTGTCGTGAGTATCCAGAGTCCAAGTACCATTAGTGGCGACTTTACTTCACTGTTGAGGATATCCGTAACATATATTATTTTATCCTTAGGTACCCATCTTTCTGGGTCCTTTTGGTTTAATCTTCCCAGGGTTTTGAACAAACTTGGGTTTTTGTGCAGAATATGAATACATGTATGCATAGTTGAAATGGGTATGAGCTCTTACTTTAGCCTTAGGTTTTACAACAAATTTACCTTTAGGCAGAACAACATTTTGTTTACTAGAAGGAACAAATGAGAGTAAAGATGATTTGGTTTATCATCTTTTTCAGAATTAGATTCTTCATCAAAATTATAACCAATTCCTCTTATTCTGTTTGTGCTAACGTCATAAATCATTATGCTTGTATTTAGGCTTCTAGCAAGAAATTTATGGAAGGATTTGTCATACTTATTTATGACATTATCAAAACTTGTATAGGCTTCTGAAATATTTTCCTTCTTAAGTTTGGAACTCTTGCTCTGAAGCACAGAGTTATTGTTTTTCAAAATAAAGTTTTCTTCACTTAAACTTGACAAATCTTTCTTAAGATCACAGTATGCTTCTGACTCAGATATGTGAACCTTTTTCAGATCCTTGTATTTGCTCAGAAGCTTCTGATACTTATCTAGAACTTATGTTAAACTAGATTCAAGTTCAGAATGAGAGAGTTCAACAAATACCTCTTCTAAGTCTAACTCTGATTCTAATTCTGATAGATCTTTCTCAGTAGGAGCTTTTGTGCATGCCATCAACGCCATATTATCTTTCTCTTCCTCAGAGTTATCTTTTGATGATTCTGAATTGTCCTAAGTTGCCATCAGATCCTTCTTCTTCCCTAGGAAGTCTTTCTTCTTGGGTCTATCTTTCATGAGGTTGGGACATTCATTCTTGTAATGAACTAGCTCCTTGCACTCAAAGCAGATGACTTGTTCGTTGGCTCCATCCTTCTTGGATCTATAAGTGGAATTAAAACGATCACCTGTCCTTCTTTGTCATTTGAATATGCCTTGTATTTTCTTCCATTGTTGATACACTCGTCTAGACAGAAGATACAACTCATATTCTTCTTTAGAATCTTCATCAGATTCTTTTTTTTTCTGCTTGAAAAACTCTAGTCTTTTCAAACTTTCCCAAGGACTTCATAGCAAGAAACTTTCTCTTTCTTTGGGGATTATCTTCTTCAAGGTCGGTCTCATGACTTCTTAAAAAACTAACAAGTTCTTCAAGAGAAGTGTTGTTCATATCCTTTGATAACTTCAATACAATTACCATAGGTCTCCATCTTTTAGGTAGACTTCTGACAAACTTCTTCACATGGTCAACAATAAAATACCCTTTGTCCAGGACCTTTAGCCCTGTAACTAGAGTTTTAAACCTTGAGAGCATGTTTTCAACAGTTTCATTCACTTCCATCTTGAACGCTTCATATTTTTTAATCAAAGCAAGTGATTTGTGTTGCGGTGGAAATAGGATATCAAACTATTAATTAGCTTGAATCACAATTCTTGATTCACAACCGCTCTTTGATTTATTCGAAGGAAAAGGTCAAAAGAGGGAAAACCTATTTTGGCATCGTAAAGACAATGCGGGGAGAGACCTAGGTAAGGGGTTGGTTAAGCTTAGGGAAGGTACTAGCACCCTAAACTTCTGTAGTACTCTATAGGAACCTTTTGTTTATTGTATTCTTTTTTATTTTATTATCTGCTTTAATATATATTGAGCTAAGGGATAGAGTGACCTAAAAGACCTAAGGGTTAGTCCTAAGTTTACTCGGCAAGACGTCGTATCTTGTGCCTACGTATCCTGGATAGGGAATGGAATCAGAGTAATCGTAGTTCCCCTCGAAAGGGAGGTTAGAAACTTCTTGAATGTGGTCAAGGTCTCAATGGGAATAAGCGTATCTTAAGGACACGCTTACGTGGAGTTTTAAAACTCCTATTTCCACGTTGAATTTGTTAATTGAAATTAGGGTTAACTTAGGGATTCCACGGCGGGAAACCCTAAATAGAGTACCGCGACTCTTTGACCTAATGCTAGGGTAAAGGGTATTTTCGTCCATGGCAGGACACCTAGGCTAATTAGGGTTTGAAACGGTCAAAAATTAGGGTTATTGACTCGGCGGTCAAACGGCTAGACCTAATTCCTTCGAAAGGAAAAATAACGGTAAATGATGCATAGTGCGAAATAAAATGAATACATGATGATGTTTGCAAGATAAAATACAATACAACCGTGAATAAATTACAAATAAAATTGCTAAGTGAATTATAATCCTGTAAAAGAAGAAAATAACTGGTTAGTGACGATCAACATAAAATCAAACAGGAACAATGGAGATTTGCAAATATGATTTTAATCTACAAGTGAAAACTGCGAGAACAAAGTTTACGCAAATATGAACATTAAGCACTTACGAACATTTAAATATTAAAAAGGATAAGGTTTTTGTTTTAATTAAAAAATGTTTTTAGTTTGGATATCTACAAGAAAAAACATTTAACTCCAAATTAAAGAAAAGATTTTTTTTTTAAAGTTCTTATTCTAAAAAAGTTCTAGATTATATTTTTCTTAAATCATTTTATTAAAAAAAGTTTTAATTTATTTTAAAAACAATTTTTAATTATTTATTTAATATAAAATCAAAGTTTTTAATTATAAAAAAACAAAGTTTTTGATTATTTTAAAAACAAGTTTTATTGATTAATTAAGAAACAGAATTTGGGTTTTACTATTATTTTAAAAAAAACAGGTTTTTTTTTATTAATTAAGAAACAGAATATAACAAAAAATCAATATGCACAGAATTTGGGTTGGGCCGGTCATCACCTCTGGACCCAACCCGGTCCGCAAAGTACTCAAAAGGGAGAGGGGTTGACATTTTAGGGTTCCAACCTTAAAACCAGAAAGCATCAGCGACACCCCTCTTTTCTCTCTTTTTCTTTTCGTTTCCGTTTACCGTGTTTTTTTCTTCTTCTTTCATTTCAACCTGCAACATAGATAAGAACATAAGATGGTTAGTGGTTGAACTCTTACAGCAGCTACACTACGATTCCGGCTGATGATGTGCTCTGAGGCGCCAACGGTTGATTGCCCGCCGTTCGTAAAGGACGGCGCCGGTAGTCTAACTCGTCTGCGGCTGTTGCTGTTCTTTTCGTGAGGGTTTCGTCTGATTATTGATGGTTGTTGCAGGTTCGATGGTGACGATAATGAGAACTGACTCAGTTCTGAGTCCACGATTTCGTCGGATTTAACTGCCAATGATGTGATTCTGAGGCTTGCCGGCTTCGATTGCAGTTCTGTGGATGACTTTCGTAATGATGATGAGGTTGGGCGTTCGCTCAACACCATTAACGGTGATGAATCTCTATGGTTTGTGTCTGTTTTTTTGTTTGGATTCGCGGCCGTTCTTCTGTGGTTTTTTCCGTTTTTTTGGTGAGCTTATTCTGCCGTTTTGTATGTTCTTCTTAACCTTCTTAGGGTTTTCTTTTCCTCTGAACTCTTACTATGATTTACATATTCACGATTTTTGTTCATGGGCTTGGATACTTCTAACTCTCGTTGAGATTATTATGTGGATTCCGCAGATTTTTCGGAACTGTGTTTTGATTGAACGACTTGGTTATGTTGTTACTGGGCTTGGATTTGTGAACTTATGTTATTTTTCTGCTACTGATTTGGATGTTGTCATGATTTTTCTGATACGGTTTCTGTTTCTGCTGTGGATTTTGCTTTCCATTTTTCGGATGCTGATTGGACTTTGATATTAATTTTCAGGTGAACTCATTTTCGGATCCAGTTCGGATTTATTGACATCTGGATTTGAACTCGGATATCCAAATATTTACTTCATAATGTGGATATTTGGAGTTATCCGCTATTTATTTGATAGAGCGGATATTTCATTCTGGATTGGTTTTGGATATTCTGTTTTGGCTCAAAATCCGTTTCTTTGGCAAAAACATTTTTCTCGGCCAAACTTCTTTTTACTCTTTTTCTCTGCTGCCCCAAAAAAATAAGAAACAGATGCTATCGATTTGCAGCTGCGGTAGAGGATTGGAACGGGAGTTTGGTTGTGGCAATTTGTCGTACCCTCCCGACACCCTGTGATGACAATGTTCTGAGGGTGTCAAAATATTTTCTAACTCATTCCTGCTTGTTTTGATTTTCTGTGGACATGTACGAAAGCAAATTTGATAATCGGGAATCGGGCGCGAAGAATTATTTGGGAAACAAACATGAGGAAATTTTAGGAACTTTTTAGAATAACAAATGTAATTTTAAATTTTATTGGTAAATTGTAATAAAAAAATAAATATGAATAAAATCCAATTTATTATTCTTATTCAAATTACTTTGTCCTTATATTTTCCATTGCTTCGCCCTGAACCGCATGAACCAACACCTGATAAATAGCTAAGCGCCTCTGAAGTAAATTTAACCGATAAAGATTGAGACGACTAAACTTAAACGAATAGAAATAATCTCCACCATATCAACCCAATACGAATAAATCCCTAGAAAGAAAATGAACCGAACTTTGTCATTTCACACGTGTCGCTCACTTCGAACATGATATGACTTTCAACTCCAAACCAATATTTCCATATCAAACTGCGCCTGATGATAGAACCGATGATAGTCTTGAACGAAATAAAATAAGACGGAAACAGAGAAACTGATTGACAATGAGAACATAAATGTATTCCGCATTAAAATTCAATTTGTGTCTCTGATAAAATGCCAACCCATAAACCAACTGGGCCAATAAATCTCGATCGAACATAAATCAAAACCCGAATCCGAACCGGAACTTTTACTATTTCTTTTCTTTTGAAGCTTAAAATAGCAGGAAGCATGGGAAGCAGAAAAAATATGCGCCTTATGAAATAAATCGCGGAATGAATGCTTGCACTGACTTAACCGAACCAAATTGCTATTTCAACATAACCAGCCCCACACGATTAAGCAACGGCCCTGAAACCTTGGTGACAACAAAATCTCGGCTCCTGAATGAATTATCGTATCTTGAAAACAGATGCCAAATTCACTGTAAACTTCTGTTTATCCTCAAAATAAAGAATTCGGAGATGGAGGTTCTAATTATTCCGAAGAATCCTGGAGACATATCATCTTCAAAAACCGTCAGTAAATAATGCACAAATTACCATTTTGCCCTTTTCACAGTTACTGCGCACCTGATGCAATTCCTGCAAAATAAACGGACTACGTAACCCGTTAATAGCTAGCGGATGCAAAAATGAGATATTATGCGACATGAATCGACTAATCTGAGGGTAAAATTTTGGGTATTACAATTTGGTTTCTTTGACTTGTGTGTTTCATTCGTGAGTCATCCTTAAAGAATAAAATATCGTCTTAGCAGAGTCTCTATTTATTATCTTTTCGTACTCAGTATATGAGATGGCGTTTAGCAAGATAGTTCTAGCCTTTTGATGAATTTTATAATCTTTCTTTTGTTGATCTGTCATCACTCTTCTTTCTATTTTATTGTCGCTAGCATCTATAGGGTGTACATAGCGATCAACTACCATATCCCATATATCTATATTGTGAACAAGAAAGAAACTTTCTATTATGTATTTCTAGTAATTAAATCTTTCCCCATCAAAAACAGGATGTTTATCGCTATAATGACTTCTATCATTAACAACAGGTGGAGGTGGTAGAATAGTTGCCATTGTGTTTCATAAATTGGATCTTTATCCGACACAATTAAGTGTTTGATATGCAATCAATAACATAATCTAAGCTTTGATACCAATTGGAGGTGGAAAGAAACACAAGAAAACAGGGGTTGAATTGGGTTTACAAGATTAAAAAATTCCGCACCCAAAACACTTACTAATGAAGCAAGAACAAAAATAAATGAACACAGATATTTTTATCCTGGTTCACAGTTAACTAAGTTAATCCAGTCCACCCGCCAAGGTGATTTCTCCTTCCCAATAAGAACATAATCCACTATAATCGACCTGATTACAGACACACAATGATTACCCATCACTATCTTCTCGAGAATCCTAACTAAACCCTAGTCTCTCAAGAATACAACCTCAAAATAATGAGATACAAGAAATGTGTTTACAAAGTTGCTTCTGAGAAATAAAATTACATAAAGATTAAGTACAATTAAATATCACACAAAAACGAAAAAAAGCTCTATATGTGTTTCTATTCACAATAATAATATGTTCAACAAAAGCGTTAGTGTTGCGTGAATAGCATAGTCTTTCGTGTATTAGCAGCTTCATTCATTCTTCCAAGTATCCTTTATATAGGAAATGAAAAGATCCGATGGAGGGTAGAATGGAAATCTTCACAAATGAGCCATCACCTTGCATAACGGTCTGCAAAGGTGGGAGACAAAATGGTACAATAGTACAACCCTTACTCCACAAAATCAGCTAGTGGAAGGAATATTGATCTTGTACTGTGTACTATTTTTCTCACGTAAACAATTTTGATCTTATCTTCTAATCTTCAGAGGCTTCTGAGTAGATTTTTTTAAAGCATGTTTAGAAGGATCAAGAGTCTGGTTGAAAGAAATTTCAAAACCTTGTCTTCAGAGTCTTGACACAGTTCCTCATAACCCGATCTTTAAAGTCTTCAGAACTTGTTCTTTAGAGTCTTAAAAGCTTGATAAACCTTCAAAGGCGCTTCTATCAAAGTCACAATTAGAAGATTTAGCATAAATGTTCATCAAAATCGTTGTCTAAAAGCATTCCAGAACTTGACGTAATCTTGTAAGTCACACATATGTATCTCTTCAGAGGTAAAATGTGTTGAGTCCAGAATCTGATGATGTCACACACCAAATTTTCAGAGTCAGAACCTGTTAGGAAAATCTACACGCTAGGAAAAACTGTTAGGGTATAAAATTGTTCTCTAAGAAACAATGTATTGTTATCATCAAAACTAAAGGCCAGCTGCAGAACCAAATCTTGTTCTTATAGTTATATAATCTTCACATTTGAGGTGAGATGAGTTATTTGTAGTAGTGCGAGAAGAATACCCGAGACGTAAAAGGATGTGTTATTAGCGCCGAAGGCTCACCTCACTCATAGAAGAACAACTACACCTTTCCCATCAGAAATAAAGCAACGTTTAAGTGAGGTGGAAAGGTTGTGGAAAGCTGTACGCACCTGAACTCTCGTTGTGAATGGATCTGATGAGAGGTTCTCCACTATCATGTTATCCTCACCCACCCAACTCCAAAGGCAGATGTTATGGGACTTGAAACTAGAAGATGGTGTGCAAGTTTCATAAAGTTAAAGGAAACCACACAGAAGACTACTACCAGCTTAAGAAGGAAATCAAGCGCCTGATTTAGGAGGGAAACCTTAAAAATAATGTCAAAGGAAATTCATCTCAAGGGTCAGGAAGGTTTAACTCGCACAGACAGGACAATACCAAAGGCCCCAAAACCAGAAAGAGAAAAGAATCATCCAAAGAAGAGGGCAACAAGATCGTACACCACATGTTCAATACTATTGTAGTAGGATTCCCCAGGGGAGGTGAGACAAGATATGCTAGAAAAATATACATTTTCCAGGTAATAAACATAGAGGACATCCCCAAATAGGTGAAGGAAGGCGAGACCAAGGCGTCAGAAGTCAGGATCTCCATTTTAGAAAAGGATGTAGCGCGTATCCACCCCCACAATGATGACCGCATGGTCATCACTGTCACACCCTCATTTTCACCCTAAAATTAACATTTCCTATCATATAATTTTCATCATGTAGATATCCCTCTATGTCATAATTATTCATGCTTTGCTTTGGGTCTAAAGCTTGGGATCAGGGGATCCTCAGACTCATCAACCAAAAGGGATGGGTTGATGTTTCAAAGCAATAGACAAGAAGAAATTTTCAACACAATGGATCTATCAAGCTACAAGGTCCTCACACACCTCAAAGTGTTCCAACATGGTTACATGTTCACCTATCAATAAAGGTTTCAAGAGGTTGAAGGTTAATAAATGCTCATATCTTGTGGCTTTACACTAGGGTTTCTTGGCAAAGCAACACATGGTGGAATTCTTGGGCAAGACATGTCTCCATGTTTCAAAGTACCCCTCAAGGCATCCATACAAGCATCTTGGTTCATCACAGGTCATGTCAAAAGCCTCTCAAGTGCATAGAGGAAGTTTTGGATTCATATGGCCAAAAGTCAACTGTTGCCCTCACAAATGTCAAATTTTGGGATTCTAAGTCAAACATGAGTTTCACAAGTCATCATTTATGATATTATGAAGTTTGATCAAGAGAAAGTGAATGGAATAATTTAATCAAGAGAAATTACCGAGATTAAGGTTTGAATTTTTTCTAAGTTATGAAGAAAAAACCTAATTTGGTGCTGACTTGCCAAGGGCATAACTCCCAATCTAGCCATCCATTTTCCTTGATCCAAAGATCAATTTTAAGAGCATTTCCCATACTACAACTTTGTCAATGTGGGTGGATTCTCAAAAATTGCATGGATTTATATTTATGATGGAATAAATTTGTGGAAAACAAGGTTTTGGAACTTTATACTTAGAATTTATTCTAAGTATAGAATTTCAACTTGGAGGATGAGTTTTCAAAGTTGTATTTCTCATGGTTCTAGGCTCCAATTCAAATTTCTGGCAACATGAAAGTTGTTGGGAATCTTCCAAGATTTCTTTGGAGCATAAAAGCTTTTACATTGGATCAACATAACTCAAGATATGTGGTTTTAAAGTTAGGATGATCAGGATGTCCAACTTTGTGAGGTCAACTTCAAGTGAATTTTACATGGTCTTCCAAGTCTTAAATCAATTTCCTTTCAACACGAAGATTATTCATATTGTTTCAATATTTCCATAAATACTAAGAACTCACTCATCGGATCAAGTAATATCAAGTTATGGCGTTACAAAGGTGGTGTTCCAAAGTTGGCAAAAATCCATAACTTAGAAAATTTTCTAAGTTACTTTGGACACAATTTTGGACACAATTTCAATTCAATTTTTCTCATTGGTCCAAGCCTTGTTTAAATTTATTTTGAACATGGAATTTGTTCCTTAAAATTCAAGCTTTCTTTGGAGCACAATAAATCACCAATTGAGCCAAAATTCACCAAGTTATAATGGTTCAAAGTAGGCTATATGGACTTGATTCAAGGTGTCTCCATGTTTGCTTTCTTGACATATTCTTGGGACATTCTTGCATCACACTCTTACAACTTTCTTAGATGCATCAAAGCTCACTTTAAGCATCAACAAACATTTCCTAATCAAGATAAACTAAATACCACACTTCATGCACAAATTTAAGAAGTTTTACCAAAAGGAGAAAATGACAAAAAAAGCAAAGAAACTTGCTCACCACTCATGTCAAGCCTTCCACTATCATTATGATTGTCTTTTGGCACCTTTGCCACTCACAAAACAACCAACTCCACCCTCACACCAAGCATGCTCGTACCATTCCCATTCCACTCACCAAAATGTTCAAACTTGCAAAACAATCCAACAATATTTAACCATAATAAACCTGCATTTTAACCTTACAAATCCTTCTATATAAGGATAAAAACCCTAGCACACAGGGAGATAAACTCATTTTGCAAGAACTCAAATTAAAAAAGCTCTTTCTCTCTCAAAAAAAAAACTCAAAGGCTTGAGCTGTTCATTTCTTAAGGAGTATTCACTCTCCATAGCTTATATCATCATCCTAAGGGTTCCTAGAGCTAAAGGAAAGAGTTTGTTGAAGTTTACGGAGCAAGAATAGAAACTACAAAGCTCTCATGTGGGTAAATTTTTCTCAATCATTTTCTCACTTGTTAGACATGTATTGAACTCATGCTTGGTGTTTCTGAAGCCCCACACACGTGTAGGCTATGTTTGTATGCTTCTTGTCTTGGTTTGTGAAAGTTTCAATTTAAGTGACTACGCCACGCATGTTTTTTTTGTTTCTAAACCTCATGTTTGGATTAGGATTTACGTGATTTTAGTTTTCACACCCCTAGTTTATGAGCCCAACGTGCTTTTTAACTAATCTTAGTTCATTTCAATTTTGATTGGCACTACCTGCTTGTTTTATTTTTATTTTATTCTATTATTCATTTTTATTTTATTTCTAATATTAAAATCACTCAAAAAATTAATAAAAATATGTTTTAGGTATTTTAATGTCTTAAGAATTTTATCATGATTTTTACTTTATTTTTACATTTATTTTTCTATTTTATTTGAATTTATTTGTGAAGTTGCTTTTACATGTTTACCCTTGGATTAGAGTTTGTGCTTTGATGCCTTTGAAACCTATTCTTGAGCCATGATTTTCACCTTAGTTTTGATACATGTTTGCTGGATGTTTAAGTGGTTTGTATCTTGATGATGCTTGTTTGATTACTTTCCATGTGATTTAATTTGAGCCTTAATTCATGCTCGATTGTTGAACATGCTTGAACTTGTTGATTTTATTTGATGATGCACTTGTGAAATTATTTTGAGGAACCTTTTCTCACATGTTCCTAGATGTCTTAACATGAGATAGAGCCTTGTGTCCATTTTTTTTATTGTCTAAGTGCTTTGGATTGATGAGTCTTTGTGATGTTACTTTGAGATGAAGCATGCTTACTTTTGACCTAGTTCTTGAACTTGTGTTCTTGTATGAATCCATTTGATGTTTGATGATCTTAATTGAATTGAAAATATATGTTTAACCTTCAAATTTATTTTAACTCATTGTGTATTGCTTTCCTTTTGAACCCCTTTGCTTGTATGTGGATGTTTGAATCTTTTTGAGGTTGATAAGGAATGATGCATGCCTAGTTCTTTTCTCGTGTTTTAAGGATGATTCGTATGGAACTTCTTTGGTGGCTTGGTATTGAAAACACTTTGAAATGCTTGTGTTTGCTTCTGACCTCCCAGTCTCATATGCTTTAATTACATAAGCTTCATCATTGTTGCTTTGATTTCATGATATAAGTGTTTTCATGTGCCTAATCTTTGCTTTGATTCATGATGAGTGCTCTTGTGAATCTTTATTCATCTTTGAAATATGTTGACCATGAGGTGATTTAGGTTCTGACTTTGATTGTTTTTCATCTTTCTTGACTCACTTTATCTTGGTTTGTCCATTGTCTTGCTTGACTCACTTTATCTTGGTTTTGAGAGGTTTTGACTTGTCCACTTGAAAATCAACTTGCTTGTGATGATGATTTCTCTTGGTTCAAGGGATCAAGTACAAGATTTTTGGGTAGAGAGCATACTTCTGAGAATAGTATGTACTTTGGAGTGCAGAAGGAGGGTAGAGGAATGACTCAAGGCAGATTTCAAGGAAAAGCCATACTTTACCAAAGTGGAAGTGTGCACTTTATGCTATAAATGGAATACCTTCTTGGTTCATGCCTTAAAAATTTGTGTAATCACTTGAAATTTCTTGTAACACTTTTATCAAAGAGCATCTTGCAGTTAAATAACTTAAAACACCAAGGTTTGTAGCAAAATATTGATTATGCATCATGTCATGCCAAGTTAGAACCTTGAAAATTTGTGTAATCACTTGAAATTTCTTGTAACACTTTTATCAAAGAGCATCTTGCAGTTAAATAACTTAAAACACCAAGGTTTGTAGCAAAATATTGATTATGCATCATGTCATGCCAAGTTAGAACCTTGAATTTCAAGTCTTTGGACCTCAACCTCTTCTCTTTGAAACTCCTAGCTCACACATGATATGAAGGAGTTCTTGTACCTTTTGGAAATCCCTAAGCATGCTCTAAAAATTTCATGTTTTATTAATTGCTTGAATCAAAAGGGATCATGGTGAAAATTTGCCTTGAAGTTGACTGAAAAATGAAGGAGTAAGGCTTCCTTGAAAACTTCTAAGTGTTTTTAAATTCTTCCATACTTTGAAGCTTCATAACTCAAAATCTAAGAATCTTTTCCTTATAGGTCAGGACACTTTTTTAGTATATGCGGAGATCTAAAAGTTGATCTTTGGAACTCACAAAATGGATGTGTGGATTGGAAGTTATGGCCTTTCAAAGTTGGTACCAAAATTAGGGTTTTTCCATACTTAGAAAAATTTCAAGTTTATCTAAGTTTTCTTCCTTTGCAAGAAAATTATCAAATCTTTATTTCTCATGATCAAATCATTGATTGAACATATCTTGATTAAATTTGGATTGGATTCTCCAATTTGAACCAAAAACCCGAAAAGTCAAAGAGTTGACTTTGCTAGATGAATTTTGAATCATATGAATTTAATTGTGCGATCTTCAATGAATTTGCCTCTTGGGACTTCTCAAACATCATAGGTAGGCTCCAAAGATGTACATGAACATATGGACTCATGTCTCAAGGCTTGGGATCATGCTTGGACCAAAATTCAAAGGCACAATTGACTTTTCCTAACAAAACCCTAATTTGGGGCAAGATGAAATTGGACTTCAATTGACTTGTAGTGAGGTTAATTAGCACTTGATTCTTGTTGAATATAAGCTCCTTGAATGTAAGGAAACTTAATTTGATGATGATCGTTCCAAAGCATTGACTGATCAAGCAATAGTCCTCTTGATTCCACAAGTGCAAAACCTTAATTCAGATGAACTTCAACAACAACAAGCTTGAAACAAAGTTAGGGTTAGGAAACAATGCTTGATGCTCTAAGATGATAATGGAATATAGGAGTCAAAATTTGGGGTATTACACCATACCACAAATATGATTGAAGATTCAAGAGGAAATAAGTTAGTGTCGAAGGTTGACAAAATGAAGACTTCCTTTGCAGTAGTCAAAGAGCAATTATTAATGAAGGACATTTTCCCAAGATGTACCGTGGATTGTCAATACTGTTTGGCAGATCCCCAAAGTTGTGATGACTTGAAGATGGGCATTCAGAAGTTGCTAGACCAAGGCATTATATTGGTAGAACAAATATCAACTACTGAAGAAGTGGCAACTCTGGAAATCCCTTATAATCCAATAGAAATTCCTTATGATGATGTACCATTGAACAATCCATATGATCAGGTCTGTGTACCACTGTAAATCCCGTGTGATTATTATTGGTGTCCTATCCAGATTCCTTGTGATCAATTTCGTGTACCGTTGGAAACACCATATGACCAAGTTGAGATACCATTGTCATCGCCTTCAATTGCTCCAATAGTGATATCTCTACATGCTCCTTTCCCCTTTGAGAGCACCAAGGTTGTCCCTTGGAATTATGAGTCAAATGTTTACATCAATGGACAAAAGGTGGAGGAAGAGCATGTGAAAGCTAAGAGTTCCATGGAAAATATCGTTGGAACAGGCGGAGCAACCAGAAGTGGGAGGGTCTTTGCACCCACATCACCATCAAACAATAACCTTGGAGCTATGGGTAAGATGAGTAGGAAGCAGACAACAGTTGAGCATGGGCAATCCTCTACTCTGAAAGCAGATCCTGGTGATGAAGTTGAGGAGTTTCTGTGAATTATCCGAAAGAGTGACTACAAGGTGGTTGACCAGCTCAACCAAACACCTTGCAAGATTTCAATGCTGTCATTGCTAATGTGCTCTCCTACCCATCAAGAGGCGTTAATAAAGTTTTTAAAGGTTGCACATGTCCCCCAGGAGATTTATGTTATGCAGTTCGAAGGAGTTGTGTCAAGTATCGCCTCTGCATATATTTTAAACTTCAATGATGGAGAATTGTCCCTTGAGGGGAAAAATCGCAACAAAGATTTTCACATTTCCATTAAATGTGTTGATGTTGTTTTGTAGAGGGTTTTTTTTGTAGATATTGGGTCATCTCTAAATATTTTACCAAAGAATTCTTTGTCTAAGCTGACCATTGAGGGGTTGATGATGAAGCCCAATTCGTTGATAGTGAAAGCTTTTGATGGGGCTAGAAGGACTGTAATAGAGGAGGTTGACCTCCCTATCAAAATAGGGTCTCATACTTTCATCATCACATTTTATGCGATGGATATCTATCCAGCCTACAGTTGCCTTCTAGGTCGCCCACGAATTCATGTTGTCGGTGCTGTGACACCCACTATCCATCAAAAATTAAAGTTTATGATCAATAACTAGCTTATTGTTATAGATGGAGAAGAAGACATACTAGTGAGTCACCTGTCCTCATTCCGCTATGTTGAAGCAGAAGGGGAGGTCCATGAGACCCCTTTTCAAACATTTGAGGTGATAAATGTGGAGATGATCCCTATTGGGAAGGAGGAGAAGAAATCAGAGAAGTATGAGTCCTCTATGGTTACTTGGAAGGACGCAAAGATTGTGATTGAAGCCGGTCACCCCGAAGATTGGGGAAGAATGTTGGAGCTACCCGTTAACAAGAACAGAGTTGGCTTGGGTTACCCAGGAAATCATGCAGCTCTGCAGAAGACAACCTCTAACAAAGAAAAAAGGCTTGCTTCTCCATTTGTCTTCACTAGTGGCGGACATCTTGTGGATGGCCAGGTTACCTTTCTGGAAGCTGAAGACGACGTTCCAAATAAAGTCTTTATGGTGTGTCCAAGAGCACCAAATCAACAACTCAACAACTAGACTGTCATGGAGATACCAGATGTCACCCTAGGAGAAGAGTAATTTTCCATATTTTATTTTCCAATATCCTATGTTTTACCCAAGGCATATGGATTATGTTGTAGGACCCATTTTCTTTCAAAGTTCGCTTATCATGAATAAAACAAACCTTTTGCATTCAATTGCGCTCCCTGTTTTTATTTTTTATTTTGCACAAACAAAATGGAAATGTTTTCCCTTGCATTTTCCTTTTTCATCTTCTTAAATATAAAAGCATGAAATCATCCATCGTGTAGATCCTCTTTGGTTTCCATTGATAACGATACTGCTATAGTCTGATATAACTTTGATAACCTAATTTACCACGTTCATGATGACTGCAAGGAAGATTGTGAGCTCCTTGAGAAGTTGGCCAAATTACTGAAGCAAGAGTTAAAGGTCATTCAACCACACCAGGATGACAGAAAAGAAGTCAAGATAGGCGCATCTCTGGAGGAAAATGTAAAGAGAAGGTTGGTCGAGTCGCTACAAGAGTATAAGGATGTGTTCGCTTGGTATTACCAAGATATGCCCAGAATGGATGAAGATATTGTAGTACACAAGCTACCCCTTAAGGAAGAATGCCCGTCGATGAAGCAGAAGTTGAGGAGGACTAGGCCTAATATGGCATTTAAAATCAAAGAAGAAGTCCAAAAGCAGCTAGACGCAGGATTGGTCATATCCAATTACCCCCAATGGGTTGTGAACATTGTTCCCGTGCCCAATAAAGATGGGAAGGTGAGAATGTGCGTCGATTACAGAGATCTCAATAAAGCTAGTCCAAAGGACGATTTTCCTTTACCGCACATTGACGTATTGGTGGACAACATGGCCTAGTTCTCTGTCTTTTGTTTTATGGATGGGTTTTCCGGATAAAATCAGATCAAGACGACCCCAAAAGATATGGAAAAGATGACCTTCATCACCCCTTGGGGAACCTTTTGTTACAAGGTTATGTCATTTGGTCTAAAGAACGCAGGCGCGACATATCAGTGAGCGACGGTGACACTCTTTCATGACATGATTCATAAAGAGATTGAATGCTATGTTGACAATATGATCGCAAAGTCAAAAACTGAGGAAGAGCACCTTACTCATCTGGAGAAGCTGTTTGCAAGACTGAGGAAATTCAGATTAAGACTAAATCCCAACAAATGTACTTTTGGTCTAAGATCTGGAAAATTGTTAGGTTTCATTGTAAGCCAAAAAGGGATCAAAGTCGACCCAGACAAAGTCAAAGCTATCCAAGATATTCGTGCACCAAAGACTGAGAAGGAAGTCTGTGGTTTCTTTAGGAGATTGAATTACATTGCTCGATTCATATCCCATCTTACAGCCACTTGTGAGCCCATATTTAAGTTTCTTCGAAAGGATCATGCGATCGTATGGAATGAAAATTTTCAGAAAGCTTTCGAGAAGATAAAAGAATATCTGCAAGAACCACCGATCTTGATACCTCATGTGCTGGGGAAACTCCTCATCATGTACTTGACTGTGTTAGATGGATCCATGGGATGCGTACTGGGGCAGCATGATGAAACGGGTAGGAAAGAACATATTATATATTACCTAGTAAAAAATTCAATGATCGTGAAACAAGATGCTCGATGCTCGAGAAGACTTGTTGTACATTAGCCTGGGCTGCCAAATGCATGAGGCAGTACATGCTGACCCATACAACTCTCATGATTTCTAAAATAGATCCCACCAAATACATCTTTGAGAAACCTGCTCTCACAGAACGAGTTGCTCGCTGACAGATGGTACTAACAGAGTACGACATTCAATATATCACACAGAACGCCATTAAGGGAAGTGTGTGGTCTGATTATCTTGCCCACCAACCAGTGGAAGACTATCAACCCATGCGTCTTGATTTTCCCAACGAAGATGTTGTGTTTGCCAGAGATTATAAAATGCCAGACCCATATGACGGACCCAAACCAGGATCGAGATGGACTCTCGTGTTCGATGGTGCCGCAAATGCTCAAGGCAGTGGAATTGGGGCAACAATTACATCTCCCAATTGATTTCATATTCCCTTCACTGCTAGGATGTGCTTCGAATGCACCAATAACATGGCTGAATATGAAGCTTGCATTTTCGGGATTAAAGCTGCCATTGACCACATGATCAAAATTCTAGAAGTCTATGGGGACTCTGCCTTAGTCATCAGTCAAATTAAGGGAAATTGGGAAGCTCGTGATAGCAAGCTCATCCCATACAAAGATCATGTCTTGAAGCTCATCCCATATTTTGATGAAATTACTTTCAACCATATCCCCAGAGAAAATAATCAATTAGCAGATGTCCCAGCCATGCTAGCATCCATGTTTAAGGTCAAATGGAAGAATGAAGCACCGACCATTCATTTTGAGTACCTTGATGAGCCAACTTACTGTTTGGCAGCTGAGGCCACAGAACCTGAAACTGATGGTCATCCTTGGTTCTATGATATCAAGCGATATCTAGAAACACAAGAGTATCCAGAGAACATCACCATCACTGATAAGAAATACTTAAGGAAGCTCTCATCAAAATCCTTCCTTAGTGGGGATGTACTCTACAAGAGGAACTATGACTCGGTCTTGCTCAGATACATGGATAGACACGAACAAACCGAGTCATAAATGAGGTTCATGAAGGGTATTTCAGGATGCATACCAGCAGGAACACCATGGTAAAAAAGATCTTGAGGGCGGGATACTACTAGATGACAATGGAAACTGATTGTTATCGCCACGTGCAAACATGCCATAAATGCCAAATCTACGCAGATAAGATTCATGCTTCACCATTTCCTTTAAATGTGTTGACGTCACCTTGGCCTTTTGCCATGTGGGGCATAGACGTAATTGGACGTATCAATCCCACCACTTCCAACGGATACCATTTCATCTTAGTGGCCATTGATTATTTCACTAAGTGGGTGGAAGTCGTATCTTATGCCAATGTCACTAAGCAGGTGGTTACTTGCTTCATCAAGAAAGAGATTATCTGTCGATATGGGGTGCCAAGTAAAATCATTACTGATAATGGTTCGAACCTCAACAATAAAATGATGAAGGAATTGTGCGAAAGTTTCAAGATCGAGCGTCACAATTCAATGTCGTGTTGTCCAAAGACGAATGGACCTGTTGAGGCGGAAAATAAGAACATCAAAAAGATTGTCCAAAAGATGATGAAGACATATAAAGACTAACACGAGATGTTTCCATTTTCCTAGCATGGATACTGCACTTCCGTGTGCACTTCTACTGGGGCAACCCCGTTTTCTCTTGTGTATGGCATGGAAGATGTGTTTGCGATTGAAGTAGAGATTCCCTCCTTGAGGATTTTAGCAGACGTCAAGCTAGACGAGGCTGAATGAGTGCAAGCAAGACTCGACCAACTCAATATCATTGATGAGAAACGCATGACGACCATCTGTCATGGTCAATTATACTAGAAGTGTTTGAAGAGAGCCTTCGACAAGAAAGTTTTCCCTCGACATATTAAAGCAGGAGATCTGGTCTTGAGGAAAATTTAACCAATTTACACTGATCCAATGGGCAAATGGACACCAAACTATGAAGGTCCATATATGGTGAGAAATGTTTTCTCTAGTAGAGCTTTGATTCTCTCGACTATGGACGGCGAAGATCTTCCATCCCCTGTGAACTCATATGCAGTTAAAAAATATTATGCCTAAAGATAGACCCGGTGGACCAAAAAGAAAATCCACGCAAAAATGGGTGTCTTGGTGGACCATGTAAAAAGAAAAAGGTCCAGGAAAAAATTTGGGACAAAATAAAAGAATTAACCCGCTAAGTTAAAAACTTGCGAAGGTAACTTAGGCAAAAAAGGGTATCCCGGTAGATTGAAAACCCAAAAGGGTGGTCTAGGCAAAAATTAGGGATTCAAAAGGCAAAAGATGCATTCTATGGGAATTTGTGAATTTTCCTTTCTGATCATGAAAACTCCAAATGGAAAGAATCAATACAATTTTTTCACTCAAAAGAAAGGCATGGGGGTCTTCAGAGACTTATGGATCATAGCAGAATTGAAACTCGATAGAAACCCGTTTCAACATTACCATTGCTATTTTTATGCATTTTATTTCAAAGCAATTACCTCTTTTAGGAATTGAATCTTTTTGTAATATGCCTATTGACGGTTTTTCATCAATAAAGATTACTTTTATTAAAAGTTTTCTCTCCCTTTTAATTTTTACCTCCTGTTTTCAAAGTTTGCCTTATTTGTTATAAGCAACGCATTTGAATTTTTAGGGATAATAATAATGTGGTGGAAAGAAAAAACTATATTATTCTTTATCTTAAGGTGTCTAAAGGGTAACCATGACCTTGAGTAATATGCAAGGCACCATTAGAATCACAAAGCGACTTGGCCAAAACAAGAGCCACCAAGCCCAGGATGAACTGGCACAAAATGACTTGGAATTCTAGCATCTCCAAAACCTAATTGCATCATGAAGAAGAGGTGTCGAGAAGTTAAACTAGTTCCCCATCCAACCCTAAGCCCAATTTTATTTGGCATCACCAAACCAAAGCCCAACCATGCTTGGTACGACCGTTACCTATACTCCATATCTTCATATCCCCAACATCTTGCATACATTCTGCATCGTCATTTGCACGCTTATATAGCCAGTTCCTATGAAGGGTAGCACATTCCTGTGGACATTATCTATCCCATCACTCAGTCTTTGTAACTCCTTTTGTGCCTTTTGCACAAGGCCTCTTCAACGTACCTTTTGTAAGTCCTGTTCATGTCCTTTCCATGAAGTATCTCTTCCCCGCCTTTCACATAAGAGTCACCTTGCCTTTTGTAAGGGATTTCATTGCCTTTTGCGTGAAATCTTATTCTTTCTCTTTCCTTTGGTAAGGGTCCTCGCTTCCCTTTTGCGCGCGAAAGAACTTCGAATTGGGTATAATTTATTCCCTTAACGATCAATTTAGACGCTTGACATCTGTGTGGCCAAGAACTAAATGGTCGCCATATTCAAAGGATGTCATCTCCTCCGTTGTTCCTGTGAGGTTAACTGATGTTTTAATACCCTTTTCAAGTTCCCTCTGCCTTTTTCCTGAGGATGGTTATTGCCCTCAACTTACCTTTTATAAGTTCTTCTGTGCCTTTTTACATAAGATCTCTTTAACTTACCTTTTATAATTCTTTTCGTGTATTTTCTATGAAGTATCTCTTCTTTGCCTTTTGAAATGAATTCAACTTACCTTTTGTAAGTTTTCCCTGCCTTTCGCACGATTTTGTTTTAGCTCACATTTTGTAAGTGTTCTTTCTACCTTTTATAGAAGGAATTTGTCTCTAAACCTTTTGTTCTAGAGTCCTCTCTACCTTTTGTAGAAGGAATTTGTCTCCTAAACTTTTATTCAGGAGTCCTTTCTGATTTTGAAGAACTAAGTACGATCATTTACTTCTGAGGGAGTCTCCTTTATTTGTTGTAGAAGGAGTTTGTTTTTTCTCCAAACCTTTTGTTCTGAAGTTCTTTCTACCTTTTCTAGAAGGAACTTTTCTCCAAACCTTTTGTTCTGGAGTTCTTCCTACCTTTTGTAGGAGGAATTTGTCTCCAAACCTTTTGTTCTGGGGTCCTCTTTACCTTTTGTAGAAGGAATTTGTCTCTAAACCTTTTGTTTTGGGGTCCTCTCTATCTTTCGTAGAAGGAATTTTCCTCCTAACCTTTTGTTCAGGAGTCTTTTCTGCTTTTGCAGAAAAACTACGATTGTATTCTCCCGAGGGAGTCTCCTATACATTTTGTAGAAAGATTTTATCTTTTCTCTAAACCATTCATGCTGGAGTCCTTTCTACATTTTGTAGAAGGAAACTTCTTGTCCTATCCTTTTGTTCAGGAGTCTTCTTTGCCTTTTGCAAGAGGAAAACTAATTTCTATCTCATTCTTTATGTCTAGAGTCCTCCCTGCCTTTTATAGAAGGAATATCTCATCCAATTTTAGAGTCCTCTTTACCTTTTGTGGGAGGAATATCTCCTAACCTTTATGTGTCACTAGGATTCTACAGGTATGTCTCCCCTTCCAAGACTGGCAAAGCTCTCATGTTCATTCTGCATTACATCTCAAGCATATCATATATCCCTCATAACCAATTACCTTTTTCACAATGACAGATGCCTTTCCGAACCATCCTATTTACTCACATTTCATTCCACCCCTTTTCGGCTGAAAGTTCTGGGTATTCTTATATTTAATCCCTTTGTGCCTTGATTGTAAGAAAGTCTCTGCCACTATGACCTTCAAGTCTAAGAATATTAAATAGGGGCATCTGTCACACCCTCATTTTCACCCTAACCCTAACCATGCCTATCATAGCATTTTCATCATGTAGACATCCCTCTATGTTATAATGATTCATGCTTTGCTTTGGGTCTAAAGCTTGGGATCAAGGCATCTTGGGTCTCATCAATCAAGGAGGAGAAGTTGATCTTTCAAAGCAATAGACAATAAGGTATTTTCAACATAATGGCTCTCTCAAGCTACAAAGTCCTCACACACCTCAAAGTGTTCCAACAAGGTTACATGTTCACCTAGAAACAAAGGTATCAAGAGGTTGAAGATTGATCAATGCTCATATCTTGTAGCTTTAGACTAGGGTTTCTTGGCAAAGCAACATATGGTGGAATTCTTGGGCAAAACATGTCTCAATGTTTCAAAGTACACCTCAAGGCATCCATACAAGTATCTTGGTTCATTACTAGTCATGTCAAAAGCCTCTCAAGTACATATAAGAAGTTTTGGATTCATCTGGCCAAAAGTCAATTGTTTCCCTTACAAAGGTCAACTCATGGGATTCTAAGTTAAACATGAGCTTCTCAAGTCATCATCTATGATCTCATGAAGTTTTATCAAGAGAAAGTGAGTGGAATCATTTAATCAGGAGAAATTACCAAGATTAGGGTTTGAATTTTTTCTAAGTCATGAAGAAAAAACCTAATTTGATGCTGACTTGCCAAGGGCCTAACTCCCAATCTAGACATCTATTTTCCTTGATCCAAATATCAATTTAAAGAGAATTTCCCATACTACAACTTTTTCAGTGTGGATAGATTCCCAAAAAGTGCATGTATTTCAAGTTATAATGGCATAAAGTTGTGAAAAACAAGGTTTTGGAACTTTATACTTAGAATTTTTTCTAAGTATAGAATTTCAACTTGGAAGATGAGTTTTCAAAGCTCTCTTTCTCATGGTTCTAGACTCAAATTCAAATTTCTTGCAACATAAAAGTTGTTGGGCATCTCCGAAGCATTCTATGGAGCATAAGAACCTTTCCATTAGATCAATACAACTCAAGATATGTGGTTTTAAAGTTAGGATGATTAAGATGTCCAACTTTTTAAGTGCAACTTCAAGTGAATTTTACATGAGCTTCCAAGTCTCAAATCAATTTCCTTTTAACATAAAGATTGTTCCTCTTGTTTCAAGATTTCCATCCATACCAAGAACTCCCTTATTGGATCAATCAATCTCAAGTTATGGCCTTGCAAAGATGGTGTTCTAAAGTTAGCAAAAGTCCATAATTTAGAAAAATTTCTAAGATACTTTGGACAAAATTTTGGACACAACTTCAACACAATATTTTTCATTGATCCAAGCCTTGTTTCAATTTATTTTGAAAATGGAACTTGTTCCTTACACTTCAAGCTTTCTTTGGAGCACAAGAACTCACTAATTGAGCTAAAATTCACCAAGTTATAATGGTTCAAAGTAGGCTATATGGACTTGATTCAATGTGTCTCCATGTTTGCTTCATTGACATATTCTTGGCACATTCTTGCAGCACACTCTTGTAACTTTCTTACACGCATCAAACCTCACTTTAAGCATTACCAAACATTGCCCAATCAAACTAAACCAAACACCACACTTCATGCACAAATTTAAGAAGTTTTACCAAAAGGAGAAAATGACAAAAAAAAAGCAACGAAACTTGCTCACCACTCATGCCAAGCCTTCCACTATCATTATGATTTTCTTTTGGCTCCTTTGCCACTCACAAAACAACCAACTTGACCCTCACACCAAGTATGCTCGTCCAATTCCCATTCCACTCACCAAAATGTTCAAACTTGCAAAACTAACCAACAACATTTAACCACAGTAAACCTGCATTTTAACCTCACAAATCCTCCTATATAAGGATAAAAACCATAGCACACAAGGGAGAGAACCTCATTTTGCATGAACTCAGATAAAAAAAGCTCCTTCTCTCTCAAAAAACTTAGAGGCTCGAGCTGTTCATTTCTCAATGAGTTTTCACTCTCTATAGCTTCTATCATCATCCTAAGGGTTCCTAGAGCTAAAGGAAGGAGTTTATTGAAGTTTTTGGAGCAAGAGCAGAAACTAAAATGATCTCACTTAGGCAACTTTTTCTTAATCTTTTTCTAACTTGTTAGACATGTATTGAACTCAAGCTTGGTGTTTTAGAAGCCCTACACAAGTGTAGGCAATGTTTGTATGCTTCTTGTCTTGGTTGGTGAAAGTTTCAGTTTATGTACCATATTTTCGTGCTCTCTTTTAACTACGTTAGAGTGGTTTTCAATGGAAAATAAAGTTATATTCTTGATCAACATGAAAAACTGAGTGGAAAGGTGTCGTGTGCTTACGTTGATCTGAGGTGGATAAAGGACTATGCCACGCGTGTGTTTTTTTTTGTTTCTGAACCTCATGCTTGGATTGGGCTTTATGTGATTTTCTTTTTCACACCTCTAGTTTATGAGCCCAACGCGCCCTTTAAATAATCTTATATCATTTCCAATTCTGATTGGCAACCCTCTGCTTGTTTTGTTTTTATTTTATTCTATTTTTCATTTTTATTTTATTTCTAATATTCCAATCACTCAAAAAATTAATAAAAATGTTTTAGTTATTTTAATGTATTAAGAGTATTATCATGATTTTTACTTTATTTGTACATTTATTTTTCTATTTTATTTGAATTTAATTGTGAAGTTGCTTTTACATGTTTACCCTTGGATTAGGGTTTGTGCTTTGATGCCTTTGAAACCTATTCTTAAGCCATGCTTTTCACCTTATTTTGATACATGTTTTATTGTTGTTTAAGTGGTTTTTTTGTACCTTTATGATGATTATTTGATTACTTTCAATGTGATTTAATTTGAGCCTCAATTCATGCTCGATTGTTGAACATGCTTGAACTTGTTGATTTTATTTGATGATGCACTTGTGCAATTATTTTGAGGAGCCTTTTCTCACATGTTCCTAGATGTATTAGCATGGCATATATCCTTTTGTCCATATTTGTTTGATTGTCTAAGTTTTTTTGGATTGATGTGTCTTTGTGATGTTGCTTTGAGATGAAACATGCTTAGTTTTGACCTAGTTCTTGAACTTGTGTTCTTGTATGAATCCATTTGATGTTTGATGCTATTAATTGACTTGAAATTCTATGTTTAAGATTCCGATTTATTTTAACTCATTGTGTATTACTTGCCTTTTGAACCCCTTTGCTTGTACATGGATGTTTGAATCGTTTTGAGGTGGATAAGGAATGATGCATGCCTAATTCTTTGCTCATGTTTTGAGGATGATTCATATGGAACTTCTTTGATGGCTTGGTATTGAATATACTTTGAAATGCTTGTGTTTTATTCTGACCTCCCATGTTCATATGCCTTATTTACATAAGCTTGATCGTTGTTGCTTTTATTTCATGATATAAGTGTTTTCATGTGCCTAATCTTTGCTTTGATTCATGATGAGTGCTCTTGTGCATCTTTATTCATCACTAAAATGCGTTGACCATGAGGTGATTTAGGTTCTGACCTTGATTGTTTTTCATCTTTCTTGACTCACTTTATATTGGTTTGTCCATTATTGATATGTGGTTAACTTTTCAAGGCATGTACGCTTGTACACCATTGGTTTGTCTTTGCCTAATTGCTTGACTTTGTGCTGTGACTTCTTTGGGCGTGTTTAGATGATTTGAATGTGCATGAGTACTTACTTGTATGTATCTTTTTTGCTTTGATTTAAGTTGGAATCTTGATTTATCTTGCATATTTGTTTGCCATGTTTGTTGGTTTGGTTGAGTCTTTTTGTTTTTGTTGTTTAAGTTGATTCTTGATGATCCTTTTCTTCCATACTTAATGCATTTATCTTGAATTTTTCATACTTTACATCTCATCCCCCCCCCTTGGTGGGTATTATGTATCCCTCTCCCCCATTACAATGAAATAGTCTAATTCTTTTGCTTTGCTTTCTTTTAAGAAAGATAAAATGAACTAGGTTAGAACACCTTTTCAAAATCAAGAACAAATAAGGCTTGATCCAAAATCAAGTCATTTTTTGAACTCATTAACTTGATTCACCTTAGGGTTTCTTTTCTCTTCTCTTTCTCATTCTTATCTCTCATCTCCTTCATTAGACCTCACACTAACCTTGTATGTTTTTCACCTTTGTAAGTCGATTATCTTGTGCATCACCATCAACCTACCTTGATCTACTCACCACCTCTTCTTTTAAAAACCTTTTCATCTCTTTCTTTTGTCTTCTTGAGTCTAAAAACTTTGGTATTGTACCAAGTGTATTTTCAATATTCTTTTCTTAATAACTTGGATGGTTGTGAAGTGGTTAGGTGAAGGCCTTATCCTATCCCGGGTGCTTGACATTACCTTTAGGGTTCATTGTCATAAAGCACTTACCATTCAAAATAAAAACACCATAAATAATAGAATAAGGTTCTCTTTATTTTGAACTAAAGAAAGAGGATTGGGTGAAGACTTCTTTCTCTCTGAGTATTAAGATGCTCACTTTAGAGTGTGTGGTCTCGATACTCGTCTTTCAATACGAAGACATGACTATATTTGCCACACCATTTCACAATAAATCTTTTGAGATAAAGAATTGGGTACTACCCACAAAGGGGTTACTATCCGAGGACTTATCTCACCCCTAAAATCAACCTTCACAAATCAAATGTGACATCTTACCTTGATGGCGAAAACTGAAACCTTTTCAAAAAGGACGTGTTTTATCCGTTCTACTGCAAACAGGTCACACATAAGGCTTTACGAGCAAGCTGCAAAACACCTAACTGCTAGAATGTGCACGTTAGCGTAGACCATAAAAAGTACCAATGAACCGTAGTCCGAACTATAGACGCTCTGATTCTTCACTTCTTTTAAGTGAAGATATGTATGCACAAGAGCCCTAATCCTTGGTGAGAACCCTTCCATTTTCTTCACCCGTAGTCCTCCGAACTACGTTGACTCTGACTTTCCCACTGCATGATGAGGTATAAGACTGCAAAGTCCTATCGAGTCTCCTTTTTGTTTCCACCTTTCCTTCTTATTTATCTTTTTTCTTTCCCTTACAATTTTTGCTTCCAACCCTCTCTCTCTCTCCCTCTTAGAACACTCTTCTTATCGAGATCTTTAACAAACATCCTTACACACGAGACAAGCGAATGGTTCCTATCGAGTACGATGGATGTGGATAGGGCTAATACCTTCCCTTCACATAACCGGCTTCTGAACCCATAATTTGGTTGCGAGACCATCTTATATGTTTCTCTCTTGGGTTTTTCTCGATGTTTTTCGTTCCCCTTTTGGGATAAATATAGTTCGATGACGAAACTCCTGTTTTCCTTTTCGCTTCCATGTCGTTGCATTTTTCCGAGTAGTGATAATCATTGTGAGGTGTGATGACTTAGAAATCAAAAGAGTCCAGGTAGATCAAGGTTAAATATATGGTTATAGATTCCTTCTCTTCTTATATTATGATTATTAGGAGACCAACTTTTAATGAGTTAGGTACCACTTTGTCTACTCTATATTTGTGCATGAAATACCCACTCTCTAATGGGCTAGTTGGATTCATCCAAGGAGACCAATAAATTGCCAAGAAGTGTTATGTGGAGAATCTCAAGATGAAAAGAGTCTGAACTCTGGGCGTGAATACCAAGAAGGTTGGTTCGGGAATTAAGCCACCGAAAGAAGCTTACTAAGGTGAAAAGGCTTCCCCTTAGAAGAATGAGAATATAGGAGATTTGAATCTCAGTGGGAAAACCCTCTGATGAATTTTTTTTTCAATTTATCGTTGTTTGTTTCTTTGCTCCGATTTTTGACCAAGACATCCCTTGATTGGCGACCCTAATCGTCTTGAAATTAGTAAGAGTGTACTTCCCACATAGTGAGGGGACCCTTGTTTATGAAAAACTATTGCATAAAATGAGTATGAGGCACACTCTAGTTACCACCTATGATCAATTTCTCACAAGGAGGTTATGTTGACTGAGACCTCTTTGCATGATGTTCCTCGTGAGTCGTATTCTTGCCCCTATCCCTATTGGCAAAGTCAATCCTAGTGGATTTTGATCGACCCACAAGCTTTTCACCTTGTTGCTCGTAGGATTCCTTCTTATGATCATCTGGAGTTGATCGATCCTGGTCTAACATATCTTTTCGCCCAGTTTGTGTCAGCAATGGTTTGTTAAGGTTTAAGGCATGACTTCTTTCTAGGACTGCCCTCCCCATTACTTCAACAATGTATTGAGTAGGATTCGTTTGAGGAGGCAGATGAGTATTCTCCGCAGCCAACGCCTTCTTCCCCTTCACTACTTCATGAAACAATCTTATTTTATTTGCAAAACAAAATAAAAATAATGACAAGGTCGGAAATTAAAACAATGACAAAGACAAATAAAGAATGGCTCTATCCTCTCACCAAAGACGAGGTTAATGTTTTGGTCGACCTAAAACTCCTATCATTGCATCTATGATCTATTGTTTATTTCATGTGTGAGAACTATCATGGCTATATTCTTTTGTAAAAACATCTTATTGAGATATGTAGATGTTCTATATAGACTACTATTAATTTTGATTCTCGAACAATCTGAAACTATTTTGTCCGGTTCAAAACACATATGATCATTTTATTCGAGCTAATCATATATTGTTGGTTTCTATTTCAACTTAAGCAATTAAAATTTATTTATTTTATATTGTAAGCTATAGGAAGAGTCCTTTTTTTTCTTTCCAATTATATATTTATAAGTGGCGATATTTAAAGTTTGTACTATTATAAAATTAAAGGAACGGAAAAGAGGGAGGATGTTACAAAAAGATGGATAATAAAGCAGAAAGTTTTGTTGTTGTCTAGTTAATGTTTATATAATGCATGATTTAGTTTAAAAAGAAAAAGATTTTTCTTCTATGCACAAGGTTTGACCGTCAACCATATCAGGTGGGAAATCAAAAGAAGCATTTAAACGGGGTTGTAAATCATAGAGCAATATTACGTCTAATCTAATCATAATGGCAGAGTCAAAAAAGTTCCAAAACAGAATGAGAAAAGAAAACCCCAAAACTTTTCAGACATTCCTTTCATCAAAGCATTAATTATGTGTAGTACTTGGATTGACATAAATCGCATACTAACTGAGGTATGATTTCAATATTTGCTTATCAAAAAGAGAATTTTTTTTTATTAATAAGAAAAATTCGATCATTTACTAGTGAAAAGCTCGTGAGCCGATCATTTTCTCCACTAAATTTTCGATCAAGTAAAAACTCATATCTAAAAAAAATTGGATAAATTTATTAAAGTTTCAAAAAAAATCTAAAAATTTGTTTAAAAACAAATTCTTAAATATTCATTATAAGAAATTGAGTATTAATACCTTTAGTGTAAAATAATTTAAAATATTAATTTATTTTTAAATAAAATATATATAAAAGATGACATGATATTGAAGATAAGTGTTTTATTAGATGAGAATACCGCAGTGTTCAAAATAAAAAATTAAAAATATAAAATTCATAACAGATATTAAATTAAAAATATTATCTATATATAATGTAAATATGCGGTGATATGATAAAATCTCCACTAAATTTGTAGAGACCTAAAATCCCAAGGCCCGAGTTGATAGGGCCTAAGTCAGTTTAAGATGAGGAATTCTGAACTAAGTTAAACTACACTATAGCTCTTGCGCTATATCTCTTTGACATAAATAAATAAATGAGATTAATTATTATAGTGTAAAAAGTTTTATAATGTGGGTTCATCACTATTATGAGTTAGTATTAATTTATTAATGATTAAAATAAAAATTAAATTTTTTTTAACATTTAATGATTATGATTAACAGACAGTATAAAAGGTACATTGTCAATATATTTTAATTAAATTTTAAATAAATAACACTTGGGACACATGTTAAAAATACCAATAAAATTATTATTTATAAATTTTTATAAAATTTAACACACAATTTTCAAGAATTTTTTATTATATTTATCTCTTAACTTGTATTCAATGATAAAAGTTAGCATTACTCTATATTTTTTATTGAATTTATTGCGATTTTTCAATCCACTTCTATTAATTTTCTGATTCTTTTTTTTTATAAGTATAAATATATATACCACGGCCACGCTATATTTTTCAAATTCTAAACTTATTTGACACACTTTCTCGAACTCTTAAAAATGACTTTTAAGAAATAAAATGAATATTTATACTATTGTATTGTGTGACAAAATATTCTATTTTAAATTTAAATGAGATTTGGTATAAAATTTAATCATTTGATGTACATTGTAAAAATACACATATTTGATAGATAAAAATGAAACTTACTAGAATATAGACATTTGATGCTTGATTTAGTAATATAAAAAAATCTGAGAATGGATAATTAAGAATTTATTTTTGGTTATTTTGAAGGTTAGAAATATAAAAGTATGATGTGATGAAGAAGAAGAGACATCTCTAATATATATTGATAATGGCTATTGAAAAGAAACTTTAAAAAAAACGTCTACAAAGATAATTTTGAAAAGAACTAAAATGAAGTTTTAAACATCTATTTTAAGGTGGAATGAGAAATACATGACGTCTGAATTTTCTACTGTGATGGCGAGAGCCTTGGGCGTCCGAGCATGGAGAAGTAAGGTGTTTGCAATGCGGTTTGAGTTAATTTTGAAATAAAAGTCATTTTATTTCAAAATAATTTTATTTGCGATTTAATTCGATTTTAAATTATTGATTAAAAAAATTTAATCTGATTCGCATATATATATATATATATATATATATATATATATATATATATATATATATATATATATATTAAAAGATAATATTTACAGAATGAAAATGATCAATTATGGTTAAAACAAATGAAATAATAAAAATACATTCATTAAATTAAATTAATAAGTAGTATTAAAAATAAGTATCAACGAACAATAAATTAACGCAATATATCATATTATTAAAAATATATACATACAGTTTGTTTCAGTTTGGATCGGTTGTAAAAAATCAATCTAAAACTCGATTTGATCCAAACACTTTTCACAAAATGACATCCAAACACATCCAATAATATTCGATTATTTGCAGTTTTTGATTTTTTGGATCAATTTGTTGTTTTTATTTGCATCATTTTGAATTTGAGCCCCCCCTACTTACAAAGCATACCTGCAAGGTTTGTGCCATTGGATTTTCATATATTAATTTGAAAACCCTTTTTCTTCTTTCCCATTTCTCATTTTCTAGAAACACGCCTGGGTGAAAACATCTCCTCTTCTGCTTCTCCGCTCCTAATGATCATGTGAAATAAAACTAAATTTGTCCATGTGCAAGATATTGCAACCATGTATTTTACTCTAGATATAATTGATAATTTTTGTCATGTCATTATATTTTCCAGTACAAGTCGCGAGAGAGATGTGATTATGGAACCCTGTTCAAAGGAGGAAAGAGCTAATTTGAATACTTCCAACGAGTTGGCCACTCTCTATTTTTACATCCACCTTCCCATTATTCATGAGCTGAGGGTTTTGATTTTTTTCACTTCCTCCCTCACTTACTTTTGGTTCATGTTTTGTTGTAGAACTAAAAATGGCGAGGATTGCAGAAAGTGTGACAGAACGAAGCTTCTAATGCATTATATATATGTGACATCGTGGATCAAAGGTTGCGTTCATAATGTTTCATGAACTAGAGTTATCGCTATTGGTGCGATGTTGTTAATCGGTTTTTGCTATCTCGGATATGGTGGACCTAGGGGGTACCTACATAGTTAATACTCCAACGCCCAAGTCAGTTTAGGATTCAAGATAGTGGTAGTGAAAGTAGAGATTGAAGATTATGTACCTGAAAACCTTTTACGAAGGTATTTATACCTTGGGCCTGACAAAGAGTGTTAGATAATGGGCCTCGTGTTATTATACATTTGCCCAACGCGGAGCAGTGGATCCTGGGTCTTTGGCTGGCACATAATAGTTGCCCTCATGACTCGTCGGGCATGTTTGATACTAAGGGAGTCTTCTAGTAGTTGTGGTCGGCCTTTGAGGATGTTTGTCCAAGTGTAGGCTAGCATGTGCCACTTGGTTTTTCAAAAGCGTGATAGGGATGTGAGCAATAAATCGAATCCCATTATTGAAATATTACGTCGTTTTTCATTGACGTGTGATCTGAAAATGAACGGGGTAATGTGACCCAGCTTTTGCATACTCGAGTACACTTGAGTACAATTGTGTTCCTCAGATGAATTATGATTGTTGATTTACCCTTGTTTTCTTCTTTCAATCTGATCCGTTCAATTGCCTTTCTCTATATAAAGATGAAGAGAGATTATAGAAAAACTTGTTAGCCATCTTGTAAACTGAGTTTCCATTGTCTCTTTGAGTCCTTCACTTTTATATGAGAGCACTTCTCTTCTAGAGCAAATGTTGATGCATGTTCATAATCTCAAAGCATTAAAACTTCAATTTTTCAGCCCTCTTCTTTGCTCCAGCGCTTTCACCTCATATTTCAAGGTACCTTCTCTCTAGGTCAGCTTTTACTGAAGTATTTATTGCATTTTTATTATGATGACTAATAACCCTATTATAGTCGAGCGTGAATCAGAGGGTAGTGTTTCTTCGTCTTTGAAAATTGGAATTTGGTCTGAATTGCATTTCTTCCCCCTCTGTTAGTGGGGATTTTGAATCAGAAGTCATCTTTTTGAGTGGTGATTCAAATATGGAAGGGTCGTCTAGAGAATCTCTTTCAAATGGAGTTCTTTCTAGAGATCCTTCAGAGACTCTTCTCCCAGCGAATTCCGACGGGGGTGAAAACCTTACCGAGAGACCTAGGCCTCCCCCTTTGTTGATCGAGGTAGAAATAGAGGCTTCTCGTTAAAGGAGGGAACATTTCGTTCGATTTGTCTAAGCATATCAGGGAGTAATTGGTCGCAACCCTAGTGATGTGGAAATTGCTCACCATATGGAATGCCAAGGGTAGCCTAATATTGTGTCCTGGGTCAGTTCTGGTGACCATCATAAAGCTGGTGCATTGGCCCGTAATGGTCTTTGATTAATAGATCCACCCAATACAAACAAATACCATTAGGTGTCTGCCAAAATTATTGGGACTCCCTCTATCTTGAACATCGTCGATGTTGTGACTAAATCCGACATCATGGTTGGCAATTCTCCAAATTAGTCAATTATAGCAATATGTCCATATGAGAGGGTGTGTAGCTCTTTCAAGGGTTTCCTGGTTCCTCTATATAAGTGTATCTTCACCATGTTATAGATATGCATATCTTTCTCTGATTTGAGGTGGTCGTGATGGACCATCTAAAAGTCACCCCCTCGCAACTTCATCCTGGAGCTTGGGCTGTTATGAAGGTGTTCCAGCTTTGTGCCAAGTACATGTCCTAAAAACCTTCCCTAGAGCTCTTCAATGACCTTTTTTTTTCTTCTGTAACTCGTACTTTGCTAGATGATGCTCGGGATCAGGGATTAATCTATCTTTGTTCTCAAGTACCTTGGTTTAGCTACTTTGCCTCGGATTGAGGTGATTTTCTGGAGTGTTTCATGCTGGTAAAACCTATTACTTTTGAATCTCATTTGGCCTTTTGTTCGTCTTTATCCCTGGCGTGGAGTGCCTGCTCTTACAGAGGGTTTTTTCAAAAGTATTGGTTTAGAGTTTATTTTTATCAACCTATTTCATTTTACCACTACAGGCTACCTCCTTTGTCTCCCGAGGAAGTGAGGACGAAAAAGGAGTTATGTGCATGGTTTCAACGGCTCGGAAATAAAAAAGGATTCGGTCCTGCAGAAGTATTTTCTTTTCCGCAACAAAAAAAGCAAATAGATACTTACATGATAAATAACGTGGTTGATCATTCCGAGAGAGAAAAATTCTTTGGTGAGGATGAGGATCTATGTGCCCTTTTTTTAAACAACAGAACTTGTGTCTTATAGATAACATGGATAAGATGAGACAATTTTAGAA
Source organism: Lathyrus sativus (assembly GCA_963859935.3). Lineage (NCBI taxonomy): Eukaryota > Viridiplantae > Streptophyta > Magnoliopsida > Fabales > Fabaceae > Lathyrus > Lathyrus sativus. The sequence continues at coordinate 522,221,116 of OZ012739.1, forward strand.
AGCTCTGGCACTTTCCAATGATTAGAAACTTACAACTAGCTTGTATGTCTAGGCCTCGGCGACACATCTTGTTCCTTCTACTCCTACTCTGGAGGCACGGATGTCTGTGGAGGTGGTTACCCCAATAGTAGTTGAGACTACTATCATGATTACTCCTCCTGAGGTGGGTCAGCTAGTGACTGGGGTGGCTGGTTTTTCTGCTGGGGAACTTTTACAATATCCTTCTCCTGCAAAGAGGAGTGGTTGATAGTCAGTCTACTTCTGCTGAAGAAGGTTCTTCCAAACGGACTCGCTTGTCGAGAGGTGGTGAGAAAGAGGTTCTTACTCCTTTCTATTGGCTTCCTTTATTTCTTCAATCCCATGTATCTAGCACCCTAGAGAAATTTTTTATTGTCATGGCTTTTGAAAACCTGGATTTGGTTTGAGGTTTATCTACAATTGACATGCAGAACCTTTTGCAAATGCATATTATACTCTATTCAGATTCGGATCCCTCATTTCTCTTGTAGCTGCTAGATAGGGTGATTTTATGGGCTCTGGAGAGCTTTCGAGGGAGGGAGATGAGTTGAGGGAGAGATGTGAATCCCTTGAGCGGAAAAAATATGATGCTGAGAATGGCCTCTAGGTGAAAGCTAATGTTGTCATCTCTTTGCGGGAATAGGTATATCAGTACAGTAGACAGTTTACTTTGCCTACTCAGATAGAAAAGTTGAAGGTTTCTCTAGCCGAAGGAGAAAGGCATTGTAAGAAGCTTTCTGAGGATGTGGTTGAAGCGTGTCGGGTATTCAAAGTTAACTAGAAAGTTCTTCAGTAGAAATAGGATGATCGGGTAAGTGCTTTGAAAGGTCTCAGAAGGAGCTTTTAAACCTCGTATTCTGATGTTGCCAAAGGAAGTTAAAATATTATTTTTGGTTTTCTAAAATATGGAACTAAGGAGGAGCTTACAAACCTCAACCTTGGAACTGTTTGACTCAGGGGGAGCTTACAAACCTCAGACTCTGATGTTACTAAGAAAACTGAATTACTTTTTCTTGAGAGTAATACATAGTATGGTGTCTATAGAACTCTGCTTTGGACTATTATACTCAGGGGGAGCTTACAAACCTCATACCCTGATATTACAAAGAAAATTATAACTGCCAAAAATTGTCCTTTAGATACTTGTGTTTGTCATCATAAAAAAGGGGGAGATTGTTAGAACAAGATTTGTTCATGGCATATTTTCCTTGGGTTTTGATGATAACAAAGTATTAAAAGAACAATGGTTTATTTGATGTGTGTTACATGTATGCAGGTTCTTATACTTGTAAATATTATTATCAGAATCTATTCTACATTAAGCACACTTTGAGAGTTATTACATTGCTAGCTTTTGGTGGAAAAATCTGAAGAACACTTGCTAAGTGATGTCTGGAAAAGACTCTGAACTTGAAGGTCTCAATATCAGAAGAAGCAACATTATTGTCTCTATACTTAGTGAATGCAAATTGGCTTCTGGTATCATTCAGAGTTGGTGATAAAGCTGAAGTAGTCTGTACTACAGAAAGCAAGTTATATTGTTAAATCAGTTTGTCAGGTAGAGTCTACAGATTGCAAGACTCAAGAAAGACTGAGATTACTTATGGATATCTACTCTCAATGGCTCTAATAGTACAAAATCTATTGAAGACTCAAAGGTTAAACATTTTACACATTGTATTAAGATCTTCTGGTGTATCTATCTTCAACGGCTCTTGTACTATGGAATAACAACAAAGACTCTTGATCAAGTTACCTCCTCAGCGGCTAGTTTCTGAAAAGGCTATAAATATGGATGAAGGTTCAAACTGAATCTTTAACAAGGATCAACTAGAAGAAGAAGTAATAAGATTAATAATTATCAACTCAATGTATATGTAGATTTTTCTGATGTAGGTTGTAATTGTAAAAGCCTTAAGATTTCTTACACATTGTATATCGTAAAAACCTTAAGAGTTTTAGGTCTTTGTTATGGTGATTTCCCATACCTCTGATACTTGTATCATGTACACCTTGTTCTTTATTATGCTGAGCTTGTTGAGCAGTTTAGATAAAAGTCTTGTGTCATTGGGATACAAGCAAGGAAGTGTCGAGCCAAGATGCTTGAGCCATGTAAGTCTCTTGCTATGTGCTTGAGCTGTGAAATTCTTAATCAAGTGGAATGATTGAGCATAAGTCTTGTATCATTAGGACACAAACAAGGAAGTATCGAGGAAAGATGATTGAGCCATGTAAGTTTCTTGCTATGTGCTTGAGTAGTGAAAGTCTTAATCAAGTAGATTGATTGAGTAGGAAAATCTTGAGCCAGTGTGGCTTGAGCATGATAGCTCGGTTCATGAAATTTGGAGCAGTAAGTTTTAACCACGGAGGTGCAAGCGGAGGCTCGTTTTATGGAACCTTGAGCAGAAGTCTTGGGCCTGAGGGGCTTGAGTAGGAATGCTCAATACATAGAATTGTAGCAGTAAGTCTTTGATCTGAGGGGTGCAAGCAGAGAAGCTCATTTCATGGGACTTGATAAAATGGGTTCTAAAGGACTATAGAATATCCTTGAAAAAGGTATTGTTATAGAAGTTGATGGTGTGTAGATAATCTATTTGAAAGTCTCTATCACCATCTCACAAGAAGCTTATTGAATATCTTCAGATGTAGTTGCATTCTAGTAGGTGCTCTATCTCACTTCTGAGTATGTCGACATCATTAATATGTCTGATGCTCGAACTGTCTTTGAATCCTTGTGCTCAGATTTATGTGAGTCAGTTTTTAAGCTTGTCTAGTTAAACTTCATCTGATCTTTCAAGCAAATTCTGAGAAGATTGGTTTAGACTCAAACCCGAGGTCACAATTATTCAAGAAATTATACAACTTGAATTTATTTTGATCTGTTGGTTTGTCTTGTAAATCTTTGAAGGAAATAAATGAAATTAGATGGTGAAAAGCTATTAATAGACCACCTTTCCTAAAGCTTGGTTCTTTGAAGTGTCTAATGATAAGGAACTTATATTTCTTGTTAGAAGTACTTCTTAACCAGCTGGATAGGTTGTAATATCTGTTGATAGAAGAGTAACTTTAGAAGCTTCTGAAATACTTGTATTTCAACTGATTTCCCATATCTGAAAGCAAGGAGAAACACTACCATAACCTAATGTCAGTTAATCTTCACTGCGTATTCTTTAGAAGATGACATTAGTGCAGGATTTAGATAAAAGAGTAATCAGGCTCTATCAGTCTTTACTGCTTCTGAAGAAGTATCTGAGTCCTTAAATAAAAATCAAGTGTTTAAGAAAAAGAGATTATGACAAATCTATCTTACTTCAATATTTGATAATAAGGAGTGTGCTCTTTAAGGTGATATCTTAAGAGACTCCATTGCTCCTTGATTGAGGGTCATCATGGAATTTGTATTAAAAGATAATTCTATGAGAAACCTTCAATTTTTCTTTGTGTTCTGCAAGCAATTAGACAATGGTGCTTTAATTTGTTTTATGTCACTCTCTTATATCTAACATCGTCATATTCTTTGCTTATCAAAGATCTCATTGTCTTAAGTCAAGACAATGAAATTAATGATTCTGCTGAGAATAAGATTTTTTCATATTATGGTTTACTCTAGACTGATACTCTGGAATGAACCATGGTACTACTATTAGAATGTGGCATGATTTAAATGTATTTACTACAGATATCAAAGAAAGGAGCAGAGGCATCTTCCATGGCATTTATCAAAGATTGTTTACAACATTTGATGGAATAAGAGCCTATAACCTAGACTCAAGTACTAGAGGTACTGAGTTTGGTGAGAGTAGTGGAGTCATTGGTTTAACAGTCATTGAATCAGAATCCATTCAAAGAGGTGTTCAAACTCTATGATCAAGTCTGAATACTAATACGTGTCTAACCGAGAAAATAACAAAAAAAAGGTATGCTTGTTCTTTTCTGGGTTATCTTTTGATTCAAAGAGACATTTGTGTAGATGTTAATAAAAAGTTTCTGTTAGATTTCTAGAGAAGCTCCTTTGAAAGGATCTTCAGAAATCTTTAAGAAGAAATTATGTTGTATTTACCTATACTGAATATTTCATTAAGCTAGATGATGAGCATATTTATGGAAACAGTTTCCTCATGTTTTGTGATGTTGATGCTGTTTGTTAGCTGTCAAAGGAAATAATTTAATATTCATCTATCACTTATGGCACTTGTTTCAAGAGGAAGTGTTGGCTCTGAATAGAATCTTAGAGACTTATGACTGACTGAAAATCTCTCTTTCTCAGTCTAGTTCTACTAGATTCTGATGGATGATAGCTTCTGAAATTTGTCAGATTCTGAGATTCATAGGATGATTCTTTACTTCAGATAAATAAATTTAAGTAAAAGGTCTTTCAAAGCCTTTATTATAATACTTAAATTTTCATAAAGGTGAAATTCATCTAGTGGGTTCAAGAAATCTGCTAGATAAGAACCTTTGGGTAATGATGTTTTCTTTTGGGTATTTATTGTCACTATCGCCTTTCTATTGAAACATCATTTTGGCCTTCTTCCGACAATATTCTTATTCTTTTAGGAATCTTTTTTAATTCTTTTTTTATTTATTTTCTCTATGGTTGTGTGTTAATAAAGCCAAACTTAAGATGAGTTTCCTAATCAGTTCTTCTTTGAATAAACTGGTGGTCATCAATAAAAAGTTTGGGGATTTTGATGAGTCGCTTAAGTTAGGTTTAACTTCTGGAAGACTATGTATGAACAATTATGGAATGGATACTTTGATATGCTCTGTGGTTTCACTTATCTAGATCTTGTCAAAGAGTTTTGGTTAATGCTTCCATTGTTGAGCTGAATTCTGATTGTGTTATTCTTTCTAAAGTAACTGATGTTTCTATAACAGTAACCTCTTGTCGCTACTCGAAAAAATGCAACAACGGAGAGGCGAGAACGGAAAGACAGAAGAGTCGCCATCGAACTTTATTTATCCCATGAGGGGAAGGGGAAACATCAAGAAAACTCCAAGATGAAACGACTAAGATGGTCTCGCAACCAAAAGAAAGGGTTCGAAAGCCGGTTATGCGAAGGGAAGGTATTAGCACCCCTCGCATCCATCGTACTCGATTGGAACCATTTGTTTGTCTATGTGTGAAGATATTTGCTAAAAGATTAATGTTATAAAGAGTGTTATAAGGGATAAAGAGAAAGGCTAAAAACAGAGAAAAGAGAGAGAACAAGGGGAAAGAAAAGACTCGGTAGGACTTCTTGTAGTTCGGTAGGAGAAAGGCTAAAAACAGAGTCAAGGTAGTTCAGGAAACTACGGGTGATGGGAGAAAGGTTGCGCTCGCCAAGACATCGTCGTCTTGTGCCTATATATTCTCATATGGTATGAGATATCAGAGCAAACGTAGTTCAGGTAACTACGGGAAAAGGTCTCGATCGCACTGGGGTGAGAGAAGAGGTTTATATAACAGGTTTGTCTCGATTACGTTGGGGCAAGAGAAAGGGGAAGTTAGTTGTTAGTGTGTTCGTCAAGGATAGAGATCCTCGTGCCTACGTATCCTCATTAGGGAATGAGGAATCAGAGCAGCCGTAGTTTGGCCTACTACGGGTGAAAGGTGGAAAAGTGCACTCGCCAAGACATCGTCGTCTTGTGCCTACGTATTCTCATCTGGTATGAGACATCTGAGCAAACGTAGTTTGGGGAACGGTTAACCGGTGTTTTGGTGAATGATGTTAATGTGCGCAGTTAGGTGTATTGCAGCTCGCTCGTGGAGTCTTAGGCGTTACCTATTTGCGGTAGAACGAACGTAGCATATCCTTTTGAAAAAGATTAATTTCACATTCGAGGCAATATGTCACATTTGATTTGTGGGAGTTGTTTTTTTTAAGGGTGAAATAGGTCCTCAGATAGTAACCCCTTGCGGGTAGTAACCAATTCTTTATCTCAAAAGAATTATTATGAAAAGGTGTGGTGAATACAGTCACGTCTTCGTATTGAAAGATGAGTCTCGTGACCATACACTCTACAGTGAGTATCCTGATACTCGGAGAGGAAGAAGTCTACACTCAATCCTCTCTCTTTAGTTCAATACGAAGAGGACTTTATTCTCTTATTAAAGGTGTTTTTGATCTTGAATGGTAAGTGTTTTACGATAGTGAACCTTAAAGGTAATGTCAAGCACTCGAGATAGGAGAAGGCTTACGCCTAACCACTCCACAACCATTCAAGTTTTATTATGAAAAGAGATTTGAAAACACACTTGGTACGAGACCAAGGTTTTAAGAGAAAAGTTAAAAGAAGTTTTGAAAAGTGAAGGTGAAATGGAGCGACATTCACAAACACACTCGAGGATTAAATGAAACTAAAACCGAATAAAGAAAAGAATTAGTCAAAGATTAGAAGATAAATTAGTAAAAAAAATTAATCAAAGGTTAATTAACTAAATTCTAAACGAAGATTAATCCTAGGTTAAGATTAAAACTATGGTTAATTAATAGAACTTAAACAAAAATTAAATCTAAGTTAATTAAGATTAAATTCTAATCTAATTCTATATTAAAATTTAAACTAATACTAATATTAATTAAAATAAACTAATCTAATTAATATCCTCATAATCTCTAATAAAATCTAATTCTAAAGTTCATATCTAAACGCAAAATTAATATCTAATAATAAAAGGAAAACCAATTAATCAATTAGAAAAATTAACTAAAGACTAATTAAAACCAAAACCAATCTAATTAGAAACTAAAAAAGAAAATAGGGGGTGCAAAAGAAGCTTGGGTGTGTGGGCTCTGTATGCTAGGCCCATGCTGAAAAGAAGCAAAAAAACAAAAATAACCTAAATCAGCGAGAGAAACCCTGCCCTTCGTGCTATCTCAATTCATTCGACCAAACGCCCAAGAATTGTAACAAAAATATCAACACCTCTCTCCAAAACACAGAGCTGTTGATCGATATGAGCACACCTATAAGCAACAACAATCTTCACTCTTGATTGATAAGAAAACTTGTTTGCTTCAGCATGTATTTGGCATGATAACTCCCTAGTTGTAGACAAGATGAATGCAGTGGGGTACGCAACATCGGAACCGCCCCCACGTGGCATAGAAGCCAACTCAGAGCCTAAACGATCTTTCATAATCCCAGATGTAATCGGAAAACAAAACACCTCCGTTTTACTCAACCCAGTCTGAGCACAAGCCATAAGCTCTCTCCCAGCAACAACAATGGGGATCACGTAACGCGGAACAGAAGTAGGTTTCACATAGTTACATCTCTCAATGTTATTCTTCAAATCCTCATGAAGTTCGGTTTCAGCAAAGACATTCACCAGCGGAGGCGCGTTCTCATCGGCGTCCTCAACGGGGATAGATTCATATGCTTTGAAATTCGCAATGACGCCATTTGCAGGCTCAATGCGGGGTTCAATTCCCTGCGTTTGGATCTGGTGTAATCTCACTTTCTCCTCATCTTAATGTCTCTCTATGTTGGGATTTTATTGAAGGTTTGAAGATTTTATGGTGGTGGTATTATGGACTTATGACAAAAGTAAGAAGGTGATGTTATTATGGTGAGAAGAAGTGATTAATGTTGGATTGATGTAAAGAATGCAGTAGCATAGTGGTGGATGGTGTCATGCGGTTTGTGATGGATGATGAAGGTATTGAGTTTGTAAGAGAAGTAAGGTTGTTGTTTAAGGGTAACCGAGTGAGCTGATGAGTCCTTAAAATGGTGAAGTTGTTTTGTAGTATGTTGTGGCTATTCACAATGGATATGTGAAGTTGTGTAGATGGCCTTTTTTGAGGTTGAAGTTGTGATGTTTTTTGATAAAGTTGTAGTGAAGGTGGAAGATAATGGTGTAGTGTTGGTGTTGCGGCTGTTTGTTGATTGAAGTAAACGAACAGTGGCGGTGCGAAAGTTTAAAATTGGTATATGTTGGAAAAGAAAGGGAGATAGAGTGAGTGAGTATTTTATGGCAGTAAGCTACTTGAGAAAAAATGAGATTCATGCAAAGATGGTCAAGTAGCTGGAAAAAATGGGACATTTTTTCTCCACTGAAAAACGGCGCCTCTCTCCCTTTTTCTAGGTCAAAACCTTCTCTTCTTTTTCTTCATCATGGACACGGGCCTTGGCAAAACAATAGTAGGCCTCTTGTTTTATTTTATTCTTGTTGGAATCATGACAATGTAGGTTTTAAAAAAAATGAAACTAAATTAATTAAAACAAATTAAATTAATTAATGTAAATAACAATTAAACCTAATTAAATTTAAATGAATAAATGACTAAAAGAAAATAAATGACTAAAAAACTTCTATTTTAATGAAATAAATTACTACTAATAACCTAATACTAAAAAAGCTAAGTAAAAGTCCAACTAATCTAGACAAATCAAAATTAAACCTAAATTAACAAAAGACTATTAAAATTAAATCACAAAATGCAACGAAATGAAAAGCGAATGAAAGGGTCAAATACCAAAATGCTTGAAAGCGAGAAACTAAACGCACCAAAATTATCAGCATGGAATAAACCACCAGGAAGAATACGACCTTCGTCCGATTTCAAAATAAAACTTACCCGTCGAAACGGTTTAAACCGTCCAAAATGCGGACAAAGTGGCTGTAATTCCAATAAATCCATTCCGACTGATAACATGGACATTAATCGAGAAATGATTGACCTAGATGATATGCAGAAGGGTGCAAAACAAAAACCGGTTAAAGTTAGGAAAAGCGAAGGAAAATTTTGGGGTGCAACAACTGTTCTTATTCAATCGACTTGGACCTGAAGGGATGAGAATAACGACTCTCAGACATTCAAGGTAAAAGGTGATTGAATACTAAAAGAACCCAGAAATTTGCAAACTGCAGGGATTAACCAAGTGCAAAGATTTCTAGCCGGAGGTGGACTTACAAGTAGCGGGTAACAACCAAAAGTTGGGGTAACCGAAACGGTAATCGATCAAGAAGATAACAACGACTACTAACCAAAAGTCAGGATCACCAGAGAATAATAACCAAAAGTTATGAGAGAGATGCTACTAATCAAAAGTTAGGATCACCCAGACGTCGACCGAGGGCGAATATACAAACAATAAAGACTACCAACCAAAAGTCGGGATCGCCCAAAAGCTCATCAACCAAAAGTTGGGATAGACAGGAAGTTGAATCAACCGACTCACCTTGAAAGAAAGATGATTTTGCTTGGGAAACAAAAGAGGACTACCAACGAAAAGTCGGGATAACATTCACAAAGCGACGAACTACCAACCAAAAGTCGGGATAACATCCACAAAACGAAGGACTACCAACCAAAAGTCGAGATAACATCCACAAAACTAAGGACTACCAACCAAAAGTTGAGATATCATCCAAAAAACGACAAACTACCAACCAAAAGTTGGGATAACATCCACAAAACTATGGACTACCAACCAAAAGTTGGGATAACATCCACAAAACGACGAACTAGCAACCAAAAGTTGGGATAACATCCATAAAATGACAGGCTACCAACTAAAAGTTGGGATAACATCCACAAAACGACGGACTACCAACCAAAAGTTGGGATAACATCCACAAAATGACAGAGCTGGGGATTACAACGAACATCCATTAAAGAGTTAACAGAAGGAAAACTATCCTCATCAGAGGGGTACATCATCAAAAAGTTGATGGAAAATAAACTGATATCGCCAAAGGGTTGACAGAAGGATAACATCTGGAATATCGTCATCAAAGGGTTGATGGAAAGATAACATCTGGAATGTCGTCATCAAAGGGTTGATGGAAAGAAAACATCTGGAATGTCGTCATCAAAGAGTTGATGGCAAGAAACTGCTAACATCGTCAAAGGGTTGACGAGAAGAAAGACTTCACCGAAGAGACACATCATCAAAGAGTTGATGGAAAGAAAACCTAACCGGAGAGACACTTCGTCAAAGGGTTGACGGAGAGAAGATTTGCTTGAAGAGGTACATCGTAAAAGATTTAACGGGAAGGAAATTTTCCGAAGAAACACACCGTCAAAGAGTTAACGAGAAGAAAAACTTGCTCGGATCTCTTCATCAAAGGGTTAATGGACAAGGCCAGATCGAGGGTAAGATCGACGTATGATCCGAGACCCAAAAGAAAATAAACATATGAATTGATTGAAAAGTCTGCTAGGGAATGACTTGGCATTCTCTACGAATACGTCACTGATTTGACAAAAGTTGATTCGGGTTTCCACGCAAGGTACCAAAACTGGTGTAATACCCCAAAATTTTCCCTAAGATTTGTCATTTCATCTTTCAATTCATTGCATTTTGCATTGCATTTAATCAGTCGCTAACAAGTTTGTGTAGTCGTTTGATTTTTGCAGGAAAAGTCGCATTTGTGCACTCTTTGGTTCATGAAGGGTAAAATGGTTATTTGTTGATAGTCGGCTGTCGACTTACGAATTTTGGGGCTGTGATCAGAAGATTTGGGCCGTTTGATTTGGTTGATGTGAGTCAGGGCCGAGGTAGCTGGAATAGTCTGATTGTGGGAGATTTTGAGTTCGAACTAAATCGATTCGAGTGTTGGACTGAAGTTAGCCGGAGAATACGATTTTTTTCAATCGGAAAGTTTGGTTTGATTCGGATAAGTTGGTTCATTTGAGTTGCCGGAGAGGTTAGTCAGAAGTTCGCATTGGAGACAGGATTAGTCGGACAAATTGGATTAATCGGGATTTATTAAAAAATAAATCTTTAGTGTATTTTCGTTTTAATCATGGTTATTTCATTGTCTTCAATTCTATTTTTTCATTTTTCATAGCCATTTTCGTTCCATTTTAAATATCTTATTTCATTTTCCCTAGATTTGTTTCTACTTCATTTTTTTTTTCAATTACTTTATTTTATTTTATTCTCAAAATCAATTTTACCTTATGTTAATTTTATTTTTGTAGGCATTTCATAAAAATGATAAAAGAATAAAAATATGCATTTCTTAAGTAAATTTTTAATTTCATTAGAGTTTTAATTACAAAAATAACAAAAAATAAAATTACAAAAATATCAATTTATATTTTTATTGTTACATGAAAATTCCTAAAAAAATAAAAATCCTAAAGCTTCTGATTTTCTCCGATTTCTTCTAATCCCGATTTCTCCGACTTTTCTTTGTACCTGCAAAGTAAGCAAACAAGATTATCGGTTAGTTTTTGTCGACACCCTCAGAGTAGCATCATCATCGGGTGTCGGGAGGGTAACAGATTCCTCCGAAACCAGCTTCCAATCCAATTCTCGGCCAATGGCCAAAACCGACAATTTCCATTCTTATTCCGAGGCATCCAGAGGAAGAGAAAAAGAAGTGTTTTTTAAAGGTGATTATTTGGATAAGCATTTCTGCTGAAAAGGAGTTTTGAAAAGTGATTTTCCAGCCAAACAGTTCCTTAAGCAATATCCATGGTTCTATCAAGTAAATCACCAGGATATGCTAAACCGAATATGCATTGTATCCAAAATCACCACATCAGAAAATATCACAAAGTAAATCCATGGATATCAAGTAAATCAAATCCGGGTAATGTTGAATCCGAATCAAAAATCCGAAATCAAATCCATTCCAAATCTGTTGAAACAAATCAGATAATGTAAGAATCAATAATCTCCGTCAACAAGATCCAGAACTAAATCCGCACATTCAAGTGGTAACCGAAAATCATAATCAGAAAGTGAATCTACCTGAAAAGAAAACGCAAATCATATCAATAAACCAAATCAAATCATCAAAATAAAACGTAAATCCAGTGGATCCAGGCCCAACGAATTCGAATGCAATGGTATAAAATGGACACGGATCGAAAACAAAACCCTAACGACAAAAAAAAAACAAATTTCACCAGAACAGACGAACCCAGAAACGGCAGCGCAGAAAACCAAAAGATTCAGAAAAGCCATTAAAGACTTCATCATCATCACCTCGGATACATCAAAAAGAAGACAAACCCAGAGATCGGACTGTCACCATATCATCGGATTTCAACGAAACTCGTGATCGGACTCAGAGGAGAGGAATTTCTTCCTCCTCTTCATCATCGTCCTAGCATCATATCACTCAAGAAACTTCCAACCCTTTAGAAGGGTGAGCATCTTGTGGATTAATCACTGTGTTCAGACTTTTGTTTTTTTTTTCCAGGGACATCGAAATAAGAAGAGAAGAAGTTCGTAGATCCAGGAGCTCGCGAAGCTACGAAGAGGGACAGGTTCGGAGAATGATTTAAAATTCATCATGATCAAAAGCCAACCGAAGATAAAGTGAGAATAAACGAGCAAAACAACCGCGAAAAAAGACAGAGAAATCATAGCGAGCCAAGCCCTAGAAGGCCGCCATTGATTTGTGTGAAGATTGGGGTTTGAAAACCTTAAATTGTTCCAGCCCCATTTTTATGTGATGCCAGACGGGTCGGGTCTGGGGGTAATGACCCAGCCCGACCCATTTCCTTTTTTTTTATGTTTTATTTTATTTTATTTAGTTTTTATTAGTTTTTTTGTTTTAATCCCTAATTTCAACCCTAATTCCAATTAACAATTTCAACGTAGAAATAGGAGTCGTCGAACTCCACGTAAGCGTTTTCTTAAGAAACGTTTACTCCCCATTGAAACCTTGACCACAGTCGAGAAGTTTCTAACCTCCCTTTCAAGGGGAACTACGATTACTCTGATTCCATTCCCTATCCAGGATACGTAGGCACAAGATGTGAATCTTGCCGAGTAAACTTAGGACTAACCCTTAGGTCTTTTAGGTCACTCTATCCCTTAGCTCAATATATATTGCAAGAAGATAATAAAGTAAATAGCAAAAATAAACAAAAGGTTCATGTAGAGTACTACAGAAGTTTAGGGAGCTAATACCTTCCCTAAGCTTAACCAACCCCTTACCTAGGTCTCTCCCCGCATTGTGTTTACGATGCAAAAATAGGTTTTCCCTCTTTTGACATTTTCCTTCGGATAAATCAAAGAGCGGTTGTGAATTAAGAATTGTGATTCAAACTAATTAATAGTTTGATATCCTATTTCCACCACAACAACTGGCATATGCTTCGCATGTATATGTTTGAATATGGCGTAATGCTCCATACGAAATGAAAATGCTATGCATTTAAGGAAGTAATGCAACAATGATAACTATATGCAGATGCAGGCTCGGGCTGCCAGGGAAAGAAGGATGCCCCAGGTATGATTGGAATTTGTTGGGAAAGAACGGTAGAACCTGATGGTGATTGGTTTTTCGAAGGTGAAATTTTCTTGGGTACCAATGGGGATTGGATTTTGGAATGAGGTGCCAATAGGGATTGGACTTTCTGGTGGTTGCCAAATAGGGATTGGGCTTTGGTCTAAGAGATACCAATAGGTATTTGGTTTTAGATGAAAGTGAATGCCAATAGGGATTGGGCTTTGGATTTTCTGTGAATGCCAATAGGGATTGGGCTTTGGTGGTTTTTGTGAATGGTCAGGTACAGTTGACGCTGGAAAATGTTTTGTCTGGATACAAGGTTTATGTGTCTTGTCTGGATACAAGGTTGGAAAGTGTCTTGTCTGGATACAAGGTTTATTGTTGGAAGGTTAGGGAATGATTAACATAACTTCCCGACATTCGTCTTGAACTTGAAGGTTGACAAAACCTGCTTGAGTAGCCCTAAGTAGCTCTGAAGATATAGAGAGGAAAAGTTCCTTTGTTTCCAATCTTTCCCCAGCCTGTGGGATCTCTGTAAAAATCTTCCTCGAAAGGGGACATGAAATCTATGTATCCTGATGGTTTAAGATGAACTGCCTCAACATTTTGAACCTCAAAGAGGTGCTTCAGATTAATCGCCTTCTGGATAAGGATAACTTTTATGCTCTTAGGGAGGCCTGCCCCAGCATTGGAGTAATTTTGCCCCTGACTGGCTGATTATGAATGAGTGCCTCTGACTAACTGAACTTCGAGAGATTTATCGAATCTCGATCTGATTGCCCCAGATTTGCTGATTTATGAAGTAACGTCTTTGATTGACCTTCGAGAGATTTGATGAATCTCAACCTGGTTGTCCCAGATTAATTGGATCTTGGAATGGTTGACTCCCCTAACGAGATTATTTGTCACGACTTACCCCTGCTCAACAGAGTAATCAGGCACTTTGCATCTTATCTCGATCAAACTTTCCATTGTAGAAACTCTCATGATGTTAAGTGCTTACTCGCAAGTAAAACAATTCATTTTGAAAAGATAATATTAATGAAATGCATATGACAGTTTTGAAATCCAAGTCTGTTCACTGAAAAAAAGTTGTGACATATAGTGAATGAATCACTTATCAGAATTTCAAGATCAATGGTAAGAAAATCTTTTTAGGAGTCAATTTTGACGTGATTTTTTTTTTTACCGAAGTATGCTTTCGAAACAAACCTGTTTCAATTAGGTCTTTTAGACGGTTGTAACGTGGCTTGATTCATGGTTATAGAAATAAAGGATATAAGGCTCAAAGTTTTGTTTTAACCCACCCATTCTCCTTAATGTTCTCCATTCCTATGTTCAGCTAATTCGACACAAGCGCTCACCTTTCAAAGGTTGGATGACAAGAATGATGGTTTAAGGAAACCACAAGTTTTCGAAGTGACAATCACTCGCTTTTCGTCTTTGGTGTTTGGAGTCACACGACTTGTTCTTCATCATTTTTTTATTTCCCTATTTTTTCCTGGACGGACTCTTTTGGATATATGTTTTTCATTTCAAAGTCCAGCGGGATGCCCTAATTTTTGCCTAAGCCACTTGTTTTCAAGTTATCGACTTAGCAGGCTTCTTATTTTTCTTTTCTTTTTTGGGAACAAGTCGTGTGACGCCAGCTTGTCTGACTTTTTTGAAAGGGTTATGACTGCCTAACTCCTTGGCTGGTGACAGATAACCATTGTAAGTTATTTTTTGAGGTATGACCTCTACAGGTGTGATTGATCCTAGAACGGGAATACTCCTTACGCAACTCGGATGCTCGGTCAAATTAACTGACAACTACCCTGCCCCATGTTAAGATTAAGGGTTTTTCGTTTTCAAAAAGAAACTCCTACTACTAGGTTCAAAGGGGTTGACAAGGGATTATCTTCCTTATATCTCCGGTGTTTAGGGATTCAAAACAATGCATGTACATCATCAGCAGATGTTTTATTCAAAAGCATATAACCGGAAGTTTTTGCGTCTTTCAATTTCGTCATCCTCCCTCGGATTTCGCTTAAGCAAGCGTTTGACATCAATAAAAAGTATTGAGTGAACACGAATAGATTTAATCAAAACATGCATATTTATTTCATTATCATTATCAATCAAAAACAGACAAGTTCTACATATAAGTTCGCACTTTAACAAAAAATAAACTACAATTGCAAAGAAATGACATGATATAGATCGCCAGCTTCGGGGAACTAGGCATTCCAATCTTGATTTTCTATTGAACTAGCCATCTTCAAAATTTTCTTCGAAGTTAGTCTAATACTCTTCTGAACATCTGCTCTCGGTGAATTCCTCCATATCATGAACCGATAAATCCACATGATTGGATAAAGAAGGATTATTGATCTGAATACCCTGAGGTGTGATTGAGAATATATTGGAGTCAAGCAGAGTCTGAATCTTGCTCTTAAGCACCTTACAGTCTTCGGTCGAATGCCCCTGTGTCCCAGTATGGTAATCACAACGAGCGTTGACATCAAAACTTGGCGGATATGGAGGAATCACTGGATTAATCTCATTCGGCATTATCAACCCCCTTTTGATCAATTCTGGTAACATCTGACTGTACGACATTGGCAACTGAGTAAAATGCCTCTCTGGCTTCTTTGGTCTCTGTCGGGCATGCTGACGCGGTTGACGGCGGTATGACCGTTGACTCTGGAGGGGAAACAATATCTGATACAAAGACCCAGAAGATTGCTGACTCTGAACAGTTGAAATATCTGAAGACTGAATCTGAGGTATCGGGAATTCCCTAATGGAATTACTTTCTTTCTCCCTTTCCTTTTGAGAACTGGCAATTGATTCACTTTCATAAAGTGAGATGTCTGAGGTGTTTCGAATCCTTCCACTCTTGAGCCCACTCTCAATACATTCCCCAATTATTATCAAGTCAGGAAATTTTAACGCCCCATTACCAATCATCCTATCCAAGTAAGGACCTTGCAAAGTACCCATGAACAAGTTAACCAATTCTCTGTTTATAAGTGGTGGTTGAACGTGAGCAGCTAATTTTCTCCATCTCTGAACATACGCTCTGAAAGATTCATTGTCCGCTTTAGATAAGTCTTACAACCGCATGCGACTGGGAGTCATGTCGAGATTTTAATTGTATTGCTTCACGAAGGCGTTGGCTAGGCCCGACCATGATCGGATGCCATCACTCTTTAATTGCATGTACCAACTCAACGATGCCCCACTCAGACTGTCTTAGAAACAATGAATCATAAGCTTGTCGTTGTAGACATATGAGGTCATTCTTCTGCAAAACATCACTAAATGCTGCTTCGGACAACTATCCCCTTTGTACTTCTCAAAATTTGGTGTCTTAAACTTCGGAGGCATCACAAGGCCTGACACTAAGCACATGCTTGTAGCATTCAGATTAAGAGTATCATAACCCATTAGGGCGTCAAGCTTTTCCTCCAACAAACGATATATTCTCATAAACTCAACAGTCTGCGAGTCCTTAGGATTAATCTTTGGATCATCCCCTTTAAAATTTGGCACATAGAATGTGAAGTTCTAATAGTCTATGTCATTAAGAGAAGATGAATGTTTATCTCTGACAAGGGTACGCTCTTGTATAACTTAATCTTCAACAGAAATCTGTGCAGGCTGAGCTTGAGCAATATTGTTCACTGAAAGTGGAATGACATCCTTATTAACTGGAGTCCCCCGAATGTTGGCCTCTCCCCTTGTCATAGTTGCCATGGCTTCCATGAGCTGATCTAGCTGATTCTTCATCAATTCAAACTCTGCCTTGTAACAGTCGAATTTTGTTCTCCTGAGTTCATGATTCTTCCAAAATCTAATTCAAGTCCAATGCGAGTGTCGGGAAATCAACTGCGGGTTGGAAAAAAGATGGGTGAGCTCTCTGTTCTAGCTGAGGATGGATATGCACAAATGAGATGCTAATGCAATGCAAGATGCTAATGCAATGCAATATGCTAATGCAATAGACACGTGATCAAGGTACAGATCCTGCAAGATAACACGATAAGATATCTCTCACCTCGGGTGGGCAATCTACTGGTTTATAAGACGGCATCCCAAAGGCTTTAAACAAAGTCCTATGCACTAACCCTCAAAAAGTTTTCATTCATAATGACAATTTGTAAGACGATAATCTCTTCAAAGGATGAACACGTAGTTATGTCTTAATAACCTTCAGAATAAGGTTCTACAAAAGGTCCTCAGAGTCACGGACTCCCAGGTCGGAAATAAAAATATCATTACGACTACTCGTAAGACATAATCATCCCAAAGGGGCCTCATCTGAGCGGTGGAATTCAAACCAACTCAACGAGTCCTAAGTCTCGCAAATCAGAAAGAATCCACCTCCTAACTTAGTGTATACTAGAAAGCTTGGGTAGAAAGCTTTTATTCTTACAAACCATCCGAAATAAACCCAACAGGTAAGAGGAACACAACATAATAAACAATAAAGGAAATAAAACACAAATGCGACAAACAAACTATGTTTGGCTTGCTAGGTATCTCCCCAGAAGAGTCGCCAGCTGTCGCTACTCGAAAAAATGCAACGACGGAGAGGCGAGAACGGAAAGAAAGAAGAGTCACCATCGAACTTTATTTATCCCATGAGGGGAAGGGGAAACATTAAGAAAACCCCAAGATGAAACAGATTAGATGGTCTCGCAACCAAAAGAAAGGGTTCGGAAGCCGGTTATGCAAAGGGAAGGTATTAGCACCCCTCGCATCCATCGTACTCGATGGGAGCCATTTGTTTGTCTATGTGTGAAGATATCTGCAAAAAGATTATTGTTATAAAGAGTGTTCCAAGGGATAAAGAGAAAGGATAAAAATAGAGAAAAGAGAGAGAACAAGGGGAAAGAAAAGACTCGTTAGGACTTTGTGTTCCTAGGCCTACATATTCTCAACAGATATGAGAAAGTCAGAGTCAACGTAGTTCGGGAAACTATGGGTAATAGGGGGAAGGTTGCGCTCACCAAGACATCTCTGTCTTGTGCCTATGTATTCTCATCTGGTATGATACATCTGAGCAAACGTAGTTCGGGGAACGGTTAACTGGTGTTTTGGTGAATGATGCTAACGTGCGAGTTCTAGCAGTTAGGTGTATTGCAGCTCGCTCGTGGAGTCTTAGGCGTTACCTGTTTACGGTAGAACGGACGTAGCATATCTTTTTGAAACAGATTAATTTCGCATTCGAGGAAAGATGTCACATTTGATTTGTGGGAGTTTTTTCTTTAAGGGTGAAATAGGTCCTCAGATAGTAACCCCTTGCGGGTAGTACCCGATTCTTTATCTTAAAAGAATTATTATGAAAAGGTGTGGTGAATATAGTTACGTCTTCGTATTGAAAGACGAGTATTGAGACCACACACTCTACAGTGAGTATCCTGACACTCGGAGAGGAAGAAGTCTACACTCAATCCTCTCTCTTTAGTTCAATACTAAGAGGACTTTATTCTCTTATTAAAAGTGTTTTTGATCTTGAATGGTAAGTGTTTTACGACAGTGAATCCTAAAGGTAATGTCAAGCACTCGAGATAGGAGAAGACCTAAGCCTAACCACTCCACAACCATTCAAGTTTTATTATGAAAATATATTTGAAAACACACTTGGTACGAGACCAAGGTTTTAAGAGAAAAGTGAAAAGAAGTTTTGAAAAGTGAAGGTGAAATGGAGCAATATTCACAAACGCACTCGACGATTAAACAAAACTAAAACTGAAATCAAGAAAAGAGTTAGTCAAAGATTAGAAGGTAAATTAGTATATAAAAAATGAATCAAAGGTTAATTAACTAAATTCTAAACGAAGATTAATCCTAGGTTAAGATTAAAATTATGGTTAATTAATAGAAATTAAACAAAAATTAAATCTAAGTTAATTAAGATTAAATTCTAATCTAATTCTAAATTAAAATTTAAACTAATACTAATATTAATTAAACTAAACTAATCTAATTAATATCCTAATAATCTCTAATAAAATCTAATTCTAAAGTTCATATCTAAACGCAAAATTAATATCTAATAATAAAAGAAAAACCAATTAATCAATTAGAAAAATTAACTAAAGACTAATTAAAACCAAAACCAATCTAATTAGAAACTAAAAAAAAAACAGGGGGTGCAAAAGAAGCTTGGGTGTGTGGGCTCTGTATGCTAGGCCCATGCTGAAAAGAAGAAAAAACAAAAATAACCTAAATCAGCAAGAGAAACCCTGCCCTTCGTGCTATCTCAATTCATTCGACCAAACGCCCAGGAATTGTAAAAAAAAATATCAACACCTCTCTCCAAAACACGGAGCTGTTGATCGATAGGAGCACACCCATAAGCAACAACAATCTTCACTCTTGATTGATAAGCAAACTTGTTTGCTTCAGCATGTATTTGGTATGATAACTCCCTAGTTGTAGATAAGATGAGTGCAGTGGGGTACGCAACATCGGAACCGCCCCCACGTGGCATAAAAGCCAACTCAAAGCCTAAACAATCTTTCATAATCCCAGATGTAATCGGAAAACAAAACACCGCCATTTTACCCGACCCAGTCTGAGCACAAGCCATAAGCTCTCTCCCTGCAACAACAATGGGGATCACGTAACGCGGAACGGAAGTAGGTTTCACATAGTTACATCTCTCAATATTTTTCTTCAAATCCAAATGAAGTTCGGTTTAAACAAAGACATTCACTGGCGGAGGCGCGTTCTCATCGGCGGCCTCAACGGGGATAGATTCATACGCTTCGAAATTCACAATGACGCCATTTGCTGGCTCAATGTGGGGTTCAATTCCTTGCATTTGGATATGGTGTAATCTCACTTTCTCCTCATCTTAATGTCTCTCTGTGTTGGGATTTTATTGAAGGTTTGAAGATTTTATGGTGGTGGTTTTATGGACTTATGAAAAAGGTAAGAAGGTGATGTTATTGTGTTGAGAAGAAGTGATTAATGATGGATGGATGTAGAAAATGCAGTAGCATAGTGGTGGATGGTGTCATGCGGTTTGTGATGGATGATGAAAGTATTGAGTTTGTAAGAGAAGTAAGGTTGTTGTTTAAAGGTAACCGAGTAAGTTGATGAGTCCTTAAAATGGTGAAGTTATTTTGTAGTATGTTGTGGCTATTCACAGTGGATAGGTGAAGTTGTGTAGATGACCTTTTTTGAGGTTGAAGTTATGATGTTTTTTAATAAAGTTGTAGTGAAGGTGGAAGATAATGGTGTAGTGTTGGTGTTGCGGCTGTTTGTTGATTGAAGTAAACGAACAGTGGCGGTGCGAAAGTTTAAAATTGGTATATGTTTTAAAAAAATGGGAGATAGAGTGAGTGAGTATTTTATGGCAGTAAGCTACTTGAGAAAAAACGAGATTCATGCAAAGATGGCCAAGTAGTTGGAAAAAAATGGGACCTTTTTTCTCCACTGAAAAACGACGCCTCTCTCCCTTTTTCTAGGTCAAGACCTTGTCTTCTTTTTTTTCATCATGGACATGGGCCTTGGCAAAACAATAGTGGGCCTCTTGTTTTTTTTATTCTTGTTGGAATCATGACAATGTAGGTTTTGAAAAAAAAATAGAACTAAATTAATTAAAACAAATTAAATTAATTAATAGAAATAACAATTAAACCTAAATTAAAACCTAATTAAATTTAAATGAATACAAATGAATAAATGACTAAAAAACTTCTATTTTAATGAAATAAATTACTACTAATAACCTAATACTAAAAAAGCTAAATAAAAATCCAACTAATCTAGACAAATCAAAATTAAACCTAAATTAACAAAAGACTATTAAAATTAAATCACAAAATGCAACGAAATGAAAAGCGAATGAAAGGGTCGAATATCGAAATGCTTGAAAGTGAGAAACTAAACGCACCAAAATTATCAGCATGGAATAAACCACCAGGAAGAATACGACGTTCGTCCAATTTCGAAATAAGACTTATCCGTCAAAACTGTTTAAACTGTCCAAAATGCGAACAAAACGATTGTAATTCTGATAAATTCATTCCGGCTGATAACATGGACAGTAAGCGAGAAATGTTGACCTAGATGATATGTAGAAGAGTGCGAAACAAAAACCAGTTAAAGTTAGGAAAAGCTAAGGCAAATTTTAGGGTGCAACACCTCTAAAGTGATTTCTAATGTGATCAATTATGAGGAAATTGGAGAAATCCCAGAAACTTTTGTTAGGAACATTATCTTTCTACTTGGCTTATCTTTGTAGATCTATCTAATACAACAATGGTATCAAATCTTTGTCCTGATGTTGTTGTTTGGAATCAGACTCTGAATTCAAACTTACTTCCTAAGGATAAGGATTTAGACTTTGTGGACCCTATTGAAATAGATCTGCTTCTACTTCTCCATTCAGGCTTGCAGATTGATCTTCCTCAAGTTATGTTTGACTATTTGAAGAAGACTTTTTCTTCTTTTAACAAGGGGAAGACTTTCTTTAATCCTTTTGGACGAGTTATTTCAGAATTACTTGTTCAGTAGGGAGTTATCATAAGTTCATAGATTGATTTGTCTAAAATATGGAGAGATAAGTTTGAAGCTATATATGAAAGATTCTGATGTTAGATTTCTGCACAGTTATGCCTTGTAATTGTTAGAACCTTTGTATTAAGTTAATCTTATCATTAATTTAAAGTTTGTTCATGTTGTTGTTTAGTTAACTATTGATTATAGTTATTTATGGTTGTTCAAAAGTATTGGGAGTTAGAACTTAATATTTGTAACTTTTATCATTAATAAGATAGGAGGTATTACAAATTATTTAGATATTCTAGTTTTTTGGATTGGCTCTAAGGTATTCCGTAGGATCATCTAACATGTCCAAATTAACTAAGTAATCTTGCCATTCTTCCTTGGAAAACTCCAAAGCCTCCTTTCTCAATTGATTTCTATGTTTGGACCTAGAAGATCTTATTCTTCTGTGTATTTTCAAAAAGGATGTTGAAGAGGTGAGAACTTCTGAAGTCATCTGCTTGTTAGTAGATCTTTCATTTGGTGCTTTGCTTTCACTTGCCTGAGTTGCTGCATTTAGTTTTTTTTTAAATCTCTCTTTGGAACCCAGATTTGCTTCTGTTTGTACATCTTGGTGTTTTGAGGATTAAGTGATTATGAAAGTAAGCCTTCTATAAGTCCTTATATAGACGTGTTACATACATTGTTCCAAGTATCTGTTGTGTTAATATTGACTAAGTCTTATTAATATCTTAAATGACATATCTTGGAAATGTTATCTAACGATCTAACCTATTAAAAGATTATTTAACAACTAAGAATTTTATACTTGACTTGTTTAACTGTCATTTTTGGTGTCAGTTTTACTTCATTAATGTCTTTGAGTAAATCTAAAGGAAGTTATTGAAAGTATTTGCGTGCAATAAACAAAATTTGGTTAAAAAGATACTTTTTCATTAATTGAAGCAGATGATTACAAAACATTGATTCATAAGGAAATGTTAATTCTTAGTATAGGTCCATATCTAAGTCATCCTGAGTCTTATAACGATAACAATTGTCATAGCCTATGTCTAACTCATCTTCATCAATATCTTCATCTCCTGCCTCTGGGATTAAACGGTAGAACAACTTGTTGAACTGTCTTCTTTTCTTTGATCTCTTCATTATCTTTCTTATGGGCTTTATCACAGCTTCTGATAAACCTACTGATGTAGGTTGTGTTGGAGCTGATGACATTGCTTCTTTAGAAGTGAGTCTTACAAAGGGAACATGACAGTGCTAGATGATTCAGAAACAATTTGTTTCTAAACATTATGGACATCTTGTCTCGTAGAGCTTTGGGAGATTTCTATTACTATAGAAGTCTTATGACTCTCATCTCATGCCTCCATGACTATGTTGGATGTTGATGAAAATGAACTAGGTTTGGATTGCTTTTATAATTACTTCTGAGCAACTCAAACATCTGATTTAATCCTGTTTGAGTCTTGGAACAGTAACGACCACTAAAAATTTAAGGCATGCACTATACAATCCTTAATGACCCCATTTTACTTAATCGTTTTTCAATTCCTTGAAAATTGATCTTGTAATGGTGATCTGTAATGCATTTATGAATGTAATTATTCTTCTTCTCTTTTGATTTTCTTTTTGATGTGACAAAAGGGGGAGAAATTATGGTAAATATTTAATTATAAACTGAACCCATTGAGTACCTGTTCATTTGTACATATTGGCCATTTATAACTTTGTTATTTGTATTTCTGTTTTTATAGTTATCTTTCCCAGGCGACACATTTTAACTTTCTTGTACATAGAAGTAAGAAGAAGCTTACAAACCTCAGCCTTAGCCTATCAAACTTAGAAGGAGCTTACAAAACTTGTATTCTGATGTTTCTAAAGGAAGTTAAAATATTATTTTTTGTTTTCTTAAATATGGAACTAAGGGGGAACTTACAAACCTCAACCTTGGAACTATTTGACACATGGAGAGCTTACAAACCTTAGTCTCTGATGTTACTAAGAAAACTGAATTACTTTTTCCTGAGAGTAGTACCTAATATGATGTCTACAGAACTCTGCTTTGGACAATTAGACTCTGGGGGAGCTTAAAAACCTCATACCCTGATGTTGCAAAGAAAATTATAACTGCCCAACATTGTCCTTTAAATACTTGTGTTTGTCATCATAAAAAAGGGGGAGGTTGTTAGAACAAGATTTGTTCATGACATATTTTTCTCAGGTTTTGATGATAATAAAGTATTAAAAGAATAATGATCTATTTTTTTATGTGTTACATGTGTATAGGTTCTTATACTTGTAAATATTATTATCAGAATTTGTTCTACATTAAGCACACTTTGAGAGTTGCTGCATTGCTAGCTTCTTGTGGCAAAATTTGAAGAGCACTTGTTAACTGATATCTAGCGAAGACTCTAGAGATGAAGGTCCCAACATCAAAAGAAACAACATTATTGTCTCTACACTTAGTGAATGCAAATTGGCTTCTGGTACCATTCAAAGTTGGTGATAAAGCTGAAGCTGTCCGTACTGCAGAAAGCAAGTTGTATTGTTAAATCAGTTTGTCAGCTAGAGTCTATAGATTGTAAGACTCAAGAAATGTTGAGATGCTTTATAGGTATCTACTCTTAAAGGCTCTAATAGTACAAAATCTCTTATAGACTCAAAGGTTAAACATGTTATACATTGAATTAAGATCTTTCGATGTATCTATCTTCAACGGCTCTTGTACTATGGAGTAACAACAGAGACTCTTGATTAAGTTACCTCCTCAACGACTAGTTTCTAAAAAGACTATAAATATGGCTTAAGGTTCAAGCTGAATATTTAACAAGGATCAACCAGAAGAAGGAGTAACAAGATCAGCAATTATCAACTCAATGTATATGCAGATTTTTCTGATGTAGGTTGTAATTGTAAAAGTCTTAAGATTTCTTACACATTGTATATCTTAGAAATCTTAAGAGATTTAGGCCTTTGTTATGGTTATTTCCCGTACCTCTGATACTTGTATCATGTACCTCTGATACATTAAGCATACTTGTATGATGTATACCTTGATCTATTGAGCTTGTTCAGCAATTTAAATAAATGTCTTATGTCATTGGGATACAAGCAAGGAAGTTTCAAGCCAAGATGCTTAAGCCATGTAAGTCTCTTGCTATGTGTTTGGGCTATGAAAGTCTTAATTAAGTGGATTGATTGAGCAGAAGTCTTGTATCATTTGGACGCAAGCAATGAAGTCTCGAGCAGAGATGCTTAAGCCATGTAAGTCTCTTGCTATGTACTTGAGTAGTGAAAATATTAATTAATTATATCGATTGAGTAGGAAAGTCTTGAGCCAATGTGGATTGAGCAGGATAGCTCGGTTAATGAAATTTGGAGCAGTAAGTTTTTACCAGGGAGGCGTAAGCGGAGCCTCATTTCATGGGACCTTGAGTAGAGGTCTTGGGCCTGAGGGGCTTGAGCAAGAATGCTCGTTACATGGACTTAGAGCAGTAAGTCTTGACTCGAGGGGTGTAAGTAGAGAGGCTCGTTTCATTGGGATTTGAGCAGAATTCTTGGACTGAGGGTCTGAGCAAGGAAGTCTTGGGTTCATGATACCTGAGCAAGAAGTCTCGAGTGAGGAGCTTGAGCAGAGGTCTTGAACTTTGGGTCTGAGCATTTGTAAAGTCTTATGTAGAATGCATATGCGATTGTAATCATGTTTTAATTATAGTGAACATATCTTGTGAAGCAAAGGGTCTGGACTACTCTTAGTTAGGGGAAGAACCAGTATAAATATTTGTGTCTTCTGCTATTATTTATTTGCTTCTGTTAACATTTTGCTGCAAATGATTAACTACAATATGAACACCAGTTTAGATTCTAAACTCTGATCATATGCAAACTAAGAAAACAGAAAACACAATTCAACCCCCCTTCTTGTGTACTTTTCTCACCTTCAGCTGTGATGAAGCCAAGAAGTAAGTCTATGAAAAGATCAAGGAGAAGAAGGTTCAACAAGATGTTTTACCGTTCTGTTATCCCAAAAGCAGATGAGGAAGATATTGATGAGGATGAACCAGAAATTGACTATGGCAACTACTGCTCATACAAGGAAAAAGATGACTTAGATTTAAATCTATTCTAAGAACATACAATTCCTTTTGTAAAAATATTTTGTAATTCTTTAGTCCTGATTAACGAAAAAGTTTTTGAAGATGCATGAGGGCTATGGAGAATTGAATGTTGTACCCAGGCATACTAAGTGTATCTGACATCACCCCTGAATCTTCACGTGAGAAAAATGCTAGGGGTTTTGATTATTGTACTCAAATGAGAAAATCATCTATGATAACACCCAAGGATCTTCAAGACAGACATCAACTTCATTGGTTGTTCCCCGGTCCGCTGCTATGAGCATACAGGTTATCGGTGACCTAAAAAGGCGATAAGGCAGAAAGCAGAACAACAAGAGTAATATATATATATATATATATATATATATATATATATATATATATATATATATATATATATATATATATATATATATATATATATATATATATATATATATATATATATATATATATATATATATATATATATATATATATATATATATATATATATATATTTCACTATTATATAATTAATTTACAAATACATTAATTAAATCTTGTGGCCAGTCACAAGTGTATATTGAACGCTCAATCTCTGATGCGTTGACCTGGTGAATTGGTGATAGGTTGACCTCAAGAGCGAGCCCTAGGTTGGCAAGACATCTAACCTCTATTGTGTACGTTCGAATCTAGTTTCCATGTTGAAGTGGATGAGCATCTTGACGATTGACAATTCTAGAGAATCAGGCCCTTAACTAGGGATGATGTTCGGTCTCTGTTGTGCATGTATGGTTCTAGTAGTTGGGTTAAGGTGCAACGATTTACTTGGGTTTGGTGCTTCTTTGATACATTCAGTATGCTTGTGTAACCCGGGGCTGAAGGGATCCTGATTGGCATTTATAGTAACCAAAGATCTTTTGACATACTTCTGGCTTTGTAGCGTGTAGAATCTCCCGGATAGTTGTTCCTCGGTATACCCTTTCTGATGCAAGCCACCCTTCTTCCTAGCTTGCATCTCGGCGACCCTTCTAACTATTCTTTGGGAATAGAGCCATGATGCTATAGACCTTTCCAGTCGAGAAATCCATGTGGCCCTTCCTTACTCTACCGGTCAGGCGTCTATCTAGCCGCTTGATCACCTGATTTTACCCAACATCCGAGAATACCCCCTCATATCACAACTTCTTAATCATTCCACGGTCCTAAAGTCATATTGGCTGTCTGGGGCCGGGTCTTTGTCATTAAGATGACGGGACATCTGATGTAAGACTTTTACAATGATGAGACATACGACGTTAGTCAGCCATGGTAGTATTGGTGACGCCTCATCTCTTGGAGGTAGTTTCTTCTATTCTTGTCTGGGCTTGAGGTGGACTCTGGCTTGAATTTAACAACATATACTTAAAGGTGCGCTTGGCAGGGGCCGACCCATAACTTTGCCCAGCTGAGGGGAAAATGGGACTTGATCGGTCCCAAATTTGTGAATTTAAATATGGATATGAAGGTGTCCACCGATCGACTTTCCAAAGATCTTGAGACTGATAATTTTGATTGACCGGAATTTCATCAAACTAGATCTTGACCCCAATGTATCTTCTGGAGTTATTCCACAGAGGTTTGGAGTTGGCGTAACCACCTATTTGGCGTCAGATTGGAGTTCAATGGCTCCAAACTAAACAAATATGAGATTTTGGATTCTTGAGACTTTGATTTCTCTGCCTGAGACACTTTCGAAGTTCAGATATGAGGATCAAACGTGGATTCATAAAAATCATAAGAATCAGATGTCGATTCCCATGGACGATGCCACTATTCCATTGTGTTGCACCCCAAAATTTGCTCAACATCTTTTACCTGGTTTATGTTAGACTATGGCACGAATCTAGAAGGGGGGGGGGGGTTGAATAGATCCCCAATTAAAATTTGAGTCGGCGCTACCAATTTAAAATTGGTTTTAAAAATGTTTTAAGGGCGGAAGCGGCCGAGGAAAATTATAGTCTAAAACGAACGGTTATTGGAAAACCGGATATACGTAAGCCTATGGATTTATGACAATTCGGAAAAATAGAATCACAACACAAACTATGCTTATCAATTATTTACTTCAGTTGTAAGATTACCTAGTTCTAATGATTCAAAATCAAACCAAAACTAGATACACAAGTAAGATAATTTTGGTTCAAGCAATATGTCAAACACTTGGTGTGCAAAGACACTCCAAGTGATGTTTATGTTGAGTAAGTGATTTCAATCAGCCTAGTACAATGTTTTTTTGTACGTTAGAGTTAAAAACAAAGTTTTAATCTCTTACTCAATTGATATCACAATTTTGACAATAGAGCTTACACAAAAATTACTTATTTGAGCTATAACGAAAATGCTGAAAATAAAGAAGACAAGTAATTTGGTGAGGCAGTTCCCCCGTCGTCCTCGCTTCGGGGTATGTCTGCCCTCAATTCTAAAACTAGAATTGAGATATATTGAATAGATATCACCTGTTTGAATGAACAGTTTATACAAGGATTAAGCAGCAAAATTACAACAAAAATCTCAATGTGTTGAAAGTTGCCTTCACTTCTTGCCCCTTGATTCAAGATGAATCAAGTTCTTCGATTTGTGTTGATGGACCTCCGACTCCATCCACCTTATTGAAGAACACGTTGTTGTTCAAACCTTTGGCTCCGGCTGATCTCAACAGCACCAAATCGAACCCAAGATCTTCCCTTCAAAATCACCGAAACCGCTACTAGACTTGTGAAGACCACCTCTTCACAATCACCTTCGCTCGATTGATCGTTGATGAAGAATATCGTCCAAAAACCCCCAAAATTCGAACCAATCTTGGAGGGCAAAACCCCAATGGTTTTATTCAAGAAATAACCTGTCGCAATCTTCAACCCGAGATTGATTCTCCAATCTGAGCCTCGAACCTTATCACCTTGAATCTCTCACAAATGCATTTCAAAAATGATTGTGTGTAATTGAAATGTTGAAGATGAAGATGATGAATCTTGGACACCTATTTCACTCTTTCTTGTTTTTGAACACATGAATCAAAAGAATATCAAATGTTAGTAGACACAAGTGTTTAAGCAAGTATATATAGTGCCAACAAAATTCAGGACATAACAGTATTTCAAATATGAGAGGGAACAAATTTAAAACAGTTTTTCCGCGTGAACGGTCGACCATAACAGGTCTGTGCATCGACACATGGCCTGTGATGTTTTGAATTTTTGGAAATTTCATCAGTGTGCGTCGACCATACAGTCGGTGTGCGCTGACCCGTTGAAATTCTTTTCCTTTGTGCGCCGACCCTATGGTCGACCAATGCTTTTATGTGTTGACCCGCTAGAATATCATTCCTTCATGCGCTGACCCTATGATCGACGCATGCTTTGTGCACTGACTGATTTTCCCTTTTTCTGATGGATACGCCGACCCTATGGTCGACCCATGTCCTACAAGCCTGCAAAATTTCATTAGTTTGAAGTTTTTCATGCCTTTAGTCATGATTGCATTTTGTCAACTCAAAGTATATTCATTTTAGAAAATTTAAGACAAGCAAAAGGAGAATATGATGGGTGATATGTTGCATCTGGTTTAGTGGATCTAGAACTCATACTTTCCAGTCTATCCTGGGAATTTGTCATCATCGAAACCTGCATTTACCAATGTCTTGCAGATTTGTGTGATATGTGGCGATTTTCCTCCACAATCTCCCCCTTTTTGATGATGACAACCTGTATACAGTTAAAACACCAAATATGCAACGTATACACACAAGTATACACAAGCTCCCCCTTTCTTTTGCACTATAAGGCTGTAGAACAACAACCATCAAATGTTGTTAATATCCTGAACTGTTAATATCCTGACTTGGCTTTGGTGTTTGCTTGCTACATTGTCTTCTCCCCCTTTGACACCATCAAAAAGAGAAGAGGAACGCATCAAATAACAGAGTACAGACAATAGGTGATAGTTAATTACCAAACTTCACACACAAGCATGATAATGAACAAAAATCTTGAATTAATAGATAATGACGAACACATGTAATGAAAGTTCTGGCACAGATAATACAAAACAAATGAAAAGTACGCAGACTAAAACATATAAGCAAATATGAAATATGCAACTATGAATCTAATAACCACGACCCCGTCCTTATCCTCTCCCTCGGTATGCAGCATCTGGATTGTGGTAAGGATCCGAGAAGTCCAAAAAGGCTTCGACGGACATGTTGAGATGACTAAGAGCGTTGGTAATTTCCCAATCTTGTCGCTCATGTGATTCAACCAGAGAGTCAATACGGGCGTCCATTCGAGTAGAAAAAGAATTGAACCTTTCATTTTGGGCATGGAGGTCAGCTCTAATCTGCTCCATCTGAGTGTCTTGACGCCTTATGAAGTTTTGTTGTTCTAACTGCATTGACTGCATCATAGTAATGACTTCAAAGTTATCTAAAGGCGGAGGAGGTGATGAGTGCTTAGAGGGTTGGTAGTCTTGAGGGTAGCCGTGATATGGGTCATAGAATCTACCCAAGGTAGTCCAGCCTGTATATTGCCAATCGCCCAGCCTTGATTTGTAGAATCGCCTTCTTGTTCTTCTGATTGATATGAGTACTGGACCCAATCGGTATTTGTAGCCGTATCATGGATTGGAGATTGATGATAATCTTGAGTCCCATAGATAGGTTCTGGTATCTCTGCATCTGTGTTGTCTTCTGCATCGTCTTCTTCACCTTCCTCTTCACTTTCTTCTTCACCTTGTTCGTCGCTTTCTTCTTCACCCTGCTCTTCACTTTCTTCTTCATCAGAATCGTTATCAGGAATCGGAGGAATATTAGCCCGTCGGACAAATCTGTATGAACGACGTTCAGCACACCAAAAATACCCCATCATTGCAAGGGTTTTGGTGCTAAATTCTTTATCTGGGGAGACTGATACACATGGAAATGTTGGATACACAACATTCGCAGCAGCAAGAATTTCTGAGATGAACGACCCATAGGCTAAAGCAGTGCCTCTACTTGAGTCTCTCAGAGCAAACATCCTGCTAGCAATATAGTAAGGCCAATTTATTTTGATCCTATTTTGCAGAATGTAGATAAGATGTACCTCAGCTTGTTTACACGCGACAGACCACCCTTCTTCGGTCGTAGAATACGAGCGACAATCCACTGAAGGATTCGCTCCCCTGTATTGAGTTTCCCGGCTGTGACCGATCGAGGAAAAGCATCGCTGTTGACAATTGCCTCTGGATAAGGTCGTTTGAGCATTCCATTCAGAGCCCTCTTATATTTATAACTCGGCACCGTACGAGTGTCAGTTACCTCATGGAGAGGTGGTGCATCAGCATCAACAGTCATATCAAAATATTTGTTCCATACTTCAGAATTGATATTAACCAGTCTATTTCCTACAGATGTGTGAAAGTGCTGGTCTTGAAAGTTACCTCGCATATTTGTGTAAAACACTCTGACCAAATCTTCACTATACTTTGCATTACATTCCAAGAAATTGACGAACCCTTGAAAGTCCAATAGGGACAGAAGCCGAGTGAGATGCAAGCGCTCACTTGTTGCATGGTAGAAAGCATGCTATGGAACTATGGCCCTTTTGCTGAGACTTTTGTTGAAGTTTTCAACCGCAGGAGGATGAACAAGAGAAACAGCAGTAACCGGAACGGAAGCAGAGGATGAAGATGCTCTTGATCTCTTACCGGTAGTTTTGGGAGAGAGAAAGCCATTGATGAAGAGTTTTGGAGTAGTTTGAAGAGGAACTTTGAAGAAAAAAATATGGGAATAATGTTGGAGAAGAGGAATGCTTGGGTCTTTAATAGAAGAAGATGTTAGGGTTTTTGGGAAGAGGGAGGAGACAAGGAGACAATTTAGGTGACTAGATGCAATTCACAAGATGAATGTCATGTCAAAACATCACAACACATTTAATGCAGGGAAGAGGGAAAGTGGAACGGTTTTCAAACGAGAAAATTTCTGGGTTTTCAAGCGAGCCGTCGACCATAGCCCTGCATGTGTCGATGCATACTGTTCAGTTTTTGATACTTTTGAAAAATTTACAGCATGCGTCAACCATTTTCCTGTTTAGGTCGACTCAAACCTTCAAAAAACTCAAAATTTTCAATTCCAAGTTATGCAGAATGTCACACTTGCCTATTTATCATGCCTATTCATCTTTTCACAATATGACATGCATTCAACACACATAGTATCAACCATCAACAGTCATATCCATATATAAGTTCCATGATTGTAGAACGATATAGATGTTTTCAAGTCATGAATGCTAAGAGAGAGAAGAAAAAGAAAGAGAAATGAGCAATATCACCTCTATACGAACTACTCTAGTTAACCACAGATTTGTACTTGCAACAAACTCAAAGCGATTGTTAGTGGTACAAAAACATAGTTGTTATTGGTACAAAAACGTAGTTGTTAGTGGTACAAAAAACGTAGCAATTGTTAAACCCGATCAAAAATATCGAGAATACCAAGCTCTCGACGGATATGAAAGAAGGGCTCATTGGCTAGCGGCTTTGTGAAAATGTCCGCTAGTTGGTTTTTAGTATCGACGTGCTCAAAGACAACGTCACCCTTCTCTACATGGTCCCTAAGAAAATGGTGTCGAATTTCTATGTGTTTAGTACGCGAGTGTAACACTGGATTCTTGGTAAGATTTATAGCACTAGTGTTGTCACAAAATATTGGAATAAGTTCTAGTTTCAAATTAAAGTCCAATAGTTGTTGTTTAAGCCATAAGACTTGCGCACAACAACTACCGGCGGCTACGTATTCCGCTACGGCGGTTGACAGAGCAACAGACACTTGTTTCTTGCTGTGCCAACTAACCAGAGAGTTTGAAAATAGGTGACATGTACCACTGGTGCTTTTCCTATCTGATTTGCAACCGGCAAAATCAGAATCAGAGAAGCCTACCAATGAACAATCATTACCCTTAGAATACCACAATCCATACTTCGGAGTACCAGATAGGTATCGAAGTATGCGTTTGACAGATTTTAGGTGGGATTCCTTAGGACATGATTGGTATCTGGCGCACATACACACGCTAAACATAATGTCGGGACGCGAAACAGTGAGATAGAGAAGTGAGCCAATCATACCTCTGTACCTTTTTACCTCAACATCTTTGCCACTTTCATCTTTACTCATGTTTGCACAAGTTGGCATAGGGGTGTCTATGGCTTTTGCATTTGCCATGTCAAATCTCTTGAGAAGATCCAAACAATATTTTGTTTGGCTCACAAATGTTCCTTCCTTCAGTTGCTTGATTTGTAACCCGAGAAAATATGTGAGTTCACCCATCATACTCATCTCGAATTCACCCTGCATAAGCTTAGCAAACTCTCTTACGAGATTCATGTTAGTGGATCCAAATATGATATCGTCAACATAAATTTGTACAAGAATTAAGTGTTTTCCTTGACGTTTAATGAAGAGAGTAGTATCAACCTTTCCTCTTGAGTAGCCTTGATCAAGTAAGAATTTGCTTAGTCTCTCATACCAAGCTCTAGGAGCTTGTTTAAGACCGTACAAAGCTCTTTTCAATTTATAGACATGATCAGGATACTCATGAGACTCAAAACCAGGTGGTTGAGCAACATAGACTTCTTCATTTATAAACCCGTTAAGGAATGCACTTTTGACGTCCATTTGAAATAACTTAAAATCTTTCGCACAAGCGAAAGCAAGTAGAAGGCGTATAGCCTCGAGTCGGGCAACCGGCGCATAAGTTTCCTCATAGTCGATGCCTTCCTCTTGGTTATACCCTTGCGCGACTAAACGCGCTTTGTTACGAGTTATTACTCCGTTCTCGTCCAGTTTATTTCTAAACACCCATCGGGTGTCGATTACTCGATGACCTCGTGGAGGAGGGACAAGGTCCCAAACCTCATTTCTAGTAAAC
The DNA here is from genome assembly GCA_963859935.3 of Lathyrus sativus. NCBI lineage: Eukaryota > Viridiplantae > Streptophyta > Magnoliopsida > Fabales > Fabaceae > Lathyrus > Lathyrus sativus. The sequence goes on from OZ012739.1 coordinate 522,254,886, forward strand.
TGATTCAGTTCCTCCTGCATTGAAAAATACCAATGTTCATCGAGTAGGGCTTCCTTAGGGTTTTTAGGTTCCATCTGTGACACGAAAGCGAAGTAATAACAGAAATTACTTAGCTTAGCTCGAGTTGTTACACCCTTTGTGTTGTCTCCAATAATGTTTTCAATTGGATGGTCTTTAGATGACTTCCATTTTTGAGGAAGATCTTCGTTTGAAGGTGGATGAACTTCCTCTGTTGCATCACGGTGTGCATCCTTATCCTCCTCAATTTTGGCTTTGTCAGGTTGATCAATCCCCATCTCGCCACTTTTGAGTATGTCTTCAGTGGATGTACCTGCACCATGAACAACACTATCCTTTCCGACATTTCTCGGGTAGGACTCATCAAAGGTAACATGCACAGACTCTTCTACAGCAAGTAATCGTTTATTATATATTCTATATGCTTTACTCGAGTGAGAGTATTCGAGAAAGATACCTTCATCGGCTTTGGAATCAAATTTGCCCAAGTTTTCCTTTCCATTGTTTAATACAAAACATTTACATCCAAACACGTGCAAGTGAGAAACATTTGGCTTTCGCCCTTTTAAGAGTTCGTACGGTGTTTTGTTTAGAATGGGGCGAATAAGTACCCTATTCAAAACATAGCACACCGTACTAATGGCGTCGGCCCAAAAATATTTAGGTAAACCACTTTCGTTAATCATTGTTCTTCCCAATTCTTCTAAAATACGGTTTTTGCGCTCCACAACCCCGTTTTGTTGAGGAGTGCGTGGAGTGGAGAAGTTATGATCAATACCATGGTTACCGCAATATTCTTCAAATAAGTGATTTTCAAACTCACCTCCATGGTCGCTCCTAATGGACACTATGTTTGTATTTAACTTATTTTGGGAAAGCTTAGCAAACTTTTCGAAAGCGGCGAATGTATCACTTTTACTTACTAAGAAGATGGTCCAACAAAACCTAGAAAAGTCGTCCACTATTACAAACCCGTAATAGTTTCCTCCTAGACTTTTGATCCTAGACGGCCCAAACAAGTCCATGTGTAGAAGTTCAAGAGGTCTCGTTGTTGAAATTATCTTTTTGGATTTAAATGAGATCCTCGTTTGCTTCCCTTTTTGACAAGCATCACAAAGGTGATCCTTGGTGAATTTTATTTTGGGAAGTCCTAAGACTAGGTGTTTTGAGACTACCTTATTGAGTAAGTCAAAATTAACATGCGCTAAACGCATATGCCATAGCCATGAGTCTTCACTCATAGTTATGAGGCATTTGTCGCTTGTTAATGATACTTCATTTAAGTCAAGCATATATACATTGTTTACTCTAAAACCATTAAACATATTCTTCTTATCATTTTCATGCACAATTTTGCAACAATCTTTTGAAAAGGATACATTGTATCCTTTGTCGCACAATTGGCTAATGCTAAGCAGGTTATGTTTAAGGTTTTCGACAAGCAATACGTTGGAAATCATAGTAGAGGTAGGATTACCTACACTACCTTTACCTAGTATTGCTCCGCGGTTGTTATCACCATAAGTTACATACCCTTTCTTCTTAGCCACAAAGTCTATGAATAAGGATATGTCTCCAGACATGTGTCTTGAGCACCCACTATTGAGAACCCATCTTTTCTCGGCGGTCTCGACACATTTCACCTGTCAAAACATAATTAGCACAAGGAGGTACCCAATGGCATATTGGGTCCTAATAGGTTAGCGACAAAATGGTTGCTTTTGGGCAACCATTGGTAGATGCCTTTAGGAACAAGAAATCTCCTAAACCGACATTTACCAATGGAGTGTCCTTTCTTGCAACAATATAAGCAAGCAAAATCAACTTTAGAGATACTTTCACTTGCTTGATCCCTAATTACATATGCATATTTTTGGTATGGGTTAATCATAATTTTTCTAAAATCCTTTTTATCAATAGCAAATGTAACTTTAGGTTCAAGTGCCTTGTTTAATTTGGCCTTGAGGTTTCTAACCTCACCTTGCCAAATATGACAAGTATCACACCCGAAATTGAAAGGATTTCTATCGTCTTTACAATCCGATTCATTGCCTTTCACAATGGAAGCCTTAAGGTCCTCTAATTTCTTTTCGGACTCTTTAACTTTATGCTCTAAATACGTAAAGATTTTCTTATTAGAAGCAAGTTTCTTGAAGGCTTCAACTGCTTCATTATGTAAGGCATGAAATGCGGTTTGTAATTCTGAATGCGACATATTTGAGGACTTATCATATTTAGAGTGACGTACCTGTTTTTTCTTATTTTTATGATTGGCGGAGAGGCATAGATTCACAGACTCTTCTTCATCACTAGAGCTTTCATCAGAGGAGGAAGAGTCGCTGTCACTTTCCCATGCTATGTACGCTCTCCTAGGCTTTGATGCTTTCTTGTGTGATTTTGATGATTCCTTGTCCTTTCCCTTTTTATTCATTGGACAGTCCGGTTTGTAGTGACCGGGATTTCCACACTTGTAGCACGTCCCTCTAGTCTTTTTACCTTTCGAGTCATCATCCTTGGAGTGTCTCGATTGTTTCCGGAAGTTTACCAAGTTTTTCTCAGAATGTTGGATGCCGTTCTTTCTCACGTAACGGTTATACCGTTTAACAAACAACCCCATATCTTTGTTTGTGTCCTCTTCTTCTTCGTCGCTCGAGGAATAATCATGTTGCTCTTTTGCTTGAGACTTCGAGGAGGAAGTCTTGAGAGCTATCGATTTCTTTTCACTCACCTTCGTTTTGTCTTTCTTTTCCATCTTTTCGCGTTGGTCTAAGCTCAAGAGTACCTGTTCATGCTCTTGTAATTTGCCAAACAATGTTGTTAAATCTAATAAGGTAAGATCATGAGCTTCTTTGATGGAGGTCACTTTAGGTTGCCATTCCCTGTTAAGACATCTTAAGATCTTATTAGTAGCAATATCATTGGAAACAGGCCTACCTAATGAATGTAAACGATTGATGAGATGAGTAAATCTCTTTTGCATGTCAGCAATGGTTTCCCCTTGCCCCACGAAAAAAGAGATCGAACTCTTGATTTAATGTATTGATTCTAGCCAACTTAACATCGTTTGTCCCCTCATGGGCTATTTGTAGTGAATCCCACATGGCCTTAGCAGTAGGACAATGGGATACACGGTAGTATTCATCTACACCTAATGAGGAGATTAAGATGTTTTTAGCTTTCCAATCGTAATTGTATTTTTTCTCATCGCCATCGGTCCATTGTGCTTCAGGCTTTGGCACAACTACATTATCCGCATTGGTCATAGTAATTTCTATTGGACCATTAAGGATAACGTTCCATATTTTTCTGTCTATGGAGTTTATATGCACACGCATACAGTCTTTCCAATAACTATAATTTTCACCGTTGAAAACAGGAGCCCTATTGTACGCCCCTTTAGGTTCGTTTGCCATTTTATATCTCGTTGTATTTGAAGCACCGAATAACCGGAGCTCTAGATACCACTTGTTAGACTATGGCACGGATCTAGAAGGGGGGGGGGTTGAATAGATCCCCAATTAAAAATTGAGTCGGCGCTACCAATTTAAAATTGGTTTTAAAAATGTTTTAAGTGCGGAAGCGGCCGAGGAAAATTATAGTCTAAAACGAACGGTTATTGGAAAACCGGATATACGTAAGCCTATGGATTTATGACAATTCGGAAAAATAGAATCACAACACAAACTATGCTTATCAATTATTTACTTCAGTTGTAAGGTTACCTAGTTCCAATGATTCAAAATCAAACCAAAACTAGATACACAAGTAAGATAATTTTGGTTCAAGCAATATGTCAAACACTTGGTGTGCAAAGACACTCCAAGTGATGTTTATGTTGAGTAAGTGATTTCAATCAGCCTAGTACAATGTTTTTTTGTACGTTAGAGTTAAAAACAAAGTTTTAATCTCTTACTCAATTGATATCACAATTTTGACAATAGAGCTTACACAAAAATTACTTATTTGAGCTATAACGAAAATGCTGAAAATAAAGAAGACAAGTAATTTGGTGAGGCAGTTCCCCCTTCGTCCTCGCTTCGGGGTACGTCTGCCCTGAATTCTAAAACTAGAATTGAGATATATTGAATAGATATCATCTGTTTGAATGAACAGTTTATACAAGGATTAAGCAGCAAAATTACAACAAAAATCTCAATGTGTTGAAAGTTGCCTTCACTTCTTTCCCCTTGATTCAAGATGAATCAAGTTCTTCGATTTGTGTTGATGGACCTCCGACTCCATCCACCTTATTGAAGAACACGTTGTTGTTCAAACCTTTGGCTCCGGCTGATCTCAACAGCACCAAATCGAACCCAAGATCTTCCCTTCAAAATCACCGAAACCGCTACTAGACTTGTGAAGACCACCTCTTCACAATCACCTTCGCTCGATTGATCGTTGATGAAGAATATCGTCCAAAAACCCCCAAAATTCGAACCAATCTTGGAGGGCAAAACCCCAATGGTTTTATTCAAGAAATAACCTGTCGCAATCTTCAACCCGAGCTTGATTCTCCAATCTGAGCCTCGAACCTTATCACCTTGAATCTCTCACAAATGCATTTCAAAAATGATTGTGTGTAATTGAAATGTTGAAGATGAAGATGATGAATCTTGGACACCTATTTCACTCTTTCTTGTTTTTGAACACATGAATCAAAAGAATATCAAATGTTAGTAGACACAAGTGTTTAAGCAAGTATATATAGTGCCAACAAAATTCAGGACATAACAGTATTTCAAATATGAGAGGGAACAAATTTAAAACAGTTTTTCCGCGCGAACGGTCGACCATAACAGGTCTGTGCATCGACGCATGGCCTGTGATGTTTTGAATTTCTGGAAATTTCATCAGTGTGCGTCGACCATACAATCGGCGTGCGCTGACCCGTTGAAATTCTTTTCCTTTGTGCACCGACCCTATGGTCGACCAATGCTTTTATGCGTTGACCCGCTGGAATATCATTCCTTCATGCGCTGACCCTATGGTCGACGCATGCTTTGTGCGATGACTGATTTTCCCTTTTTCTGATGGATACGCCGACCCTATGGTCGACCCATGTCCTGCAAGCCTGCAAAATTTCATTAGTTTAAAGTTTTTCATGCCTTTAGTCATGATTGCATTTTGTCAACTCAAAGTATATTCATTTTAGAAAATTTAAGACAAGCAAAAGGAGAATATGATGGGTGATATGTTGCATCTGGTTTAGTGGATCTGGAACTCATACTTTCCAGTCTATCCTGGGAATTTGTCATCATCGAAACCTGCATTTACCAATGTCTTGCAGATTTGTGTGATATGTGGCGATTTGCCTCCACAGTTTATGTTTCATTGCATTATCATTTGCATAGTTCTATCATTTGCATATCATGGCATATCATTCATCCAATAGGAGATCAAGTGTGATCATTATCAAGAGAAGTCTAGCAAGCAATCTTACCCAAGCTTGAGAAGTCATCCAAGTCATCAGGAGGTGGTGGGAGATCTTGATCAGTTGAAGACCATCAATGGGATGTGAAGCATGAGGTGTGAATATGAGATGTGTATAGATATCATAGAGTGCCTAGAGGGCCATGTTGGAGTTCAATCAAGTCATTGATTCAAATGCAAGAGCCACAGTTGAAGTGCACACAATTAGGGTTTCATCTGGATCAACCCTAGGTCAATTATGCAATTGAAAAGCATTCAAGCCTACTTTGAGGTCATGAAGTTGCTTGGAATGATGTTTTGAGTGCAACCAAGTGGTCATGATAGCTCGTTTTGGCTCATATCAAAAAGACATTTGAAGTGGCTTGAAAATGAAGAATTTTCAAATATGAAAAGGAGGGGAAAATGGATTTTTGTGTTAGAAAACCAAAACCAAGCAAGTAAGTGCATTTTTTGATTGGAAATTGCATTCTAGGATCATTGGCAATACCAGAATTTGGAGTTTAGTTCAAGTTTTGAGAGATAACATATGGTTACTTCACTTGTAAGTTACATATGCAAAATCAATGTACAAGGCAATTCAGGCCAATTCCTTCATCCAAACTCATTCTAAATGACATGTGCAAGGTGTGAGAACATTCTAGAACCACTGCCAAGCTTGCAAGGCACGACTGTCATATTGAATTTTGAAAGAAAAATCAGAAAATTGGATACACGGATTTGGGCTTCAAACACATTGCAAAGGCCCACAGAACTCTTCTATATATTCATTAGAGTGAGTTCAGATCAATTTTAAGCACCATTTCGCGCCAGAGCAAGAAAGAGCAAGAAAATTTTCTCAACTGCAACTTGAAATCGGATTCTGAGTTTGGAGCCAAATTAAGGTGTGCAATCTCTTCCTTGTGGATCATTGAAGCTATCTGGAGCAGTTGGAAGCAAGCCACGAGCTCTAGATACCTCTGTTGTAAGATCTATACCAGGTTTGCACTTCTTAAAAGTCAGCATGATTTAGCATGATTCAGTTAGATTTGAACTTGTGGTTAGGATCTAGACGTGACATAGATCGTTTTAGGCTTGATTTGAACTCAATTGGTGATGATTGAAGATGACATAGCTGATCTGTTTGGACTTGAATCTCTTGATTCATAAGGTTTCAATGTTAGTTGATTAGATCAGGTTGATGTATGCAATGAGATGAAGAGATCTATATCATTAATTTTGAGTTTAATGAAAGTAGCTGAAGATGCTATTTCTGAACTTTGCTTCGTGTTTGATTATGTGTTGAGAATTGGATGATTTTGATGATAGATTTGGAATGTACATGAAAAACTGAGTGGATTTGGTATTTTGTTTGTCATTTTTGGTTGCCTGAACCTGGACCTTCGCCGGAGAAGACGACCGGAGTCTTCTCCGGCCACCACCAACCACCAGCCTGAATCTCCACCTGGCCTGCCTGAGACTTGGAGAAGATGATGTTTGGACCACAGGATCTTGCCTTGACCTTTGACTTCAAATCAGATCCAACGCCTGTGTTTTAATCTGAGGAGAGGAGTTTTTAATTCAAAACGCTGCGTTTAAATTAATGTGCTGGCAAGCTGTGGCGCATCCAGATCCTTGACTTGTTGACTGATCCAATGGCTTGTGTTTTATCTCAGCTTTAATTCATTTTTATTTCATTTTGTTTTATTTTAATTGCCTTGTTATTCCAAAAATCATATAAATTCCAATTTTGATCACAAAATTATTTTAAAAATATCCTCATGATCCTTATGGAATTTGTGATTTTCTGGGATTAACAAATTACAATTTCATACATTTTTCAATTTTTATTTTATTTTTCACATTTTATTTTGTTCTTTATTTTTGCATAATTGGCTATCTGTTTTGTTGAATTTAGTTATTCCATTTGGTTTTGAGTTTGGCTTTGATTTTTTAATATGTGTTAGGGTAGACATGTATGTTACCTTAGAATATTTCTTGGATTTTTAGAATAATATTAGGATCTGTTTTAGGGATGGAGATTAGGACCCTCCCACACTTGTGGATTACCTTGAGCTATCTCAATGTAGGAATTGTTTAAATAACTTAGGAGTTGATTTAGGCTTCAATCGTTTTACATTAGGTTGTTCAAACATTCATGTTCCCCTAGGAGTTATATTAGATTTTTGCAACTTGATTTTCTATTTTAGTTGTATTTTGCAATTGGCTTGTGTTTATGATTCCTCTCTTGAGTGCTTTGTTTTGTTTGGCTTGGTTGGTTGCCTTGGAGTTGGTTTGAGCTTGAGTTCTTTTTGTTGGAGCTTCTGGATTCATTGAAGATGCTTGGGATGGAAGATTGGAGCTTGGAGTTAAATGCTTTTCCTCTTGTGGAGCTTTTGTTTAGGAGTTCAGAGAATTAGGGTTTTAGGAAGTGCCTTAGACCTAGTTTTGATTCTCTCTTCCAACATTGGATTGCATTGTTTTCCTCCATTCTATCCAATGACACAAAGTCCTTCTTGGGAAGCTCCATCTCTCCTTAGGAGGGATAAGTGGTATGCCCAAGTGAGTAGAACTTTGAGGATACCTTTCATTTGCAATGTTGAGTTCTTAGTGATTTCCTTTGGTTGTCATTAAGTTTCTTAACATTATAACTTGATCTTGATGTTTAATCCTCCTCTTGGAGTGTGCTTGTTGAAGCTTGAAGATAGAAGCTTGCTTGAGGATGAAGCCTTTGTTGTCAACTTTGCTGTCCATTCAACTTTGCTGTCCAGAGTTGCTGTTGCTGTTTGCTGTAGGAGTCTGATATTGCTGCCTGAGCTGCCTCCCCTGAGTCTTCTGTTTTTCCCTGTATTGTCTGTTTAATTGTGCTGTTGACCTCTAGGTTTGAGGGGGAGCTTGTCTCCTCTTGCCTATTGTTTTCCCTCCTGCCTTATTGGTATTGCTGCATTGCATACATTCTACTGTTTACTATATTGCTTGCTGTCTTTTGCTGTTTATCCCCTAGGATCTCTGATTTCCTCTGTGCAAGAGGAAATTATGACAGACATTAGGTTTGTAAACCATGCATGACAACATTAGGTTAGTTCCCCTTTCAACCATAGTTTTAGGGTCTTTCTCTTCTCATCTCAAAACACTTCAAAAAACACAGTAATAAAGATAACACATGTTGTACGCTACGAGCCTTAAGCTATTTGAGAAAAGGTTGCTGGAGGGTAACTCTTCAGTAATCTGACTGCTTAGTATGGTACCCTTAGGGTGACATGCGACGTAGTCACTCTCAGATCACAAGTCTTTAGTGCAGTACAAGTTACAAACAGACTAAAAAACATTTCTTTCGTAAAAAACTTAAACAAACATTCAAACTCTGTTTTGTCCGCTTGGACCCTTATTCAGGAAACCCTTTCTTAAGGAGATAAAAACTGTCAGACCAGCTTGTGTCTTCCGTGGCCCGAACTACGTTTGCTCTGATCTTTCATGCCGTATGAAAGTACGTAGGCACGAGATGCGATATCTCAGTGAGCAACCTTCCCCTCCTTTCTCGTAGGTAGGCGAACTACGTTGACTCTGATTTCTCGTTTCAGACGGGAATACGTAGGCAAAAAGTGCGATACTTTGCCATTCATTTTCTTTTCTTTTTAACCCAGACCTGTAGAGTAGATAGAATAACACACCCTTAGATAGAAAACAAGCGTGGATCCCGTCGAGTACGACGGACATGAGGGGTGCTAATACCTTCCCCTTGCATAACCGACTCCCGAATCCAGGATTTGGTTGCGATGACCATTCCTTCCCCTCTTTGCGTTAGGTTTACTCTGAGCGTTTCCTTTCCCTCTTGTGGGATAAATAACGCACGGTGGCGACTCTTCTGTCATAGCCGGCGCCGATTTTCGCAGTAGCGACAGCTGGCGACTCTGCTGGGGACTATGCGGTTCCCTATGCGAGTCAATCCTAACGCTTGTTTTCCCGTCTGGGGGTGTTGTATGTATTTACGTTTCTGCCTTTACTTTCAGTATTATATTTTTGTTGTTATGCTGGGAAGAGGGTTAGATTGAGAGATAAGCCGGACCTGGGCTTGAGTTTGCACATAGACTTAGAAGTAGAGAGCAGTGGTTAGCCTGCTTGCTTAGCTCGCACCAGCTAGCCACGAAATATGCGCTCAGACGAGATTCTCTTTGATGCTTCTTGCCTGGCCCTTAGGGATCGACAGGTTGTCTGACCCGAGGATTGTCGACTCTGGGGACCTATCAATTGGAATTCAGCTAAGTGAGGCTGTTTCAAGGGATGACGATGCCACACCTTCTGGGTATCGTATCATCGCTCTTGAAAGTCTGTGACGTTGAACCCGCATAGGATGTCGTACTTCGTCTGCGAGTTAAGTACATACCTGTGAGGGGTAGGTAGGTCTGTTTGCAGGAAACCTTTGACCTCAGAGTACCTGGTTTATCTCTGTCAGTGAGATGTGGTTATAGGGTTCATTTGAGTGGTTGGTCTGTTTTGAGGTGAAGATTTGATGGTTCTCAGGCTTCAGTACAGAGGAGAGCACAGTTCATCAGCATTGCACTTGATCTCCTGTTTGCATATGCATGTGCATTTTCATGTTTGCATTTCATTAACGTGTATTTATGTTGCAGGTGTGATCATTCCCCTCTGATTCTAGTGTATTTTCTGGCCAGACATGGAGTCCATGAAAAGGACGGTTGCTTACCGGTTGCATTCGCCAGATATCAGTTCCTTGCTGGGATTAGTTGCTCTAGCAGATGAGAGAGTGAAGGCTGAGTTCAGAGTATCTTATGGGAGATTGCTTAGTTTGTTGTACAGGCCTTCAACTTTTGAGACGACTGGGGTGTATACTTTGATGCAGTTTTATGAGCCTCAGCTGAGATGCTTCCTGTTCCCCGACTATATTCTGGCGCCCACTTTGGAGGAGTATTCTGCTATGTTGGGAGTTCCTGTGTTAGACCAGATTCCCTTTATACATGTTGATGTTGAGCCTGAGTTGGCTACACTTGTTGAGATTGTCAGTTTAGACGCTTCTGAGTTCCCTGGAGGGTTGGTCAAGATGAACGGAGCCTATGGTTTTCACCTGTCTGCCCTGGTTGAGAAGGCTACACAGTGCGCGAAGAGTGGATGTTGGGTTGCCTTCAGTGCCATTCTAGCTGTCTGCATCTATGGGATTGTCTTGTTTCCCAATGTGCCAGATTTTGTTGACTCGGATGCCTTCTTGATTCTTGCCTCGAAGAATCCAGTTCCTACTCTCTTGGGCGATGTTCATCATTCTATCCACTATAAGAATGAGAAACATCGTGGCAAGAATGTTTCCTGCTGTCTTCCTCTTTTGTACAGGTGGTTCCAGGGACATCTTCCGAAGACAGGGCCTTTTGTTGATGCTGTTGATACTTTGGATTGGTCTTCCCGGTTGATGGGACTGTCTGCTGAGAACATCATTTGGTTTGATCGGAGTATGCTTGGCACTGATATTATATATAGTTGCAGTGGCTTTCCGAATGTCCCTTTGATTAGACGGAAAGGCTGTATCAACTATAACCCTGCTTTGCTGGTGAGACAGTTTGGTTATGCCTTGAGAGATGCTCCTATTAAGGTTGAGATACAGGAATCTCTGTATCTCACGGGCTCATTAGGCGAAGCTGTTTTGATGAGGTTGAGACATGCATGGGCTAACATCCATAGGAGAGGGAAAGCTTTGCTTGGTAAGAGCAACAACAAAGCTCATGGCCCTTATTTGGCTTGGATCCACGAGAGAGCTAGGATTTCCTTGATGCCATATCCTGCTGTGGAACCTTTGTATATGCCAGTGGTTGAGGTACCTACTTCGGTAGAGATTGAGAAGTATAACAAGTTGTTGGTTGAAAATGAAGAATTGAAGAAAGCCAATGACGAGTTAGAGAAAGAGATCTTCCAGTTGCGTCATGAGAAGAATGGAGCTACCTTCACTGTGAAGGAACCGATTGAGTTGATTAATAGGTTGGGTTCAAATTTGACTGAAGAGACCAACAAGAGGGAAAAGGTGGGAGTAGCCTTGAACGGTGTTAGCAAGGTGCTTGCTTCCAAGAAGGAACTCTTAAACAAAGCTCATTCCCGACTCGGCAAGTGGGAAACATTATGGAATACCATGCTTACCAAACGGAAGGAGCGTGAGGATGAGTTGAAGCTGCAGATTGCCACGCTAGAGGCGCATATTAGAGCCCAGGATGCAAAGATTGCTGAAGAGACATCACTTAGGAGCGCTGTTGAGCTTAGAGTAAGTGACCTTGGCAAGGAGCTGAGAGGTTGTAAATTGAAGGCCGACTCCAACAGATGCAGACTCGACGAGTGTTTTGGCGAAGGAACCTGCAAGGACGACGCCAAAAAGCTGAGATCCACTGCTGAGCGACATGCATTACTGATACAGGACCTAATCTCCAGACTAGGTCATTCAGAGACATTGAGGATATTGGAAGATGTCAGAGCGCGCCATTTGGCCTGATTTATCTTTGCTCTGCTTTTGTTATCTGTACTTGTATTTTGACCATCGCCAGGCTTGTTGGCCGAGGTTTCTTCAGTTGTATTCAGTTGTATTCTTGTACTTTGCCTCTTCACATTTGTTTATGTATGAGGTTTTTCTGATTCCTTGCTTGCTTGATTGGGACTCCATTGTCGTGATGGCCTTCTCTCTGAAACTAGAATCGGGGGAGAAGATAACCTGTAGCCTATTTATACATTTGCATATGCATACTCATATTGCATGACTGGCTTTTGAATCTATATCTCATTCCCTGCATCTCACAGGTTTCAGGATTGACAACCCGAGAACGCACCGTTATTCTACCAGGAACAAATGCTGGTGCAACCGTGGTCAAGTTCAAGTTCAAGTCAAGATGCAGGAAATTCGTGAGAAGTTGGCACTTTTCATGCAAGCAATGGAAACCGTGGTCAAAGGCCAGGAGAATCTCCAGACTCTGGTGCAACTGCTGCTGGTGCGGGTGAATGGAAATACTGATTATCACTCTGTTGGAACTCCTCACAGAGAAGACGGGATACCTACAGTGGTCGTTCCCACAAGTGGTGGAGTTGGTGCCGGTGATGGCAATGACAATGGAAATACTGGTGCTGGTGCTGGTAATGGTAACACTGGTAATGGTAACATTGGTACCGAAAATGCTGAAAATGGTGATGGGAATGTTATTAACAATACAGGCAATGCTGGAGATGCTGATCAAGGGTTAAGTGACAACACTGGTTTTGGGAATAATAATTAAGGGTTTGGCAATGGTAATCGTGATGGTAATTTTCGTTTCAACAATCAAGGCTTTGGCTACAATGGCTATGGTAACAACAATCAAGGGTATGGAAACGGTGATGTTGGCTTTGGTAACATGAACAACAACGGTGCTGGGATGGTGCCTTTCAACACCGGTTACGGACTAGGTGGGGTCAACCAAGGATTCGGTAACAGAGGATGGGGTCCTATTTTCAATCAACAGGGATATGGCCGTAACACTGGTTACGAGGAATATGGCAATGAGAATCTGAACTGGGGCGAGGATCTCCAGGAAGACGCTTTCTCCGGACAAGGCGTGGGATTTGAAAGGCCTAATGATAACGATAGGAGGTTTAAAATGCTGGAAGAGCAGATCAAAGGTATAGCCAATCATAACTTTGCTGGGTTAGATATGACCACCATGGGACTAGTGCCTGGGCTAAGGGTGCCTTTGAAATTCAAAGCTCCGACATTTGACAAGTATAAGGGGGATACATGCCCTAGAGTTCATGTACGTTCTTATTACAGAAGAATGTCTGCATACTCTGACGACGAGAAGATGCTTATGCATTTCTTTCAAGACAGTTTATCGGGGTCATCGCTAGAATGGTATATGGGGCTGGAGCCCACCCAAATTAGAAGCTGGAAAGAATTGGCTGATGCTTTTGTTAAACATTACCAATATAATAGTGACTTGGCGCCAAACAGGGTTCAGCTGCAGAGTTTGTCTCAGAAGAATGGTGAGAGCTTCAAGGAGTACGCGTAGCGTTGGCGTGATATTGCGGCTAGGGTTCATCCGCCTTTGGTTGAAAGAGAGTTGATTGATATGTTTATTGGAACATTCTCTGGAATGTATTATGACAAATTGCTCAATGTCTCGATGGGTAGTTTCTCTGACATGATTCTCATGGGAGAACGAATTGAAAACGGAATTAAGATTGGGAAGATTTAAGCAGGTGAATCCACTTCAGCTGGAGGTGCAAGGAAAGCCTTTGGTGGAAGGAGACAAGGCGACGCCAATGCGGTATATGGTGGTCAAGGTCGTGGAAGAGGTAGGAATCAGTATCAGCCACAGCAAGTTGCTAGTGTTACTATCCCGATACCTCAGCAAAAACAACAGCAGTAACAACAGCAATGACAACAACAGCCGCAGCAACAGAGAATGCACCCGGCTCAGCGTAGAATTCAAGAGGGTAGGCCGAAGAGAGCATTTGAAGCACCTCCTTCAACTTATGCCGAAATTCTTCAAACGCTGTTGGGTTTGAATTTGGTTGAAAAGAGAACGATGGCCATGTTGACGGGTACTCCTCCATTTGGTTTTGACGCTGGTAAACATTGTGATTTTCATTCCGGGGCACCCGAACATGATATTGAAGGTTGCCATGCTTTCAAACATAAGGTTCAAGATTTTCTTGATAGTAAGGCCATTAACTTTGGTCAGGATGGTCCCAATATTGTACAACAACCCATGCCGAATCATGGAGCGAATGCTATCATAACGGAAGAGAATTTGAACTTGGTTATGGATGTGAATGAATTGAAGACACCGTTGAGTTGTGTTAAAAGTAGACTGTTGAAAGGGGGAGTATTCCCTGGATGTGATGAATATTGTCTGGATTGCTTGACCCAACCAGAGGGTTGCGCTGATTTGAAAAGAGGTATCCAAGCCATGATAGATGAGGAGATTTTGCAATTTGATTGGACTGTTGTTGAGAAGCCTGTTGAGGCATTGTTTGAAAAGCAGGACGAGATTGCAACTGTTACGATCCCAAGGAAGACTATTACGATATCGGCGCCCGCCAAGCGGCCGACTATCACAATAACAAAAGCAGGACCCGTTCCTTTTGAGAGTACAAAAGCTGTTCCATGGACGTATGTGTTAGAAGCATATTGTAATGGAGAAAAGATTGAGGTGAATAGCCGGCCGACAGGGGCAGTTTACATTGTTGTTGGAACGGGAGGCATGACCCGTAGTGGAAGAATATTCACTGCACCTGAAGTTGAAGCATAGAGGATTGCTAAAGGCAAGGCCAAGGTGAATGAAATTGGACCATCCCAGTTGAAAGAGAAAGACACGTTGCTCAAGGATGTAGAAGAGTTCATGAGGCTAATTCGCAAGAGCGATTATAAGATTGTTGAGCACTTACAGCAGACACCCTCAAAAATTTCAATCGTATCTTTGTTGCTTTGTTCGGAGGCTCATCGAAACGCTTTGTTGAAGATATTGGACACATCATTTGTACCTCAGGAGGTTTCTGTCAACCAGCTAGAGGGGGTACTAGCGCATGTCAATGCTGGACATAGCTTGGGTTTCACTGATTTTGATCTAACACCTAGAGGCCGAGAGCATAATATGGCTTTGCACATATCGGTGGAATGCCAGGGCACCATAATGTCGCATGTTCTTGTGGATACCGGATCATCTCTGAATGTACTGCCTAAGAAGGCTATGATGAAGTTGGATATTCGAGGAATTATTTGCACGCCAAGTGATTTGGTTGTGAGGGTGTTTGATGGAACGAGAAGGTCGGTGTTTGGATCGATAAGGTTGCCGTTGCAGGTCAGGCCGGAAATATTCGACACTGAATTTTATATCATGGATATTCATCCAGCTTACAGCTGTTTACTGGGGCGTCCATGGATACACTCTGCAGGGGCTGTGACGTCCACGCTGCATCAGAAGCTTAAGTTTGAAGTCGGTGGTGGCATTGTTACTATTTGTATGGAAGAGGACATCTTGGTCAGTCACCTCTCATCATTCAAGTACGTTGAAGTGGATGGAGAAATCCACGAAACACCCTGCCAAGCCTTCGAAGGGTTGCAAATCAAAGACAAGTCCAGTATTCCCAGCAAAGTGCCGGAGGTTGTTGTAGCTTCGTACAAAGACGCTCAAGCGTTGGTTCAGACTGGTGAGACCAAGGGTTGGGGTCGAGTGCTGGAAATTCCTGTCAAGATGGACAAGTTTGGACTAGGGTATCGCCCAACATCAGCACCTTCCGCATCAGGCGCGCCCAAGTTCAAAGGACCGGTGGTGATTACTCCAAAGGGAGTCTGCTTTGAGACGATTAATGCTATTTCCGACTCTGAAGACGGAGATAGTGATTATGACATGGACGTGTGGATCAAGCCTAGCGTGCCAGGATAAAGTCTTTGCAACTGGTCTATCCAGGAACTTGTCCCAGTGACTACAAAACAATAATGATTTGTTTTCTCAATTATTGTATAATCCTGTGTCCTACCCGGGGCATGGTGATTCTGTTTTTAGGGCTACCTGCTTATGTGTGTACTTTGTTTAATCATTAATAAAGGCGTTTTTCGCATGCAAATTTTGTGATCCTTGTTTTTCCTATTTTTGTTTAACAATAAAATGGCAACGTGGTTATGTGCTTTGTTTGCATTATTTGAAACATTTAACCATTCTCATTGCAGGATTCATATTTCAGACGACACCGATCACGAACTTCCTATGACTCGCTTCGACTTCGAGCACCCGATATTTCAAGAAGAAGAAGAGATTGTTGAGGATAATGACTTATCAGAAGAGCTGACTCGACTTTTGAAACAGGAAGAGAGAATCATTCTGCCTCATCAGGAGGAAATTGAAATTATCAACGTGGGGTCCGAAGAAGTTGTCAGGAATATCCGGGTAGGGGCTGCACTGCAAAGTGATATCAAGCAAAGGCTTATCGAGATGCTGCGGGAGTATAGTGATATCTTTGCTTGGTCGTACGAAGACATGCATGGGTTGGATACTGATATGGTGGTTCACTATTTTCCGTTGCGCGAGGAATGTCCGCCGATTAAGCAAAAACTCAGAAGAACTCGACCAGATATATCTGTAAAGATTAAGGAGGAAGTTCAAAAACAGTGGGATGCTGGGTTCCTTACTGTTACAACTTATCCATCATGGGTCGCCAATATAGTACCGGTACCAAAGAAAGACGGTAAGGTGCGGATGTGCGTAGACTATCGTGATTTGAATAAGGCAAGCCCAAAGGACGACTTTCCGCTTCCTCATATCAATGTGCTGGTCGATAACACTGCTCAATTCTCCGTGTTCTCCTTCATGGATGGCTTCTCGGGTTACAATCAGATAAAAATGGCGCCAGAAGACATGGAGAAAACAACCTTCATTACCCCATGGGGAACATTTTGCTACAAAGTGATGCCCTTTGGTTTGAAGAACGGTGGGGCAACATATCAACGTGCTATGACGACGCTCTTTCATGACATGATGCATAAAGAGATCGAGGTTTATGTTGATGATATGATTGCCAAATCCCAGACGGAGGAAGAGCATTTGGTTAATCTGCTTAAATTGTTCAAGAGGCTTAGGAAATTTAGGCTAAGGCTGAATCCTAACAAGTGCACCTTCGGGGTGAGATCCGGTAAACTATTGGGGTTTATTGTGAGCGGAAAAGGAATTGAGGTTGATCCTACTAAGATAAAAGCAATACAAGAAATGCCAACGCCTAAAACAAAAAAAGAAGTGCGTGGGTTTTTAGGGAGGTTGAACTACATTGCTCGGTTCATATCTCACCTAACCGCTATATGCGAGCCATTATTCAAATTGTTGAAAAAGAATCAGGCTGTGACCTGGAATGAAGATTGTCAAAGGGCGTTTGAAAAGATAAAAGAATATTTGTAGGAACCTCCAATATTGATACCTCCAGTAGCAGGGAGACCATTGATTATGTATTTGACGGTTCTTGAGGAAAGTATGGGTTATGTTCTCGGTCAACATGACGAGACCGGACGTAAAGAGCATGCGATTTACTACTTGAGTAAAAAGTTCACAGATTGTGAATCCCGTTACTCAATTCTTGAAAAGACGTGTTGTGCGCTAGCCTGGGCTGCCAAACATTTGAGACAGTACATGTTAAACCATACAACCATGCTAATTTCGAAGATGGATCCGATCAAATACGTATTTGAAAAGCAAGCACTCTCCGGGAGGATTGCTCGATGGAAGACGGTGCTGATAGAATATGATATTCAATATGTTTCTCAAAAGGCTATCATAGGTAGTGTTCTGTCAGAGTACCTAGCGGAGCAGCCGATTGAAGATTACCAACCAATGAGGTTTGATTTTCTTGACGAGGATATCATGTACTTGAAAATGAAAGATTGTGAGAAGTCGTTGCCGGATGAAGGTCCAGAGTTGGGTTCCAAATGGCAGTTGATATTTGATGGCGCTGTTAACTTCTATGGTAGTGGAATAGGGGCAATTATCACTACTCCTCAAGGGACGCACATTCCCTTTACTGCCAGATTGGCCTTTCCAGTTACCAATAATGAGGCTGAATATGAGGCATGCATCATGGGTCTTGAAGAAGCTATTGATATGAGAATTAAAAATCTTGATGTGTACGGAGACTCTGCTCTAGTTGTGAATCAGATCAAGGGAGAGTGGGAGACTCGTCAGCCCAATCTGATACCTTTTATGAATTATGCAAGGAGATTGTTGCCTTTCTTTGACAAAGTAGAATTGCATCACGTGCCACGAGCAGAAAATCAGATGGCCGACGCTCTTGCGACGCTGTCTTCAATGTATAAAGTTAACTTCTGGAATGAGGCTCCCAGGATTGTTATCTCTCGCCTTGATAGGCCCGCCTTCATATTCGCCATTGAGGAAGCATCCGATGGCAAACCGTGGTATTTTGATATCCAGCATTTCCTAAAGACCAAAGAGTATCCGGCTGGGGCATCCAGCCGAGATCAGAAGACTCTCAGGAGATTGGATGGCAATTTTTATTTGAATCTGGATGGCGTCTGTCGCTACTGCGAAAATCGGCGCCGGCTTGACAGGAGAGTCGCCACCGTGCGTTATTTATCCCTCAGAGCGGGAAAGGAAACGCTCGAAGTAAACCTCGCAAAGACGGGAAAAGGTATGGTCATCGCAACCAAAACCTGGATTCGGGAGTCGGTTACGCAAGGGGAAGGTATTAGCACCCCTCACGTCCGTCGTACTCGACGGGATCCACGCTTGGTATTTATAAGGAAAAGGGTGTATTATCTATCTACGCTAATGGCTAGCCTGAAAAGAAAATAAAAGGACAGGACTCGACAGAACATACGGTGTTCTGGGCCTACGTACTCCCTCGTGCAATGGGAAAGTCAGAGTCAACGTAGTTCGACTACCTACGTCTAAACGGGAAAAGGTTGCTCGCCAGGACATCGCGTCCTGTGCCTACGTACTTCCACACAGCATGGAAGATCAGAGCAAACGTAGTTCGACTAACTACGGCTAAACAGGGGCTCTCACACAGCAGTGAGAAAACAAACTGATCCTAAAGGTTTGGGAACCTACAACTACGATCTGGTCTCAAATGCACTCGGGCAAGAGAAAGGGGAAACGATTAGTCGTCAGCGGGAAAGTCTCGATCGCACAACCGCGAGAGAACAAAGGTTAGTTGTTAGTGTGCTCGCTAGGATATCGCCTCCTATGCCTACATATCCCCGTCTGGTACGAGGAATCAGAGCAGCTGTAGTTCAGCTAACTACGGATCAAGCTACTCAAAAATTCCTACTGAAAGGAAAGGGAAAAGACACCCTAAGACTACAGCGGAAAAAGGGGAATCTACCTACTGCTATCATGCCTGGTTGACCATCCTAATGTCTATCATAACGACTCCGCAGCGGAGAAGTCAGAGCTCCTAAGAGATCATGGCAACAGGACTAAACGGCAAAACAGGAAATACTGCAAAGTAAAGAAATACTGAACATATGCATGAATACAACAACTAAACGAACAAGGCGCAAAGGCCGCAAACCACAGAGGCAAGGGAGCTCAGCTCTACCAAATACCAACAAGCAAAGCCCCTCAATAACAAACAAGCAGAAGGAGGACCACCTCAACTTCTCGTGCACACAAAATCTACTTCTAAGATGCACCTACCTCAGAACTGTCTAGATGAACCCCTAGGTCTAATGCAACACAACACCATACAAGTCAAACAACACAAAGAGAAAGCTAGCTAACCTGACAAACCTCTATCTACAAAACAAGAAACTACTCCTGGGCAAGACCCCTAACAAACCTGAAACAAACTCCTAATCTATCTCTAAACAAAACCCTATGCAACACTTTAAGCAAATATCTAAGCAAAACCTCTAATCAAAACCCTAAGCGAAAGGAATCAATCCCAGTCTCCAAGCTTCAGAACAAGCTTACCAAAGAAAGGGAGCTAAGCAGACAAACTCATAGTGCCTTCCTCGGGAATGTACCAGGAGGTTACCACTCAGGAGTCATATCCTATGCGGCTCGACAACTGTGATCGGTTTACATTCCTCCTCAGGAGAAATTAAACTCACATGAAGGCTTCGGCATCACTGGATATTTGAGAAAGCCTATATGAACTAAGGGAACTAAGTGAATAGACCCATAGGACCTTCCTCAGGAAAGTACTAGGAGGCTTCCACTTAGGAATCGTATCCTACGTGGCTCAACAACCGTGATCAGTTTACATTCCTCCTCAGGAGAAATTAAACTCACAAGTTGGCTCCAACGTCATTGGATACTTGAGAAATCCTAGACAAACTAGAGGAACTAAGTGAACAGACCCATAGGACCTTCCTCAGGAAAGTACTAGGAGGCTTCCACTTAGGAATCGTATCCCATGTGGCTCAACGACATGTGATCAGTTTACATTCCTCCTCAGGAGAAATTAAACTCACAAGTTGGCTCCAACATCGTTGGATACTTACGAAAGAGGTGAGAAGAAAGAATGAAAGTCATTCATAGTGCCTTCCTCAGGAAAGTACCATAAACTCCCTTCAAACTTCGGGACCTCGAACCTCCCAAACAGGGAACAAGCTCTTAGACTAAGCCTAAATCCACTGCATCCTTGCAAGCTCCAACAGGACTTCAACCAGCTCCCATCTTCAAGAAGAACCCACAGGCCATCAAACCACAAGGAACTATCTCTGAAGTTCAACCACAGTTGAACTTCAAAGTCAGAAGCCATCAGGACTTCTCCTATCCTCAAGCTCAGACTAAAACAATATTAGAACATCCTACAAAAATCTATCAAAAATCTATGGGAAACCTACATGGCTCTATGACAACATACTAAAAAAATCAGAGCAAAATTCATTACCAGATGCAAGAACTAAAATCAACAAAGCAGACATATCCACAAACCAAGTATTCAATATCAATAACAATGCAAAAATGCAATTAAAATGAAAATGCATGATTAAGCTAATGTTTTTGTACCATAAAATTCTACATTGAATTACGAGTCTACAGAAAAAAGAACGGAATTATTTGATTAAACCTACTATTTTTTATGGATTTTCTAATAATATGCATGCACTAAAAAATATTATAAAAATCAATTAAATGGAAAATATGCCAAAAATAGCAAACAAAAATAAAATGACATTTTTATTTTTATTTAATTTTCTAGACATTATGATTGACCTATAGCAAGAAGAAGAAATTAAAAAACATTGATTTTCTATTTTATTATGAATTTTTCAAGAACAAGAAAATATGAAAAAGAAATAAAAAAAAACAAAATTGAAATAAAATGGGAGGGGGTCCTAATAGCACAGATACTCAGTTATTCTGGCTGGGCCCTGATCTTGGGGGGTGCGAAAAGCACTTAGGGCCTAAGCCCAATATGAGTCAGGAATCTGCTACAAAATAAAAAGAAAAAAAAACGCCTGGGGGTGCAGCTAGTAAGCTTCTCACGTTATTCTCACTGGGCTTACGTTATGGGGGGGGGGGTGGATAGTAATAAGCATAAGGCCCAGCCCACATTTCCATTCTGTCTCTCACACGAAGGGGGTTTAACGAGTAAATTGGGAGTAGTCTTTCAGCCAAACACACGTTTGGGCCTAAACCCAAACCCTAACCCTAGTCCAATTAACCCTAACAACAAAACCTGAATACCCTTCCCCCAACCCTAAACACTGTTCACTCAAACCAACCTAACCGTCTCCTTCGTCTTCCTCACCCTATCTCCTCTCTGCAATTCCTGATCTCTCTCCATCAATCCAACCAAACTCTGAAAAAAAACTTCTCACGCAACACACCTCACTCTCGCACAAGATTCCCCCACACAAGATCTTGGCTTAAACTAAATGATAACTGAAATCTCAACGAAACCCTACATTCAACATCAACAACGAATCCAGAGTGGAAGAATAACGTACCTGGATTGAGGTGTGCACGACGCCGTGAATCTTTGAAGTTCGTTGAAGGACTTGAAGCAATCCTGGAGAATCTTGAAGGAAAGATCTAGATGAAGGATCTACGAGGTTGACGGAGTTCTTGATGAAGAACACGAAGACAACAAAACCTTCTTGAGATCCTGAGAAGATCGAGCGAACATGCAAGATGAAGATCCCGGACGGAAAGGATCAACACGAATCCAAGGAAAACGCTTGATGATCTTGAACTCAAGAACAGTTGGAGCCCTCACGAGCGAATCTGGGAAACTGAAGGAGATTGTTCCTGGGAAACGATGAAGAACGAAGGTGTTTGAACGATTCTCTGGAAAATCCAGATTCCGGCGAGGACGGCGAAATCCGGTGAGGTGATGATGAATGTTGACGGAGGAAGATGGAAGGAGAACGAGGTGTTTAGAGGATTCTGGGTTTTTTTTGCAGTTTCCGGCGAGGACGGTGGCCGGAGACGGTTGGACGGTGGCTCAGGGCGTCTGCATGCCCGGCGGCGAGGTCCCGGTGGTGCTCCGGTGACTAGCTGTGGTGGTGACAAGTGGCGCAGAGGGTTACTGCATGGGGAGCGTGTGTCTGAGGCGTGGCAGAAAGGGAGGGTGAGGATGGATACGTGGCAGCTCTCTGGGGACTCTGAGTTGTGAGGTGGTGGGCTCCAGAGTGCAACGTGTGGCTTGTCTTTATAGTGACAAGTGTCACTCTCTGGCCAAAACCTGCACAAAAACACCTTGGACTGATAGTGAAGTGGGCCTCCAAAAAAGCAGCACTGGGCCCATACGAAATTATTATCCAAACCTGTAAAAAAACTGAATTAAAAACCTACTTAAAACTAATTGAAATCAATTAAAGCCTAATTAACTAATTAACTAATGATGATCTAATTAAACTAACTAAGTCCTAATTAGACCTAAACATGATTAAAATCCTAATTAATCTGATTAAGCCTAAAAACAGAATTAACACCTAATTAAATTCTATATTAAACCAATTACCCTAATTAAATCTAAAACGATTAAAAATCTAATTAACTCTTAAACCAATAATACTCTAAAAAATCTAATAAACCCCCTAATAAATCTCTAATAAAACTATTCTATTGATTTAAATTCTATAAAAAAAATAAAAGAAAAACCTATTTATTTCTATAAAAAAAGACTATTAAATTCTATACTATTATTCTAAAACAATATATCTAAAAAACTATTTATTTAATATTCTAGAAAAAATCTATATTAAAAAGATTAAAACTATTAAACTATTTAAAACTATTAAAAAAAACTATTAAATCCTAAAAATGAATTAAAAGCTATTAAAAATCTATAAAATTCTATACTATCCTAAAAAATGCAGACAAATGCAAATGACCACCATAAAAGAGCGCACGAGACCAGATCGAATCGAACAGAGAACCCCGGGCGTCAGAATATCCCCAAAATCACTATGCAAGCTAAAAATCACCGAGGAGCGCACAATTTCCCGAAAATAAAACCTTGATGATCAGGACTGGATCTGCCATAGCTAGTAAATGAAACCCATGTCGTAACTCTGATATCCTCTGCCTGTGCACAAATATCATGCGTCTGATTTGCGAATATGAATTTAAACCACGAGTCAGATAGGAGAATCGGTTGGTCAAATTTTAGGGTGCAACAGCTGCCCCTATTCAAGCGACTTGGACCTGAAGGGTTTGAAGAGCACTCATCCTTCAAACATTCGGAGGTACGAGACGGTTGAATACAAATAAAACTCGAAAATTTGCCAACCGCGAGCATATACTGTAAAACTGCTTGGGGAATAAAGTCCAGAAAACCGAGTCCAGTCATTACGGCACCAAACTGATCAATCATCTGGTAAGAGAAATCCTGATTTTAACGCCAATTACCTGTGATACCCTATATAACAAAACCCGAGGGTTGCAGCAAAACACCTGATCTTCTCACGTCGCCTACTGCTAGGCAGGAAGAGCAATATACTCACATCGCCCAAAGATGGACGGGAAGACACCCTGAATGGAGGAAACGCCAATACTCACATCGCCTAAAGATAGACGGAAAGATACCATTAATCTCCATACTCACATCGTCTAAGGATAGACGGCAAGACACCATTAATCTCCATACTCACATCGTCTAAAGATAGACGGTAAGACATTCATAATCTCCATACTCACATTGTCTAAGGGTAGACGGAATCATCCTGATTGATGAAACAAATCAATATTCACATCGTCTAAGGATAGACGGGAAGAAATAATCTCCATACTCACATCGTCTAAGGATAGACGGAAAGACACTGTAATCTCCACACTCACGTCGTCTAAGGGTAGACGGGATCATCCCGATTGATGAAACAAATCTATATTCACATCGTCTAAGGATAGACGGGATCATCCTGATTGATGAAACAAATCAATATTCACATCGTCTAAGGATAGACGGGAAGAAATAATCTCCATACTCACATCGTCTAAGGGTAGACGACAAGAAAGCATTAATCTCCATACTCACATCGTCTAAGGGTAGACGGGAAGACACCGTTAATCTCCATATTCACATCGTCTAAAGATAGACGGGATCGTCCTGATTGATGAAACAAATCAATATTCACATCGTCTAATGCTAGACGGGAAGAAATAATCTCCATATTCACATCGTCTAAGGATAGACGGAAAGACACCCATACGCAATTCAACATCATCCCTCGAATTTCAGAATCCTTCTGTCTATGGGAATTGATGGGAAGATCAATATCCTCGAAGGGGCCACATCATCAGTATGGACCGACGGGAAGAAAACCACCTTTAAAGAACCATGTCGTCAATAAGAATCGACAATCACGAAAACTGAACATTCTTCGAAGAGCCTCGACATCAATAAGGATTGACAGTCAGAAAAGTCCCTCTTGAAACGTCGTCTCATCCAATACACAGAAAGAAAACCACTATCCAAAGTACCGCTTTGAAACCCCTCAACAGCCGGAGAAGACTCGCTGGGGAAACTCACCATACGTATGATCTGACAATAAGAAATCCGCTGAACAATAACCTGAAACTTCACATCGTCTATTGATAGACGGAAAGAAAAGCCACTTGCTAGATAAACCCCGTCTTGAACCCCACTGAAAATCACCCAAAACTTCACATCGTCTACTGATAGACGGAAAGAACACCACGTTCGAACTCAAGACGTCTAATGATAGACGGAGAAATCCACTTATTGGCGGAACACATCGTCAATATGAACTGACGGGAAGAAACGTCTGCCGATACCAGATGACCGACTGATCAAAGCACAACTATTGTATGATCTGAGATACAAATAATCCGCTGAATTGTCTGAACACTGCTCCTGTACTGATCACAGAGTAATTCGCGCGCCATATGAGGCTGATAGAAAACCTGACTTATGCTTCGTATGCATATGCATATGCTTTATTCTTTCTACGGCGTAATGCTCCATTCAGGATGGAAATGCTACGCATTTTGACAATGACATGCAAGTATGATGCAAATATGATAATGCATGCAATATGCTAATGCAGGCTCGAGCTGCCGGAGAAAGCTGGGTACAGAAAACCACTTCAGCAAAATAAATGTTGAAGACGAAGCCAACTCCGCTGGGGATAAACCGGATATCACAGGATTATCCCAGCAAAATAAATTCTGGGAGAGTGAAATCCACTCCGCTGGGGATATTGGGAACTTAACCGAATACCATCGACGAAGTAATACCCTGCTGGGGAATATAACTCCGCTGTGAAATAACAGACGTGCTGAATATGATTGGACTCCTCTGGGGATAGCTCACCCGTGCCACTGACAAATTGGACTTTGCTGGAGAAAATGGACGGAGTCTTCCCGCGTATTGCCGAAGATTAGATCCGGAACCTGATGTGCCGACACGGATGGGCCTCACAGTGATTGCCAACACGGATTTGAACTCTTAGGCTGTCTGTGATGGGTCAGGTACAACTGACGCTAGAAAACACTCTGCCTGAATACACAGTCTCCTAGTGGAAGAGTCAAAGGATAGTAACACGACTTCCCGCATTCGTCTCGCTCTCGAAAATTGGCTGAATTTGCTCGAATGACTCTGAATAACCCTGCTGATACGGAGAAGACCAATCCTTTCGCTTCTGATGTGCCCCGGCCTGCGGGATCTCTGTGGGGATAGTCCTTGAAAGGAAATCTACAAATCTGAGCCCTGATGGTCTGATATGACATGCCCCAGCATTCTGGACTTCGGAGAGATGCTTCACATCAAATGCTCCTCGAATAAAAACAAACTCTGCGCTCTCAAGATGGCCGGCCCCTGACTGCACTGACCTTGCCCCTGATTGGCTGATTCTAGGTAGTGCCCCTGACTACAAGATATTCACCGAATCTCCACCTGATTTCCCCCAGGATAACTAACTTCGAAAAGCTGACCTGACTGGGGATCACAATAATAGCTTGCCCCTGCTCTCGGAACATTCGGGCGCTCTGCATTCTGTCTTGACCATACTTTCCACCGCAGGAAGCTTTTCTGCTGTCAAGCGCTTACTCGCAAGTAAAACAAGTTGTTCTGCGTAACAGATGTATTAATGCAACACATATGACAGCTTTGACATCCAATCTGTTCACTGGGAAAAGGAAAAACAGTTCATGGCATATAATGCACAAAACATTTATCAACATTAGTATCAACATGGTAAGAGGAACCCTTTTAAGAGTCAGAATCGACGCGACCTTTACCGGAGTATGCTTTCGAAACAACCTGCTTCAATTAGGACTTTTGAAGGTTGTACCGTGGTCAGGTTCATGGTTTTGAAAGAAAGGATAAAGGCTCAAAGTTTATTTTAACCCACCCATTCTCCTTGATGTTCTCCGATCCTACGTTCAGCTAATTCAACCTTAGCGATCCTCTCAGAGGCTGAAAGATAGGAGTGATAGTTCGAGAAATTATGATTGTTGGGAGTGACAGCCACTCACTTTTCGTCTTCGACACTTGGGGTCACACGACTCGCATTTGATTTGAGGATTTTTCTTTTGATCCTTCTCATCTTTTTTTCCATACCCCTAACTTTTGCCTGGACTGACTCCTTTTGAGTTTCTTTTGATTTTTTAAGTCCAGCGGGATGCTCACATTTTTGCCTAAGTCGTTTGTTTTGAAGTTTTCTTGACTTAGCGGGCTTTTGATTCTTCTTTTTTTTCTTCGTTTTTTCTTTCGAACAAGTCGTGTGACACTGGTTGTCTGACTCTTTGGGGAATGATGTGACTGTCTCACTCTTGATTTAACCATTATGGTTTTTTAGGCACGACCTCTAGGGGCGTGATTGATCCTCGAACGGACACTCCTTTTGCAATTTGGACGCTCGGTCAAATTAGCTAACACCTACCCTGCCCCAGGTTAAAGATCGAGGGTTTTTCATTCACAGAAAGAAACTCCTACTACAAGGCTCAAAGGGGTTGACAAGGGATTATCTTCCTTATATCTCCGGTGTTTAGGGATTTGAAACAATGCCTGTACATCATCAACAGGTTTCATTTCAAAAGCATACAATCGGAGTTTTGCACGTCGTTCATTTTCGTCATCCTCCCCAGATTCTTCTTAACCAAGCGTTGACATTTGTAAAAACAATTAGTGAACACGAATGGATTTAATCAAAGCATGCATATTTATTTCATTATCATCAATTGAATGAAAACAACAAGTTTTACAAACAAGATTGCAAATTCAAACAGGAAAGAAACTACAAATGTAAAGAAATGATAAGATAAAACAAAGAAAAATGCTAGCTTCCGAGAACCGGGCTTTCACATCTGTCCTGCTGCTGAACCAGCTATCTTTATTAGAGACAATTTGATGCTGTCCTGATCCGCTTTCACCGACCCAACCAAATTATAGCAACGACCCAACCAAATTATAGAGCCCTTCCTCCTTCATTCAGATGATTTGGGGACCTTTTCGCCCGAAGCTGATTGTTGCGCTATCAAGTAGATCCTGCACTTTATGCTTGAAGGCCAGACAATCTTCAATGTTGTGCCCCTGTGCTCCTGAATGGAAATCACAGCGCTCCTTGATATCATACCCTGCTGGAGGCGTACCTGTCAGCGGGGCTAACTTCCTCTTCTCAACCAACTGCAATTGTAGCAACGTCTGAAGAAGTTCGGCATACGGCATCGGAGGCACCTTAAATACCCTCAATGGCTTCTGATTTTGAGCTTTTCGCTGATTGGGATGCTGCTGCCTTTTCCCCTGTTGAGATCGTTGCTGTTGTTGCTGGTGTCGGGTTGACCCTTGAATACCCTTCGTAGCAAGTACAACCTCGGTTTCTGGACTTTCACTGTACTGATTAAAGCCCTCCTTGTGCTTAGCCATTTTCATTCTCAGATCTGCCCCAGGAATAGGCAACAGTTGTGGGCATGGAGATTCTGACACCATGGAGTCCAGGATGCGCTTCTGACCCACTGCAGCCTTAGAAACATCTGTCATCTTAGCATCGACTGAGACGGGAGCAATACGTACAGCTACGCCGCTCGGCGTGAATTCAATATCGTGCGAATCAATCAGGTCTTGAACCTTGTGCTTAAAAGCATGGCAACCCTCAATGTCGTGTCCGAATGCCCCAGAATGAAACTCACATTGCTTACTGGCATCGTACCCGTGAGGAAGCGCTCCTGTGGGTGGATCCAACGTTCTCTTTTTAACCAGATTAAACCTCAATAAAGCCTGCAAGAGCTCAGCATATGTCATAGGCGGCGCCTCAAATATTCTCTTTGGCTTCCCTTCCTGGATCCTCCGTTGAGACGGATGCGCCCTCTGTTGCTGCTGCTCAGGTTCCACATGCACGGGTGGCACGAGCTTCTTCATTGCGGCTTCAAATAGCTGATCGTCCTCTTTCCTAAGCACATTCTTGACAACCTCCATGATCAAGCTCACTTGGGTCTTCAGCTGACTGTTCTCCTCTTTGAGAATCTTCTGCTCCAAACGCATCTCTTGCATATCTCTTATCATCTGCCCCAGCTGGCTTCGGACTTCAATCAAGTCAAACTGATTTTGTTCCATACCTCTGAAGGAATTCCTGCAACAAACTGGACGATGAGGAAATGAGACCCACGGTTCTGATGTACCTGTTAAACGATAACGCAATGCAGAAAGCAAACACATATTCGATACAAGATAAAGAGAAACTCAAGCTATCAGCACACAGACAAACATCTCCCACACATGTATAACCAACAAAATCAGCACGTAAGCACAAAATGAGTATGAATGAAATGACCCCATCCAACAATCCTGGTGGTGGTCGGCAAACACTAGTGCACAAAAGATAAACGGATTATGCAGAGAAAACAGATGCGACACCCGACACATAAACTTCTAGAAACTTCCCCCATAGTCAACTGAACTCTCTGATTGACAATCTTCAGAGCACACACTTCCTGTGGAGTTTTCCATGACATTAACTGACGAACCCACACAACTGGATGATGGAAAATCATTAATCTGAACAAAACCCTGAGGAGTGATGCAAATACGGCTAGAGTCTAACAGATCCTGAACCTGACTTCTAAGCACTTTACAATCATTTGTTGAATGCCCCTGTGCCCCAGCATGGTACTCACAGCGGGCGCTGGCATCAAAACCCGGAGGATACGGTGGAATCACCGGCTTAGTCTCTTTCGGCACTATCAATCCACTCCTGACCAGTTCTGGCAACAACTGACTGTACGACACCGGTAGCTGAGTAAACTGCCTTTCAGGTTTCCTCGGTCTTCGTGGGGAGTGCTAACGCGACCGACGATAGGATGATTGTTGACTTGAAGCGTCTGAAAACTGATCCTGAGATGCTAGAGATTCTGAGATGGCGTCATCTCCTTCTTCCCACTCTTCTTGAGAACTGACAACTGACTCAATCTTATCAACTGGGAAGTGAGGAACATCTCGAAACTTTCCACTCCTGAGTCCTCTCTCAACAAGCTCTCCTAGTCTCATCAGGCCCACAAAGTTTGTGCAACTGAACAATTTGTCAAAATAATGGCCTTTCAGAGTACCCAAGAAGATGTCAACCATTTCTCTTTCCGGAAGCGGTGGTTGAACACTAGCAGCCAATTCTTTCCATCTTCGCAAATACCCTCTGAACGATTCATTCTCCGCCTGAGATAATTCTTGCAGATCTACGAGACTAGGAGTCAAATCCAGGTTGTAATCGTACTGCTTCATGAAAGCTCTGGCTAAATCCACCCATGATCGAATCTGATTATTCTCTAACTGCACATACCACCTCAAGGATGCCCCAGTCAGGCTATACTGAAAGCAATGGATCATCAATTTGTCATTTCGCACAAACGAAGTCATCCTTCGACAGAACATCATCAAATGCAGCTTCGGACATCTATCTCCCGTGTACTTTTCAAATTCCGGCACTTTGAACTTGTAAGGCAACACCAGGTCAGGAACCAAACACATGTCTACAGCATCCAGGTTAACGGCATCTTTCGCTTCTAAGGCTTTTATACCTTCTTCCAACGCTCGGAGTCTTCTACCATTTTCAAGAGCTCTTGGATCTACCATCCCGACCATTGGAATATCTCTCCGGTAATTCATCGCAGGGAAAGCGACACCTTGATTGTTAACAGGAGGATAACGTTCATTTCGGGCAACAAACTGCTCATGTCGATCTTGGTTCTGGACAATAGGTTGTACAACTTGGTCTGCAGTAAGGTTGTTTGCTCGCGGGAAGCCTTCCATAGAATCATACTGATGGTTGGACGCCATAGTAAACCTTGTCAAAGTGTTAGGAGCCTGGAAATTGCCTTCAGACATAGCTACCAATTACCTGTAACCGACTATGCTGCTTGATTCTGCTCAAATCTGCTTCAGCCCTTTGGTCGTCTTCAACACTCCACTTTTGCCTCAAACCATCCCCCGAGAATCACCCTCTGGTGAAAACAAAGGCTGGATAAGTGCTCTGACTTGCTAGAGTAATGCTATGCAATATGATTTATGCAAACAGAAATACAAAAATGAAAAAAAATGCTAACGTGCATGTGTGCATTGGAGACATTTCCCCTCCAATTCCAGTGTCAGTGGTAGCAAGACGAGATAAACCATAAAGACAATATTTAGAAAAACCCTCATATATTCATTAGAATAACAGTCTTGTCAAGAGGTTACATAACTATGCTCCATACAGCTGATACGATAAAGGAGGATCCCAGCCAACATGCCTGGTGGTGATCCCAACATACAGAATACAAGAGAGAAATCAAGTACGGGTACGGTTGCGAAAGTCCTCAACCATCTTCTTCGTCTCTGCGTGACCCGGTTGATAAATCAAACCTTCTATCAGCTGATCCCTCTTCCTGACCGTTCCCTGGATGTCTCTGACAAAGTCTTCCCAAGCCTTATCATTGGCACCGCCCCCAGGTTTGGGTCTCTTGGCGTCTGCTCTATGCTGAAAATCTTCCAAATTCTTCACGGCATCAGTCAGTTTGCGCTCGGCTTCGTATCGGCGGCATGCTTCCTCTTCAAGCTCTTCAGTCTTCACTTTGACCTGTACTTCTAACTGAGCTACCTGCGTCTTTAGCTCTTCTTCTCGCTCTTTGCGCTTGGTCATAGTGAGATCCCAGTGTTCTCTGAACTTAGCTAGCTTCGTGTAGGCCCTTTCCAGCTCTTGCTTCTTAGTAGCCAATACACTGCTAACTGAGTCTACATCTAACTCCAGACGCTTCTTGGTTTCAGTCAATTCCAATAACGTGGTCTTCAGATGTTTCAGAGTTTCAGCCTGTTGCTTAGAAAAATATCCTGTTTCAATCTTTTCATGACGAAGCTGGGCATTCTCCTGCTCTAAAGCCTCTTTAGCCTTTGCTAGTTCTTCTTTCTCTGCCATCAGCTGTTTGCATACATGTATGTCCACAGTGGTAGGCTCCTCCACCGGAGAAGGATGCAATGGCTGAACCGCTGGATAAGGCATAAGGAATTTCGTAGCTCGCTCACGAATCCATTCTACATACGGGCCAGGAACTCGAGTATCCCCTCTGCTACCTGAAGGCTTCCCTCTCTTGTGCAAGTTCTTCCAGGCTTTCTCAAGTTTGGTCAGCATCTCTTTCCCTATTGCCCTGGTGAGATACAGAGATTCCTGTATCTCCTCGGGTTTCGGCGCTCCCTGAGGTACATACCCAAATTGCCTGATCAATAAGGAAGGGTTGTAGTTGACACACCCTTTCCTTCCTATTAACGGAACATTCGGGAATCCTTCGCACCTGAGTATGACCTCAACTCCGAATACCTCTTCGTTAACCCATACCACGTTCTCGGCAGTCAATCCCATCAAGCGCTCCGGCCATCCTAGAAAATCAATAGAGGTGACAAAAGGTCCTGACTTAGGCAAATGACTGGTGAACCACCTACATAGGAGAGGTACACAACAAGACACATTCCTTCCTTGCCGCTTTTCGTTCTGGTAGTGGGTTGAATGGTGGATATCTCCCAGCAAAGTAGGAACTGGGTTCTTCGCAGCCAAAATATAGAAGGCATCTGAATCAACAAAATCAGGAATGTTCGGGAACAACACGATGCCATAAACACATACAGCAAGGATGACGTCAAAAGCATCCCAGCCACCCTTCTGGGCATACTCCCGAGCCTTCTCTACCAAGACATCCAACGGAAATCCCCATACATCTCCTCTTCTGATCATCTTCCCGGACAGCTCAGACTCTCTCAAGCACAGGATGGCAGAAAGCTCAGCCAGATTAGGCTCAGCGTCCGTACGATAGAAAGGCATCTGCTCGCGGATAGGTATATCCAAGAGTGCGGAATACTCCTCCAGGGTAGGAGCCAAAACAAAGTCAGGAAATACGAAACACCTGAGCTCCGCATCATAAAACTGTAACAGGGTATAAATGCCGCTGATCTCGTAGGCCGATGGCTGATAAACATAGGTCAGAATCCTCCCATATCTCTTTCTGAAGTCACCCATTACCCTCTTCTTAGCAATAGTAATCATCTCTAACAAAAGACTGATATCCGGAGATGGGAACTTGTAGGGCAACACTCTCTTCAGGGTTTCCATGTCTTGCTAGGAACAGACACCAGAACTGGAAGGGAAAATATGTACCTGCAATACACACATGTTAGTTGAATGCAGATGGTAATGCAATGATGCAATATGATAAATAATGCAATCTGCGAACACAGGGGCTATGCTGTAGCCTGAAGAGGAACATCTCTGTGATCAAGAACAGAAAACCACCATAGTCACCAGATCCTCATGACACTAACTATCATCTGGTACTCAAAATATCAATCCCCTGGTAAGAAAACCATCTGAACCTCTGTATCTGACGAGAAAACCATCTGATAATAGAATCACCCTCAGATAAGAAACCCATCTGACCCAGACAACACACCTGGAGATGAATCAAGAACACCATCTGATAACTACTGAATCATGGTTTCTGAAGGCTAGTTTTCCTGCAATAACCCAGTCCCTCTCACAGGTATGATAGACCTAATCCACAGACAAAGGTACGACATCCTATGCGGTCATCAGCGTCACAGACTTTCATGAACGACGATACGATTCCCAGAAGGAGTGGCATCATCAAGTCATGAAGAGGCCTCACTTAGCTGACTTCCAAATGATCGGTCCCCAGAGTCGACAATCCTCACGTCTGGACTCCCCTCAAATCCTCAGGACCGGAAAGGAGCACCTCTGCGAGAACCTCGTCTGAGCGTAGATTTCGTAGGGAACTGTGCCTGCTCAGCAGACAGGTTCGTCTACTACTCTCCACAACTATATCTAGGTGCATACTCAAGCCCAGGTCCGGCTTCTCACTCACAGTAACCTCCCTTGCCCACAGCAATAATCACAATAATATAATGCTGGAAAGTAAATGCGGAAAGGTAAAGGTACAGAAAAGTAAAGTGCGGAAAAGTAAAACACAATATGCGCAACACCCAACAAATAAACACCCAAGCGCTAGGATTGACTCGCGTAGGGGATGGGAAACGGTCCCAGCATAAGGGATGGGAAAAGTCCCTAGATGCTATATTCCCCAGCAGAGTCGCCAGCTGTCGCTACTGCGAAAATCGGCGCCGGCTTGACAGGAGAGTCGCCACCGTGCGTTATTTATCCCTCAGAGCGGGAAAGGAAACGCTCGAAGTAAACCTCGCAAAGACGGGAAAAGGTATGGTCATCGCAACCAAAACCTGGATTCGGGAGTCGGTTACGCAAGGGGAAGGTATTAGCACCCCTCACGTCCGTCGTACTCGACGGGATCCACGCTTGGTGTTTATAAGGAAAAGGGTGTATTATCTATCTACGCTAATGGCTAGCCTGAAAAGAAAATAAAAGGACAGGACTCGACAGAACATACGGTGTTCTGGGCCTACGTACTCCCTCGTGCAATGGGAAAGTCAGAGTCAACGTAGTTCGACTACCTACGTCTAAACGGGAAAAGGTTGCTCGCCAGGACATCGCGTCC
The DNA here is from genome assembly GCA_963859935.3 of Lathyrus sativus. NCBI lineage: Eukaryota > Viridiplantae > Streptophyta > Magnoliopsida > Fabales > Fabaceae > Lathyrus > Lathyrus sativus. Next base: position 522,289,226 of record OZ012739.1, read on the forward strand.
TGTGCCTACGTACTTCCACACAGCATGGAAGATCAGAGCAAACGTAGTTCGACTAACTACGGCTAAACAGGGGCTCTCACACAGCAGTGAGAAAACAAACTGATCCTAAAGGTTTGGGAACCTACAACTACGATCTGGTCTCAAATGCACTCGGGCAAGAGAAAGGGGAAACGATTAGTCGTCAGCGGGAAAGTCTCGATCGCACAGCCGCGAGAGAACAAAGGTTAGTTGTTAGTGTGCTCGCTAGGATATCGCCTCCTATGCCTACATATCCCCGTCTGGTACGAGGAATCAGAGCAGCTGTAGTTCAGCTAACTACGGATCAAGCTACTCAAAAATTCCTACTGAAAGGAAAGGGAAAAGACACCCTAAGACTATAGCGGAAAAAGGGGAATCTACCTACTGCTATCATGCCTGGTTGACCATCCTAATGTCTATCATAACGACTCCGCAGCGGAGAAGTCAGAGCTCCTAAGGGATCATGGCAACAGGACTAAACGGCAAAACAGGAAATATTGCAAAGTAAAGAAATACTGAACATATGCATGAATACAACAACTAAACGAACAAGGCGCAAAGGCCGCAAACCACAGAGGCAAGGGAGCTCAGCTCTACCAAATACCAACAAGCAAAGCCACTCAATAACAAACAAGCAGAAGGAGGACCACCTCAACTTCTCGTGCACACAAAATCTACTTCTAAGATGCACCTACCTCAGAACTGTCTAGATGAACCCCTAGGTCTAATGCAACACAACACCATACAAGTCAAACAACACAAAGAGAAAGCTAGCTAACCTGACAAACCTCTATCTACAAAACAAGAAACTACTCCTGGGCAAGACCCCTAACAAACCTGAAACAAACTCCTAATCTATCTCTAAACAAAACCCTATGCAACACTTTAAGCAAAGATCTAAGCAAAACCTCTAATCAAAACCCTAAGCGAAAGGAATCAATCCCAGTCTCCAAGCTTCAGAATAAGCTTACCAAAGAAAGGGAGCTAAGCAGACAAACTCATAGTGCCTTCCTCGGGAAAGTACCAGGAGGTTACCACTCAGGAGTCATATCCTATGCGGCTCGACAACTGTGATCGGTTTACATTCCTCCTCAGGAGAAATTAAACTCACATGAAGGCTCCGGCATCACTGGATATTTGAGAAAGCCTATATGAACTAAGGGAACTAAGTGAATAGACCCATAGGACCTTCCTCAGGAAAGTACTAGGAGGCTTCCACTTAGGAATCGTATCCTACGTGGCTCAACAACCGTGATCAGTTTACATTCCTCCTCAGGAGAAATTAAACTCACAAGTTGGCTCCAACGTCATTGGATACTTGAGAAATCCTAGACAAACTAGAGGAACTAAGTGAACAGACCCATAGGACCTTCCTCAGGAAAGTACTAGGAGGCTTCCACTTAGGAATCGTATCCCATGTGGCTCAACGACATGTGATCAGTTTACATTCCTCCTCAGGAGAAATTAAACTCACAAGTTGGCTCCAACATCGTTGGATACTTACGAAAGAGGTGAGAAGAAAGAATGAAAGTCATTCATAGTGCCTTCCTCAGGAAAGTACCATAAACTCCCTTCAAACTTCGGGACCTCGAACCTCCCAAACAGGGAACAAGCTCTTAGACTAAGCCTAAATCCACTGCATCCTTGCAAGCTCCAACAGGACTTCAACCAGCTCCCATCTTCAAGAAGAACCCACAGGCCATCAAACCACAAGGAACTATCTCTGAAGTTCAACCACAGTTGAACTTCAAAGTCAGAAGCCATCAGGACTTCTCCTATCCTCAAGCTCAGACTAAAACAATATTAGAACATCCTACAAAAATCTATCAAAAATCTATGGGAAACCTACATGGCTCTATGACAACATACTAAAAAAATCAGAGCAAAATTCATTACCAGATGCAAGAACTAAAATCAACAAAGCAGACATATCCACAAACCAAGTATTCAATATCAATAACAATGCAAAAATGCAATTAAAATGAAAATGCATGATTAAGCTAATGTTTTTGTACCATAAAATTCTACATTGAATTACGAGTCTACAGAAAAAAGAACGGAATTATTTGATTAAACCTACTATTTTTTATGGATTTTCTAATAATATGCATGCACTAAAAAATATTATAAAAATCAATTAAATGGAAAATATGCCAAAAATAGCAAACAAAAATAAAATGACATTTTTATTTTTATTTAATTTTCTAGACATTATGATTGACATATAGCAAGAAGAAGAAATTAAAAAACATTGATTTTCTATTTTATTATGAATTTTTCAAGAACAAGAAAATATGAAAAAGAAATAAAAAAAAAACAAAATTGAAATAAAATGGGAGGGGGTCCTAATAGCACAGATACTCAGTTATTCTGGCTGGGCCCTGATCCTGGGGGGTGGGAAAAGCACTTAGGGCCTAAGCCCAATATGAGTCAGGAATCTGCTACAAAATAAAAAGAAAAAAAACGCCTGGGGTGCAGCTAGTAAGCTTCTCACGTTATTCTCACTGGGCTTACGTTATGGGGGGGGGGGGGGTGGATAGTAATAAGCATAAGGCCCAACCCACATTTCCATTCTGTCTCTCACACGAAGGGGGTTTAACGAGTAAATTGGGAGTAGTCTTTCAGCCAAACACACGTTTGGGCCTAAACCCAAACCCTAACCCTAGTCCAATTAACCCTAACAACAAAACCTGAATACCCTTCCCCCAACCCTAAACACTGTTCACTCAAACCAACCTAACCGTCTCCTTCGTCTTCCTCACCCTATCTCCTCTCTGCAATTCCTGATCTCTCTCCATCAATCCAACCAAACTCTGAAAAAAAAACTTCTCACGCAACACACCTCACTCTCGCACAAGATTCCCCCACACAAGATCTTGGCTTAAACTAAATGATAACTGAAATCTCAACGAAACCCTACATTCAACATCAACAACGAATCCAGAGTGGAAGAACAACGTACCTGGATTGAGGTGTGCACGACGCCGTGAATCTTTGAAGTTCGTTGAAGGACTTGAAGCAATCCTGGAGAATCTTGAAGGAAAGATCTAGATGAAGGATCTACGAGGTTGACGGAGTTCTTGATGAAGAACACGAAGACAACAAAAACTTCTTGAGATCCTGAGAAGATCGAGCGAACATGCAAGATGAAGATCCCGGACGGAAAGGATCAACACGAATCCAAGGAAAACGCTTGATGATCTTGAACTCAAGAACAGTTGGAGCCCTCACGAGCGAATCTGGGAAACTGAAGGAGATTGTTCCTGGGAAACGATGAAGAACGAAGGTGCTTGAACGATTCTCTGGAAAATCCAGATTCCGGCGAGGACGGCGAAATCCGGTGAGGTGATGATGAATGTTGACGGAGGAAGATGGAAGGAGAACGAGGTGTTTAGAGGATTCTGGGTTTTTTTTGCAGTTTCCGGCGAGGACGGTGGCCAGAGACGGTTGGACGGTGGCTCAGGGCGTCTGCATGCCCGGCGGCGAGGTCCCGGTGGTGCTCCGGTGACTAGCTGTGGTGGTGACAAGTGGCGCAGAGGGTTACTGCATGGGGAGCGCGTGTCTGAGGCGTGGCAGAAAGGGAGGGTGAGGATGGATACGTGGCAGCTCTCTGGGGACTCTGAGTTGTGAGGTGGTGGGCTCCAGAGTGCAACGTGTGGCTTGTCTTTATAGTGACAAGTGTCACTCTCTGGCCAAAACCTGCACAAAAACACCTTGGACTGATAGTGAAGTGGGCCTCCAAAAAAGCAGCACTGGGCCCATACGAAATTATTATCCAAACCTGTAAAAAAACTGAATTAAAAACCTACTTAAAACTAATTGAAATCAATTAAAGCCTAATTAACTAATTAACTAATGATGATCTAATTAAACTAACTAAGTCCTAATTAGACCTAAACATGATTAAAATCCTAATTAATCTGATTAAGCCTAAAAACAGAATTAACACCTAATTAAATTCTATATTAAACCAATTACCCTAATTAAATCTAAAACGATTAAAAATCTAATTAACTCCTAAACCAATAATACTCTAAAAAATCTAATAAACCCCCTAATAAATCTCTAATAAAACTATTCTATTGATTTAAATTCTATAAAAGAAAATAAAAGAAAAACCTATTTATTTCTATAAAAAAAAGACTATTAAATTCTATACTATTATTCTAAAACAATATATCTAAAAAACTATTTATTTAATATTCTAGAAAAAATCTATATTAAAAAGATTAAAACTATTAAACTATTTAAAACTATTAAAAAAAACTATTAAATCCTAAATATGAATTAAAAGCTATTAAAAATCTATAAAATTCTATACTATCCTAAAAAATGCAGACAAATGCAAATGACCACCATAAAAGAGCGCACGAGACCAGATCGAATCGAACAGAGAACCCCGGGCGTCAGAATATCCCCAAAATCACTATGCAAGCTAAAAATCACCGAGGAGCGCACAATTTCCCGAAAATAAAACCTTGATGATCTGGACTGGATCTGCCATAGCTAGTAAATGAAACCCATGTCGTAACTCTGATATCCTCTGCCTGTGCACAAATATCATGCGTCTGATTTGCGAATATGAATTTAAACCACGAGTCAGATAGGAGAATCGGTTGGTCAAATTTTAGGGTGCAACAGCGTCCTATACAAGAGAAACCACGACTTGGTGTTGTTGCGATGTGTGAACGATAAAGAGGCTAAGCTGCTCATGGAAGAGATCCATGAAGGTACATTTGGTACGCATGCTGGTGGACATGCAATGACGAGAAAACTGTTGCGGACAGATTACTATTGGCTAACGATGGAAACAGATTGTTTCAAGTTTGCGAAGCGGTGCCATAAATGTCAAATTTATGCGGACAAAATTCATGTGCCTCCGAGCCCTTTGAACATTATGTCATCACCGTGGCCTTTCTCGATGTGGGGAATTGATATGATTGGCAAGATTGAGCCCACGACATCAAACAGACACCGGTTCATTTTGGTAGCTATTGATTACTTCACTAAATGGGTGGAAGCAGCGTCATATGCTAATGTCACCGACAATGGCTCAAACTTGAATAATAAGATGATGAAAGAGCTGTGTCAGAATTTCAAGATCGAGCATCACAACTCTTCTCCTTATCGGCCCAAAATGAATGGCGCTGTCGAAGCGGCCAATAAGAACATAAAGAAAATTGTTCAGAAGATGGTTGTGACTTATAAGGACTGGCATGAGATGTTGCCTTTTGCTTTGCATGGTTATCGTACGACGGTACGCACATCAACCGGGGAAACCCCTTTCTCATTGGTGTATGGCATAGAGGTAGTGTTACCATTGGAGGTTGAGATTTCTTCTTTGAGGGTTTTACGTGATGTTCAACTTGATGAGGCAGAATGGGTAAAAGATAGACTGAACCATCTCAGTTTAATGGATGAGAAGAGACTGGCTTCTCTCGCATATGGTCGGTTGTATCAGAGCCGGATAAAGAAAGCTTACGATAAGAAGGTATGTCCTCGAAGCTTTCAGACGAGCGATCTTATGTTGAAAAAGGTTCTCCCACCACAATTAGATCACAGGGGCAAATGGACTCCCAACTATGAAGGTCCATATGTTGTTAGAAAGGTTTTCTCTGGAGGAGCCTTACTGTTGTCCACCATGAAAATGACAAACAGCTTATTGACAACCAAAGGAAGCCTATAAGTGTTTAACATTATGAGAGACAGGTTCCCTCAAAGTTCTACTTCCAAGATAAGCCACTTATCCCTCCAAAGGAGGGATGTGAATATCTTAGAAGGAATTTTAGTCATTGGGAGGAATGGAAGCACAAGATGCTTTCCATGTTTGTGGAAGAATTCAGTCTAATCTAAAGCTCTGCCTATTTCTCCCATTTCCTATGTCTTCAACAAGCACCTTCAAGCACAAGAATCCCCAAGCTCCAAGCATTCATAGTTGTCTTCAATCTTCTTCCATGCTTCCTCATGCTCCACAAGCAAAGCCCAAGCCCCACACCCCAATGAAATACCCAATACCCAACAAACAAAGCAACATCCCAAGAGGGAAACACACCAATATCACCCAATTTTCAAAAATCAAATAAAATGGAAATACTCATCATAAAATCCTAGATTAATTTCTAAGGGACCCTAACTATGTACCCTATACCCCATATAAACCCCAAGACCTAAATCAATTTTAAAACCCTAAAACTATGTGTTAAAATGCACCTATGCAAGTTGAAACCCTAATTCTAGCACACTTGCTTCACACCTCTCAAAAACAATTAAATTTAAGTCACAAAAATGTGAAAAAAATCCAGGGGGAAGCTAATTCTATACTCTAACCATAGCAAAAAGAACCAAGTTAAAATTCTAAATTAAATGGCAATACAAAATTCAGAAAGTTGCAATATCAAATAGAATGCAAAATAAAGCAATAAAAATGTAAAAAATGCCATAAAAAGAAAAATGCATGAAATGGTATTTTTATTGTTTTATAATTTTCTTGATGTCTTAATGAAAAGAGGGAAAAAATTCCCAACCAAAAATAATGATTTTTCAATTTATTATGATTTTTTAAAGAACCTAAAATAAATGTGAAGTGAAATGAAAAATAAAAGAAAATGAAAATGGAGCGTGATGAATAGCAATGAATGTTAGTTCAAATCCAGGGATGGGCCCATAGGGGTGTGTGCATAGTAGCGCGCATTAGGCCCAATTATTAATCAGAAATTAAATGAAAAATGTAAAGAAAATGGAGAAGAGCTTGGTGCGGATAGCAATGAATTCACATGTATTTCCTAATGGGCCTCTAAAGTGGGGTGTGGATATCAACATTCACTTAGGCCCAAGCTGGCAACTTAATGAAACGGTGCGTTTTGTAACCAGAACTCCTTTTCACAAGATGAAATGAATTCGTGGCCCTTGGATCCCATTTTGGTCAAAGTCTTAAACCTGATCCTATGGTGGTTAACTCGTCTTCAACCTTTGAAATTGGGAGGGAAAAGAAACTCCATGGATGCAGAGTGAAGAACATCATCTTCCCCAATTCGCAACTCCATTAAATCCTCATCAAACATCAAAATCAAAAACCCTAACTCACTTGAAATTTCACCCTGAATCTAACTATGCTAATCATGATCAGTGAAACTCACCCTAACTCAAATCACGATAGGATTCTCAGAAATCACTCAAGAATCAATTCACACCAAACTCTAAATTATTCGGTCTATCATCATCACCATGTTTCACTGAGCATTTCTAGCTATCAAACTAAGGTGATATCATCAAGAACACCAAGATATGATCAAGAACAAAAATTGAGTCATCTCCCTAATTGTCTCTAAACCAACCCTAATGCTACCAGAAAGCTTCATACACTAACCTACATTGAATCTAGCTATTCAAAACTTATTGATTATGCCTAAATCAAGCCATGGAGTGAGAATTACATACCTGTTAAAATCGATTGAACAGAGCACCCAAACCTTCAAATCAATCCTCAAGAGCTTCCAGATACCTTCAATGGAGTATAACCAAGCTTCTGTATGCAACAAACTTGATTGAAATGGCTCGAATCTTTGAATTCGATTCTGAGTTGCAGATGAAAAATTTCAAAGGCTATCACACGATTCTTCAGTGTTCTTGCTATGGATTCTATCTGAAATCATTCAATAATGCTAAAGCAAGCTTCTGAGATCAAAAGAATGGATTGAAAGTGGTTGAAACTGTGTAACAGAATTTGATTTGCAAGTGGAAAGTTGAAAATGCAATCTCTCAAATCTCTCTCAATTCTCACCAACCAGGGTTATGGATCACTTCTAATGTATATATAGAATGTGAATGAAGCTTCTAGACAGTTCTAGATTGATCCAATGAGAAATTCCACATCTCTTGCTCTTGAATATGTCATGAGAAATTCACCTATGGCAGCTGAGTTTCAAGCTTGTTTCAATGCCTCATTCTGATCCAAATTCTCACCACATGACATATTGAAGGGATTGGCAAGGGCTAAGGCTTTGGTTGTGCTCAAAAAAGAGGTTTTGCATTTGTTACTTATGATGTAAGTAACCAATTTACAAAGCAAGTCATTGAATTATCCCTCAACTCAAAAATGTGGCAATTTCAATGTTCTCAAAATGCATTTTACAATCAAATTGGTATGTCATATGGCTTGGTTTGGATTTGTAGATCAAAAACCCCAATTTTCATTCTTGGTTCATTTAAAATTCACCCTTATTTTAGGCCATTTTTGTGATTTTGTGAAGCAAGCCCTTCCAAGTTCTCATGACTTCTTATCTAGCCTAAAAACATCATTTTGAACACATCTCATGTTGAACATTTTTCCATTTGAGGAGTGGAAGATGGAGATTTTGACCTATGTTGGAAAATGACCTGTAATTCAACTTTCCCAAAATACCCCTGGGTTGTCAAGATCATAACTTGAGTTCCACAAATACTCTTGAGGACTTATAGTACTCAAATTAAAGCTAAGATCAATATCTACAACTCTTATGTTGGCCAAGAATCCATTTGAAAACTCCTTGATGGGCAAAATTTGCTTGGAAGTCAAGTGACTTTCACAGATAAATTCCAGTGTCCTCTGATGACCCATAACTTGCAAAAACCATAACTTGAGTTCTACAAATCTCCTTGAAGACTTATAGTACTAAAATTAAATCTATTGAGAATCTCTACAAGTTGCATGTTGACCAAGAATCCATTTGAAACTTTCATTTTGACTTATCTGGCTTGGAAGTTAGGCCTAAATCAGGGGATTTTACACTAAAACCCTAATTTAGTAACTCCTCTTCTTCTTGATTCTCTTTGATTTATCCTTGGCACAACACCACACTTGTATCAAAATATCAATTCATGAATCCCACATCCTTCAATTAGGCCTTGATGCTCTTCAATCACTCAGTTGACCTAGGGTTGACCCAGATGAAACCCTAGTTGACTGCCTTAAGCTATAGCTCTTGTGCTTGTATCAATGACTTGTCTCATCTTCAAAATGACCCTCTAGGTGTCCCATGATCTTTGTACACATTCCATACCCTCAGTCATGGCTCACACACTCATTGATGATCTTCAACATATCCCCAGATTAGGAGAGAAATCCACTAATTGACCTTCAAACTTCTCAAAGCTTCCACTCATTTCTTGAATGACTTGGATAGTCTTGAGCTTGAATAAAAACCCCTTTGATGTGCTTCTTTAGATAAGAATGGCACTTGATCCCTTGTTGGATGACTTGTTATGCTATGTTATGCAAATGATTAGACTATGTACCTGATCTACTATGCAAATGACAATGCAACTAAAACATAAACCAGATGAAATATGTTGGGCAAATTTTAGGGTGCAACACCCTCCAGCGGAGTATTTCTTCAAAATGGTTGTTATGACAGTATCAAAATATGTCGTGAATCAATTTTTGGAAGTTGTCGCCTATGTTGAAATAGGTGTCTGGTAGTTTGGGTTCAGAAAATCCCCAGTAGAGTCCTCCTCAGATTTGCTGCCATGTCCGCGCTAAAAGTTTGAATATTGGACCAGTATTTTGTTACCCATTCGATTGATGGAGTTAGTTACTGCAAAGATAGGCAGAGAAGCTGTTGTCGCTACTCGAAAAATGCGTCGCGCAACGACGGGGAGGCAAAAAAGAATAGACAGAAGAGTCGCCACCGAACTTTATTTATCCCATGAGGGGAAAGGAAAATATCGAGAAAACCTTAAGAAGGAAAAGGATAAGATGGTCTCGCGACCAACAACAGGTTCGGAAGCCGGTTATGCGAGGGGAAGGTATTAGCACCCCTCGCATCCATCGTACTCGATGGGAACCATTTGTTTGTTGAATATGTGAATTTATTTGCTTAAATATTATGCTATAGAAGTGTCTTCCAAAGGGTAAAGAAAGAGGGTTTAGGAACTAAGAAAGGAGGCATAACGGGGAAGAAGAGAGAAAGAACAGACTCGGTAGGACTTCGCGGTCCTATGCCTACGTATTCTCAATAGACATGAGAAAGTCAGAGTCGACGTAGTTCGGGGCTACGGATATAGAGGGGAATGTGCTCGGCAAGGATCGTGGCCCTTGTGCCTACGTATCTTTACTTGAACGAAGTAAAGAATCAGAGCAGTTGTAGTTCGGCCTACGGTTTGCGGGTGAGTTCTGGTAGACGATGCTATCGTGTGCATTCTAGCAGTTTAGGTGTATTGCTGCTCGCATGTGAGGAGACTTAGGCGTTACCGGTTTGCGGTAGAATGGACGTAACATGTCTTTTTGGGAAATGGTGGAAAAGAGAAAAGGGTGCTCGCTAGGATTGTCGCAATCCTATGCCTACGTATTCTCAATCAGACATGAGAAATCAGAGCAACGTAGTTCATACTACTACGGGTAACTGGTGTGTTTTTGTGGATGATGTTATCGTGCGCGTTCTAGCAGTTTAGGTGTTTTGCTGCTCGCATGTGAGGAGACTTATGCGTTACCTGTTTGCGGTAGAACGGACGTAACATATCCTGTTTGAAAGGTTGGTTTTCGCCATGCGAGGCAAGGAGTCACGTTTGATTTGTTGATTTGTTTTTAGGGGTGAGATAAGTCCTCGGATAGTAACCCCTACGGGTAGTATCCAATTCGTTATCTCAAAGTTTTTGTTATGAAAAGGTGTGGCGAACGTAGCGTCTTCGTATTGAAAGACGAGTATCGAGACCACACACACTACAGTGAGTATCCTGATACTCGGAGAGGAAGAAGTCTACACTAAATCCTCTCTCTTTAGTTCAATACAAAGAGAAATTAAATTTCTTATTGAAAGGTGTTTTGAAAATGCACTCGGTACGGGGACCGAGGTTTTAGGAGAGAAATGGTTTGAAAATGCACTCGGTGCGGGACCATTTCTAAGAGATGAAATTTATTTAATTGATTTCTTAGAATTTATTTCAGAAAGAAAATAAATTATAAAAACACCAAGATCCAACTTTAGAAATATATATTAAAAATTCTAAGAGATGAAATTAGAAAGAAAATAAATTATATAAAACTATATAAAATAAAAAATAAAAAAACTATGTAAAAACTATATATAAAAAATTACAGACATAAGAAAAACTATATGAAAAAACCATATATAAAAACTATATAAAAAAACGGTAGCTTTAGTAAGATCTATATAAAAACTATATAAAAAATTATATAAGAACTATATATAAAAATAATAAAAAATATATATATAAATAACTTAACAGTAACATTATACAAATATATACCAAAACTAACTAAACAAAAGGGGATCTATAAATTTTACAAAACAAAAAAAACTGTATATACACGTATATAAAAAAAACTTTAAAAAACTTTAAAAAAAATAAAGATTACATATATAAATTAAATAAATTAAAGATAGAACATCAATCTCAAAAATTAAAATTGTAAATAACTATACCATAAAAAGTAACCATCCCAAAAAGCTAAATGTTTGAAGTAACAAGTATGTGTATGCAGTATATGAAAATAGACTTAAAAAGTAAAAAAGAAATTTCATAAAAAAAACAAAACAGAAAATTTGAGAGTTGTATATGATGGTATGGTGAGGTAGTTATAGTATTAGTGTTATGAATTGAGAATGGTTCATATGAGTAGAGGTTTGTTTTGTTTTTTAGTAGAATTATTATGGAATAGAGAGAAAAGATGGAAATGTTCTACTATAATGAAAAAATGGTGGCGGTTCTACCACAGTGAAGAATGGTCTTCACCTTTGCTTTTTTTTTCAATTGATTGAGAGAAGAATAGGTCATGCGGCGCCGCTTGTGCTTCTCCCTTAGTCTGTGATATGTCATGTATATATAACCTAGGTTTACTATATGAAGCCAGAGAAATAAATCCTTTCTAACACTTAATCAACAAGTCTTCAAAAAAACAATTAAAAACAAATATTCTTGAATTATTTAAAAATATAAAAGAAATCAATTAATTAAAATAAATTTTAAACTAATTAAACTTAAACTAATTCTAATTTAATAATAATAATAAATAAAACATTCTAATAAAATTCTAACAAACTATTTTTTTATTTAAAAAAACTAATTTCTAATAAATCTATAACTTAACAAAAAAACTATTTTTAACAAGTTAGTAAATAAATAAATAAAAACTATTCCAACTAAAATAAAAAACTATTTCTATTTAATATAATAAAACCTATTCTAAAATTATAATAAAAAACAAATTGATTATCTAAATAAAAAGCTAAAATAAAAACATATACAAAATAAAATATTAGAAAGAAAAATGAGAGAATAAACATGGGATTAAAATTTACAAAAAATACCCTTAGGCCACGTGTCGCGCTCCTATTGGATAAAAAAGTTGAGATTTGAAGAATGCTCAATCGGGGCGGACACGTGTCTAAACGGTATGAAATTAAATGAAAAATGCAAAATAAAAATGCGAAAATATTTACAAAAGTTGGCGGGAAAATTTAGGGTATGACAGATGCCTCTATCTAATTGGCTTAGACCGAGTAAGATGAATTGCTGCAGCGTTCATTTTTCAAGGTAGAAGTCAATTAGATACAAAGAATATCCTAAATTTTTCTTAAAAGGAATAAAAAGCTCGGGAATGAAATACTGGATACCTTACAAAGGTTGCTAACACCAAAAGGATGTTAACGAAGAAAACTTGACACCAAGAGGATGACAAGCCTATCGATAAAAGGATGATAGTACACTCACACACACTGCTCATACATCAAAAGGATGTAAGGGATCCACTACCAAAAGGATAGTGGAGAACAAACACTAGTCATGACACCAAAAAGGATGTCAGACCCATCACCAAAAGGATGATGGAGCGAAACAAGGCAAACCCGACACCAAAAGGATGTAAGGAGTCCATTACCAAAAGGATAATGGAAAACACGCTAGTCATGATACCAAAAGGATGCCAGACCCATCACCTAAAGGATGATGGAGCGGAGACGCTAGTCATAACACCAAAAGGATGTTAGACCCATCACCAAAAGGATGACGGAGCGAAAGACAATCAACCCTAACACCAAAAGGATGTAGGGAGTCCATTACCAAAAGGATAATGGAAAATGCTAGTCATGACACCAAAAGGATGCCAGACCAATCACCGAAAGGATGATGGAGCGAGAACGCTAGTCATAACACCAAAAGGATGCCAGACCCATCACCGAAAGGATGATGGAGCAAGAACGCTAGTCATAACACCAAAAGGATGCTAGACCCATCACCAAAAGGATGATGGAGCAAAAGACAATCAACCCTAACACCAAAAGGATGTAAGGAGTCCATTATCAAAAGGATAATGGAAAACACGCTAGTCATGACACCAAAAGGATGCCAGACCCATCACCAAAAGGATGATGGAGCGAAACAAGGCAAACCCGACATCAAAAGGATGTAAGGAGTCCATTACCAAAAGGATAATGGGAAACACGCTAGTCATGACACCAAAAGGATGCAAGACCCATCACCTAAAGGATGATGGAGCGGAGACGCTAGTCATAACACCAAAAAGATGTTAGACCCATCACCAAAAGGATGATGGAGCGAAACAAAATCAACCCTAACACCAAAAGGATGTAAGGAATCCATTACAAAAAGGATAATGGAAGATATACTAATCTGAAGATGCCTCTGTCTAGGCTAAATTCGTCTTTGAAGTTTTGTCTTGGTCAACAAAAGGTTGAACAACTTCGTGAGTAATACTCACGGCTTTGCTGAAGATGCCCCTGTCTGGGCTAAATTATTGATTTGAAGAATCTGATTAACCGCGAGGTTGAAATACGTCATGGGAAATACCCATGGTATTGAAAGGATACCCTTGACTGGGCTGAATTTTGCTTTGATATTCTTGAATTCCATGGGAAAAACCCACGGTCTTTGCAGATAATGCCCCTGACCGGGCTAATGGTTGTGTTGGACAAATTCGTGGGGCACACCCACGGTCTTGCGGAAATTGCCCCTGACTATGCAGATATGGTCTTGGAAATCTTCGAGATCGATCCTGGACCTGAGCTCGCATATGCGAATGCTTGATGATAATTATATTCCATAACAAGTGGAAATGCAAATGCAAATGCTAACACGCGGAGATGCAAGAGCTGGGGGAGTATGACATGATTCTGGATATGCGTATGATGCAAGATGCTTATGAAGTCGAATGCGATGCGTATGATGCATATGATGCAGACGGGTAATTGGGAATGCAGGTGCTGACGTGGCAGACTTTTGGTAGTTGCCAATGCGGATTAGACTCTGGGTTATGTGGGGAAGTGGAGGACAAGCCTGACTTCCTGACATCGTTTTAAACTTAACATTTGTTGACGAGAATGAACTTGCTTGAGTAGCTCGCCATGAGACGAACTCGAGATGTTCTGCCCCAGAGTTTGTACCACAAATGGATTCATCATTGATTAGCCGATTCTCGTGGTAGTTGGCTTCAATGTACTCTTGGAGTAGCTTTCCCCTGAAAGAGCGTGGAAGCGACTTAACTTATCTCGATTGAACATTGGAGGGATCTATCTTCAAGTCAAAGAAACTCTGGGTGGCCTGCCCCTGATCGGTGGAGTCTCGAGATGATTCTCTTCTAATCAACCGCTTCATGAATGATTTGCCCCATGGTCGACCGATGCCTGGGGATTTGCCTCAGACTGACTAATTTCATGCTCTCGGATGTCAATGCCCCAGGTCCATAAGGTTATATGGTATACTTGGTTCTGGTCCAGACCGCTGAATAATCTAGTCATGCTTGATTGCTTTGTGTTGGAATTTCCTTAATGCCAACTACTAACTTGTAAATAAAATTGTTTGTTCATGAATGGTAATCTCAATGCAAAGTTCATGCAAGTTCTTGAAAGAATTGCCTTTTATTACGTGTCGTGATTGTGAGACGAATGGACCGTTAGTCCAAAAGTTGTGTTGAAATGATTGGTGTGAAAGATATAGCAAGGATATCGACACCAATGTTGATGATTAGCAAAATTGTTAGGAGTCAGGTTACGCAACCTTGCGATAATATGCTTTCAGAATAAACCTCGCCTCAATTAGGTCTTTCGAGGGTTGTAACGTGGTCTGGTTCATGGTGTTGCACCCTAAAATTTGCTCAACCTTATTCACTTGGTTTATTTTTTTCATTATCATTAGCATTTGCATATAGAGTCATGTACATAGACTAACCATCTGCATAGCATAAGCATAGCAAGTCATTCAACAGGGGACCAATCATTATTCTCATCTCTAGAGGCCTATCAAGAGGTTATTATCCTAATTCCATCTCATTCAAGTCATCAGAAAAGAATTTGAGAGCAGAGAGTTCAGCAGATCAAGCCTTGAGCCTATCCCCTATCTGAGGGCATCTGAGGGTCAACAAGGGGGTTGTGAGTTGTGAATGGAAGGCATGGAGAGCATCTAGACATCATGAGAGGCTTAGAAAGTCATTTGGGGAGGAAAACAAGTTGTTGAGGTGACCACAAGAATTGCAGTTGAAGACAGTCAACTAGGGTTTCATCTGGGTCAATCCTAGGTCAACCCTAGGTCAATTGACTGATTGAAAGGCATTAAGGGCTATTGGAGAGAGGTGGGGTTCATCATTTGACATGGAGAATAAGGATATGTTGTTGTGATAAGAAGAATTCAAGAGAAATCAAGGAGAGGAGGAGTTTCTAAATTAGGGTTTCTCTGTAAAATCCCCTAGTTTAGGTCAAATTTCCCAGCAAAATAAGTCAAAATGCAAGCTTCAAATGGATCCTTGGCCAACATGGAACTTGTAGAGGATCTCAAGACCTTTAATTTGAGTGGTGGAAGACATCAAGGAGATTTATAGAACTCAAGTTATGGTCCTTGCAAGTTACAGGTCATCTGAGGTATCTGAAATTTTGTCTGTGAAAGTGACTTGACTTCCAAGCTATTTTTAACCCTCAAGGAGATTTCAAATGAATTCTTGGTCAACATAAGAATTGTTCCTCATTGTCTTAGCTTTCTAGAATGGTATATTATGCCTTCATATGATGTGTGGAACTCAACTTATGGTCTTGGCAAGCAAAGGGTATTTTGGTCATTTGTGAATTACAGGTCATTTTAACCTATGTCCAAAACTCATACAAGGAGGCCTCAAATGAAAAAACTTACAACATCAAACTTGCTCCAAATGATATTTTGAGTCTAGAAAAGTGACCATTAGAGATTGGAAATGTCCATAGCACAAGGTTTCAAAATTGGTGAAGTTAATGAAGGAAAATGGCTTAAAAAATGGTATTTTTCATATCTTGGCCAAATGATGCAAAATTATAGGTCATTTTGAATGGAAAAGGCATTTTAAAAACATTGGCTAAAGTGGAATTTTGAGCTTAGGTCATGATTTGTGAGTTATCCATGGTTTCTTGAATTGAAAGTAACATAATCCAAATTGAAAAGGAAAAGTGTAAGGGAAGTTTCTCCAATGTTCTAGGAGGTTCTAATGCAACCTATATATTCATGCAAGCTGATTCATGCAAGGGTTGGTGCTCCCATTTGTCAAAAATCTCCATTTTTCATCCATTTTTCTTATTCTTCCATAAGATACTCAAACTCTTACAAACCTCTCAAAATTCTCACATATTTGGATTGAATCATCATCATCATCATTCAAACCCTAGGATTCACATCAAGAAGTGGTTGAATTGATCAAGGATCATACCTATTATCTTCTTCATCCCAAGTTGCACTTTCATCCAAAACCCATTGAAACTTCCTCTATCATTCTGATTTCTGTCACCATCATCATCTACTAACATCATGGAGTAATTGGCACAAAAGATTGGAGGGAATTCGTGGTTGTGTGAAGAGATTCAGTTTGAAACTCCAACTTGCATGAAGGATGGAATAGCATGATTCATAAGGATTAAGCACAAATCATTGCAAACAGAAGCATATTCATTCATTGGAGATTGTTTTCAGCAAGTATCAAAGGTTGAATTGAGGTCTAACTACCATCACCATCATCAAGTGCAAGGTATGTAAATTTCTTCGAATCTCACTATTCTGGCTGGTAGAGATCATGTGGTTAGGATAATGTTGTTTAGAAACCCTAGAGGATCAATTCTTGAAGTTTAGGGATAGATTCATGGAGATCCATGACAGGTTGCCATTTCTGTTGGCTTCGATAATAAGCTGTGTGGTGAGTTATAATCAATGTGATGAAGCATAGAATAATGAGGCAAGCATGTAGAATATATGTGGATCATCAGGTTTGAGTTCTGGCAACTTTGACCTCAGGCAAGCATGGTGTGCCCTGAATTTCGTGCTCTCTGTTTGGAGTGTACAATGAGAGTTAGGGAAAACTAGGATTGGATATGGATTCCTTGAGTTTTGTAGAATATTTTAGGGCTTGGAGTTGTTATTTTTCATCAAGAACGCATGGAGAACGAGTGAGTGGAACTTTCATGCATGGAGGTCGTGACTGAAACCCTAGACGAAGGGAGGAAGAAGACGAATCACACGCCCTTGGATCTGGTGGGAAGAATTGACTTGACCAGGGATCGAACGGCCCACGTTTGATCTGAGTTTTGGTGGGAGAATTTGAAATCCCAAACGCAGCGTTTCATTAAGTTGGGGGGATTGGGCTCAGAGCGCTATCTACACCCCCCATGTTAATAAGCCCAATGCATTGAACGCGTTTTTCTTGCTATTCTCACCCCCTCCCTCTTATTTCTTCATATTTTCTTTTTATTTCTTTATATTTTTTATGCATTTTCTAAAATTCATAATAAATAGCAAAATAATCATTTTTAATTCATTCTTTTTGCATTATTTTCTTTAAAATGTCTAGAAAATTATAAAAAATAAAAATTGCATTTTATTTTTTATTTGATATTTTTCTCATATTTTCTAAATAAATAACATTTTACATAATTCCATTTCATACATGATTTTGATATTTTTTGTTCTATCAATTGCTTTCATATTTTTCATCCATTCTTTTTAGGTTGTTTAGGTTAGACATTGAACTTGTAGATGCAATTTAGTTCCCATTTTTAGAAATTAATTTTAGGTGCTTAATGTAGGCTTGAACAACATGGATAAAACTAGGGTTTTAGGTGATAATTTAGGAGATTTGGTTCTTTCCCCTTAGGGCTTAGAGGTTGAATAGGTTAGCTATGGGACTATAGGGGCTATGGGTAGTTATTAGATCCCCTTAGAAAAAGTCAGGATTCCCCTACTGCTATTACTGTATTGTATATATCTGATTGACTGGTGTGGTGTGCCCTCTGGGGATTATTGCTTGCTTGCTTGGGTATTGGGGTTGTCTGGGGGCTTGGGAGAGCTGAAGATTCGAGGAGAGGAAGACCATTGGAGATCCAGAGATTGAAGATCAACTGTCAAAGTTGAAGAGGAGGTTCTTGCTAGCAGCTGCAGAGGAGACTAGGGTTTAGGAGCTAGGCAGAGCTCTAGATTAGAAAGCTTGCTTCTCAAACATAGATGGCTTTGTTTGCCTCTATCCTTTCTCTATGATTCAAAGTCTCTTTCAAATATCCACCTCCTTCCTTTGGAAGGATCAGTGAATATATTTGAAAGATAGAACTTTTGAGAGGAAACTTTCTGCTTAATGTTAACAGTTGATGAACCACCCTTGGTAGGTAATTAACTGTCTAACATTCATTCACCTCATCTGGTTGACTGATGTTCATCCTAGCCTGAGACATGAAGAAAAGCCATTGCAGATAGAAGACAGATGATCAAAGCCCTTGCCTGAAGGTCTTGAAGATGGAGATTGATGCTTGTTGAAGCCTGTAGCTGATTGGAGATTGCTTGAAGCCAGATGTTGATTCAGAGCTGCTGATGCTGTTTCTTTTGCTGTTGTGTTTCATTGCTGATGTATTGGTTGGTTTTCTGGACTGTATTGTTTGTTGTTTACCCTGTTGGGTTGAAAGTGAAGCCTGTACACTTTTGCCTATTGTTTTCCAGGTTCGAGGTTGAGTGGGACTCCCTTGCCTCGCTTGTACTGTTGCATCCATGCATTTTACTGTTTTACTGTATATATTTGATATTGTTTCTGTTTCTGCCTATCCCGTAGGATCTCTGTTTTTCTCTGTGCAAGAGAGGAGCATGATAGACACTAGGTCTTAACCCATGCATGATAACATTAGGTTAGTTTGATTCCCTTCGCAACCGTAGGTTAGAGTTCTGTCTCTTCTTCCTCAAAACAAACAGAAAAACACATAAAGATTTCAAACACAATAAAAGACACTTCTTCCAAAAAAGAATGTGAACTCATCAAAGCGTCATTTTTGTCCGCCGGGACTGTTAATCAAGAAAACCTTTTTCAGAAGGAATAAAATCAACCAAGACAGACTTGTGTCTTCCGTGGCCCGAACTACGTTCGCTCTGATCTTCCATGCTGTGTGGAAGTACGTAGGCATAGGATGCGATATCCTAGCGAGCAACCTTCCCCTCCTTTCCCGTAGGTAGGCGAACTACGTTGACTCTGATTTCTCGTTCCAGGTGGGAATACGTAGGCATAAAGTGCGATACTTTGCCGAGTCATTTTATTTTCATTTTCTTTCCTTTTAACCCCAGACCTTTAGCGTAGATAGAATAACAATCCATACCCGAAAACAAGCGTGGATCCCGTCGAGTACGACGGACGTGAGGGGTGCTAATACCTTCCCCTTGCGTAACCGACTCTCGAACCCAGGTCTTGGTTGCGATGACCGTACCTTTCCCGTCTTTGCGAGGTTTACTCTGAGCGTTCCCTTTCCCTCCCGTGGGATAAATAACGCACGGTGGCAACTCTTCTGGTCAGCCGGCGCCGATTTTCGCAGTAGCGACAGCTGGCGACTCTGCTGGGGATCCAACGTCCCCTGGCTGCTAAGGACTGCGATGGTTCTTATGCATTTGGGATCCAACGTCCCTTAAGAGAGTCAATCCTAACGCTTGTTTTCCCGTCGAGGATTTTGTATGGATTTATATTTCTGACCTTTATTTTCAGCATTATATATATTGATTGTTATTGTTGTATTGGGGGTGATGGGTGGTTCTATGATTGAGAGATAAGCCGGACCTGGGCTTGAGTGCACCTAGAATTAGAGTAGAAAGTAGTGGGCGCGTGCCGGCTTTGCTTGCATTAGTGTCTCATGAAATCTACACTCGGACGAGGTTCTTCTGGTTGGCTTCTTTTTCTACCCTTTGGGTCGAAGGGGTTGTTGGTCAGCTGAATTGTCGACTCCGGGAACCGATCATTTGGAAGTTGGCTAAGTGAGGCCTCTTCAGGATTTGATGATGCCACTCCTTCTGGGAATCGTATCATCAACCCTGAAAGTCTGTGACGCCGACGACCGCATAGGATGCCATATCTTTGTCAGTTACTAGGACATCCACCTGTGAGAGGGTTTGGGGGTTATGCAGGTAACTAGACCTTCAGACTACCGGTTATTTCTTGATCAGAGATCCTGGGTATTTATGGAAAGTTAGGAGGTCTGTCAGAGGCCATTTGGAGAGGTGTTCTGAGGTCTGTCAGAGACCATTTGGAGATGTGATTTGAGGTCTGTCAGAGACCAATTGGAGATGTGATTTGAGGTCTACCAGAGACCAGTTGGAGTTATGGTTTGAGGTCTGCCAGAGACCAGTACTGGAGCTTTGTTTTAGGTCTATCTGAGACCAGGGTTTGATGACTTCTGGATGGTCTATCTGAGACCTTTCTTGATTGGGTCCAGGCCATTCAGCTACAGCTTTGGTCCCTGTTGCATGTTACTTGCATTGCATTACCTGCATATCCATTACCACTTGCATTCCATTAACGTGTGTCTGTGCTGCAGGTGCATTTGCATATTCCCCGGTTCTAGTGCCCAGACTTCTGAGTATTGATTATGGCTGGTTTGAGGAAGACAGTTGCGTATAAGCTGCCTTCACCTGATATTACTTCTTTGCTTGGTCTGATATCTCTCGCTGATGAGGAGGTTAGGAGGAGCTTCAGAATGAGTCATGGGAGATTACTGAGATTAGTCTGCAAGCCCACTGCTGATGAGATGAACGGGCTATACACCTTGATGCAGTTCTATGATCCCGCATTGAGATGTTTTACGTTTGCTGACTTCATTCTAGGGCCTACCATTGAGGAGTATGTGGAGTTTACTGAGCTTCCCGTGCAGAGCAAGGTTCCTTTTATTCACTCTGCTGCTGAGCCCAAGTTGGAGGATTTAGCCAAGGCTTTGCATATGAATGCTGCTGAGTTATTGGTGACTTCTTGGCTTGGGGTTCCCGATTTCTCTCTAGATTTTCTGGTCGGCAAGGCTCAAGAGTACGCCAAGAGCGGTTGTTGGGTGGTTTTCAACGCTATTTTGGCTTTATGCATTTATGGAATTGTGCTGTTTCCTAACCTGCCCAACTTTGTGGACTTGGATGCTTTCTATCTGTTCGCTGCAGGCAACCCAGTGCCAACGTTGATCGGAGACTTCTACCACTCATTGCACTACAAGAACGAAAACCGAAGGGGAAAAGTTGTTTACTGCTGTACTCCTCTATTGAATATGTGGTTCAAAAGTCATCTCCCCATGAAGGGACCATTTGTAGACAGTGCAACCTCAGCCAGTTGGTCAGAGCGCCTGATGAGGCTATATTCCGAAGACGTTGTGTGGTTTGATCGAGACCTGTTGGGATCTGAGATCATCTTCAGTTGTTCTGGGTACCCTAATGTGCCGCTGATAGGAAGAAAAGGGTGTATCAATTACAACCCTTCTCTATTCATTCGTCAGTTTGGATATGCGCTGAAGAATCCACCTCAGGAAGAAGAAGTACAGGAATCTCTGTACTTCACAGGTGACGTGAAGGGGGAGTTATTAGCCAAGTTGCAACATGCCTGGACGCGTATTAACCATAGAGGGAAGCCGTTGTTAGGAAAGAATGACTGTCAGGCCTATGCACCATACAGAGTTTGGGTCCAGGAGAGAGCAAGTCAGTTGCGGATGCCATTCCCAGATGTACCAATCCTTGTTCCTATTCCGGTAGCAGAGCCAACCACTGTTTCTCGGGAAGCCTACGAGCAAGTTGTGAAAGAAAAAGAAGCCTTGATGAAGATCAATGAAGGGTTAGAGCAAGAGTTAGCCCAGGTACGCAGTGAGAAAAACAAGGCCGTGTATGCTTTCCAACAGCAGATTGAGCTAATGAACAGATTAGGGGCTGAGTTGACTGAGGAGAGGAAGAAGCGCGAACGTCTGGGGCAAGAGTTCAGAAGCTCCCATGACATGCTGGAAGCCAAAAAGAAGGCGCTCGATGCAGCACACCGAGAAATCTCCTCTTGCAATAAGACTTGGAACGCTACTCTCACCAACAATAAGATGAGAGAAGATAAGCTGAAGCAGCAAATCTCCGACCTCGAAGAGAAGTTGAAGTCTAGCATCAAGAAGTGCGAGGAAGAAGTGATGACCCGGTACAGTGTCCAGCATGCACTGAACAAAGCAATCAAATCCAGAGATGAAGCGGTGTCTCAGAAGCGAAAGCTAGAAGATTGCTTCGGAGAAGCAACATGGGAAGAAACTGCTGAAGACGTGCGCCGTGTTCTTAAGAAGATAAACCAACTTGTTGAAGGGCTGCTTGATCGACCAAGTCATCCAGAGACCAAGAAGTTGATAGAAGAGTACCAGACTTTTGGGAGGATTTGATCATTTCATGTAGTAACTTGTAGTAACTTGTATGCTTTATTTGCATAAATGCTGACCATCACCAGGATTGTTGGTTGAGGTCATGCCTTCTTATCATACTTTCAGCGACATTGTATTCTGGTTTTCCCTGCAATATATGAGGCTTTCTATGATCCAGCTCCGGTATTCCTATTGTCAACACTGTCACTGCACTGGCACCTTCACACTAGAACTGGGGGAATGAATTTCCCTAATGCACAGACACATTGCATTGCATTCATACTCATATTGCATTACAGGTAATCTTTGAATGGGGTCTTATTTCCTGCTCTGTAATGGGTACTTTCCAGGATTGCAGATCAACACCCGCACCGCTATTCTACCCGCACCAACTGTCGAAGAATCATGGATCAAATGCAGAACGAGATGCAAGATGTGCGCGAGAAGCTCGCTCTCTTTATGCAGACCATGGAAGCTATTGCGAAAGGGCAGGAGACTTTGCAGGCCATGGTCCAGCCTCTGTTGGCTCGAAATGCTGGTCACGGTAATGAAGATCATCAGTCTGTACGGGTCGATACTGCTCATGGAGACGGCACTCCCACGCCGGTGGCTCCACCTGTAATCAATACACCTGCTGCTAATGTCAACAACGCTACCGCTGCTGCAAATGGTAACGTCGGAGTTGGAAATGAGACTGCTGTCCATAATGTTGGGCTGGGTGATGTCAATTTGGGTGATAATCTAGGCGGCAACGGCTTTGTCAACACTGGATTCGGATTCAACGATCAGGGATTCGATAACACTGGCAAGTATGGCTTTAATGCTCAAGGCTTTGGGCAAGATGGTTATGGTGTGGCCAATCAGGGCTACGGAGGCTTTGGAAATGGAAACGGCGCAGGGCTTATGGCTTTTGGCCCTGCTGGAGGTGTTCAAGGGTACGGCAACAGAGGCCGAGGTCCGGGGATGAATCAGATCAGAACTGGACGTAATAATGGATATGATGGGTATGGGGCCGGAAACGGTATGTGGCAAGAAGATCAGCAGGAGGACGCCTTCTCCGGAGGAGGTTTCGAAGGGCCGATGGATGATTCCCAGAAGATTAGAATGCTGGAAGAGCAGATGAGGGGAGTCCTAAACCAAAGTGCTGTGGGTTTGGACATGGCCACAATGGGGCTGGTACCTGGCTTGAGGGTGCCAATTAAATTCAAAGCTCCTGCGTTTGATAAGTATAAAGGAGACACATGTCCAAAAGTGCATGTACGAGCTTATTACAGAAAGATGTCTGCATACTCAACTGACGAAAGAATGCTAATGCATTTCTTTCAGGATAGTCTGTCGGGCCCTTCCCTAGAGTGGTACATGGGGTTGGAGCCAACTGATATCAAGACATGGAAGCAATTAGCAGAGGCATTTGTAGCTCACTACAAGTATAACAGCGACTTGGCACCCAATCGGGTCCAGTTGGCCGGGCTTTCGCAAAAGAAGGGGGAGAGTTTTAAAGAGTACGCGCAAAGGTGGCGTGATATGGCTGCCAGGGTCCGTCCTCCTGTAGAAGATAAGGAAATGAATGACATGTTTGTCGGCACATTCACAGGTCTGTTTCATGACATGTTGTTTCACACGTCTCTGGCCAGTTTTTCAGACCTGATTCTGATGGGAGAAAAGATTGAACGTAACATTAAGCAAGGAAAATTCCAAGTCGAGGAATCAACTGCATCTGGCAGTAATAGGAAAGCTTACGGGGGGCGCCGTCAGGGCGAGGCAAGCGCAGTATTTGGAGGCCGAGGCCGGGGCCGAGGCAGGGGACGAGGTCAATATCGTCAGCCGCAGCAGGTGGCGAGTGTTACTATCCCATATCAACAACAACCACTCCAGCAACAACAACCGGTTCAGCAACAGCCAATGCCACAGCAGCAGCAGCCTCAGCAGGGAGCACAGCAAGCTCAGCGAAGATTCTAGGGTAGTAAACCGAGAAGAGTGTTTGAGAAGCCTCCCTCAACCTATGCCGATTTGTTGCAGACATTGTTGGGATTGAATCTAGTAGAGAAAAGAACTCTGGCACCAATAACGGGAGCTCCCCCGTTTGGCTACGATGCAAGCAGGCACTGCGAGTTTCATTCTGGGGCTCCGGGCCACGATATAGAAGGTTGCCACGCTTTTAAGCACGTTGTGCAGGATCTTTTGGACAATAAGACTATCAATTTCGGAACGGCAGGTCCGAATATAGTGCAGAAACCCATGCCTAATCATGGGGCAAACGCCGTTCTAACTGAGGAAGGGTTGAATCTGATTATGAATGTTGAAGATTTAAAGACGCCACTGAGCGAGATAAAGAGCCGATTGTTGCAAAGGGATGTTTACCCAGGATGTAACGAGTATTGCTTAGACTGTTGGACCCTAGCTGGAGGGTGTGAGGATTTGAAGAAAGGAATTCAGGCTTTAATTGATGAGGGCATATTGCAGTTTGATCGAGCGGCAACTGACGAGCCTGCAGGGGCAGTAGTGGATAATCGGAGTGATGTGGCCACGGTAACGATTCCTCGGAAGACGATCACTATCGCGGCACCAGCTCAACGACCACCGATTACCATAACTAAGGCCGGGCCGATCCCGTACGAGAACACAAAAGCAGTCCCATGGTCATATGGGTTAGAGGTGTATTGTGACGGGATAAAAATTGATGTTAATAAGCAGCCAGCCGAGACTGTGGATAATGTTGTCGGCTCAGGGGGCATGACAAGGAGTGGCAGGATCTTTATATCTCCTGAAGTGGAGGCCGAAAGACTAGCGAAAGGAAAAGGGAAAGCAGTTGAGAATGTCCCAGCACAAGCAAGTGAAAAAGAATCGGCATCGAAAGACGTAGAAGAGTTCATGCGCTTGATTCGAAAAAGTGATTATAAGATTGTG
The DNA here is from genome assembly GCA_963859935.3 of Lathyrus sativus. Lineage (NCBI taxonomy): Eukaryota > Viridiplantae > Streptophyta > Magnoliopsida > Fabales > Fabaceae > Lathyrus > Lathyrus sativus. Next base: position 522,314,767 of record OZ012739.1, read on the forward strand.
GAGCATCTGCAGCAGACGCCGTCCAAAATATCTATCCTGTCATTGCTGTTGTGTTCGGAAGCTCACAGAAATGCTTTGCTGAAAGTCCTAGATACTTCTTTTGTACCCCAAGACGTCTCCGTGAACCAGCTAGAAGGAGTATTGGCACATGTGAATGCAGGCCACAGCTTGGGCTTTACCGATTTTGACTTGACTCCGAAAGGAAGAGATCACAATATGGCGCTGCACGTATCTGTCGAGTGTAGAGGATCAGTAATGTCGCACGTATTGGTTGACACCGGATCGTCTTTGAATGTGCTGCCCAAGAAGGCGATGATGAAGCTGGATGTTAGAGGAATTTTGTGTACACCCAGTGATTTGGTAGTCAGAGCATTCGACGGCACGCGGAGAACAGTCTTTGGATCAATCACATTGCCTCTACAGGTGGGGCCGGAGGTGTTTGCAACTGAGTTTTATATCATGGACATACAGCCTGCGTACAGTTGCTTGCTTGGAAGACCCTGGATTCATGGGGCGGGGGCAGTCACGTCCACCCTGCATCAGAAGTTAAAATATATGGTCGGAGACAGCGTAGTCACCGTGTGCGGAGAAGAGGACATCCTGGTCAGCCATCTATCTTCATTTAAATATGTGGAAGTCGACGGAGAGATCCACGAAACGCCCTGCCAGGCATTCGAAGGTTTGCGCATCAAGAACAAGGGTCCTGGGCCGAGCAAAGTGCCAGAGATAGCCGTCTCATCGTATAAAGAAGCTCAAGCTCTAGTGGAAGCAGGAGAAGCCAAGGGCTGGGGCAAAGTGCTGGACATTCCTGTGAAGATGGACCGGTTCGGGCTGGGGTACCAACCGTCGTCATCAACTCCTTCCGTGGGGGCACCCCGTTTCAGAAAGCCAATCACCATCTCTGCCAGTGGGGTGTGTCCTGAAACTGTCAATGCTGCTTCGGAGTCTGATGAAGGAGACAGCGACTGTGATATGGATGCCTGGATTCAGCCAAGCACGCCAGGACAAGGACTGTGCAACTGGTCTATTCAGGAGCTTGTTCCTGTGACTTTTAAACAGTAATGCTTCGCTTTATTAATTGTTGAATAATCTGATGTCTTGCCCGGGGCATCATGATTTGCTTAGGGCTGTGTTGTTATAAACATTGCGGGTTAATCATTGAATAAATGGCGTTTTTTCATGTGCAAATACTGTAATCCCTGTCTTTCTTGTTTTATATTTTTCAATAAAATGGCAACGTGGTCGTTCGCTTTATACGCATTTTGAAGCGCTTAACCGTTCCTTTTGCAGGATAACATTTTCAGATGACATCCTTGAATCACCTATGACTCGTCCCGACTTTGAGCACCCGGTATTTCAGGCCGAAGAAGAGGTTGTCGAAGATAGTGACGTTCCTGAAGAACTGTCTTGGTTAGTGAAGCAAGAGGAAAGAGCCATTCTGCCTCATGACGAGGTCATCGAAATTATCAACTTAGGGTCGGAAGGGGTTGAGAAAAATATTCGTATCGGAGCCGCGCTGCAAAGTGATATCAAGCGAAGACTGGTCGAAATGCTCAGGGAGTATAGTGACGTATTCGCTTGGTCGTATGAAGATATGCCGGGGCTCGATACAGACATGGTTGTGCATCGCCTGCCACTGAAAGAAGATTGCCCGCCGGTCAAACAAAAGCTTCGCAGAACTCGACCAGATATGGCAATGAAGATCAAGGAGGAAGTCCAAAAACAGTGGGACGCTGGTTTCCTGGCTGTGACGAAGTATCCTTCATGGGTTGCCAACATCGTACCAGTGCCAAAGAAAGACGGCAAGGTTCGAATGTGCGTAGATTATAGAGATTTGAATAAAGCAAGCCCAAAAGACGATTTTCCACTTCCTCACATTGACGTGTTAGTTGATAATACTGCTCAATACTCCGTATTCTCCTTCATGGATGGCTTTTCGGGCTATAATCAAATTAAAATGGCGCCAGAGGATATGGAGAAGACTACTTTCATAACGCCTTGGGGAACATTTTGCTACAAAGTGATGCCCTTTGGTTTGAAAAATGCTGGGGCAACATATCAGCGTGCGATGACGACTCTTTTTCATGACATGATGCATAAAGAGATCGAAGTTTATGTTGACGATATGATTGCCAAATCCCAGACGGAGGAAGAGCATCTGGTGAATCTGTTGAAGTTATTTAAAAGGCTTAGGAAGTTCAGGCTGAGGCTGAACCCTAACAAATGCACCTTCGGGGTGAGATCGGGTAAACTGCTGGGGTTTATCGTAAGCGAAAGAGGAATAGAGGTCGATCCTGCTAAAATAAAAGCAATTCAAGAAATGCCGACGCCTAAAATAGAGAAAGAGGTGCGCGGGTTTTTAGGGAGGTTGAACTACATCGCTCGGTTCATATCTCACCTAACGGCCACGTGTGAACCATTATTCAAGCTGTTGAAGAAAGATCAAGCTGTAACGTGGAACGAAAATTGTCAAAAGGCGTTCGATAAAATAAAGCAGTATTTGCAGGAGCCTCCCATTCTGATACCCCCAGTGGCAGGTAGACCCTTGATAATGTATTTGACGGTTCTTGAGGGAAGCATGGGTTGTGTTCTCGGTCAACACGACGAGACAGGAAGAAAAGAGCATGCGATCTATTACCTGAGTAAGAAGTTTACAGACTGCGAATCTCGGTATTCAATGCTGGAGAAAACGTGTTGCGCGCTAGCCTGGGCCGCTAAGCGTTTGAGGCAGTACATGCTGAATCATACAACCATGCTCATCTCGAAGATGGATCCTATCAAATATGTATTTGAAAAGCAGGCGTTGTCCGGGAGAATTGCCCGTTGGCAGATGGTCTTGATTGAATATGATATTCAATACGTCTCGCAGAAGGCTATAAAGGGGAGTGTGCTGTCTGAGTATCTGGCGGAGCAGCCTATTGAAGAATACCAATCGATGAGATTTGATTTTCCTGACGAGGATATCATGTACCTTAAGATGAAAGATTGTGAAGAGCCCTTACCAGACGAAGGACCAGAGTTGGGTTCCAAATGGAAGATGATATTTGACGGAGCTGTGAATGCTTACGGTAGCGGAATAGGGGCAATCATCACCACGCCACACGGGTCGCACATCCCGTTTACTGCCCGATTGACCTTCGCCGTTACCAATAATGAGGCCGAATACGAAGCTTGTATAATGGGGCTTGAAGAAGCCATTGATTTGTGAATCAAGAACCTGGACGTATACGGAGACTCAGCTCTGGTCGTGAACCAGATCAAAGGGGAATGGGAGACACGACAGCCCAATCTGATACACTACATGAACTATGCAAGGAGATTGTTGCCGTTCTTCGACAAAGTTGAATTGCATCACGTACCGCGGGCGGAAAATCAAATGGCTGACGCCCTCGCCACTTTGTCTTCCATGTACAAAGTCAACTTCTGGAACGAGGCTCCCAGAATCATTATCTCCCGGCTGGACAGGCCAGCTTATGTATTTGCTATTGATGAAGCATCCGACGACAAACCGTGGTATTTTGATATCCTTAATTTCCTGAAGAATAAAGAGTATCCGGCTGGGGCATCCAGTCAAGATCAGAAGACTCTCAGGAGATTAGCGGGTAATTTCTATTTGAATCCGGATGGCGTCTTATACAGAAGAAACCACGATTTGGTGTTGTTACGTTGTGTAGACGAAAAAGAGGCAAGGATTCTCATGGAGGAAATACACGAAGGTACCTTTGGTACGCATGCTGGTGGACATGCTATGACGAGAAAACTGCTGCGGGAAGGTTATTTTTGGCTGACTATGGAAACTGACTGTTTCAAGTTTGCGAGGAAGTGCCACAAGTGCCAAATCTATGCTGATAAGATCCATGTGCCTCCAAGTCCTCTAAATATGATGTCATCGCCTTGGCCATTTTCAATGTGGGGAATCGATATGATTGGAAAGATCGAGCCGACGGCTTCTAATGGGCACCGGTTCATTCTAGTAGCAATCGATTACTTCACCAAGTGGGTGGAAGCGGCGTCATACGCAAATGTAACGAAGCAAGTGGTGGCCAGATTCATCAAGAGAGATATCATTTGCCGATATGGGATCCCCGAGCGGATAATCACGGACAACGGTTCAAACCTGAACAACAAAATGATGAAGGAACTCTGTCAGAACTTCAAGATTGAACATCACAATTCCTCCCCTTACCGACCCAAGATGAATGGTGTTGTTGAGGCGGCCAATAAGAATATCAAGAAGATCGTTCAGAAAATGGTGGTGACCTATAAGGATTGGCATGAAATGCTACCTTTTGCTTTGCACGGTTATCGTACGATGGTACGCACATCAACCGGGGCAACTCCGTTCTCGTTGGTATACGGAATGGAAGCGGTATTACCATTGGAAGTTGAGATCCCTTCTCTGAGGGTATTGCGAGACGTTCAGCTAGACGAGGCAGAATGGGTAACAAACAGATTGAACCAACTGAGCTTAATGGATGAGAAGAGGCTAGCTTCTCTAGCATACGGTCGTTTGTACCAGAGCCGAATGAAGAAAGCGTACGACAAGAAGATACATCCGCGAAGCTTTCAGACGGGCGACCTTGTGCTGAAAAGAATTCTCCCTCCGCAAGCAGATCACAGGGGCAAGTGGACCCCCAACTACGAAGGGCCATACGTTGTCAGGAAAGTATTTTCGGGAGGAGCGTTGTTGTTGTCCACCATGGACGGAGAAGACTTCACGTCGCCTGTGAATTCGGACGCAGTTAAAAAATACTTTGCTTAAAATAGACCCGCTGGACAGAAAAAAGAGGGTCCAGGCAAAAATGGGGCATCCTGGCAAACCAAAAACAGAATGAAAGGTTCGGGCAAAAATTAGGGATAAAATTGAAAAAAATGTACACCCGCGAAGTTGAAAACCTACACTGGGCGGCTTCGGCAAAAAAGGGTATCCCGGTGAACTGAAAACCCGTAAAGGGCGGTTCACGCAAAAGTTAGGGATTTGAAAAGCAAATGACTGCGGGCCGAATTTGATAATTGCAATAAGCATCAATGCGGGAGAATACATTTGAGGAGCCAGTTATCGGATACAATCTCTTCAGAAGTGGGGATACCGGGAAAGCATTAGGGTCGGGCGAGTCATGGGAGGATCAGTTCGTGGTGTTCATCTCCATCCCGTTGCCGACATGTGTACAAATTTAAGTTGTCAATATTTATGCTTCTTGTGCATACTTGTATACGTGTATATTTGCTTTGTGTAGCTTCCTCATTTCAGGAGTTACATCCCGTGTACAAAACTCCGCCCATTCAGGGGCCCGATCAATAAAATACGTTATTCAGTACTTAACACTGTTCTTTACTGTTTTGTGCATGATTAACGCCCAAGTTTGATGAAACTAGCATGAGTATAACGTCACTGGCCCTTGCCAGCAGTTGCTAAAGCTTTGAATTAACTGAAAATAACGTCACTAACCTGAGTTGATTTGGTTGCATAGGCTTGTCTTGTCTTGTTTGTGTTGTTGCAGGTTTCATAACCGTACGAGGAAGATGGTCGAAAGATTGCAATAACGAAAGACTCAGCCTTCACGCAGGTCATGCAGGTTCTTCCTGAAGAAGGATCAAATTCTCCAGCTAGTCGTAGCTTGTGCAAAAAGGATCGACGATTCCAAGATCGTAAGGCTGTATTCAGACAAGTTCATCTTTCCCCGCAGGGTCATTCACTCTCCCCCAGCGGAGTCAGTGGATTTCCCCGAGAGAATAGTCCCACCCCCCAGCGGAGTTCTCTCCTTTCAGTAAATGTTCTTTCCTCCCAGTGGAACCCGGAGATCAAGACTCTCCCCAGCAGAGTTGGTGGCGGGTCCTGTCAGTTATTTTGTCAGAGATACCGTGTAATATCAGTTAACTCTCCAGCAGAGAAGTCCAATCATACTTGGCATACCTGCTATTCCTCAGCAAAGTTATATTCCCCAGCAGGGGGTTACCTCGACAGGGTGTGTGGTTCGAACTCCCAACTTCCCAGCGTGGTTGACTTCACCCTTCCAGCATTTATTTTGCTGGAATAATTCTGTAGCATCTGGCTATTCCCGGCGGAGTCGGCATTATCTTCAGCATTTATTTTGCTAAAGCAGTTTCTGTATTATAGCAGTTCAGGTGAAGAGAGCACTTGCTCAAATGAACTACCAAACACTCAAGATCTCGGCATGAGACATCCACTGATAATGTCAGTTCAGCAGTATTCCCCCACAGAGTTACCAGGATAAGGTTCTCTTTATTTCCAAGCAGAGTTATTTGTCATCAAAAAGGTTTCATGAACCAGAATTTCAGAAGTGGCCTCCGGTTACCAGAACAGGCATCCGGTAGTTTGGTTCCCAGATATCCCCAGTAGAGTCCGCCCCAAAGTCGCTGTCACGTCGGTGCTAAGAAGTTTGTGGGTGGGGATTGTCGCTACTGCGAAAATCGGCGCCGGCTGAACAGAAGAGTCGCCACCGTGCGTTATTTATCCCACGGGAGGGAAAGGAAACGCTCAGAGTAAACCTCGCAAAGACGGGAAAGGTATGGTCGTCGCAACCAAAACCTGGATTCGGGAGTCGGTTACGCAAGGGGAAGGTATTAGCACCCCTCACGTCCGTCGTACTCGACGGGATCCACGCTTGTTTTCGGGTATGGATTGTTATTCTATCTAAACTATAGGTCAAGGGTTAAAAAGAAAATAAAATGAAAATAAAAATGAAAATGACTCGGCAAAGTATCGCACTTTATGCCTACGTATTCCCGTCTGGAACGAGAAATCAGAGTCAACGTAGTTCGCCTACCTACGGGAAAGGAGGGGAAGGTTGCTCGCTAGGATATCGCATCCTATGCCTACGTACTTCCACACAGCATGGAAGATCAGAGCAAACGTAGTTCGGGCCACGTACGACACAAGCTTGTCTTGGTTGATTTTATTCCTTCTGAAAAAGGTTTTCTGATTAACAGTCCCGGCGGACAAAAATGACATTTTGGTGAGTTCACATTCTTTTACGGAAGAAGTGTCTTTTATTGTGTTTGAAATCTTTATGTGTTTTTTTTGTTTGTTTTGAGAAAGAAAGAGACAGAACTCTAACCTACGGTTGCGAAGGGAATCAAACTAACCTAATGTTATCATGCATGGGTTAAGACCTAGTGTCTATCATGCTCCTCTCTTGCACGGAGAGAAACAGAGATCCTACGGGATAGGCAGAAACAGAAACAATATCAGATATATACAGTAAAATAGTAAAATGCATGGATGCAACAGTACAAGCGAGGCAAGGGAGTCCCACTCAACCTCGAACCTAGAAAACAATAGGCAAAAGTGAACAGGCTTCACTTTCAACCCAGCAGGGTAAACAGCAAACAATACAGTCCAGAAAACCAATCAATACATCAAGAAATGAAATGCAGCAGAAAAAGAAACAGCTTCAGCAGCTCTGAATTAACATCTGGCTTCAAGTAATCTCCAATCAGCTACAGGCTTCAACAAGCGTCAATCCCCATCTTCATGACCTTTAGGCAAGGGCTTTGATCATCATTCTTCCATCTGCAATGGCTTTTCTTCAAGTTCAAACCTCCAGGATGAGGAATCAGTCACAAGAGTGAATTGGGTGTTAAGCAATCAGTTGACTACCAAGGGTGGTGAACAGACTGCTTCTAACACAAAAGACATTTTCTCTCAAGAGTTCTATCTCTTAGACACTATCACCAAGCCTTCCAAAGGAAGGGGGTGAGTGTCTTAGAGAGACTCTTAATCACAGAGAAGAATGGATGCAGACAAGGCAATCCATGTTTGAGAAACAAGCTTTCTAATCTAGAGCTCTGCCTAGCTCCTAAACCCTAGTCTCCTCAGCATCTGCTAGCAAAAATCTTATCTTCAACTCTGGAAGTTGATCTCCAACATCTGGATCTCCAATGGCCTTCATCTCCTCAAGTCTTCAGCTCTCCCAAATCCCCAGCAAGCCCAAATACCCCACAATCAAAAAGATAAAAACCCTAAACAGGGCACACCAATCAAACAGACAATACTACAATATACTAATAATACTAATATTATGATATAATAGCCTAATTAATTCTAAGGGGAACCTATACATGTATACCATTAGCCCCTATATTCCCCATATGCTAATTTTTCCTAGAAACCCAAAATAAAATTGTGTAAGTTCAACTATCCTATTTTAAAAACCTAATTTTGTACATTCTAAATCCATTAATCAAACTAACCTAATTCTAATCCTAAAAATTAATACAAAAATCAGGGGAATGCTTGGTTCATATATCTAACTATGCCAAAAGGAATGGCTCTAAAAACCTAAGGGAAGTGTTCTAACTAAAATTTACAAAATCAGGTATCAACTAAAACCATTAAAAAGGCTATTAAAAGAAAAATATACTAAAAATAGTAAAAGAAAATAAAATGCCAATTTTATTATATGATATTTTTCTAGACAGAAATATAAAGTGGTAGAAAAAACAACCATTCAAAAACATTCAATTTCCAATTTATTATGCATTTTCTAACATTAAAAGAAATCAAAAGAATTAAAATAAAATAAAATGAGAGAGAGGAGGTGTAGGAAGTAGTGTTATTAGGCACATCATGCGCTGGGCTCTGACCCCTGGGGGTGCGCATAGCATGCTTGTGCCAGGCCCACGTGGTTTCAGAAATAATTAAACAAATTACCAGAAAAAAGAAAATATGATGGTGTAAAAAGCAAGCCATCCACGTTCAATTCCATTGGGCTTGTGTTGAGGGGTGTGGGTAGCGAAATTCGCTAAAGCCCAGTAAGATCACTTAGTTAAACGCCGCGTTTTGGTCTACTACATTTCCCTCTCAGATTTCATTTGAATGTAGGCCGTCCGATGGAGAGTCTAGGTCAAAGCTTTGTTCTAATCCAATGGACACGGTATGTCTTCAACCTTGAGTTTATTCTAGGGTTTCCTGAACTCCATTAACACCATGCACGAGTTCTTGTACGTGGATATTACACCTTCTCATGCTCTCTCGTTATTCCATGAAATGCCACGATTCCAAAACCAAACTTGCTCTAAATTCTTCCCTCTACGCAACTATGGTCTTTGTTTGCATTAAAACTCAGCCAATCAATAAACCCGATAGTATGCTTTCAATGGATGCTCAAAATTTCACCCTCACCAAACCTCAAACTTTTGCTAACAGAACAATCTATACACTTCCAGGATCATTCTAAACTAAATCATACTAATTATCGTGCCCTAACCAGCGAGTTCTAGACCAAAACAACTTCATGCTCATGTGAAAAATCATCACCAATCCACACCAAATTGTCCAGGATTCATCCTCTAATCTCCTATGTCATAACTAACCTAACAATTCTATGCTATACTAACTAAACTAATCAATTTGAATGAAAACGCACCTGATGCAAAAGCTTGAAAACAGCTATGGAAACTCGTGAATCCACCACCACCAATGCTCAGATCTTGACCAGTGAGTGAAGCTCTTGCTTCTGTATGCAACACCTCTTGTTTCTTGGCCTTGGATCTTGCTAACCGATTGATTTTTCACTTTTGAAGAGGATGATAACAGCACATGAAAATGGATCAAAACCAGCCAGATATTGAGTGATCTTTGATCTTTGATGATTATGGAGTGGAGTAGAATCAAGGATTATGAGAATTGATGGAGAATTGATGAAGTTTGAAAAGAATTTGCAAGAGGAAGAATGAGAAACTTTGGGAAATTTTTTGGTGAAAAATGAATCCAACCCTTGCTCAATTCTGATTTCATGAATATATAGTGCTCACATGAACCTTCTAGATCCATCTTGCAACTTCCCTTGCCTTCCAACTTTGATCCATTTTGGTTATGTTTCTTCAAATGCAAGTAACCATGAATAACTTTGATTTTTTTCACTAAGCTCAAAAAAGTACTTGAACCATTGTTCTTAGAATGTGTTTTGGACCCAAAATCATATATTGGAAGTCTCCATTTGGACTTATAAATCCCTCAAACCATTTTTCACTTTGACTTTCTTCAAGTTATAAGCCATTTTAGTTCAAATTTAACCAATCATGCAACTTCATGCTATGAGCTTTTCCAACAATTTGTGACCTTCTTTCTAGACTCAAAATGTCATTTGGAGCAAGTTTGATGTTGTAAGTTTTTCCATTTGAGGCCTCCTTGTATGAGTTTTGGACATAGGTTAAAATGACCTGTAATTCACAAATGACCAAAATACCCTTTGCTTGCCAAGACCATAAGTTGAGTTCCACACATCATATGAAGGTATGCCATACCATTCTAGAAAGCTAAGACAATGAGGAACAATTCTTATGTTGACCAGAAATTCATTTGAAATCTCCTTGAGGGGTAAAACTAGCTTGGAAGTCAAGTCACTTTCACAGACAAAATTTCAGATACCTCAGATGACCTGTAACTTGCAAGGACCATAACTTGAGTTCTATAAATCTCCTTGATGTCTTCCACCACTCAAATTAAAGGTCTTGAGATCCTCTACAAGTTTCATGTTGGCCAAGAAGCCATTTGAAGCTAGCATTTTGACTTATCTTACTTGGAAATTTGACCTAAACTAGGGGATTTTACACAGAAACCCTAATTTAGAAGCTCCTCTTCTCCTTGATTTCTCTTGAATTCTTCTTGGCATATCTCCATATCCTCTTTTATATGTCCAATGATGAACCCCACATCTCTCCACTAGACTTGAATGCCCCTTAAATCAGTCAATTGACCTAGGGTTGACCTAGGGTTGACCCAGATGAAACCCTAGTTGACTGCCTTCAGCTATAGCTCTTGTGCTCTCATCAATGACTTGTCTCCTTCTTTAAATGACTTTCTAAGTCTCTCATAAGGTCTAGATACTCTCCATGCCTTCAACTCACAGCTCACAACCCTCTTGTTGACCCTCAGATACCCTCAGCTAGGAGATGGACTCAAGGCTTGATCTGCTGAACTCTTTGCTTTCAAATTCTTTCCTGATGACTTGAATGAGATTGAATTGGGATAATAACCTCTTGATAGGCTTCTAGAGATGAGAATAATGATTGGTCCCCTGCTGAATGACTTGTTATGCTATGCTATGCAGATGATTAGTCTATGTACATGACTCTATATGCAAATGCTAATGACATTGAAACATAAACCAAGTGAATAAGGTTGGGCAAATTTTAGGGTGCAACAGCTGCCCCTGTTCAAGCGACTTGGACCCGATTGGGTGAAGAGCCCGGAGCCTTCAGACATTCGCGGTACGAGACGGTTGAATACTAGTGAAACCAGAAATTTGCCAACCGCAAAACTAAATTGCGCTCCTGCTTGGGGAACGACACTCATCAGCTGAATCTGACTGTTACGGCAACCCACTGATCTCATGCGACCGTGCTGGGGGATTGTCTTCATCGTTCTGAAGAGGATTCTGTCATAACAGATCGCTTGCTTGTCCACGTTAGGACTCTGTCTGTCGTCAATACGAAGAAATCTCAACTAAAACCTGTCCACGTTAGGACTCCATTTGCTGTTAACCCAGAAAAACCTCGGCAACTCCGCTGGGGATAATTCGTCTGCATTTCCATAAACTGAATCGTCCACGTTAGGAATAAAACTCTTCCACGTTAGGAGTAACACCTGTCCACGTTAGGAATAACATCGTCCACGTTAGGAATCATTTCTTCTGTATCTGTCCACGTCAGGACTAACCCTTTCATCTTTCCACGTCAGGAAGCAATCTTCTTTCCACATAAGGAGAACTATATCAATCTGTCCATGTAAGGACTCCAATACCACTTGACATGTCCGCGTCAGGACTCCAATCTTTCCACGTAAGGAATTCCACTTTGGTTCTGAATCTGTCCACGTCAGGACTCAACTTTCCACGCAAGGAGTACATCATTCTTCCACGTCAGGAATCAACTTTTCTTGAATCTGTCCACGTAAGGACCCCAACTTTTCCACGTAAGGAATAAACCTTCTTTTGAGTCTGGCCACATCAGAACTGAACCCCTTCCACGTCATGAATACACTCTTTCTTTCCACGTCAGGAATACAAACCTCTTTCCACGTCAGGAAACTATCTTTTTCCACGCAAGGAAACATAACTTTTCCACATAAGGCAACCAATTCCTTCCGATTTGTCCGCGTCAGGACTACATTTTTCCACGTCAGGAATGCCATCTTAATCTGTCCACGTAAGGACTCCAATCTTTCCACGTCAGGAATGCTGTCATTTCCACGTAAGGAAACTATCTTTTTCCACGTAAGGAATCATCTCTTTCCCCGTAAGGAATCCAACTTGATATGTCCGCGTAAAGACTGCATCGTCCACGTTAGGACCCACTTCTCCACGTTAGGAATAATAATCTCTTTGCTTTGTCCACGTCAGGACACTGATCTCGTCTTGATTTGTCCACGTTAGGACTCAGGCGTCTTCGGCCTGCTGAGGAAATAAGACTTGTCCACTTAAGGACTCACACCCTTGTCTGACCTGTTCACGTCAAGGCACCAACACAAGGAGTAATCACTTTTGTCAACGTCATGACTTCCCATTCCACTAATTTCGAGAACCCGAATCTGCCCACGTTGGGACTAACACACCTCACCAGTCCGGGGAAATAAACCTGTCCACGTTAGGACGCCCACTTCTGAAGAAATCCCGTCAATCTAGGAGTAAATTGTCCGCGTCAGGACTTAGTTCTCCAATGATCCTCACCCACAAACTTCTTAGCACTGACGTGACAGCGACTTTGAGATGAACTCTACTGGGGATGTCTGGAAACCAAACTATTGGACGCCTGCTCTGATAACCGGCGGTGGCCTCTGAAATTCTGATTCATGGAACCCCTGATGACAACTAATTCTGCCTGGGAATAAAGAGAAACTTATCCTGGCAACTCTGTGGGGAATACAGCCGAAACTGACATTATCATTGAATATCTCATGCCGAGATCTTGAATGTTTGGTAATTCATTTGAGCAAGAATTCTCTCCACCTGAACTGCTAGAGTACAGAAACTGCTTCAGCAAAATAAATGCTGGAAGGATAATGCCGACTCCGCCGGGGATAGCCAGATGCTACAGAATTATTCCAGCAAAATAAATGCTGGAAGGGTGAAGTCGACCCTGCTGGGAAATTGGGAACTCAAACCACACACCCTATTGAGGTAACCCCCTGCTGGGGAATATAACTTTGCTGGGGAATAGCAGATGCGCATAGTTCGATCGGACTTTCTGCTGGAACGTAAACTGATATTACACCGTATCCCTGACGAAATAAATGACTGGACCCACCATCAACTCTGCTTGGGAGAGTCTTGATCTTCGAGTTCCACTGGAAGGAATGAAAATACTTGCAAAGAGAATTCCGCTGGGGATGGGATGATTCTCTTGGGGAAAATCCACTGACTCCGCTGGGGGAGAGTAAATGACCCTGCGGGGAAAGGTGAATTGTCTGAATTCAGCTCACAAATGTTAATCTTCTGCGGCTAAACCACTCTGCTTGAGATAAGGAATCCGCCAAACTCTGCTGAGGATAAATGACTTGGCTAGAGAATGTCCTTCGAATAAGCCGCGGCTAGCTGGGGAATTCGATCCTTCTTCAATAGGGAACATGCATGCCCTGCGTGGGGACTAAGTCTTTCGTTATCGCAATCTTTTGATTGTATTCCTCATATGGTTATGAAACCTGCAACAACACAAACAAGGCAAGACAAGCCTATGCAACCAAATCAATTCAGGTTAGTGACGTCACACTCAGTTAATTCAAAGCTTTAATGATTGTTGGCAAGGGCCAGTGATGTTATACTCATGCTAGCTTCACTAAACTTAGGCGTTTTATCATGCACAAAACAGTAAAGAATCAACATCAAGTACTGAATAACATATTTTCATTGATTGGGCCCCTGAATGGGCGGAGTTTTTTGTACACGGGATGTAACTCCTGAAATGAGGAAGCTACGCAAAGCAAATATACAAGTATGCAAGTATGCACAAGAAGCATGAATATTTTGACAAATTAAATTTTGTACACATGTCGGCAACGGGATGCAGATGAACACCACGAACTGATCCTCCTATGACTCATCCGACTCTAATGCTTTCCCGGTATCCCCACTTCTGAAGAGATCGTGTCCGATAACTGGCCCCTCAAATATATTCTCCCGCACTGATGCTCATTGTAATATCAAATTCGGACCGCAGTCATTTGCTTTTCAAATCCCTAACTTTTGCGTGAACCGCCCTTTACGGGTTTTCAGTTCACCGGGATACCCTTTTTTGCCGAAGCCGCCCAGTGTAGGTTTTCAACTTCGCGGGTGTACATTTTTTCAATTTTATCCCTAACTTTTGCCCGAACCTTTCATTCTGTTTTTGGTTCGCCAGGATGCCCCATTTTTGCCTGGACTTTCTTTTTCTGTCCAGCGGGTCTATTTTAAGCAAAGTATTTTTTAACTGCGTCCGAATTCACAGGTGACGCAAGGTCTTCTCCGTCCATGGTGGACAACAACAACGCTCCTCCTGAAAAGACCTTACTGACAACGTATGGCCCTTCGTAGTTGGGGGTCCACTTGCCCCTGTGATCTGCTTGCGGCGGGAGAATCCTTTTCAGCACAAGGTCGCCCGTCTGAAAGCTTCGCGGAAGTATCTTCTTGTCGTACGCTTTCTTCATTCGGCTCTGGTACAAACGGCCGTATGCTAGGGAAGCTAGCCTCTTCTCGTCCATCAAGCTCAGTTGGTTCAATCTATTCGTTACCCATTCTGCCTCGTCCAGCTGAACGTCTCGCAATACCCTCAGAGAAGGGATCTCAACTTCCAATGGTAATACCGCTTCCATTCCGTATACCAACGAGAACGGAGTTGCCCCGGTTGATGTGCGTACCGTCGTACGATAACCGTGCAAAGCAAAAGGTAGCATTTCATGCCAATCCTTATAGGTCACCACCATCTTCTGGACGATCTTCTTTATATTCTTATTGGCCGCTTCGATAGCGCCATTCATCTTGGGTCGGTAAGGGGAGGAGTTGTGATGTTCGATCTTGAAATTCTGACAGAGCTCCTTCATCATTTTGTTGTTCAGATTTGAACCATTATCCGTGATTATCCGCTCGGGAATCCCATACCGGCAAATGATGTCTCTCTTGATGAATCTGGCCACCACTTGCTTCGTTACATTCGCGTAAGACGCCGCTTCCACCCACTTGGTGAAATAATCGATTGCTACTAGGATGAACCGATGCCCGTTAGAAGCCGTCGGCTCGATCTTTCCGATCATATCGATTCCCCACATCGAGAATGGCCATGGAGATGACATCACATTTAGAGGACTCGGAGGCACGTGGATCTTATCAGCATAGATTTGGCACTTGTGGCACTTCCTCGCGAACTTGAAACAATCAGTTTCCATCGTCAGCCAAAAATAACCTGCCCGCAGCAGTTTTCTCGTCATGGCATGCCCACCAGCATGCGTACCAAAGGTACCCTCGTGAATTTCCTCCATGAGAAGCTTTGCCTCTTTCTCGTCTACACAACGCAACAACACCAAATCGTGGTTTCTTCTGTACAAGACGCCGTCTGGATTCAAGTAGAAATTACCCGCTAATCTCCTGAGAGTCTTCTGATCCTGACTGGATGCCCCAGCCGGATACTCTTTATTCTTCAGGAAATTAAGGATATCGAAATACCACGGTTTGTCATCAGATGCTTCATCAATAGCAAATACATAAGCCGGCCTGTCCAACCGAGAGATAGTGATTTGGGGAGCTTCGTTCCAGAAGTTGACCTTGTACATGGAAGACAAAGTGGCCAGGGCGTCAGCCATTTGATTTTCTGCCCGCGGTACGTGATGCAATTCAACTTTGTCGAAGAAAGGCAACAATCTCCTTGCATAATTCATGTAATGTATCAAGTTGGGCTGACGCGTCTCCCATTCCCCTTTTATCTGATTCACTACCAGAGCTGAGTCTCCGTATACGTCTAGATGTTTGATTCGCAAATCAATGGCTTCTTCAAGCCCCATTATACAAGCTTCGTATTCGGCCTCATTGTTGGTAACGGCAAAGGTCAATCGGGCAGTAAACGGGATGTGCGACCCGT
The DNA here is from genome assembly GCA_963859935.3 of Lathyrus sativus. NCBI lineage: Eukaryota > Viridiplantae > Streptophyta > Magnoliopsida > Fabales > Fabaceae > Lathyrus > Lathyrus sativus. The sequence goes on from OZ012739.1 coordinate 522,330,835, forward strand.
GTGGCGTCGTGATGATTGCCCCTATTCCGCTACCGTAAGCATTCACGGCTCCGTCAAATATCATCTTCCATTTGGAACCCAACTCTGGTCCTTCGTCTGGCAACGGCTCTTCACAATCCTTCATCTTTAGGTACATGATATCCTCGTCAGGAAAATCAAACCTCATCGATTGGTATTCTTCAATAGGCTGCTCCGCCAGATACTCAGACAGCACACTCCCCTTTATAGCCTTTTGCGAGACGTATTGAATGTCATATTCAGTCAAGACCATCTGCCAACGGGCAATTCTGCCTGACAACGCCTGCTTTTCGAATACATATTTGATAGGATCCATCTTCGAGATGAGCATGGTTGTATGATTCAGCATGTACTGCCTCAAACGCTTGGCGGCCCAGGGTAGCGCGCAACAAGTTTTCTCCAGCATTGAGTATCGAGATTCACAGTCTGTAAATTTCTTACTCAGGTAATAGATCGCATGCTCTTTTCTCCCTGTCTCGTCGTGTTGACCGAGAACACAACCCATGCTTCCCTCAAGAACCGTCAAATACATTATCAAGGGTCTACCTGCCACTGGGGGTATCAAAATAGGAGGCTCCTGCAGATACTTCTTTATTTTATCGAACGCCTTTTGACAATTTTCGTTCCACGTTACAGCTTGATCTTTCTTCAACAGCTTGAATAATGGTTCACACGTGGCCGTTAGGTGAGATATGAACCGGGCAATGTAGTTCAATCTCCCTAAAAACCCGCGCACCTCTTTCTCTGTTTTAGGCGTCGGCATTTCTTGAATCGCTTTTATTTTAGCAGGATCGACCTCTATTCCTCTTTCGCTTACGATAAACCCCAGCAGTTTACCCGATCTCACCCCGAAGGTGCATTTATTAGGGTTCAGCCTCAGCCTGAACTTCCTAAGTCTTTTAAACAACTTCAGCAGATTCACCAGATGCTCTTCCTCCGTCTGGGATTTGGCAATCATATCGTCAACATAAACTTCGATCTCTTTATGCATCATGTCATGGAAAAGAGTCGTCATCGCACGCTGATATGTTGCCCCAGCATTCTTCAAACCAAAGGGCATCACTTTGTAACAAAATGTTCCCCACGGCGTTATGAAAGTAGTCTTCTCCATATCCTCTGGCGCCATTTTAATTTGATTGTAGCCTGAAAAGCCATCCATGAAGGAGAATACAGAGTATTGAGCAGTATTATCAACTAACACGTCGATGTGAGGAAGTGGAAAATCATCTTTTGGGCTTGCTTTATTCAAATCCCTATAATCCACGCACATTCGAACCTTGCCATCTTTCTTTGGCACTGGTACGATGTTGGCAACCCATGAAGGATACTTCGTCACAGCCAGGAAACCAGCGTCCCACTGTTTCTGCACCTCTTCTTTGATCTTCATTGCCATATCTGGTCGAGTTCTGCGAAGCTTTTGCTTGACCGGTGGGCAATCTTCTTTCAGTGGCAAACGATGCACGACCATATCTGTATCGAGCCCTGGCATATCCTCATACGACCAAGCGAATACATCATTATACTCTCGGAGCATTTCAACCAGTCTTCGCTTGATATCACTCTGCAGTGCAGCTCCGATACGAATGTTTTTCTCAACCCCTTCCGACCCCAAGTTGATAATTTCGATGACCTCGTCGTGAGGCAGAATGGCTCTTTCCTCTTGCTTTACTAACCAAGACAGTTCTTCAGGAACGTCGCTATCTTCGACAACCTCTTCTTCAGCCTGAAACACCGGGTGCTCAAAGTCGGGACGAGTCATAGGTGGTTCAAGGATGTCATCTGAAAATGTTATCCTGCAAAAGGAATGGTTAAGTGCTTCAAAATGCGTATAAAGCGAATAACCACGTTGCCATTTTATTGAAAAAATATAAAACAAGAAAGACAGGGATTACGGTATTTGCACATGAAAAAACGCCATTTATTTAATGATTAACGCGCAATGTTTATAACAACACAGCCCTAAGCAAATCCTGATGCCCCGGGCAAGGCATCAGATTATTCAACAATTAATAAAGCAAAGCATTACTGTTTAAAAGTCACAGGAACAAGCTCCTGAATAGACCAGTTGCACAGTCCTTGTCCTGGCGTGCTTGGTTGAATCCAGGCATCCATATCACAGTCGCTGTCTCCTTCATCGGACTCCGAAGCAGCATTGACAGTTTCATGACATACTCCACTGGCAGAGATGGTAATTGACTTTCTAAAACGGGGGGCCCCCACGGAAGGAGTTGATGACGACGGTCGGTACCCCAGTCCGAACCGGTCCATCTTCACAGGAATGTCCAGCACTTTGCCCCAGCCTTTAGCTTCTCCTGCTTCTACTAGAGCTTGAGCTTCCTTATACGATGAGACAGCTATCTCTGGCACTTTGCTCGGCCCGGGACCTTTGTCCTTGATGCGCAAACCTTCGAATGCCTGGCATGGTGTTTCGTGGATCTCTCCGTCGACTTCCACATATTTAAACGACGATAAATGGCTGACCAGGATGTCCTCTTCTCCGCACACGGTGACTACGCTGTCTCCGACCATATATTTTAACTTCTGATGCAGGGTGGACGTGACTGCCCCCGCCCCATGAATCCAGGGTCTTCCAAGCAAGCAGCTGTACGCAGGCTGTATATCCATGATATAAAATTCAGTTGCAAACACTTCCGGCCCCACTTGCAGAGGCAAGGTAATCGATCCGAAGACTGTTCTCCGCGTGCCGTCGAATGCTCTGACTACCAAATCACTGGGTGTACACAAAATTCCTCGAACATCCAGCTTCATCATCGCCTTCTTGGGCAGCACATTCAAAGATGATCCGGTGTCAACCAATACGTGCGACATTACTGATCCTCTACACTCAACAGATACGTGTAATGCCATATTATGATCTCTCCCTTTCGGAGTCAAGTCAAAATCGGTAAAGCCCAAGCTGTGGCCTGCATTCACATGTGCCAGCACTCCTTCCAGCTGATTCACGGAGACGTCTTGGGGTACAAAAGAAGTGTCCAAGACTTTCAGCAAAGCATTTCTGTGAGCTTCCGAACACAGCAGCAATGATAGGATAGATATTTTGGACGGTGTCTGCTGCAGATGCTCCACAATCTTATAATCACTTTTCCGAATCAAGCGCATGAACTCTTCTACATCCTTCGATGCTGCTTCTTTTTCACTTGCTTGTACCGGAACATTCTCAACCACTTTCCCTTTTCCTTTCGCTAGTCTTTCAGCCTCCACTTCAGGAGATATAAAGATTCTGCCGCTCCTTGTCATGCCTCCCGAACCAACAACATTATCCACAATCTCCACTGGCTGTTTGTTAACATCAATCTTTATCCCATCACAATACACCTCTAACCCATATGACCATGGGACTGCTTTCGTGTTCTCGTACGGGATTGGCCCGGCCTTAGTTATGGTGATCGGTGGTCGCTGAGCTGGTGCTGCAATAGTGATCGTCTTCCGAGGAATCGTTACCGTGGCCACATCACTCCGATTATCCACTACTGCCCCTGCAGGCTCGTCAGTTGCCGCTCGATCAAACTGCAATATGCCCTCATCAATTAAGGCCTGAATGCCTTTCTTCAAATCCTCACACCCCCCAGCTAGGGTCCAACAATCTAAGCAATACTCGTTACATCCTGGGTAAACACCTCCTTGTAACAGTCGGCTCTTTATCTCGCTCAGCGGCGTCTTTAAATCTTCAACATTCATAATAAGATTCAGACCTTCCTCAGTCAGAACGGCGTTCGCCCCATGATTAGGCATGGGTTTCTGGACTATGTTCGGACCTGCCGTTCCGAAGTTGATAGTCTTGTTGTCTAAGAGATCCTGCACAACGTGCTTAAAAGCATGGCAACCTTCTATATCGTGACCCGGGGCCCCAAAATGAAACTCACAGTGCCTGCTTGCATCATAACCAAACGGGGGAGCTCCCGTTATTGGTGCCAGAGTTCTTTTCTCTACCAGATTCAATCCCAACAATGTCTGCAATAAATCGGCATATGTTGAGGGAGGCTTCTCAAACACTCTTCTCGGTTTACTACCCTGGAATCTTCGTTGAGCCTGTTGTGCCCCCTGCTGAGGCTGCTGCTGCTGTGGCATTGGCTGTTGCTGAACCGGTTGTTGTTGCTGGAGTGGTTGTTGTTGATATGGAATAGTAACACTCGCCACCTGCTGCGGCTGACGATATTGACCTCGTCCCCTGCCTCGGCCTCGGCCTCGGCCTCCAAATACTGCGCTTGCCTCGCCCTGACGGCGCCCACCGTAAGCTTTCCTATTACTGCCAGATGCAGTTGATTCCTCGACTTGGAACTTTCCTTGCTTAATGTTACGTTCAATCTTTTCCCCCATCAGAATCAGGTCTGAAAAACTGGCCAGAGACGTATGAAACAGCATATCATGAAACAGCCCGGTGAATGTGCCGACAAACATATCATTCATTTCCTTATCTTCCACCGGAGGACGGACCCTGGCAGCCATATCGCGCCACCTTTGCGCGTACTCTTTAAAACTCTCCCCCTTCTTCTGCGAAAGCCCGGCCAACTGGACCCGATTGGGTGCCAGGTCGCTGTTATACTTGTAGTGGGCTACGAACGCCTCCGCCAATTGCTTCCATGTCTTGATATCAGTTGGCTCCAACCCCATGTACCACTCTAGGGAAGGGCCCGATAGACTATCCTGAAAGAAATGCATTAGCATTCTTTCATCAGTGGAGTATGCAGACATCTTTCTGTAATAAGCTCGTACATGCACTTTCGGACATGTGTCTCCTTTGTACTTGTCAAACGCAGGAGCTTTGAATTTAATTGGCACCCTCAAGCCAGGTACCAGACCCATGGTCGCCATGTCCAATCCCACAGCACTTTGATTTAAGACTCCCTTCATCTGCTCTTCCAGCATTCTAATCTTTTGGGAATCATCCATCGGCCCTTCAAAACCTCCTCCGGAGAAGGCGTCTTCCTGCTGATCTTCTTGCCACATACCGTTTCCAGGTCCGTACCCATCATATCCATTATTACGTCCAGCTCTGATCTGATTCATCCCCGGACCCCGGCCTCTGTTGCCGTACCCTTGAACACCTCCAGCAGGACCAAAAGCCATAAATCCAGTACCGTTCCCGTTTCCAAAGCCTCCGTAACCCTGATTGACCATACCATAACCATCTTGCCCAAAGCCTTGAGCATTAAAGCCATACTTCCCAGTGTTATCGAATCCCTGATCGTTGAATCCGAACCCAGTATTGACAAAGCCATTGCCTCCTAGATTATCTCCCAAATTGACATCACCCAGCCCCACATTATGGACAGCAGTTTCATTCCCAACTCCGACGTTACCATTCACAGCAGCGGTAGCGTTGTTGACATTAGCAGCAGGTATATTGATTACAGGCGGAGCCACTGGCGTGGGAGTACCGTCTCCATGAGCAGTGTCGACCCGGACAGACTGATGCTCTTCATTACCATGACCAGCGTTTCGGGCCAACAGAGGCTGGACCATGGCCTGCAAATTCTCCTGCCCTTTCGCTATAGCTTCCATGGTCTGCATGAAGAGGGCGAGCTTCTCGCGCACATCTTGCATCTCGTTCTGCATTTGGTCCATGATTTTTCGACAGTTGGAGCGTGTAGAATAGCGGTGCGGATGCTGATCTGCAATCCTGTTAAGTACCTGGTACAGAGCAGGAAATAAGACACCATCCAAAGATTACCTGTAATGCAATATGAATATGAATGCAATGCAATGTGTCTGTGCATTAGGGAAGTTCATTCCCCCAGTTCTAGTGCGAAGGTGCCGGTGCAGTGACAGTGCTGACAATAGGAATATCGGAGCTGAATCATAGAAAGCCTCATATATTGCAGGGAAAATCAATAAGCCGAGAGTACAATATCGCTGAGAGTACAAAGAAGGCATGACCTCGACCAACAATCCTGGTGATGGTCAGCACTATGCAAATAAAGCATACAAGTTACTACATGAAATGATCAAATCCTCCCAAAAGTCTGGTACTCCTCTATCAACTTCTTGGTCTCCGGATGGCTTGGTCGATCAAGCAGCCCTTCAATAAGCTGGTTTCTCTTCTTAAGAACACGGCGCATGTCTTCAGCAGTTTCTTCCCATGTTGCTTCTCCGAAGCAATCTTCTAACTTTCGCTTCTGAGACACTGCTTCATCTCTGGATTTGATTGCCTTGTTCAGAGCATGCTGGACACTATACCGGGTCATCACTTCCTCCTCACACTTCTTGATGCTAGACTTCAACTTCTCTTCGAGGTCGGAAATTTGCTGTTTCAGCTTATCTTCCCTCTTCTTATTGTTGGTGAGTGTGGCATTCCAAGTCTTATTGCAAGAAGAGATCTCTCGGTGAGCGATGTCAAGCGCCTTCTTCTTGGATTCAAGCATGTCATGGGAGCTTCTGAACTCTTGCCCCAGACGTTCGCGCTTCTTCTTTTCTTCAGTCAACTCAGCCCCTAACCTGTTTAACAGCTCGATCTGTTGTTGGAAAGCATATACGGCCTTGTTTTTCTCGCTGCGTGCCTGGGCTAACTCTTGCTCTAACCCTTCATTAATCTTCATTAAGGCTTCTTTTTCTCTCACAATTTGCTCGTACGCCTCCCTAGAAACAGTAGTTGGCTCTTCTGCCGGAATAAGAGCGGGGATTAGTGCGTCTGGAAATGGCATCTTCAACTGACTTGCTCTTTCCTGGATCCAAACTCTATAAGGTGCATAGGCCTGACAGTCATTCTTTCCTAACAAAGGCTTCCCTCGGCGGTTAATACGCGTCCAGGCATGTTGCAACTTGGCCAATAATTCTCCCTTCAAATCACCTGTGAAGTACAGAGATTCCTGTACTTCTTCCTCCTGAGGTGGATTCTTCAGTGCATATCCGAACTGGCGAATGAATAGAGAAGGGTTGTAATTGATACACCCTTTTCTTCCTATCAACGGCACATTAGGGTACCCAGAACAGCTGAATATGAGCTCGGATCCCAACAAATCTCTATCAAACCACTCCATATCTTCCGACGATAGCCTCATCAGGCGCTCTGGCCAACCAACTGGAACTGTGGTCTCTGCAGCAGATCTTCTCTTAGGAAGGTGACTCTCAAACCACATACTCAACAAGGGTACACACAGATGAACATTCTTTCCTCTTCCCTTCTCATTCTTGTAATGCAGTGAGTGGTAGAGATCTCCGAGTAAGGTAGGTACAGGATTACCAGCGGCAAACAAGTAGAAAGCATCAAAGTCCACAAAGTCCGGTATATTGGGAAACAAGACTATGCCATAAATGCACAAGGCCAACACAGCATTGAAAGCAACCCAGCACCCGCTCTTGGCATACTCTTGGGCTTTACCAACTAAGAATTGGAGTGAGAAGCCTGGAACTCCACGGGAGACAGTAGTCACAAGTTCAGAAGCATCAACATGCAAGGCTTTTGCCAATTCCTCCGGCTTGGGTTTGGCGCCATAATGAATGAATGGAACCTGGTTCTGCACGGGCAGCTCAACATACTCAGCGTATTCCTCCAGGGTTGGTCCCATAATAAAGTCAGAGAACGTAAAGCACCTCAAAGCAGGGTCATAGAATTGCATCAAAGCATACAGCCCATCTAACTCTACCTCTGTAGGTTTGCACACCAATCTCAGTAGTCTACCATAGCTCATCCGGAAACTCCTACGAACACCCTCATCAGCAAGAGAGATCAACCCAAGTAAAGGAACAATATCAGGCGTAGGCAATTTGTAAGCAACCGTTCTCCTTAAGCTAGTCATGATCAAAACTCAGAAGTCTGGGCACTAGAACTAGGAAATGCAAATGCACCTGCAGCACAGACACACGTTAGTGAAATGCAAATGGTAATGGATATGCAGGCAATGCAATGCAAGTAACATGCAACAGGGACCAAAGCTGTAGCTGAATAGCCTAAACCCAATCAAGAAAGGTCTCAGATAGACCATCCAGAAGTCATCAAACCCTGGTCTCAGATAGACCTAAAACAAAGCTCCAACACTGGTCTCTGACAGACCTCAAACCATAACTCCAACTGGTCTCTGACAGACCTCAAATCACGTCTCTAATTGGTCTCTGACAGACCTCAAAACACATCTCCAAATGGTCTCTGACAGACCTCATAACTCTCCATAAATACCCAGGATCTCTGATCGAGAACAAACCGGTATCTGAAGGTCTAGTTACCTGCATAACCCCAAATCCTCTCACAGGTGGGTGGCCCTATAACTGGCACAAGGTACGGCATCCTATGCGGTCATCGGCGTCACAGACTTTCAGGGTTGATGATACGATTCCCAGAAGGAGTGGCATCATCAATTCCTGAAGAGGCCTCACTTAGCCAACTTCCAAATGATCGGTCCCCAGAGTCGACAATCCAACTAACCAGCAACCCACACCAACCAAAGGAAGGGGCAGGAGGCCAACCAGAGGAACCTCGTCTGAGTGTAGATTTCATGGGACACCAAAGCAAGCAAAGCAAGCGGGCGCCCACTAATTTCTACTCTAATTCTAGGTGCACTCAAGCCCAGGTCCGGCTTATCTCTCAATATCAGAACAGCCGTCACACCCCGATACAGCGATAATAAACAATATATAAAGCTGAAAAATAGAAGGTTAGAAATATAAAATAACTCCATACAAAATCCTCGACGGGAAAACAAGCGTTAGGATTGACTCTCTTAAGGGACGTTGGATCCCAAATGCATAAGAACCATCGCAGTCCTTAGCAGCCAGGGGACGTTGGGTCCCCAGCAGAGTCGCCAGCTGTCGCTACTGCGAAAATCGGCGCCGGCTGAACAGAAGAGTCGCCACCGTGCGTTATTTATCCCACGGGAGGGAAAGGAAACGCTCAGAGTAAACCTCGCAAAGACGGGAAAGGTATGGTCGTCGCAACCAAAACCTGGATTCGGGAGTCGGTTACGCAAGGGGAAGGTATTAGCACCCCTCACGTCCGTCGTACTCGACGGGATCCACGCTTGTTTTCGGGTATGGATTGTTATTCTATCTAAACTATAGGTCAAGGGTTAAAAAGAAAATAAAATGAAAATAAAAATGAAAATGACTCGGCAAAGTATCGCACTTTATGCCTACGTATTCCCGTCTGGAACGAGAAATCAGAGTCAACGTAGTTCGCCTACCTACGGGAAAGGAGGGGAAGGTTGCTCGCTAGGATATCGCATCCTATGCCTACGTACTTCCACACAGCATGGAAGATCAGAGCAAACGTAGTTCGGGCCACGTACGACACAAGCTTGTCTTGGTTGATTTTATTCCTTCTGAAAAAGGTTTTCTGATTAACAGTCCTGGCGGACAAAAATGACATTTTGGTGAGTTCACATTCTTTTACGGAAGAAGTGTCTTTTATTGTGTTTGAAATCTTTATGTGTTTTTTTTGTTTGTTTTGAGAAAGAAAGAGACAGAACTCTAACCTACGGTTGCGAAGGGAATCAAACTAACCTAATGTTATCATGCATGGGTTAAGACCTAGTGTCTATCATGCTCCTCTCTTGCACGGAGAGAAACAGAGATCCTACGGGATAGGCAGAAACAGAAACAATATCAGATATATACAGTAAAATAGTAAAATGCATGGATGCAACAGTACAAGCGAGGCAAGGGAGTCCCACTCAACCTCGAACCTAGAAAACAATAGGCAAAAGTGAACAGGCTTCACTTTCAACCCAGCAGGGTAAACAGCAAACAATACAGTCCAGAAAACCAATCAATACATCAAGAAATGAAATGCAGCAGAAAAAGAAACAGCTTCAGCAGCTCTGAATTAACATCTGGCTTCAAGTAATCTCCAATCAGCTACAGGCTTCAACAAGCGTCAATCCCCATCTTCATGACCTTTAGGCAAGGGCTTTGATCATCATTCTTCCATCTGCAATGGCTTTTCTTCAAGTTCAAACCTCCAGGATGAGGAATCAGTCACAAGAGTGAATTGGGTGTTAAGCAATCAGTTGACTACCAAGGGTGGTGAACAGACTGCTTCTAACACAAAAGACATTTTCTCTCAAGAGTTCTATCTCTTAGACACTATCACCAAGCCTTCCAAAGGAAGGGGGTGAGTGTCTTAGAGAGACTCTTAATCACAGAGAAGAATGGATGCAGACAAGGCAATCCATGTTTGAGAAACAAGCTTTCTAATCTAGAGCTCTGCCTAGCTCCTAAACCCTAGTCTCCTCAGCATCTGCTAGCAAAAATCTTATCTTCAACTCTGGAAGTTGATCTCCAACATCTGGATCTCCAATGGCCTTCATCTCCTCAAGTCTTCAGCTCTCCCAAATCCCCAGCAAGCCCAAATACCCCACAATCAAAAAGATAAAAACCCTAAACAGGGCACACCAATCAAACAGACAATACTACAATATACTAATAATACTAATATTATGATATAATAGCCTAATTAATTCTAAGGGGAACCTATACATGTATACCATTAGCCCCTATATTCCCCATATGCTAATTTTTCCTAGAAACCCAAAATAAAATTGTGTAAGTTCAACTATCCTATTTTAAAAACCTAATTTTGTACATTCTAAATCCATTAATCAAACTAACCTAATTCTAATCCTAAAAATTAATACAAAAATCAGGGGAATGCTTGGTTCATATATCTAACTATGCCAAAAGGAATGGCTCTAAAAACCTAAGGGAAGTGTTCTAACTAAAATTTACAAAATCAGGTATCAACTAAAACCATTAAAAAGGCTATTAAAAGAAAAATATACTAAAAATAGTAAAAGAAAATAAAATGCCAATTTTATTATATGATATTTTTCTAGACAGAAATATAAAGTGGTAGAAAAAACAACCATTCAAAAACATTCAATTTCCAATTTATTATGCATTTTCTAACATTAAAAGAAATCAAAAGAATTAAAATAAAATAAAATGAGAGAGAGGAGGTGTAGGAAGTAGTGTTATTAGGCACATCATGCGCTGGGCTCTGACCCCTGGGGGTGCGCATAGCATGCTTGTGCCAGGCCCACGTGGTTTCAGAAATAATTAAACAAATTACCAGAAAAAAGAAAATATGATGGTGTAAAAAGCAAGCCATCCACGTTCAATTCCATTGGGCTTGTGTTGAGGGGTGTGGGTAGCGAAATTCGCTAAAGCCCAGTAAGATCACTTAGTTAAACGCCGCGTTTTGGTCTACTACATTTCCCTCTCAGATTTCATTTGAATGTAGGCCGTCCGATGGAGAGTCTAGGTCAAAGCTTTGTTCTAATCCAATGGACACGGTATGTCTTCAACCTTGAGTTTATTCTAGGGTTTCCTGAACTCCATTAACACCATGCACGAGTTCTTGTACGTGGATATTACACCTTCTCATGCTCTCTCGTTATTCCATGAAATGCCACGATTCCAAAACCAAACTTGCTCTAAATTCTTCCCTCTACGCAACTATGGTCTTTGTTTGCATTAAAACTCAGCCAATCAATAAACCCGATAGTATGCTTTCAATGGATGCTCAAAATTTCACCCTCACCAAACCTCAAACTTTTGCTAACAGAACAATCTATACACTTCCAGGATCATTCTAAACTAAATCATACTAATTATCGTGCCCTAACCAGCGAGTTCTAGACCAAAACAACTTCATGCTCATGTGAAAAATCATCACCAATCCACACCAAATTGTCCAGGATTCATCCTCTAATCTCCTATGTCATAACTAACCTAACAATTCTATGCTATACTAACTAAACTAATCAATTTGAATGAAAACGCACCTGATGCAAAAGCTTGAAAACAGCTATGGAAACTCGTGAATCCACCACCACCAATGCTCAGATCTTGACCAGTGAGTGAAGCTCTTGCTTCTGTATGCAACACCTCTTGTTTCTTGGCCTTGGATCTTGCTAACCGATTGATTTTTCACTTTTGAAGAGGATGATAACAGCACATGAAAATGGATCAAAACCAGCCAGATATTGAGTGATCTTTGATCTTTGATGATTATGGAGTGGAGTAGAATCAAGGATTATGAGAATTGATGGAGAATTGATGAAGTTTGAAAAGAATTTGCAAGAGGAAGAATGAGAAACTTTGGGAAATTTTTTGGTGAAAAATGAATCCAACCCTTGCTCAATTCTGATTTCATGAATATATAGTGCTCACATGAACCTTCTAGATCCATCTTGCAACTTCCCTTGCCTTCCAACTTTGATCCATTTTGGTTATGTTTCTTCAAATGCAAGTAACCATGAATAACTTTGATTTTTTTCACTAAGCTCAAAAAAGTACTTGAACCATTGTTCTTAGAATGTGTTTTGGACCCAAAATCATATATTGGAAGTCTCCATTTGGACTTATAAATCCCTCAAACCATTTTTCACTTTGACTTTCTTCAAGTTATAAGCCATTTTAGTTCAAATTTAACCAATCATGCAACTTCATGCTATGAGCTTTTCCAACAATTTGTGACCTTCTTTCTAGACTCAAAATGTCATTTGGAGCAAGTTCGATGTTGTAAGTTTTTCCATTTGAGGCCTCCTTGTATGAGTTTTGGACATAGGTTAAAATGACCTGTAATTCACAAATGACCAAAATACCCTTTGCTTGCCAAGACCATAAGTTGAGTTCCACACATCATATGAAGGCATGCCATACCATTCTAGAAAGCTAAGACAATGAGGAACAATTCTTATGTTGACCAGAAATTCATTTGAAATCTCCTTGAGGGGTAAAACTAGCTTGGAAGTCAAGTCACTTTCACAGACAAAATTTCAGATACCTCAGATGACCTGTAACTTGCAAGGACCATAACTTGAGTTCTATAAATCTCCTTGATGTCTTCCACCACTCAAATTAAAGGTCTTGAGATCCTCTACAAGTTTCATGTTGGCCAAGAAGCCATTTGAAGCTAGCATTTTGACTTATCTTACTTGGAAATTTGACCTAAACTAGGGGATTTTACACAGAAACCCTAATTTAGAAGCTCCTCTTCTCCTTGATTTCTCTTGAATTCTTCTTGGCATATCTCCATATCCTCTTTTATATGTCCAATGATGAACCCCACATCTCTCCACTAGACTTGAATGCCCCTTAAATCAGTCAATTGACCTAGGGTTGACCTAGGGTTGACCCAGATGAAACCCTAGTTGACTGCCTTCAGCTATAGCTCTTGTGCTCTCATCAATGACTTGTCTCCTTCTTTAAATGACTTTCTAAGTCTCTCATAAGGTCTAGATACTCTCCATGCCTTCAACTCACAGCTCACAACCCTCTTGTTGACCCTCAGATACCCTCAGCTAGGAGATGGACTCAAGGCTTGATCTGCTGAACTCTTTGCTTTCAAATTCTTTCCTGATGACTTGAATGAGATTGAATTGGGATAATAACCTCTTGATAGGCTTCTAGAGATGAGAATAATGATTGGTCCCCTGCTGAATGACTTGTTATGCTATGATATGCAGATGATTAGTCTATGTACATGACTCTATATGCAAATGCTAATGACATTGAAACATAAACCAAGTGAATAAGGTTGGGCAAATTTTAGGGTGCAACAGGGATCAATGGAGAACTAAGTCCTGACGTGGACAACTTATTCCTATATTAACGGGATTTCTTCAGAAGTGGGCGTCCTAACGTGGACAGATTTATTTCACCGGGTTGATGAGATGTGGCAGTCCTAACATGGACAGATTCGAGTACTCGAAAGTGGTGGAATGTGAAGTCATGACGTTGACAAAAGTGATTACTCTTTATGTTGGTGTCCTGACGTGGACCATTTACTCTCAGCCGTTATCTTTCTTCGTGTTGGCGAAGTATGGGTCCTGACGTGGACAGATCAGACGAAGGTGTGAGTCCTGACGCGGACGAGTTTGGCTTTCTCAACAGAAGAGATGGGAGTCCTGACGTGGACAAGTTTTATTTCCCCAGCGGGTCGAAGATGCCTGAGTCCTGAAGTGGACAAATCAAGACGAAAGATGGGTCCTGACGTGGAAAGGCGAGTTTATTCCTAACGTGGAAGATGAGATTCCTTACGTGGAAAAAATGGGATTCCTTACGTGGAAAGAGTGAGTCCTCACGCGGACATGTCGAGATTGATTCCTGACGTGGAAAGAAAGAGATTATTCCTGACGTGGAAGAGTTTAGTCCTGACGTGGACAGATCAAAGAAGTTATTCCTAACGTGGAAGAAGAAGATAGGTTCCTTACGTGGAAAAGATTGAGTCCTTACGCGGACACATAGGAGGAGAACCCCTTACGTGGAAAGGTGAGTCCTAACGTGGACAGGTTCGGAACCACAGTTGTATTCCTTACGCGGAAAGATTGGAGTCCTGACGCGGACATGTCGAGCGGTATTGGGGTCCTTACGTGGACAAATTGATATAGTTCTCCTTATGTGGAAAGAAGATTGCTTCCTGACGTGGAGAGATGAAAGGTTTAGTCCTGACATGGACAGATGCAGAAGAGATGATTCCTTACGTGGATGGTGTATTCCTAACGTGGAAGAGTCTATTCTTAACGTGGACGGTTTATTGGAATATCCCCCAGCGGAGTTGCCGAGATTTTCTGGGTTAACATCAAGGGGAGTCCTAACGTGGACAAGTGTAGTTGAGATTTCTTCGATGATAGAATCTTTTTCGGGCTGATGAAAATAATCCCCTGCACGGTCGCTAATGGGTCAGTTGGTTACCATGACAGTCAGATTCAGCTGATGAATGTCGTTCTCCAAGCAGGAGCGCAGTTTATTTCTGCGGTTGGCAAATTTCCGGTTTCACTGGTATTTAACCGTCTCGTACCTCGAATGTGCAAAGGCCGTTCGCTCTTCACCCAATCGGGTCCAAGTCGCTTGAATAGGGACAGCTGTTGCACCCTAAAATTTGCTCAACCTTATTCACTTGGTTTATTTTTTTCATTATCATTAGCATTTGCATATAGAGTCATGTACATAGACTAACCATCTGCATAGCATAAGCATAGCAAGTCATTCAACAGGGGACCAATCATTATTCTCATCTCTAGAGGCCTATCAAGAGGTTATTATCCTAATTCCATCTCATTCAAGTCATCAGAAAAGAATTTGAGAGCAGAGAGTTCAGCAGATCAAGCCTTGAGCCTATCCCCTATCTGAGGGCATCTGAGGGTCAACAAGGGGGTTGTGAGCTGTGAATGGAAGGCATGGAGAGCATCTAGACATCATGAGAGGCTTAGAAAGTCATTTGGGGAGGAAAACAAGTTGTTGAGGTGACCACAAGAATTGCAGTTGAAGACAGTCAACTAGGGTTTCATCTGGGTCAACCCTAGGTCAACCCTAGGTCAATTGACTGATTGAAAGGCATTAAGGGCTATTGGAGAGAGGTGTGGTTCATCATTTGACATGGAGAATAAGGATATGTTGTTGTGCTAAGAAGAATTCAAGAGAAATCAAGGAGAGGAGGAGTTTCTAAATTAGGGTTTCTCTGTAAAATCCCCTAGTTTAGGTCAAATTTTCCAGCAAAATAAGTCAAAATGAAAGCTTCAAATGGATCCTTGGCCAACATGGAACTTGTAGAGGATCTCAAGACCTTTAATTTGAGTGGTGGAAGACATCAAGGAGATTTATAGAACTCAAGTTATGGTCCTTGCAAGTTACAGGTCATCTGAGGTATCTGAAATTTTGTCTGTGAAAGTGACTTGACTTACAAGCTATTTTTAACCCTTAAGGAGATTTCAAATGAATTCTTGGTCAACATAAGAATTGTTCCTCATTGTCTTAGCTTTCTAGAATGGTATAGTATGCCTTCATATGATGTGTGGAACTCAACTTATGGTCTTGGCAAGCAAAGGGTATTTTGGTCATTTGTGAATTACAGGTCATTTTAACCTATGTCCAAAACTCATACAAGGAGGCCTCAAATGAAAAAACTTACAACATAAAACTTGCTCCAAATGATATTTTGTGTCTAGAAAAGTGACCATGAGAGATTAGAAATGTCCATAGCACAAGGTTTCAAAATTGGTGAAGTTAATGAAGGAAAATGGCTTAAAAAATGGTATTTTTCATATCTTGGCCAAATGATGCAAAATTATAGGTCATTTTGAATGGAAAAGGCATTTTAAAAACATTGGCTAAAGTGGAATTTTGAGCTTAGGTCATGATTTTTGAGTTATCCATGGTTTCTTGAATTGAAAGTAACATAATCCAAATTGAAAAGGAAAAGTGTAAGGGAAGTTTCTCCAATGTTCTAGGAGGTTCTAATGCAACCTATATATTCATGCAAGCTGATTCATGCAAGGGTTGGTGCTCCCATTTGTCAAAAATCTCCATTTTTTATCCATTTTTCTTATTCTTCCATAAGATACTCAAACTCTTACAAACCTCTCAAAATTCTCACATATTTGGATTGAATCATCATCATCATCATTCAAACCCTAGGATTCACATCAAGAAGTGGTTGAATTGATCAAGGATCATACCTATTATCTTCTTCATCCCAAGTTGCACTTTCATCCAAAACCCATTGAAACTTCCTCTATCATTCTGATTTCTGTCACCATCATCATCTACTAACATCATGGAGTAATTGGCACAAAAGATTGGAGGGAATTCGTGGCTGTGTGAAGAGATTCAGTTTGAAACTCCAACTTGCATGAAGGATGGAATAGCATGATTCATAAGGATTAAGCACAAATCATTGCAAACAGAAGCATATTCATTCATTGGAGATTGTTTTCAGCAAGTATCAAAGGTTGAATTGAGGTCTAACTACCATCACCATCATCAAGTGCAAGGTATGTAAATTTCTTCGAATCTCACTATTCTGGCTGGTAGAGATCATGTGGTTAGGATAATGTTGTTTAGAAACCCTAGAGGATCAATTCTTGAAGTTTAGGGATAGATTCATGGAGATCCATGACAGGTTGCCATTTCTGTTGGCTTCGATAATAAGCTGTGTGGTGAGTTATAATCAATGTGATGAAGCATAGAATAATGAGGCAAGCATGTAGAATATCTGTGGATCATCAGGTTTGAGTTCTGGCAACTTTGACCTCAGGCAAGCATGGTGTGCCCTGAATTTCGTGCTCTCTGTTTGGAGTGTACAATGAGAGTTAGGGAAAACTAGGATTGGATATGGATTCCTTGAGTTTTGTAGAATATTTTAGGGCTTGGAGTTGTTATTTTTCATCAAGAACGCATGGAGAACGAGTGAGTGGAACTTTCATGCATGGAGGTCGTGACTGAAACCCTAGACGAAGGGAGGAAGAAGACGAATCACACGCCCTTGGATCTGGTGGGAAGAATTGACTTGACCAGGGATCGAACGGCCCACGTTTGATCTGAGTTTTGGTGGGAGAATTCGAAATCCCAAACGCAGCGTTTCATTAAGTTGGGGGGATTGGGCTCAGAGCGCTATCTACACCCCCCATGTTAATAAGCCCAATGCATTGAACGCGTTTTTCTTGCTATTCTCACCCCCTCCCTCTTATTTCTTCATATTTTCTTTTTATTTCTTTATATTTTTTTATGCATTTTCTAAAATTCATAATAAATAGCAAAATAATCATTTTTAATTCATTCTTTTTGCATTATTTTCTTTAAAATGTCTAGAAAATTATAAAAAATAAAAATTGCATTTTATTTTTTATTTGATATTTTTCTCATATTTTCTAAATAAATAACATTTTACATAATTCCATTTCATACATGATTTTGATATTTTTTGTTCTATTAATTGCTTTCATATTTTTCATCCATTCTTTTTAGGTTGTTTAGGTTAGACATTGAACTTGTAGATGCAATTTAGTTCCCATTTTTAGAAATTAATTTTAGGTGCTTAATGTAGGCTTGAACAACATGGATAAAACTAGGGTTTTAGGTGATAATTTAGGAGATTTGGTTCTTTCCCCTTAGGGCTTAGAGGTTGAATAGGTTAGCTATGGGACTATAGGGGCTATGGGTAGTTATTAGATCCCCTTAGAAAAAGTCAGGATTCGCCTACTGCTATTACTGTATTGTATATATCTGATTGACTGGTGTGGTGTGCCCTCTGGGGATTATTGCTTGCTTGCTTGGGTATTGGGGTTGTCTGGGGGCTTGGGAGAGCTGAAGATTCGAGGAGAGGAAGACCATTGGAGATCCAGAGATTGAAGATCAACTGTAAAAGTTGAAGAGGAGGTTCTTGCTAGCAGCTGCAGAGGAGACTAGGGTTTAGGAGCTAGGCAGAGCTCTAGATTAGAAAGCTTGCTTCTCAAACATAGATGGCTTTGTTTGCCTCTATCCTTTCTCTATGATTCAAAGTCTCTTTCAAATATCCACCTCCTTCCTTTGGAAGGATCAGTGAATATATTTGAAAGATAGAACTTTTGAGAGGAAACTTTCTGCTTAATGTTAACAGTTGATGAACCACCCTTGGTAGGTAATTAACTGTCTAACATTCATTCACCTCATCTGGTTGACTGATGTTCATCCTAGCCTGAGACATGAAGAAAAGCCATTGCAGATAGAAGACAGATGATCAAAGCCCTTGCCTGAAGGTCTTGAAGATGGAGATTGATGCTTGTTGAAGCCTGTAGCTGATTGGAGATTGCTTGAAGCCAGATGTTGATTCAGAGCTGCTGATGCTGTTTCTTTTGCTGTTGTGTTTCATTGCTGATGTATTGGTTGGTTTTCTGGACTGTATTGTTTGTTGTTTACCTTGTTGGGTTGAAAGTGAAGCCTGTTCACTTTTGCCTATTGTTTTCCAGGTTCGAGGTTGAGTGGGACTCCCTTGCCTCGCTTGTACTGTTGCATCCATGCATTTTACTGTTTTACTGTATATATTTGATATTGTTTCTGTTTCTGCCTATCCCGTAGGATCTCTGTTTTTCTCTGTGCAAGAGAGGAGCATGATAGACACTAGGTCTTAACCCATGCATGATAACATTAGGTTAGTTTGATTCCCTTCGCAACCGTAGGTTAGAGTTCTGTCTCTTCTTCCTCAAAACAAACAGAAAAACACATAAAGATTTCAAACACAATAAAAGACACTTCTTCCAAAAAAGAATGTGAACTCATCAAAGCGTCATTTTTGTCCGCCGGGACTGTTAATCAAGAAAACCTTTTTCAGAAGGAATAAAATCAACCAAGACAGACTTGTGTCTTCCGTGGCCCGAACTACGTTCGCTCTGATCTTCCATGCTGTGTGGAAGTACGTAGGCATAGGATGCGATATCCTAGCGAGCAACCTTCCCCTCCTTTCCCGTAGGTAGGCGAACTACGTTGACTCTGATTTCTCGTTCCAGGCGGGAATACGTAGGCATAAAGTGCGATACTTTGCCGAGTCATTTTATTTTCATTTTCTTTCCTTTTAACCCCAGACCTTTAGCGTAGATAGAATAACAATCCATACCCGAAAACAAGCGTGGATCCCGTCGAGTACGACGGACGTGAGGGGTGCTAATACCTTCCCCTTGCGTAACCGACTCCCGAACCCAGGTCTTGGTTGCGATGACCGTACCTTTCTCGTCTTTGCGAGGTTTACTCTGAGCGTTCCCTTTCCCTCCCGTGGGATAAATAACGCACGGTGGCGACTCTTCTGGTCAGCCGGCGCCGATTTTCGCAGTAGCGACACATGGTTATGAAACAAAGGATATTAGGCTCAAACTTGATTTGTACCCACCCCTTTCTCTTGATGATCTCCAAACCTACGTTCAACTAATTCTGCACGTGCTTATCCTGACGGTGTAAGCTTGATGGTTCAAAGTCTGCTTGAGATGACAGTCACCTTATTTTGATGGAAGAATGTCAGTGCCCTTTGATTTGAATGGCCACTGAATCTTGTTTTTGTTGAGGGTTTGAGGACCTCTTTTAATTTTGTTTTGATCCCCTAACTTTTGCATGGACTGATTCTGCTTGTCAGATCCATCGGGATTGCCTTAATTTTTGCCTAAGTCCCCTTTGAGGTGCTTGACTTAGCAGGCTTTTGATTTTTTTGAATTTTGTTGGAAGATTGTGACTGCCATGTCACGGGTCTTTGATGAACAACCGTCTTCTGGATTTTTCTTTTGAGTGTGGAATTGGATTAACTGAATAACTACCCTGCCCCAGGTTGAGTGTTAAGGGTTTGAATATCCGAAGGAAACTCCTACTCCTATGCTCGAAGTGGTTGACTAGGGATTAACTCCTTATATCTCCAGTGTTTAGGGGATTTGAAACAATGCCTGTACATCATTGACTAGATTCTGTTTGAAAACATACGGTTTGCAATTATGGGTATTTCGTTTTCGTCATCCTCCCTCCAATATTGCTAAACAACAGTGAAAAAGTGGAGCGGATAAAAATATATGTGTCTGTGATTGTGATGAGCGAATGCGACATAATTAATTCGGAAAATGCATAATCATTTCATTAATGTTACCATTCAAAACAACAATGTTTAAACAACAAGTAGCAATTGACAGAAAATAAACTACAAATGCAAATGATAAAAGCGTCTAAGGACTGCTAATGTTGAGGACGTTTGTCGGTCTGGACCACTGGCTTTTGGAGATGACCATAGGATTCTTCAATCATATTTGTTGAGTGATGAGTTGACATTGGATTAGTTTTGATGTTTGGGGGTGTTTCGGGTAAAGTTTATCGCCTTTGAATCGAGGAGATCTTGTACAATGTGCTTCAGAGTCTTGCAATTTTCAATGTCATGGCCTGGGGAGCCAGAATGGAATTCACATTTAGCATTGACATCAAATCCAAAAGGAAGAACCTTCGGAGGATCCCTCATTTCCCTAAGCTGAACAAGGCCTCCTTTCAACAAGAATGGTAGTAATCTGGCGTAAGTTGACGGAATTGGATCGAATCTTCTTTCTGGTCTCCTCGATCTTTGTAGACCCTGGTACTGATTTTGTCTTGGTTGATAGGATTGTTGTTGCCTGTTTGGTTGAAACGCTGGTTGATTTGCTGGAATGGACAACGACTGTTGTGGAGCGATGGCAGCAACATGGTGATAACCCTGATGAGTTCTTCCTTTATCTGTGAACACAACACTAGTTTCACCTTTTTTTCTTCTTAACGACACCCTGATAGGGCTTCTTGATCCCATTTGAAGATTCGCCAGCATTCTGAATCTTTCCTGCCTTCATAAAACTTTCTAATCTTTCTCCAGCCGTGACAAGTTCAGAAAACACTGTAGAGGTTGTAGACGCTAGACGCTCAAGGATCGGTCCTTGCAGCGTGCCCATGAAGAGGTCTGTCAGCTCTTTCTCCATCAACGGGGGTTGTACTCTTGCAGCGACTCCCCTCCACCTCTGAGCAAAGTCTTTAAAAGACTTGTTCGGTTTTTGGGTCAAATTCTGGAGTTGCATCCAATTTGGAGCCATGTCAGTATTGTACTGATAATGTTTCACAAAAGCGTCTGCTAACTCCTTCCAGCTTTTCACATTGGATCGTTCAAGATGCATGTACCATTCCAGAGAAGCCTCTGTCAAACTATCTTGAAAAAAATGGATTAACAGCTTCTCATCATCGGAATATGCAGCCATCTTTCTGCAGTAAGACCTTATATGTGTCCTAGGACAACTATTACCCTTGTATTTCTCGAAGGTTGGGATTACAAACTTCGGAGGTATCTTAACTCCGGGTACAAGACATATTTCAGCAGCATCTAGTCCAAAAACATCGGGGCCTTGCAATGCCTTCACCATCTCCTGTAAAGCATTAAACTTTTTCTCTAATTCGGCGGTCTGTGGTCCATATGCTTCACCTGAATTCTCATAGAAACCTTCATGATCATCATACTGGACTTATGTTGGGATCGTAGTACCATGAGGATGAGTTGTACCGACTGGTGGATGGACGGTGTTGACAGGTATGGCACCTGCAGAAGTAGGAATTGCCCCAACAGGGGTTGGGGTGGCCTCGGCAGGAATTGGAATTGCACCACTTGCGTTGGGAATTGCACCAGCCATAATCTGATTAGCGCTCCTCTCTGCTGCTTGCCTCATCTCTTCTTGACTCCTGGCCATGTTCTGAATCACCTCCATGAGTTGATTCATCTGCGTTTTCATGCCTAGCATCTCGCTCCTCATAGTAGCCTGGTCTTGCTCTATCTGATCCATGACTCTTTTCTGATTATTCCTTGTGTTGTACCGATGTCGTGAAGTCAGCTTGCTTTACTCTCTCTGAAAGGGTAAGCAGCGTGTAAGATCGGGTTGTAAGGAATGCAAGAAATGATGCAGAGATGCTTATGCAAATGTAATGTAATGAGCACATGATAAAAGAACGATAGCGAGATCAAAGTCATAGGTCTTGCAAAACAACACAAAAAACATCTCTCCCCTCGGGTGGGTTATCTATTGGTTTATAAGAGGGTATCCCAAAGGTTTTTAAACAAAGTCCCATGCATTAACCCTCAAAATTTTTCCATCATAACGACTACTCGTAAGACGGTAATCATTTCAAAGGATGAACACAGAGTTATGTCTTAGCAACCTTTGGAATAAGGTTCTACAAAGGTCCTCAGAATCGCGGACTCCCAAGTTGGAAATGAGAATGTCATTACGACTACACGTAAGACATAGTCATCCCAAAGGGGTCTCATCTGAGCGGTGGAATTCAATCCAACTCAACGAGTCCTAAGTCTCGCAAATCAGAAAGAAACCACCTCCTAATCTTAGTGTATACTCGAAAGCTCGGGTAGAAAGCTTTTATCCTTACAAACCATCCAAATAAACCCAACAGTTAGAGAATAAAGCATAAATAAATAAAACAAATAAAAACACGAACACGACAAACAAAATAGGCTTGGCTCGCTAGGAATCCCCAGCAGAGTCGCCAGCTGTCGCTACTCGAAAAATGCGTCGCGCAACGACGGGGAGGCGAAAAAGAATAGACAGAAGATTCGCCACCGAACTTTATTTATCCCATGAGGGGAAAGGAAAATATCGAGAAAACCTTAAGAAGGAAATGGATAAGATGGTCTCGCGACCAAGAACAGGTTCGGAATCCGGTTATGCGAGGGGAAGGTATTAGCACCCCTCGCATCCATCGTACTCGATGGGAACCATTTGTTTGTTGAATATGTGAATTTATTTGCTTAAATATTATGCTATAGAAGTGTATTCCAAAGGGTAAAGAAAGAGGGTTTAGGAACTAAGAAAGGAGGCATAACGGGGAAGAAGAGAGAAAGAACAGACTCGGTAGGACTTCGCGGTCCTATGCCTACGTATTCTTAATAGACATGAGAAAGTCAGAGTCGACGTAGTTCGGGGCTACGGATATAGAGGGGAATGTGCTCGGCAAGGATCGTGGCCCTTGTGCCTACGTATCTTTACTTGAACGAAGTAAAGAATCAGAGCAGTTGTAGTTCGGCCTACGGTTTGCGGGTGAGTTCTGGTAGACGATGCTATCGTGTGCATTCTAGCAGTTTAGGTGTATTGCTGCTCGCATGTGAGGAGACTTAGGCGTTACCGGTTTGCGGTAGAATGGACGTAACATGTCTTTTTGGGAAATGGTGGAAAAGAGAAAAAGGTGCTCGCTAGGATTGTCGCAATCCTATGCCTGCGTATTCTCAATCAGACATGAGAAATCAGAGCAACGTAGTTCTTACTACTACGGGTAACTAGTGTGTTTTTGTGGATGATGTTATCGTGCGCGTTCTAGCAGTTTAGGTGTTTTGCTGCTCGCATGTGAGGAGACTTATGCGTTACCTGTTTGCGGTAGAACGGACGTAACATATCCTGTTTGAAAGGTTGGTTTTCGCCATGCGAGGCAAGGAGTCACGTTTGATTTGTTGATTTGTTTTTAGGGGTGAGATAAGTCCTCGGATAGTAACCCCTACGGGTAGTATCCAATTCGTTATCTCAAAGTTTTTGTTATGAAAAGGTGTGGCGAACGTAGCGTCTTCGTATTGAAAGACGACTATCGAGACCACACACACTACAGTGAGTATCCTGATACTCGGAGAGGAAGAAGTCTACACTAAATCCTCTCTCTTTAGTTCAATACAAAGAGAAATTAAATTTCTTATTGAAAGGTGTTTTGAAAATGCACTTGGTACGGGGACCGAGGTTTTAGGAGAGAAATGGTTTGAAAATGCACTCGGTGCGGGACCTAGGTTTTAGGAGGAAGGGTGTGGAGAATACAAGCGTCTTCGTATTGAAAGACGAGTATCAAGACCATCCACACTACAGTGAATATCCCGACACTCGGAGAGGAAGAAAGTCTACACATAATCCCCTCTTTTAGTTCAATACGAATATAGCTCGATTCCTTTATTGAAGATGTTTTTGAGAACCTGCAAAGAGATGAAAAATAGAGATAGATATATACAGGATATAGATAAATAAACAGTCCATCAATTCAGATTTTATGGTTTGATATTTATTAAGTGTTTTAAAAGAATGTACAAGTTAGTCGAATATTTACAGGATAATAATAATATACAGAATATATAATATGTACAAGAATGTAAATGACTGAAAAATAAAGCAATTAATATTTGATAGAAATTAAAGCATTTGTATATTGGTTAGTGTATCGAATCGGGACACAAAATAATGGGATCTCGTCTTAACTGCAAACAAAATGTCGATTAATCGAAGGTAGCCTATCGCGATCCCAAAGTAAGGAAGATGACCCCAATGGTATCCCCCATAGATTTGAAATCGGGAAGGTTATCAACTTCGAAAACCCAACGCTTGCAGATAAAAAGACTTCATCGATCCCAACAGTCAAAGTAGAATCGAAAGAATAAGAGAAAAAAAAAGTGGTCTCGGATCCTTTGTTTCACGTCAATAATTTGAAGGTTAAACGGTGGTGATCTCGTCATCGACCGAAACAGAAAAATACGGAAATAAATTCAAAGATATATAAAAACACCAAGATCCAACTTTTGAAATATATATTAAAAATTCTAAGAGATGAAATTAGAAAGAAAATAAATTATATAAAACTATATAAAATAAAAAATAAAAAAACTATGTAAAAACTATATATAAAAAATTACAGACATAAGAAAAACTATATGAAAAAACCATATATAAAAACTATATAAAAAAACGGTAGCTTTAGTATGATCTATATAAAAACTATATAAAAAATTATATAAGAACTATATATAAAAATAATAAAAAATATATATATAAATAACTTAACAGTAACATTATACAAATATATACCAAAACTAACTAAACAAAAGGGGATCTATAAATTTTATAAAACAAAAAAAAACTGTATATACACGTATATAAAAAAAACTTTAAAAAAATTTTAAAAAAATAAAGATTACATATATAAATTAAATAAATTAAAGATAGAACATCAATCTCAAAAATTAAAATTGTAAATAACTATACCATAAAAAGTAACCATCCCAAAAAGCAAAATGTTTGAAGTAACAAGTATGTGTATGCAGTATATAAAAATAGACTTAAAAAGTAAAAAAGAAATTTCATAAAAAAAACAAAACAGAAAATTTGAGAGTTGTATATGATGGTATGGTGAGGTAGTTATAGTATTAGTGTTATGAAGTGAGAATGGTTCATATGAGTAGAGGTTTGTTTTGTTTTTTAGTAGAATTATTATGGAATAGAGAGAAAAGATGGAAATGTTCTACTATAATGAAAAAATGGTGGTGGTTCTACCACAGTGAAGAATGGTCTTCACCTTTGCTTTTTTTTCAATTGATTGAGAGAAGAATAGGTCATGCGGCGTCGCTTGTGCTTCTCCCTTAGTCTGTGATATGTCATGTATATATAACCTAGGTTTACTATATGAAGCCAGAGAAATAAATCCTTTCTAACACTTAATCAACAAGTCTTAAAAAAAACAATTAAAAACAAATATTCTGGAATTATTTAAAAATATAAAAGAAATCAATTAATTAAAATAAATTTTAAACTAATTAAACTTAAACTAATTCTAATTTAATAATAATAATAAATAAAACATTCTAATAAAATTCTAACAAACTATTTTTTTATTTAAAAAAACTAATTTCTAATAAATCTATAACTTAACAAAAAAACTATTTTTAACAAGTTAGTAAATAAATAAATAAAAACTATTCCAACTAAAATAAAAAACTATTTCTATTTAATATAATAAAACCTATTTTAAAATTATAATAAAAAACAAATCGATTATCTAAATAAAAAGCTAAAATAAAAACATATACAAAATAAAATATTAGAAAGAAAAATGAGAGAATAAACATGGGATTAAAATTTACAAAAAATACCCTTAGGCCACGTGTCGCGCTCCTATTGGATAAAAAAGTTGAGATTTGAAGAATGCTCAATCGGGGCGGACACGTGTCTAAACGGTATGAAATTAAATGAAAAATGCAAAATAAAAATGCGAAAATATTTACAAAAGTTGGCGGGCAAATTTAGGGTATGACAGCTGTATTCAGAGTTATTTTCCTGTATTTGGCAGAGTTTATTTCCTGTAGTGGTGACAGAGTTATTTTCCTGTATTTGGCAGAGTTTATTGCCCGTAGTGGTGACGGAGTTATTTTCCTGTATTTGGCAGAGTTTATTGCCCGTAGTGGTGACAGAGTTATTTTCCTGTATTTGGCAGAGTTTATTTCCCGTAGTGGTGACAGAGTTATTTTCCTGTATTTGGCAGAGTTTATTGCCCGTAGTGGTGACAGAGTTATTTTACTGTATTTGGCAGAGTTTATTGCCCGTAGTGGTGACGGAGTTATTTTCCTGTATTTGGCAGAGTTTATTGCCCGTAGTGGTGACGAAGTTATTTTTCTGTATCGTTTGGCAGAGTTATTTCCCCAGTAAAAGCGTTAGAAAAGATTGTTACCTGTAATGGATAGAGATCGCGTCTGTATTGACAGAGATTGTTACCTGTGATTGACAGTGATTTGCACTTGTGTTGACAGTGATTGCTACCCGTGTGGGCGGAGTTATTATCCGTAATTGATGGATTATCCTCAGTGGAGTTGTTACCTGTGACTGACAGAGATCATTATTCCAATTAAAGACGGAATTGCACCCATGTGGATGGAGTCTTTTCTCGTGTTGACAAAGTTTAGTCCCGTTGTGGACGGAGTTGTTTCTCGTAAAGTTAATTCGGTGCATGTGGCGTCACACAGGGAGTTAGTGTTGAAATCAAGAGTTTTATTAGAAGATTGATCAGTTGTTGCTATAGCAAATGGGTTCAGCACAACGGATGTTGTTCACCAAGCAGTTTTTGCAGTTCGTGTCTGCGGTTGGCAAATTTCCGGGTTTCTTGGTATTCAACTGTCTTTTACCTCGATTGTTTGAAGGTCGTTCATTCTTCACCCAGTCGGGTCCAAGCTGTTTGAATAGGGGCAGCTGTTGCACCCCAAAATTTGCTCAACATCTTTTACCTGGTTTATGTTTCATTACATTATCATTTGCATAGTTCTATCATTTGCATATCATGGCATATCATTCATCCAATAGGAGATCAAGTGTGATCATTATCAAGAGAAGTCTAGCAAGCAATCTTACCCAAGCTTGAGAAGTCATCCAAGTCATCAGGAGGTGGTGGGAGATCTTGATCAGTTGAAGACCATCAATGGGATGTGAAGCATGAGGTGTGAATATGAGATGTGTATAGAGTTAATAGAGTGCCTAGAGGGCCATGTTGGAGTTCAATCAAGTCATTGATTCAAATGCAAGAGTCACAGTTGAAGTGCAGACAATTAGGGTTTCATCTGGATCAACCCTAGGTCAATTATGCAATTGAAAAGCATTCAAGCCTACTTTGAGGTCATGAAGTTGCTTGGAATGATGTTTTGAGTGCAACCAAGTGGTCATGATAGCTTGTTTTGGCTCATATCAAAAAGACATTTGAAGTGGCTTGAAAATGAAGATTTTTTAAATATGAAAAGGAGGGGAAAATGGATTTTTGTGTTACAAAACCAAAACCAAGCAAGTAAGTGCATTTTTTGATTGGAAATTGCATTCTAGGATCATTGGCAATACCAGAATTTGGAGTTTAGTTCAAGTTTTGAGAGATAACATATGGTTACTTCACTTGTAAGTTACATATGCAAAATCAATGTACAAGGCAATTCATGCCAATTCCTTCATCCAAACTCATTCTAAATGACATGTGCAAGGTGTGAGAACATTCTAGAACCACTGCCAAGCTTGCAAGGCACGACTGTCATATTGAATTTTGAAAGAAAAATCAGAAAATTGGATACACGGATTTGGGCTTCAAACACATTGCAAAGGCCCACAGAACTCTTCTATATATTCATTAGAGTGAGTTCAGATCAATTTTGAGCACCATTTCGCGCCAGAGCAAGAAAGAGCAAGAAAATTTTCTCAACTGCAACTTGAAATCGGATTCTGAGTTTGGAGCCAATTCAAGCCAAATTAAGGTGTGCAATCTCTTCCTTGTGGATCATTGAAGCTATCTGGAGCAGTTGGAAGCAAGCCACGAGCTCTAGATACCTCTGTTGTAAGATCTATACCAGGTTTGCACTTCTTAAAATTCAGCATGATTTAGCATGATTCAGTTAGATTTGAACTTGTGGTTAGGATCTAGACGTGACATAGATCGTTTTAGGCTTGATTTGAACTCAATTGGTGATGATTGAAGATGACATAGCTGATCTGTTTGGACTTGAATCTCTTGATTTATAAGGTTTCAATGTTAGTTGATTAGATCAGGTTGATGTACGCAATGAGATGAAGAGATCTATATCATTAATTTTGAGTTTAATGAAAGTAGTTGAAGATGCTATTTCTGAACTTTGCTTCGTGTTTGATTATGTGTTGAGAATTGGGTGATTTTGATGATAGATTTGGAATGTACGTGAAAAACTGAGTGGATTTGGTATTTTGTTTGTCATTTTTGGTTGCCTGAACCTGGACCTTCGCCGGAGAAGACGACCGGAGTCTTCTCCGGCCACCACCAACCACCAGCCTGAATCTCCACCTGGCCTGCCTGAGACTTGGAGAAGATGATGTTTGGACCACAGGATCTTGCCTTGACCTTTGACTTCAGATTAGATCCAACGCCTGTGTTTTAATCTGAGGAGAGGAGTTTTTAATTCAAAACGCTGCGTTTAAATTAATGTGCTGGCAAGTTGTGGCGCGTCCAGATCCTTGACTTGTTGTCTGATCCAATGGCTTGTGTTTTATCTCAGCTTTAATTCATTTTTATTTCATTTTGTTTTATTTTAATTGCCTTGTTATTCCAAAAATCATATAAATTCAAATTTTGATCACAAAATTATTTTAAAAATATCCTCATGATCCTTATGGAATTTGTGATTTTTTGGGATTAACAAATTACAATTTCATGCATTTTTCAATTTTTATTTGATTTTTCATATTTTATTTTGTTCTTTATTTTTGCATAATTGGCTATCTGTTTTGTTGAATTTAGTTTTTCCATTTGGTTTTGAGTTTGGCTTTGATTTTTTAATATGTGTTAGGGTAGACATGTATTTTCCCTTAGAATTTTTCTTGAATTTTTAGAATAATATTAGGATCTGTTTTAGGGATGGAGATTAGGACCCTCCCACACTTGTGGATTACCTTGACCTATCTCAATGTAGGAATTGTTTAAATAACTTAGGAGTTGATTTAGGCTTAAATCTTTTTACATTAGGTTGTTCAAACATTCATGTTCCCCTAGGAATTTTATTAGATTTTTGCATCTTGATTTTCTATTTTAGTTGTATTTTGCAATTGGCTTGTGTTTATGATTCCTCTCTTGAGTGCTTTGTTTTGTTTGGCTTGGTTGGTTGCCTTGGAGTTGGTTTGAGCTTGAGTTCTTTTTGTTGGAGCTTCTGGATTCATTGAAGATGCTTGGTATGGAAGATTGGAGCTTGGAGTTAAATGCTTTTCCTCTTGTGGAGCTTTTGTTTAGGAGTTCAGAGAATTAGGGTTTTAGGAAGTGCCTTAGACCTAGTTTTGATTCTCTCTTCCAACATTGGAGTGCATTGTTTGCCACCATTCTATCCAATGACACAAAGTACTTCTTGGGAAGCTCCATCTCTCCTTAGGAGGGATAAGTGGTATGTCCAAGTGAGTAGAACTTTGAGGATACCTTTCATTTGCAATGTTGAGTTCTTAGTGATTTCCTTTGGTTGTCATTAAGTTTCTTAACATTATAACTTGATCTTGATGTTTAATCCTCCTCTTGGAGTGTGCTTGTTGAAGCTTGAAGATAGAAGCTTGTTTGAGGATGAAGCCTTTGTTGTCAACTTTGCTGTCCATACAACTTTGCTGTCCAGAGTTGCTGTTGCTGTTTGCTGTAGGAGTCTGATATTGCTGCCTGAGCTGCCTCCCCTGAGTCTTCTGTTTTTCTCTGTATTGTCTGTTTAATTATGTTGTTGACCTCTAGGTTTGAGGGGGAGCTTCTCTCCTCTTGCCTATTGTTTTCCCTCCTGCCTTATTGGTATTGCTGCATTGCATACATTCTATTGTTTACTATATTGCTTGTTGTCTTTTGCTGTTTATCCCCTAGGATCTCTGATTTCCTCTGTGCAAGAGAAAATTATGACAGACATTAGGTTTGTAAACCATGCATGACAACATTAGGTTAGTTCCCCTTTCAACCATAGTTTTAGGGTCTTTCTCTTCTCATCTCAAAACACTTCAAAAAACACAGTAATAAAGATAACACGTGTTGTACGCTACGAGCCTTAAGCTATTTGAGAAAAGGTTGCTGAAGGGTCACTCTTTAGTAATCTGACTGCTTAGTATGGTACCCTTAGGGTGACATGCAACGTAGTCACTCTCAGATCACAAGTCTTTAGTGCAATACAAGTTACAAACAGACTAAAAAACATTTCTTTCGTAAAAAACATAAACAAACATTCAAACTCTGTTTTGTCCGCTTGGACCCTTAATCAGGAAACCCTTTCTTAAGGAGATAAAAACTGTCAGATCAGCTTGTGTCTTCCGTGGCCCGAACTACGTTTGCTCTGATCTTTCATGCCGTATGAAAGTACGTAGGCACGAGATGCGATATCTCGGCGAGCAACCTTCCCCTCCTTTCCCGTAGGTAGGCGAACTACGTTGACTCTGATTTCTCGTTTCAGACGAGAATACGTAGGCATAAAGTGCGATACTTTGCTGAGTCATTTTCTTTTCTTTTTAACCCAGGCCTGTAGAGTAGATAGAATAACACACCCTTAGATAGAAAACAAACGTGGATCCCGTCGAGTACGACGGACGTGAGGGGTGCTAATACCTTCCCCTTGTATAACCGACTCCCAAATCCAGTATTTGGTTGCGATGACCATTCCTTCCCCTCTTTGCATTAGGTTTACTCTGAGCGTTTCCTTTCCCTCTTGTGGGATAAATAACGCACGGTGGCGACTCTTCTGTCATAGCCAGCGCCGATTTTCGCAGTAGCGACACATTGTGGAATAAAAAATAGTAATGATTGCAACAGCTACAATAGAGTGAAGCTTTTGATGATCTACATTGATGTGACACCATGGATCGAATGTTGCGATCATGATGCTTCTTGAACTAGAGGTATCGGTTCTGGTGTGATGCCGTTAATCAGTGTTTTCTATATCCGATATGGCGGACCTTTAGGGAACTTGCATGTTAGCACTCCAACGCCCAAGTCAATTTAGGGTTCCAGATAGTGGTTGTGAAAGTGGATATTAGAGATTGTGTACCTGTAAACCTTTTACGAAGTTATTATACCTTGGGCCTGATGGGGTAGGTTGGATAATGGGTCTCGTGTTATTGGACCTTTGGCCAGTGTGGAGCAGTGGGTCCCCTGTCTTTGGCTAGCACAAAACATTTCTTAAGGTATCATTCTATTTCTC
This sequence comes from Lathyrus sativus, assembly GCA_963859935.3. Taxonomy (NCBI): domain Eukaryota; kingdom Viridiplantae; phylum Streptophyta; class Magnoliopsida; order Fabales; family Fabaceae; genus Lathyrus; species Lathyrus sativus. The sequence continues at coordinate 522,362,552 of OZ012739.1, forward strand.
AACTCAATAGACTGACACATTTCATTTTTCGGGTTATCTATAGTGTTACCTATAAATCCCCCACTTGAACTATCTTGAGCTGCCATTTGTCGAGATAACTAGTCGATTTTCATTTTTTAGTCCTTTATTGAAGCTTTTGTGTTTTTTTCATGGTGATATTATTTCATGCCATCTCCCCCTAAGTCATAAACATGTCTTCTTGAGTGTTACTTGTCGCTACCGCGAAAATAAGGTGCCGGCAAAACAGAAGAGTCGCCACCTTTCGTTATTTATCCCTCAGAACGGGAAAGGAAACGATCGGAAAAACCTGACGAAAAGGTATAAGACAAGGTCGTCGCAACCAATGTCTGGATTCGGGAGTCGGTTACGCAAGGGGAAGGTATTAGCACCCCTCACGTCCGTCGTACTCGACGGGATCCACGCTTGTTGTGTTTATATGACGGGTTGGTTTTATCTATCTACCTATCAAGGCCGGTCTGAAATGAAAATAAAATGACTCGGCAAAGCGTCACACTTTATGCCTACGTATTCTCATCAGAGAATGAGAAATCAGAGTCCATGTAGTTCGCCTAATTACGGGTTATGAGGGAAGGTGGCTCGCCAATACATCAGTATTGTGCCTACGTACTCTCAACAGGTATGAGAGATCAGAGCTTACGTAGTTCGGGTTAATACGGATTACGGGGGTTCAGATTCATCTGTTTTATCGAGTAGGGTTAACAAACAGTTCCAGCAGTTGGATGTACGCAGCTCGACCCTTGGAGACTTAGGCGTTACCGTTTGCGGTAGAACTGGGAGTTAACGACACTCTTTTCTTCAGAAAAGCTTCCTTTGCATTATGGGCCCACGGGGCAAAAAGGTTTCAAGTTTGTTTTCTGTCTTTTACGGAAGAGCTATTTTTTATGGATGTTTGCAACCAATACCGCACTAAAGACTATGACCTGAGAGTGAATGCGTCGCATGTCACCCAAAGGGTACCATACTAAACATCCAAGTTGTCGAAAAGAAACTCTCCGACAACCCTTTCTCAGATATCTTAAGGCTCGTAACGTACGACGTCAGTTAACCTTTATTACTGTATTTTAATTTGTTTTGAGATGAGAAGAGAGAATGGGCTCAACTAAAGGGAGACTATCAAGTTCTACTATTGTCATGCCAAGGATTCACCCTATGGTTGAAGTTTGAAACAGGGAACTCCTAGAAGTTATCATGCATGGTTTCAACCTAAAGTTCTATCATCACTTCCTTATCAAAGGAAGTGAGATTCCTAGGGGATCATGTCAATGATAAACAGAAACAGATAAAGCATCAGCTTAAACAGTAAACGACTGTAAAATGCATGCAATGTAAGTGAGGGAGGAAATGTGTGTGGGGCATCAGCCTCCACAAGCTCGTCTCAACCTCAAGCCAGATATGAATAACTGCAATCATACAGAAATGAAATAAAATAAAATAAGATTCCATCAAGCAAATCACAAACCACATAGGCAAGGGAGCAGGGCTCTACCGAATACCTGCAAGCAAAGCCATACAGTAAAAATACAAGCAGAGGGAGCAACTCAACCTCTAGTGCAATCATGCTCCTAGCTTAAGTCAATCTAAATATGGACTTATTCTAATGCATCAAGCAAATCAAACAAATCACAGCAATACAGTTGCACAGAAAGCAAACAGACAGGAAAGAAAGCAAATCAACAGCTCCCACAGCTTCACAACAAAGCAACTCTGGCATCAGCTCAGTCCTCAGTCTGTAACTGTTCTTCAGGGCCTTCATCTTCAATAGCAAGTATCAACTTGCTTCTCTAAGCTTCCAACACATCAACATAAGTATCAACTTATCCTTCTTCTTCAAGCTTCAATTCTAAGTAAATTCCACCTTCAGGCTTCACCCCTAATATCAAGTATCAACTTGGCTCCTTCAGGCTTTCAATGTATCAACATAAGTATCAACTCAATCTTTCTTCTTCAAGCCTCAGCTCTTCACTCAATTTCAATTTGATCTCCTTCACAAGTGTCAACTTGTTCTTCTGGACCTTCAAGCTTCAGCTCTCTCCTTCTTACAAGTATCAACTTGCTCTTCCTGATCTACAAGCTTCAGCTCCTAAGGGTAATCTTCAAACACAAAGAAGTATCAACTCCTAGATCTCAATCTCTTTAAGCAAGGAACTCCATCCTCTAGCAAGGGAGAAAGATTCATCTAACAAGAGCAAAGTTTGGATGATTGGTAGCAAAGTGAAGACCAAAGGTCACCACTAAGCATCCTATCATCAGAGAAAGGGACCCTCAAAGGTTCTACCAACTTGTAAAGTGCCACACATCCTACCAAAGGAGGGATGAGGCCTTTACAAAGGGACCTTACATCATAGGGAAGAATGGAAGTGATCAACATCTTCCATGTTTATGAAGGAAGAGAATCTATCTAGAAGCTCTGCCTACAAACCCTAATCTTAACACCTAATCAACACTACACCAAAAGAAGGGGAGATCTTCACATCCAAGCTTCCTTAAGCATTCCATGGTATCCCAAGCTTGTCTTCAACATCATCCAAGAGCAAGAGAGACAAAACCCTAATCTAAGGGAACTAAAGAATTCATTCTAGTTGAATTAGTGCATTAGAATCATCTAAAGTTAGCACCTAAACTAAAATCAAACAAAAATAGTAAAATACATTGTAAATTCCTACAAAAATTCCTAAGGGATCCTAATCCAATCATTAATCTACCACATAAAAGTCAGAGGTTGAATCATCCACCAAGTTCTAGAAATAAAACCTAAATCATAAGGTGTCAACCATAAACCCTAAAAAATGGAGCTCCTAAAGTTTCAACCTAAAACTACCACTTATATTCATCACAAAAATGTGAGAAAAATCTAGGGGGAACATGCATATCTATTCTAGCTACACATAAAAAATCAAGGCAAAAAACATCATCACATGATCAAACCAAATTCAACAAAATCAAGCATCAACCATGATTATTTTAAAATCAATTAAAATGTAAAAAATGCTAATAAAATCAAAAATGCATGAAATATTAATATTTTTTCTCTAAAAAAAACTAGATTCAATCATGAATCAATGGAAAAAGGAATGGACTTAATTGAGTCATTTTTCAATTATTTATGAATTATTCAATAACCATGAATGAAATGAAAAATAAAAAGAAAATCCAAAGAAAATGATAAACGCGTGGTGTGAATAGCATAAAGATTCAGTTCATTATCCAGACTGGGCCATAAGGGGGGTGGTGATAGCAATCTGTGACTTAAGCCCAAAACCAACAATTAAATGAAAGGCATCGTTTCATAACTCAGAGTCCTTCACAAAATTTAGATCACTCGTGGTCGTTGGATCCTTCCCAGGTCAAAGTCTTCAGCCCAATCCAATGGCAACCAACTCATCTTCTTCCTTTCAAATTTCTGAGTTTTCCTTCACTCCGATCAGCCACTCCCAACCCTAACTCTCTCTAGAATCCACCATTCCAAATGGTCTCTACACGAAACTTGTCCCAAATTTCACAAGGAATCTTCCTATGTTACTCAATCATGCTAAAAACTCAAGGTTTGCAAAAACACGATCTCAACCGAAAATTGCATAAACCCTAATTGGTCACTAATTTCCAAATTAATGATCCAGAAACCTTCCTACATCAATCTACAATGCATTTATCCTAACAAATCCTCTTAATTATGCCTAAATTAAGCCATGGAATGAGAATTACATACCTGGTAAAATCGTGTGAACAGAGTGGTTAAATCTTCAAATCAACCCTCAAGAACTTCCAGACTCTTTCACTAGCCTCCAAGGAAGGTTCTGTATGCAAAGAAATGAGCTGAAACCTCGTGGATTCTTGAACCCGATTCTGAGTTGCAAGCTTCAAACTCCAATGGCTAACTCACGATTCTTCCACAGTTTTGCCTTGAATTTGCTTTGGGATCAATCACTAACACTAGAGCAAGCTATTGAGATCAATATCTTGGATTGAAATGGCTTCAATGGCTATAACCGATTTTGATTTGCAATGTGCAAATTCAAAATGCAATCTCACTCTCCTCTCTCAATTCTCACCAACCTTGGCTCTGAATCACCTCATATGTATATATAGACCATGAAGGAATGATCTAGAAAGTTCTGGATCAATCTAATGAGAAGTTCAATATCTCATTTCATGGAAAATTCAATCTCATGGTACACTCATGACAGTCCTTGCAGCAGCTTGTATTCACTATGCTCTTCATCCAAATTCTCTCCACATGAGATTTTGAGTGTGTTTGGAATGTGTTTGCACCTTAGTTTGATCTTATGAGAAGTTTGGCATATGTACCTTAAGCCTTAAGTAACAAAATACAACTCCATCATTTTGACCTCAAATGAGAAAAGTAATATTACCAATGTCTTTAAAATGTCATTTCTAATCAAAATGACATATTACATGCCTTATCTTGGCCTTGGAATGAAAAATCACAAATTTGGTCCTTTTAATGAACTTTAATTCTCCCTTTTTAAGTCAATTTTGCAACTTTGAGCTACAAGCAATTCCAACCTCTCATGACCACTTGGCTAGCCTTAAAACATCATTTTGAACAAGTTTGATGTTGAACATTTTCCCATTTGAAGCTTGCAAAATGATGAAATTGACCTATGATTCAAAATGACCTGAAATGTCCAAATACCCAAAATACCCTTGACTTGTCAAAGCCATAACTTGAGTTCCACAAATCCAATCATGGACTTCTAGTACTCTATGGAAAGCTAAGAGGATAAGGAACAACATTCATGTTGACCAAAAGTTCATAGGAATCATCCTTCTAGGGAAAACGTTTCATGCAAGTTGGGTAACTTTCAAGCTCCAAATTCACATTCCTCAGATGACTTGTAACTTGTCAAAGCCATAACTTGAGTTATATAAACCCTATCAAGGACTTCTAGCACTCAAATTAAAGATAAGATCATGCTCTACAACAATCATGTTGGGGGTAAGATGAGATAACAATCACATCTTGAGATAAATTGCCTTGAAGATAGGGGTTAAACTAGGGGATTTTACACTATCAAGCCTTAGAAACCCTAGCTTGAAACTTGTCAAACTCTTCAATCCTGATGACTTGACCTTGGAATCATCCTTAGAACATCTCAATGTATCAATACATGATCACATGGCTCTTGAATTAGGTCTTAACCTCCTTCAAATCCTCAGTTGACTTAGGATTGACCCAGTCAAACCCTAGTTGCACCAATCATGGCTGAGGCTTCTTAATCTTGCACCATGACCTGCCTAGGCCTTAAAATGAGCTTCAACAGTTATCATGAGCTCTCTCAAGACCTCAACTCCAACTTCATGGCTTCAGAATCATCTGATGGCTTTCCACAACTCTCAAGTTAGGAGATACACACTCTTGGTTTCAATCACTCTCTCTGAGGATCTTTTAATTTCTCTGACAAGGATATCAACCCTTGAACACATGAATAACCTTCTTAGCTAGCCTTGTATAGCTCTTGATTGGTAATCATACCTCTTGATCTCCTGCATACATGTCAATGAAATGCAAATGATAATGCTAATGTGAATGAAATGAAACATAAGCTAGGTAAAGAAATGTTGGGCAAATTTTGGGGTGCAACAGCTGCCCCTATTCAAACGGCTTAGACCTGACTGGGTGAGAAGCGAACGACTCTCAAACAATTAAGGTAAAATACGGTTTAATACCAACAAACCCAGAAATTTGCCAACTGCATAAGTACACGGTACTCTGATGGGGACAAATCTTCGGAAACTGAAATAATAGTTGCACGACAACTAGCTGGAGAAATACTGATCTGAACCTCCGTCAGGATGATTCTCTGATTTATCTGATATCATTGCGTCCTCAAATCATCAAGGGATCACCGATTGCGCGGTAACTGGCGATCTGCCAACCGCACAGGTAAACAATACTTGGATTGGTATGAACATCTTCAAAACTGAGCATGACAATTGCACGGCAACATGCTGGGGAATTGGTCACACGGTAACCGGTGAAGGGTCTAATCTCAAATCTCCATCAGGATGATCATCTGATTTTGTTGTAGATATTCGTCCTCAATTCATCAAGGGGTCATCGGTTACACGGTAACTTGTAATGGATGGTTGATCATACCGTCAGGCATTCTGCGTCATAGCAGAAGAATTTCTTATCGTCGCCTATGGGCTTATCATGTCGCTAGGAACGTCGACAATATCTTTGTCGGACTTCATCAGTAAGTCAATAAGGGATCACCGGTTATTCGGTAACTAGTGAAGGGCTACTCTCAAATCTCCGTCGGGATGATTATCAGATTTTGCTGCAGCTTCTTCCTCAAGTCATCAAGGGCTCACTGGTCACTCGGTAACCGGTGATATATAGCTGATATTTCTGTCAGGCATTCTGCGACACTGCGGTAGAAGAATTCCTCGGGACTCATCAGGTCATTAGGAACATTTCAACTATCAAGTTAATTATGTCGTCGGGAATTCAAAGAAACTTTCGGGCGTCAGCCGGACTTCGTCAGTAAGTCGGGAATAGAATCCTTGGTCAATCATGAACCAAATAGGGATACCCAAACTTCTGCCATCAGGCACTCCGCATCAGCTGAGAGAACTGCATCGATATTGCAGTTGGACTTCCTCAGTAAGTCAGGGAATTTGACACTACTGCCAGACTTCAATCATCAAGTATTCCAGGAAATTTCAGCTTTTCTATTTAAAACCTGTTGGGGATGACACATCTCCGCTGGGGATTCTGAAGAACTATCAAGTAACTCTGCTTCGGGGCTTCAGAAATCATTCTGGATGAATCAACTCTGCTGAGGACTTCAAGAATCACCTTGGACACATAACTCCGCCGGGGACTTCAAGACTCATCCTGAACCAATAACTCTGCTGGAGATTTCAGGAATCATCCTGAGCAAACACTTTGCCGGGGACTCTAAGCATCAACTTAAGCAACCCTCTCAGGTGAATTCACTGGGGATTTTAAGAATCATCTCAAGCAATCAACTTCGCTGAGGAGTTCAAGAATCATCTTGGGCAAACGACTTTGCTGGGGGGTTCAAGAACCATCTTGAGCCACATAACTCTTCCGAGATTTCAGGAATCATCCTGAGCAGACACCCTGTCGGGGAACACCTGGAAAACAAGAACGGTAACGACCTAGCTCATGTTTCGTATGCATATGTTTGACAATGGCATAATGCTACGCGTTTTTAGGGTAAATGTTATGCAATCATGCAAAATGCTATGACTCCATCAACAAAATAAATGCTGAAGGGAAAATCCTCCTGTCAAGGAGAAAGGACCACTCTGGTGGAGGAAGGAATCATCCTGCCGAGGAGAAGAAGTTACACCAATCTCAATTGGACTCCGCCTGGGGAGACGAACTTCAGTCGACTGCTGCAGGGGGATAAAGCTCTACGAGAACCTGCACCTGCTCATCTGGGTATTCAAACCACAAACTATCGAGGAAATGATATCAATCGCAGAAATAAACTGCACGACCTTCGCGTCTAAACTTTCCTGGAGATAACGACTCCGGTGGGGAAATACAGCATCAGTTATTCAACATTCTACTGGGGAAAACCAATCATGGCCTCAACGGCTTCCAATGACTCGACTCTCTTGGGGAACTACAAACTCGGCTGGGGAAGAAGGAATCGTCCTGCTCACAGGGGAGAACACAACTCTGTGGGGAATTTCAATTCTCCTGGAGACTTCAGTCTGTACTATCGGGTGCTATACACTTCAATATATGACTCAGCTGGGGAGATGACATTCCTTCGGGATGCATCTGGTTGGGGAGAGAATCTTCTCTGCTTGGGGAGACATACCAATGCCTACGATCTCATGTTCAAACTCCACGGGGAGGTGCTGCTGAACTTGCTGGAGAAGAAAGAATCATCCTGCTTGGGGACGCATACGGCATACTGCCTGGAGGGTGACGTCCCTGCAACAACATGAATAAACAGACAAGATACCCTTCACAAAGGGACCTATCAAGGTTATCATCCTATGACAATGTTCAGGTAATTCATTGTTTCAACAATCAGTGGCCTAGGCCAGTAAGTTTATGTATGCGCATTTTACCAAAAACATCGGGCGTTCTTTTTCGCAAACAAAACAGATAGATGCTAAACAAACAAACAGAATTGCTAAATAGTATACACTTCATTGATACGAACCCCTGAATGGGCAAAGAAATGTTTTACAACAAATGCAAGCTCCTAGAATGAGGAAGCTGTGCAAACATAAAACATAAATATACATCAGTATATACACAAATGTCGGCAATATGGCGTAGACGAACACCATGAGTTGATCCCTCTATGACCCACTCGACTTCGATACTTCTCCGACGCTTCAGCTTCAGAAGAGATTGATTCAGATAAACGGCCCTCAGCTCTTCCAAACCACTAAACAATGAAAGTCCATACGCGGAACGCAGTCATTTGCTTTTTCAAATCCCTAACTTTTGCCTGAATCGCCCTTTCGGGTTTTCGATTCACCGGGATACCCTTTTTTGCCAAAGTCGCCCTTCCAGGTTTTTGACTTTGCGGGTGTACATTCTTTTCTTTATATCCCTAATTTTTGCCCGAACCTTTTTCCCTTTTTTATGGTTCGCCGGGATGCCCCATTTTTGCCTGGATATTCTTTTTCTTTCCAGCGGGTCATTTTTTTTAAGCAAAGTATTTTTTAACTGCGTCCGCGTTCACCGGGGATGCAAAGTCTTCACCATCCATCATAGATAACAACAAGGATCCTCCCGAAAAGACCTTGCTAACGACGTACGGACCTTCGTAATTGGGAGTCCACTTGCCCCGGTGATCGGAGTGTGGAGGAAGAATCTTCTTCAAGACGAGATCACCCATCTAAAAGCTTCTAGGACGCACCTTCTTATCATAAGCTTTCTTAATTCGGCTTTGGTACAGACGACCATATGCAATCGATGCTAACCTCTTCTCGTCCATCAGGATGAGTTGGTTTAGTCGATTCTTAATCCATTCTGCCTCATCGAGTTTCACGTCAACTAAAACTCGCAAAGAAGGAATCTCAACTTCTAGCGGTTGGACAGCTTCCATACCGTACACTAGTGAGAAATGAGTTGCCCGGTTGATGTACGTACCGTTGTACGATAACCGTGCAATGCAAATGGCAGCATCTCGTGCCAGTCCTTATAGGTCACAACCATCTTCTGTACAATCTTCTTGATGTTCTTATTGGCCGCTTCAACGACGCCATTCATCTTCGGCCGGTAAGGAGATGAGTTGTGG